>OY735245.1:23919666-24519666 GCA_963457695.1 Neria commutata
TGGTCTTTGAGTTGTTGCATGTTTTTCTTGTTGTTGCTTGTTGTTTTGTTGTTCGTTCCTGCTGTTGCGACGCGTATGTGTATTGCATTACTTTTGAAGTAAACATATTTTTTTGTTCTTTATCATATTCCGCCCCGTTCTCCACCCTCGTCCAGCGGTTGATGCTACTCCTTTCAACTGCAGCAATGAAAATGCCTTTAAAATATTGTTGCAGCAACGCCGAGCCGGCGCAAATCTGTAAAACAGAAGTGAAAAATTAGAAATTGCAACTTTATATTCTTCTTCTACTTCAACTTCTATGTACATACATAGCTCTTTTTCAGTTTCTTTTCATTCTACTTCTGCCTCTTCTTTTTCATTCTATTTTGTCTGCTGTAGCTCATATTTCTTCTTTTCCTTTTGCTGGTTCTTTTTCTTTTTCTTCTGCTTCAGTTTTCTTTTCACCTTGCGCATTTTCGCTTATTTTTCTTCCTTTTCTACTTTCGCTACTTCTCATTCTTCGTTTTCTGCCATTTCGGCTGTTTCCTTTTTAATCGTCTGCCTCTTTTTATTTCTCTTCTTTTTCTCAGTCTTCGTCCGCTTCCGCTTCTAATTCTGCATATTCTTCTTTCGGTTGTTTGTAGTTTTCTTGTGCTCCTGGTTTTTTATCTTTTTGTTAATTTTTTGCTTTTTCATCTTCTTTCTTTTCTTCTTCTCATGCCTCGTTTTCTTCGTCTTCCTTCCTTTCCTTCTTTTTCTGCTTCTTCTTCATTTTGATTGTCAACTTCACTTTCTCCTTCTTCGTTTTCTTTTTCCACTATTACTTTTGCTTCTTTATCTTCTATTTATTCACTTCTCGGTCTACTTCTGCTTCTTCTTTCTTAAACTTTTTTTCCTACCTTTCCTTTTGCTTTCCCCTTCGGCTTGCAGTGCAATATTTTACGCTTTCCCATATTCCTCAGGAGTCCTTCTCTACTGTGATATTATTGCAATGAACGGCAGTCCCTGGAATTGGAACTTGGCAGTGGCATGGAACGTGTCCGCTGGGTTGGCCATCCGTCCGACAGCGAGCAGGGCGTGATGTTTTTAATGCGCCAAGGTGTTTTTGTGTTGCGTTGTTTTGTAGCTTTGTGTACAATTTGAATTTTGTATTGCTCCGTCACTACAAGTAGCAGATAAATAATGATGGCCTGCAGGAGCTGTTGTAGCAGCCGCACATGCAATAAATGGAAAAATAAATCAATAAAAATGTCAAGCCGAAACATGTTCCCACTCTTTGCTTATACGAGTATTACATACATGTAAACAAAAGAGAGCTGAAGTGGTTGTTTGTCTGTGGAATATTTCAGACTTACAACAATGCATCAAATTAAAATGCATGATTCATATTTTTCAGCAAATTGTTGTATATAAATAGATCTTGCGACAATTGCGTAGTTACTTCGAGAGGTCGTCACTTCAGTCGTACTGATTCAATATGCCACATTAATTTTATTCTGATGTCCACTCCACTATTTATAGTATTGTTTGTTGGTATTGTTGACCATTTCATGTTTGTTGGTTCATGTTCGTTTGAATATCTTTTAAGCTTCGTAGAATGTTTTATTTTGAACTTGCTGTATTTCGTATACGCATATCGTATCTTTTTCGAGCTGTGGGTGGTATTTTGAATATTCAGCAGAATCTGTTGTAGGATTTTGAACATGTCATCGAAATACAATTTATATGAGACTTACGATGGATTCAATTCTGGTGAGCCAGTTCTTCAACTGAGCAGTTCTTCAATAGAACTTGAATTAAACTGGATTCTACATACTGAAAGACGATGACAAATATTAGAATCTACACGGATAATGATTCGTTGGTACACATTATTTACGGTCAATGTTAAAAGACGCTATATCATTTTACTGAAACATAAATACGAGTTTTAATATAAATCAGCTAATTTAGTATTTTTCGGCGTATATATAATTGTACGTTCATTGACGGGTATGTATAGCCTCAGAATATACTCTCGGAGAGTTACCAACTAGCTCGCGAGAGATGGCGCCGAGTGCAAAGAAACGAAGTTTCCTCTTTTATTGGATGTTCTGAGTCGGCTGGGATTGAACCAACGTCTTCACGCATCAGTGACGAAGCACTTATGCACTGAGCAAATTTTTATGCAAGTCGGTTTAAAGATTCGAGTGCCGAATTCTATAACTGGTTCGAAAGCCGCTCTAACCTAACTTTCTCTCTTTTTGGCTAAATCATTGATAGATATCAATAATTATGAAAAATGCCTAATTACAAAAAAAAAAAAACATCTGATAGCTACAGGGATGCACTGTACTACATATATGCCTGGAATAATAAACAAAACTATTTTCATCATTCAGCCTTATTGCTTTTTGATGCGCATAAATGAGCGCCTTTTGCTTTTCTGAGCTTATTATTTGTCAGGGAAAATTCATTTTGCACTTCGATTTAATGGACATCGGTGAGTGAAGTGAGCGTGTGTTTTGGTAATTGAATTTCAGCTGTCAACATGTTTTCGCTTTGTGATTTTGTAGAAACACTAGCCATAATTAAAATGCAAATACACGTAATTGAATGAAATGCGTTTCAGTAATTTGATATTTGTGCGCAATTTGTTTGACTATTCTTAATGAAATTGCTTTGGATCATATTAAATTCCCTACAGTTTCCATGCGAATCCCCACAGTGCAAATATATATAACAAGGCAATAGTGGCGTGGAAGGGGGAGGAGTGAGCCCGCATATGCGCAACCTGAGCTGAACGCATACGGATTCAATGTGCGCTGTACGGGCAGAGGCATTTGCAAATGAGTGTCTGTGTGCGTGTGTTTTCAACCCCTTTATTGAAACCAGGGAAGAATGGCATGCCTCGTCGTTGCTATCGCACTTGCAGCGTTGCAGTCGCCGCATTATCCTGCCTGTGACTTGTGCTTTTGACATTCTGCCATGCCGAGCTCCGGCCTAAGCACACGACATGCGAGAGTGGTGCATCACAAGCCGAATTTCATTAGGATAGGTTCGGTCGTTGCATTTTTGTGTGGTGTGTGTGTGAGTGCAAAGTTGCAACATAGCATGAAGGCATACGGGTTTGAGAAGTGGTTAAGGCTATTGAACTCTTCGGCAATTTCGGACTCTCATGGCAAACTACCCCTTTTTGCGCTTATAATTTGTATCGAACTGAAACTTTTAATACAATACTTTTGTTGTAAGTGCATTATCACCATGTGGTTAGTTCATTTCCGCCTAGGCACAGATATACGCCACATCGTATACCTATAATTTGTCCGATTTGAGGTACGAAGCTGACGTTCATGTTGCAGTTAATATATGTACATAGCTTCGAAAAGTTAATAAATTATTAAAATTTAATTTAAATCGACATGCTTAACCCTTGTTTAGCAACACAAGATTACTTAAACACAAAACATGAAATTTTTGGAGGTCCTAAATGTTTAGGAACGGTTCCGAAATAATTTCTTGCGAGATTATTGCCAATTTTAATTCTAGCTTCTACATTTTTTAGAAATGTTTTTTCCTTTTTCTGTTTTGCTTATTTTTATCGGCTAGATTTATAGTTCTACCTCGTTCAAAGCAAAATTTAGAAAACCCTTGATAGTATTCGTAAGTCAGTTAAAAACAATTTTGAAATATTCGAGTACAACAGTTCCCAAGTACATTTCCGTAGGGTTGTCTTTTAATTGTGTAGATTTTAATGTTTCCGGGTCCCAAACCTAATGAACATCCCAAAGTAATGAAGAACTCGTGCCCGAAAGATGCCAACCAGCAATCCAGCAGGCGCCACATGATGGCTGTGTGTCAACTTGGTAATACAAGAACAGGGATCGCTCTTGCTAACCGCAAACGGAAAGCAGCCAGAAACTTTACCCTGCACTTTCGAAACCCATGCCATGCTCCGAAGATGCGAACTTAATTTTCAATCTGTTATCCCCAGCTTCGCATAGTGTATGAGCTTTCTGCATAAAACTTATTTGTACGGAAAGTTAAAGCCCTATTAACCTAGTTCAGCTTTTTAATCTCAACACTGTCGCCATGCTCGTCGTTAAAAGCCAACGTCTAATGACATGGCATATGCAAATTTATCTTTTATGTTATACACTTTTTGAGACTTTTTGTTGCTGTTGTAGTTGTTCATTGCTATTGCCCACTCAGAAAAATTAGCGTCGAAATGATAAATTATGATCATACAAATCTTAGCGGCAATTCCATACAACATAATCGGCGACTCATTTGCCTACTGCGGCTTTGGTTATGTGTTTTCGACAGTTTATGACAAGCGAGCGAGCTACCAAAATACACAATTTTTCATGTCGCGCACATTTTTCATTCGCTAGCAATTGTAATAATAATTTACAAACACGCACATTCACACACACACATAAGCAATATGCAACAAAGCTGGCTGATCTTATGGAAGCTGCCCAGTTGGAAAAGTATTCATGACATCGATTGTCTGAAGGGCATTCTTCTCTATTGCATGCTTTAAGAATTGATTTAGTTCAAGAAATTAAATTATTAAGTTCGTCGAAATATAGTACAGTTTACGTACAAACCGCGACGTTTAATATAAAGTTTTGAAGAAAACTATATATTGCACACCAACAAACATTATGCCTATGCATATGAAATCAACAAAAAAGTTTACTCGTCTGCTATGGAATTGAATCACTATAAGCCCACTTCTGAATCAAGACGTTGATGCGTCATCCTTTTTCTACTTGGGACATTTCACGGTTTAACTTTTCAAAAATTTACATACAGAACTTTCGGACCACCACTCGAAATCCATTGCCGTGTCAGCTTTGGTGAGTTTACTATGGAGACTGGAAATTTTATGCATATATTATTCAATGGTGATGATTAAATTATTTCTGCCATTTTCTGCAAAACCAATTTTTTTCTCAGTAATCCATTATTATTCATATTTTAAATTATGCACAGTAGTGCGAAGTTGATTTCCTTCCAACCAAACTTTGTTCCAAGGATGAAAATAAATATCGATCTTTGGTCGTGCTTGATTTCATTGATGCCAAAATTTGCAGCTGGGTGGCTACTTTTCTGCAGTGTGTGAGTGTGCGCGGATGTGTGGCAAGCAACATGCAATTGCAGTGTGGCATGAGCAACATGAGCACAAGGCGCAGTTGTTGTTGTTGGCTGCATCCCAGACTGCCCCCGCTTCCGCGCTGTCTGTGGCTGCTGTTTCGGAGTGTGTGGGAGTTCGCACCTATTCAACGCATTGCAATTTCCAATGCAGCTCAACGTTTCTCACCCGCGGCGGCCCCCTTCAGCTGTGCGCTGTTCGCTATATGAACAAAAGCGCGTCTAAGCTTGGACTTTTTGTTGTTGTTGCTGTTGCTGCAGTCAGTTGACAAATGCGAATGACTTGTGCTGGCTTCAATGACTGACTGACTGCCTGACTGACGGTGTATCGCGCACTCGAATCTGTCTGGCAATGCGTCTGCCTCATGAGCCAGTCGCCATCAGTGTGTGTGTGTGTGTGTGCGTGCATGCGTGCATGTGTGGTTGGAAGCGTAATTGTCGCTACAGTTGTTGTCAGTGCGGCGGCGGGCGAGCGACGATGGCGTCACTTGCTTGTATGGGTCCAAGCCGTGCGTCGCATATCAGGCGAGCAGGCGTTGATGAGGGCGTCCACTCGCACGGCCCACCTACGGCTGGTCGGGCACTTTTCAGTTGGCACAGTCGACGATGATGGCGTAGGGTCTAGGATTGGCGCAAACGCCGGCAGTTTCTTTGCTTTCCTTGGGCGACGTGTATGCCGATATTTTAAATTTTTTATACAACTCAAGTTGTTAGATTTGCAGCTGACCGTGATGTTGTCTAATGACGTTGCTGTTGTTGTTGCTGCTTAGACGTATGAAGTTGCTTTTGTCGTTTGTACTAATTGTAATTTATTTTACATTAGCTGACAGTCGCATTCCCCGGCCGTTTTTTCTCCCTGCACTTTGATTGCAATTTGGACTTGGTTTTTTTTTGAGGCATTTGGGCCTGCATTTTTGCTTTGGGTGTGTTGCAAAGTGGCATTTTGACCTCATCATACTCTGTTTATTGAAGTCTTAAGTAATTCAAGTTTTTTAATTTTTTTTTTGGTAAAGCTGTGCTCCCATTAGAAGAGTCTTCACCTCTAGTAGTTCAACGCAATAACATTTAATTTTAATTATCAAAATATTTTACTATTTTCAAGATAAGTATTTAGTAAAGTAGTGCTTGATTTAAGTTGCAAAAGAAAATGTTAAATTATTGAAAATTTATAGATTTTTACTTAAAACGCTTTTCATACTTATCATCATGACTTACAGTGTTAGATGAGACCTCAAAGCTTAGAATCCACTCTTTACAGAAGTTCAATAGAAACGCTCATATTTTAGCAAGTCACTTCCCAGATACACAAAGGATCCTTGAACTGGCATCACTAAGGGCAGATCAGGGTGCAAGCGAGGCGTATTCAATCTAGCGGGAAACAAATAAGCTTAACCTGCCACACTTTGCACTAGAGTATCCAATATCGTAGTGTTAATTTGTGCAAATAATTTGTGTACATTTTCGTAAATTTACTTAAATTCTCAAAATTATTTTTAAAAAAGCTGCTTGATTTTCTATAGACACGTCGATGTTGAAGTTCTTAAATGCTGGCAAAAATAATTTCTGTCTAGCACGTTTGCGTGCCACAGGCTGAACTATCGTTTTTACAGTGCGCGTCTATCTGTGGCCGCTGGCCACTGCCAGGTAAATAAATTTGAATGTATTATTCATCGTTGAACTTTCACTTAAACTCCTAACTAAGCTGAAGATAAGCGCTGTTTGCTTCGCTATGTGCATTAATAGGCACTTGTTTTCATTTCAAACAATTATCTACATTAGGTAAATACATATTTAAAAGATTCTTTGCCATAGGAAAGTTTTATAACTGATTCCAGTGCAGAATCGTTTATTGTAGTAAGTTTCCATAAATGTACAGAACCAAAAGAATTACTCATCTCTTTTTGCCGCCAAGAGTGTGACTCTGTGATCGAATCGGAACACGCTATCCGCGCTTAATTATTTTTCGTCTGGGTGAATGAAAACTTCTTAGTGATTGTTTTACGAGTTTTAATCATTGCAACTGATAAGAAACGATGCAATAACAAGCACTAAGAATAAGTGAGTGAAGTAGACCCTTAAGAATGCGCTACAATGGGAAAGAGAGTAGACAGAAAAAAATTTGATTCTTTGCTGGATTTTAGTTCAAATAAAATGAGCATAAACAAATTCGACGAACAAAAATGATCACCTCTTTTTAGAAGAGGTTTGTACTTTTAAATATTCAACAGGCAGTAGTAAAATTTAAGAATTAAATTAAATTAAATTTTTTCTATAAATCCTCATAAGCATTTGTTAATGGCTGTTCTTTAGTTTGGACGAAAAAAATAGATTTTTGGTAGACTCTTTAAATTTGGTTTTCTAAAAGATTTTTCGGATTTTTTTTGCATTTGTACATATATAAATATGTAGATTTTGCTACTTGTAAGAGCCAAAACCAAACTGACAGCAAGTACTGTTCGACTATGACGTGGAGTTCATTCGGAGTTATTTTAATATTTTATTGGTATGCACCATTATTCGGCAATGAGTTGTCGTATTCGATTTTTATTTTAGTGAATTAAAATACTTAGATAATTTGTATAGCTCCGCACAGAGGTGTTGTAACTGTCAAACCAAAGATTGCTGGCGCAATAGGAGACAGCTCCATCTCTCGCTATAAATTTTAGCAAGAATATTTTGAAGAAATTTGGTGCTTGAAACTTAGTAAGATAAAACAATGTTAGATGCCATTAGTCTGTGCTTAAAAAAAACATACTTAAAAATTCAACTAAGAAAGCGCAGTCTAGTTCCTTTGCGTGCTATTGTATTGTATATTAGATTAAGTCAATGGAAGCCCGCACCTCATCTTCAAGCATTTCGTTGATATCGCATGAAATTAGACATCGACTCCTAAGACCTTCCAAATGTTTGCACATTATATTTATATATTAGCTTGTTATTTGGCTTTGGTGCTGTAGATTATTTATGATCTAATAATATGTGTGGAAAATACATAGATGTCGCCTTACGTATCTTACTCATGGCCACAACTGCGGACAGTCACCTTTGCACTTCAGCTGAATTCAGCTTGAAAATATGAAATACATTCGATGTTATTTCGATGATTATAAGTGCATATTTTTAGCCTATGCTGACAGGGGCGCCACAAATATCGCCGTGCTAGCGCCATGAATATTCGTCCCATACATTAATTATAGTATTGTGTATTGTGTTAGCTGTAGCCTGCGTCTAGTAGCCGTATGAACTCTGTTTGCAATGAAGAATGCACTATGCAATTTTCTTATTGCTCACTTTTACATCGGCTACTTGTGCTGTTGTTGCCACAGGCTGATACTTTCGCATGCTCTGATAAGGCACTTCTTCGCAGTGATCCCTGGTGTCTGCTATAAGATGTCAAGGCGGGATCAATTTGCTCAACAGCGCGTGAAGATAGCCGCCGAGCCGCGTTCGTATAAATAACGGTGTAGCATGGGCTGGAGGTATGATTTCGCAAGATGAAGTCGTTCACAGCAGTTGCGGTGGTGGTCCTAGCGATCTTGGCCTCCGTCTCATCCAAGAGTGTAAAAACACAGTACGCCGACAAGGACTTTCTGGTCAAGCAAAAGTTCATTCTCGAGGTTTTGCAGCATATTCATCAAGATCATGTGTTTGTGACGAAATACGACGAAAGTTTCTACGAGTACAAGCCATGGGAGCACTTGGACCACTACAATAATCTAGAAAAGTTCGAACACTTCCTAGAGTTGTGGCAGCACAAGCCCATGTACGACGATGAGGTTTTCAGTATTGTAAATGAGCGCCACGAAGAGTACGCCAAGGGACTGGTACGTTTGTTCTACAATGCCAAGGATTGGACAACGTTCACGCATGCCGTTATGTGGGCGCGTCTGCACTGTAACAAACATCTGTTTGTGTATTCGCTCACAGTGGCCAGCCTGTTCCGCAAGGATCTGGAGGGTATTGTGATGCCAGCCATTTACGAGATCGAGCCACGCTTCTTCTTCGACGCTGACACTGTCGAATTAGCAGAGAAATACAAGATGAGCGGTTTCTACAATGTAAAGAAGTTGGACAACATCTACAACCTGGCCATCAGATCCAATTATACGAACGTTTATGGTGATGTCAATGACGACCACAATTTGGCCTACTTCTTGGAAGACATCGGTTTGAACGCCTTCTACTACTACTACAACATCGATTATCCGCGTTGGAGCTCTGGCCCCGAAGGACACGAGCTGAACAAGGACCGTCGTGGTGAATTGTACTTCTACGTGCACTGGCAGCTGTTGGCGCGTTACTACTTGGAGCGTCTGTCGCACGACTTGGGCGAGATTCCAGTCTTCAATATGTGGGAGCCTGTGGAATCGGGTTACTTCAGCAACCTGCACTATCACTCTGGTGTGAGCTTCCCTGATCGCGACAACCACTATAACTTCTATTATCCCGCAAACTATGAAGATGTCAACGATGTGCACTTTTACTCTCAACGTATTTTAGACTTCATCGACAAGAACAACGAGGAAAGCATTGATGTTATAAATGTTCTGGGTAACATTCTGCATGGCAATCGCGACAGCATCGACAAGCAGTTCTATGGCAGTCTTGATAATCTTTACCGTGATATTGTGAACGAGGGTCGCCCATACGGCAAGTACCACGAGACACTGCCCAGCACCTTCATGCATTATGAAACCTCCATTCGCGATCCACTCTTCTATGGCGTGTACAAAGAGATCGTTTGGTACTACTGGCGCTTGATGAGCACCTTCCCCGCGTACACTAAGTCGGACTTGGAGTTCCCAGGCGTGCAAATCACCGATGTCCATGTGCCAGAAGCGTTGACTACCTACTTCGAGTATTTCGACTCGGACATCAGCAATGTTGTTAATGTTGAAGTGCCCACGCAGAATTTCGATGATCCGCTGCTGAAATTCGGACGCAACTCCCACTACAATGGACACAGCTACGTCATTAAAGCCCGCCAGTTCCGTCTTAATCACAAACCATTCGAATTCACGCTCGATGTCAACTCCGACAAGGATCATAAAGCTGTTGTGAAGATCTTCATTGGGCCCAAATACGACGAGAACGGCAGACTCATGCACTTGGAGCACAATTATATGAACTTCTTTGAGCTGGATCACTTCCATGTTGATTTGGTCTCAGGCACCAACTCCATCAAGCGCAACTCCAACGAATTCTATGAGTTTGTTGATGACAGAACCACCTACTTCGAAATCTATCAGAAGGTAATGGACGCCACCAACACGGACTATAAATTCCCACTGAACCAAAAGGAGGCGCATTGTGGTGTACCCAACAGAATGATGTTGCCCAAGGGCAAGCGCGGTGGCATGATCTATCAGTTCTTCTTCGTCGTCTATCCCTATCATACTGATGCTGCTGCTGCCAAGCCGGAAATGAACTACAATGCAGCTATCACGTGTGGTATTGGCTCCGGTAACAGATATATTGATGAGCTGCCATTCGGCTTCCCCTTCAATCGTCCGGTTAAGCATGATTACTACTTCAATGTGGACAACTTCAAATTCCATGATGTGAAGATTTTCCACAAGGACGAGACCGCCAACGTGGTTTAAAATCTTTTTTTAAATGTCAGCGAGTCAATTGTCCGTCTGTTGCGAAGAAATTGCAAAGAAATTGAGAGATTTATTATTTTAGATAATGTGAAATCGTATTTAAATATATAGGTGACATAATCGGCAAAAGTACAGCTTCTGTGTGTTTGTTCATTTTCTTTAATGAGATGGGAAAAAATGGTAGAAAAAAGTATGTAAGAGAATTGTGCATTTAGAGCATAGACCCGAATTTATAACAAGACGTTAGTGTTTTGGATAGCATCTAAAATATTATGACAAAACTTGAAAGTTGGAAAGTTTTGCAGGAAATTTTCACGAAGCCTTTTTTTTTCATATCATCGCAAAGAATAACAGATGCTAGCGTATAAGAGATTGCGACAAGCCGGAAGGCAACCCGATGCCTTCCGCTACTTAACAGTATTAAAGAGTAACGAATTTAAGAACCAAACTGTAAGTAGCACATGCAAAGTTAGTTCGCAGTTGATGTGGATTATTGAGCTCCATACTCGTATAAGGGTTCTAAGCTGCAGTTTTCGCACGATTCAATGGTTTGCATTTAATTGTAAGCTGAAATAAGCCGTAAGCTCTAGCATGGAAATTAATAAGACTTCACAGCTTTGCTGGTACTTTGTAATTAGTTTGGCTAATTCAGCCGGACCAATGGCTGGAGCGCAGCTGAACTGCGAACACGCACAATTTGTTCCGCTACTGACGAGACTACAGTGCGTATACGCAATATTATATGCAAACAAATATATTTACGCTCTTCATTAGCATGTGCTAATACAATGCCATCACACACACACACGCACATGCAATTACATGTATAGACTGACGGAGGAGCACAAAAGCTCAGTGCAACTTCTGCTCAAACTCTAGGAAATGTAAACTAAAGAGCTTTAATGGCGCATGGTCGTCGGCTGTGAAGTGAAGGGATAAATACGCACGCCTTGCACCGTTGAGGCGCCACACAGCTGCTACATAGGTAGGTATTCTCTGAACAGCGGTTCTCACTCGCCTCTGTATCGGCGTACAGCAAACAAGAGCTAAGGGCTTTCCATTAGCAACAGCAGGTGGAGTGGGCCGGTCAGGTCGGTGGGGCGAGCGGGCGAGCGGGCAGCGCAACTACACAGACGCGAGGTTATTCAACCACAATGCATCGTCGTCGGCGTCTACGTCTGCGGCGACAGCAGTGCCGGCAGCGACAACCGCACTCGCCATAGCCGCAGCCGTAGCTGGGCTCGCATTTGTGCGTTTTCCTGCGTTCCGTCCGTTCATTATTCGCATTTTATCGATTTTTTCCAGAGGTTTTGTGTGCATGTCAAGCAAAATTGCTGTAAGTACTTTACGTCATTGTTGAGCATGTGCAGAAGCGCCAGTGGCGTAGTAGTTCAGCTATGCTGACAAATTTTATTGTTTCCGAAAAATTTCTTCTTTCCAATTATTTTTGTAAAATTTCATAAAATATATTACTTTCCTTGATGGAACTATACAGCTCCATTCTGCACTTGAATATTCTACTGAGATTAGTAATTTTACTTAAGGGAATTATTTAAACAATTAATATGAATTCCCTCCAAATCATTCATATATAATCCCATGAGCATGACACTCCTTACCGTTAAAATGGGGTTAGCCTATAATCTTTGTATGGGAATTGTCATTCTTATAATTTTCAGACGCAGAGTTGAAAGAATGTGCTTTCAAGTTATCTCTCACATCCTCGAATTTCTGTGTTAATTCCATGCCATGCGCTTCCACTTTTATGAAAAGAATTTCTTTAAATTAAAATGTGCTGCATTTTTGTGGTTTCCTTTAAATTTATAAATTTATACGTGGATTTATTGAGTTCAATTGAGCTGGTTTGCATGACATTAACAAACTTGACAGCTTCATTGCTTGTAAGTGTCTCAAATATCGTCGCCCAAAAATTTATTAACCTTCGAGCGTTTTTCTTTCGTTGGTGCAAAGCATATTGCATTGCATATGGCAGCTCACAATTTTCCACGGAAAATTTTAGAAATCAACAACGGCAACAAAATTACATTGCAAACAAATGCCTTGTTGCAAAGTGTGTTGTGGCATTTTTCCATGGAAAAAATTTGATTAACTTCACACACTTCCACAAATTCAAATCTGCAACTTGAAACTGCACGATTCGTTACAAAAGAAGACAGAAGGTAATAAATTGCAATAAAGCATAAGAATTTGCTAGAGTTATTTTTATAAGTGCAAATTTATTTGTAGAAAAAAATTTATAAATGCAGTATACAAATTTTTTTCAATGTGATTTGATAATGAAGTGTGTATGTACATATGTGAAATTTCGATGGCCATTTCAAAGTATAAGACTTTCCTTCCTATTGCTGTCTTTAAAATTTGTATGTCATTATTTTAAAAATAAAACTCTGAGTAGGTACTTCATTGAATCGGTACCTTTAAACAACAAGTCCATTCATGCTACAAAATGCGTTTTATACGTATTTAAACTGTTGCATATTCTGCTGGTCGTCCTATCTTGTGTAATGCAAGTATTTTTTCTTGCCAACGTTCGCTGAAAGAAATTTTGTTAAAGCACTAACCATTAGTAAACATTTGCATAAAAAGCAAATTTAGGTCAACTAAAGCCATGCTAAAAAAAGATAGTCAATATAGAAAAAAAAAATAGAGAACGCACTGCAAAGGCATAACAAACTTCATGCATATTTTATGAGCGTAATTAAAAGAGTTTTAGCACCAACGTCACAACAGCTTCAAAACAACAACAACAACAAGAAACACGTCAACATGTGCGAATCCAATAGTGGCAAAAATATAGATGAATGCGAAAGTGCAGCATTTCAAAAAGTAACAAGTAAAAAGCAGAGTTGCAACAAAGCGTATGTAAACAGCTCACAGCACTCTGAAAGCATCTTAAGTTGTTGGAAAACGTTTTTGCAACATCACAAGAGCAACAACAGCTTCAGCTTCAGCTGAAACTGCAGCTTAGATGCAGAAGTAGGCCTAAGCAATTTTCAAAACAATCTTGTGCTGAAGCTAATTTGCTCTATAACTACGAAAGAAACAACCTAAAATTGGCTCAAGTGCACATTGGCTCAACTTGCAAGCCGGTTTATTAAAATAATTGAATGGAATTTTTAAAAGTAAGTCTTCTGCACAATTTTTTTTAATGAAAACTGTTGAAATTTGCTTGGAATGCTTTATTTTCGCTTTTCAACATTTTATGGAAATGATAATGATTTTTTTGGATAAGTTGATGGGTCTATGAAGTATGTATCTTCAATAGAAACTTTAGTTCAGTTATAAAGCATTCCGAATTTGTATCGCCAAAAATCCTTCTCTCTTTCTACTATATATTGAATCAAATCACTCAAATGTTGGGTCTCTTTTAATCCAAAGAGAACACTTAGTTCCATCTATCTGCTTTCCTATATCTTTCAATATTTTCAATATTTGTACTAAATGCTGTGCTTGCAAGACAAGATTAAGGGCCAGTTTCACTGTGGATATTTAAACTCTGATTGCAGTTTAAATAGGGAATTTCAGTTTCACAGTTGGAAGTTAAATACGATTTAAATAGACGATTGTGGATATTTAAGTACGGCACAGAGTTGCAATCGAAAACAAATAAACAGCTGATTTCGGATGTGCAAGCAAGCTGCGTAGACAATATTGAAATTTATAAGAGATCAAATTAAACATAAAACTGCATGGTATAGCACATATAAAGGATCCCGTAGTATCATAAATAATATAAACTGTAGATTCTTTGCACAATATAAAATAATTCACTTCTTTCGGCCGAGGAAAAATTTTTAGTTCGCGCTGCCGCCATAATTTAACAATTGAACATATGTTTTTGGCAAGTTGTGCCAACCTTCAAATGTCAAATATTCCGTATTTAAATAAATGCACTGTGAAATTCAAGGAAAGTTAAACTAGATTTAAACTCAATTTGCAAATCAGACCAACAAGTGCTTTGCATGTATAGGGGGCATCCCCTGAGTTGTGAAACCCGCCCTAAGATTTCAGCAGGATTTCGGAATCTTGAGAATTGTATGACGAAATCTATGCGACTGAATTTCGTAAAATCCCAGTATCCGTGCCAGTGGAAATTGTGTATTATGCTGATTTGCATGCTATATCTCAAAGCTTTAAATGAAACTCTCACTTGTCACGTTGCTTCAAACTAAGCTGTAGCGTATTTGTGATAGTCGTCGAGACCGATCACGATCTCTGGCTTTTGTGTGGCATATAAAATAGGGAAAATATGCAACGTAACTTGTTTTGCGGCTGCAGTGAATCATTGGAGCGGCTTATTGTGCCGTATGCTGTTTCCTCTTCTTGTTAGTGGCTTATTTGATTTGGGGTTTTTATTGCTAATTTGACGCGTACTTCAATGAAATCACTTAATCGGTTCAATCCGTTCGATGGATTGTTGGCTTAACAATTGCCATCATGTCTGCAGCGGTGCAGCGCATTTGTTGTTGCTGTTGGTTGCGGCTGTTGGTGTTACTGTTGCGGCGCCTGGTTGCCGTTGGCTGTGAACCGATTCGTTACAATGAATATCCGCACTGAATGAAAATCAATCTAAATGACACTAATGGAATTTCTTTGTACGCGGCAATGAATTGCGGTTGCTTGAGATGAGATGTGAGTGATTGTCAGTGAATTGCCATGCGAATGGGTTTACTCTTATTTTCACGCTGCATACCGAAAAGTATTTTTGTACCCTTCTAATAATAAATATTACTTAAATTTATGTTGATTCCCGAAGTGTTTCTGCTCTAGCGACTGTGAGTTGAATCTTTCGAAAAAGTTTTCACAATCGGTTTTTGTATAGAATTTTTACGGTGCTTTGCTTTTGTCCAAATAAATTGTTACTGGTAATAGAATTTTCGAACATTTTTAGGTTTGCATTAACAGTTTTAAGAAACTTGTCAGCAGCTTAAGATAACCTTCGAGATTTAACGGTCAAGATCAGAGCGTTTATCGTTCAAGCTGAAACATATTGTGGGAGCCATCATGTATTAAACCAAGATTTTTTGGGCCTTTTTTCTGTAGAGCCTCACTTGAATATAGATGTCAAATAGAATTACAACATGTTGTTCTGAAGGAAAGGCGCAGACACTAGAAATCTCCTCTACAGATTGTCATGACACCTCGTTTAAGATATTTTGAATTAGAAAAGTTAATATATATGCACATATATCATACTACAATCACCCCTTTTCGAGAGTACATAACTATGTTGTTAAGAAGTTGTTGTAGTTCTGTTAAGCAGCAGAATTAACTTTTCTAAATTTGTATGTACCAGATTCTAATTCATGATCAAAATGCTGCTTTTCAAAATAGTATAAATTTTAAACACAAAAAAGTTTTGCACTGTCAGTTTTATGATCCGCTAGATATATTTTGAGATTTGACGCATTCTGGACTTTTGCAACCATTTCGTATTCTTCAAGAATGCTGCTTATGTGATTCCTTGATCTTCGCTATTTCCATTTGCAATCATTCAACGCGCATTCATTTCATAAAAATGTACACAATGTTCAAACAATTTAAATAAGGGAATATTTAATTTTATTTATTTATTTTCCGTTTAAACGCAGACATCCGCACACAATTTCTGAGAATTTTTCAGTTGGCGGCTAATGTGAAACGAAACGGCCATAAATTTGGCACTTTTGCCATAATTTAATTTAATTTTTTGGCTATGGCGTCAAATGTTTTGAGAGTAATTGGACAGTTTTATGCGTTTTTGACAAGTTGTTTTGATTTTTGATCGTGTTGTTTAATGTGGCAATATTTTTGGTTTCGTCGTTGCAGGTGAGTTCAGTTGTGGCTCAACTCTGGGTGGTGGTGGGGTTGTGTTGTAGGTTGAAGTGTGTGTATATGGGAAATTGCATAAACAATTCCGAGTAAATGCTTTGCTTATGCTACAGCAAATTTTTTCTTCTGGTGAGAGTGGTTTTTCTTTAAATTTCACAGTGTGCATTTGTGCATTTAACATAAGTATTGGCTAATACAATTTATTAGTATGCCCGATATTGGGCATTTAAATATAACTTTAGTTTGCTATGCAAAAATGACTTTACGTAATCAGCATAACATAAAATGCATTCGAAAGACTTCTAGACAAAAATCAATTTATTTTTTTTAGAAAACTAAGCCAAATATCATTAGGGGTATTCCCGATCCGGTGCAATTGGTCATGCAAAAGAGCGAATGCAAAATATTTTTCCACCTTTTGCATACACAACAACAAAACACATTGGTTTACTTTTGCATTAAAGTCACAATTTTCCTAGACCAGAACCCATTGCGTTTAGTGGAAAATATTTTATGCAAAATATGAGCATAGTTGCCAGCTTGAAAAGTCCCACTTATCGGTGATCTAAGCTGCCAACAACGAGTATTGACAGCGACCAGCTGATCATTTTGATTTTGATTTCACTTTTTTTTCAAAAAATGGTGTCTTAAATATTTACCCGCGATTTCATTTGCTGCATTTTCATTTAAGAAGTCGCAAAATTGTTGTGTTTCGCTGTTTCGTGTCATTTTATTAAACTCTCAAGTAAAACACCTGTTTGACAAAAGGATTTCGCAATCGGTCGTTCCCGATTATAAAAATGCAAATCCAAAATTTTGCTTTTGCTTTTGCATTCGCTCCGGATAAGGAATACCCCTATTGGCTTTAATAGAAAATGATTTTAAAATATTTCAAATTTATTTTACTTGTGCTCATCTCAGCTTTCAAATTGCTGGCATTAAATTTTTCTCTTTGCAAAAAAAAAACTAACAATATTAGAAATCGAGTAAACTTTTTATCGCAGTTGCTTTGAAGAAACTATCTACCAAAATCGTAAACCAAAGTACAAACAAATTTCGATTTTTTTCGAAAGCAACTGTTAACAACTTCTGGAAACATTTAATTGAAATGGCAAATTTTTTCAAACTGCAAATTGATGGGATTTTGTAAAATTGCTCATGGATCGGCATATTTCAAATGTGCACTAAGCTTGCATAAGCATAACATACAGAACGCTTACCATTAGCTGCTAAATCATAATCTTAAGCTAAATTTGCTTTGCTGATACCTTTACCGCTGCCATCTGCAGCACCTCTATAAAGAGTCTAGATGCTTTAAAGCGATTGCTGCAACTTACTGAACACTTCTATTTAAAATAAAATGCTATAAAATGCTTTCTTATGAACCTGATTTTAGCTTGTATGCTACCAAAATGCATATGCTTTTCCAGTTGGTTGCTATTTTCGTTTGCTCTTTCTCAACGATCTTTATTGTCGACATTCAGTGCTTCAAGTCATGGCGCGAATCTGGAGATCTTCATTAGAAAGTAGTCATACGCTTGTTAAAACATTGATAAAGGCCACAATTTATTTCGCACTTAGAGGCACTTGAAAGTGTCCACGCTTAGAATCGCATAAATACAGAATTCGCTGCCACATAATTAAGCTGTCTAAACGGTGTCGCGAGCGCACTTGTGCCTCATAAAGTGCACCGCTTTATTGACAACTTCATTTTCGTGCGCCAGAGCTCAAGTGTGTGTGTTTGCGAGTGAGTGTGAGTGTGTGTGTGAATGAGCCTGGTGTGCCTGCGCAGAATCCTACCACGCGATCGCATTCATGCCCCATACACCATACACATGTCGGCCGGTGCGTCCGTCCATCCGTCGGCTGCTCGATTGTGCCACGCGGCGCACGCAGCGTGCCACAAGTGACATAATGAACTGCATTATTTATGCGACATTTCACATATGACGTCCGCGCAATTGTCGCGCGTCGTATTGTGTTGCAGCTTGCTTGGGGGAATTCATATGCGCTCGTCCTCTCGTACATGTTTGTGTGTGTGTGTGTTGCAGCAGCAAATTGAAAAAGCGTTGTTTATTTCGCGGTGGCAAATGTCGTTCATGTTTACATGCCGCTGCTCAAGCAAAGGGCATTTTGTGGCACGCGACACTTAATCGTTGAGAGTACATTCTGGCCACGTTCGTGTTCGTGTCAAAAAGTAAACAGATACTTAAAAATAACAACGCATGTTCGTTTTTAGAACTAGTATGATAAAAAACTACAAAAATATTGATACATATAATAAATCTACTCGCAGTCTTCACGTGCAATTCTTGCAAATTCTTAGTGCCTGAAATTGATAGTAAGAGTTGGCGGGTGTATACCTACCACTTTTTCTATTTTGAGAAAATTTTTCTAATGCGAAATTCGATGGCATTTATTTCATGAATTGAAATAAAAATTGGATGATAATTGTTTAGATTGCAGTTTGTTCAATTTCATTTCAGCTGAAATCATCTGCCAGAAATCGCATGAAATTGCATGCCATGGCGTATCCAAGCAAGTTTCTAAATTTTTTTTCCCTAAAATTATTAACAGTTTTTTAAAGTTCAATCATAAACTCAAGACTCATGTTTTGTTTGTGAATTTATGTTTTGTCTGTAGTTTTTGTTTTGACTGTAATTTTATGTTTTGCGTGTGTATGTGTGTGTGTCTTGTGCATGTGCATTGAGTAGTTAACTATAAAACGTGTTGATTGCCACACTTTGTGGCAGCAACATGCACCAAATGTCAGTTGGTGGCAACAGCAACAATGCATTGCTACAATTAATTGCAGCACTCAATGTCGCGGCAGCTGCAACTCCTCGGCAGGCAGGCAGGCTGCCAACCTGCAACAGTAATTGCAATTGCAACATGGCAAACGCATGCGTAGCTAAAGTGGCACTAAAATGTCGAAGGGATTTTTAATTTCCGCCGAGCATGAACTGTGGATGGGCTTGTTGTTGTTGTTGCCACTTGTTTGTTCTTTCATTGAATTTATTTGCCTCGATGTAAGCAGCTTTGTTTGAATTTTCGCGCTGCGGCTTGTGGATTGCTGCTGGTTGCGGTCATTCCCGGCCAAGTATTGATTAGCACTTGAAGATGAAGCTGAAGACGTTTGGAGACGGTAGAAGCTGCGTTGAAGCTGCTAAATTGAAAGCGGCGCTGCTGAGTTGGCTCATTAAAATAAATTGATTGCGGCTGAAAGTAAATGCCACGCAGTCGGACACGCTCCAACAAGCATGCAAGTGGGCAAGGGCAAAAGTGAAGCTGCTGCTTTTGTCGGAATATTTGAATATTTATTTGAGCTCTTGCCTAGCTGTGACGTTAATGAATGAACTTGCCACAAAAATGTGCAACATGTTGAACGAAGCGGCCATTCATTCGGGCTAGGAATTCTGCCATAAAGCAGCACAAATTGTTCGACGGGTTTCCACACGTTTACACAGGCAAAGGTACTCGCTAGGAAATTTGGAATTGTCGTTCTTTCACAATTTGAAAACTTCAAAGAAAAATTGTATTTGTTAGTATGTACTTTCACAAGAACCTAGAAAAGAATATTAGAATTATTCTCTAAGTGTTCTTTTCTTGCTGTGCTTATGCAAGGCCTTGTTTGAACAAATATTTAAATTTGGATTATTCCAAATTTTTCTACAAAGTTAAATTTGAAAAAAAAGCACAACAAATAACCAGCTTATTGGTAAAAAAGTATTTGTTAGAATATCTAAAAATAAATGGTATGAAATGCAATTTCGAAACACCAAAAGAAACTTGTAAGAGCAAATTGAATGCGTAATTAGTAAAGCAGGCAGTCTTTTTTTATCTAAACCTACATACATACATATTTCTTAAGCAAAAATTCCAAATTTAGTAAATTATCGACTAGTAATTGAAGTTTTTCATTACTGATTTCGATGCAAATTTCACTGCAATAAGACATAAGTTGAAAAGGGAATGATTGGTTGGCATAAGCGGCTGGTCAGTCTGACTATCAATTAGCACTGAGTGCCGTTTTGCTACCACGCCTCGATCAACCTATAGCCATTTGGCGAAATTCAGAAATTTTAGAACATTAATGATTTCCAGACTTTGAATTTCATTGATATTCTACAGAAAAGATAATCTAGTGTGGTGAGCCTCTCTCTTACTAGGGCAGCACATTTACATGGGAAGTGATATATCGTTTCCTCTTCGTTCGGGTTTTCGAAACTATGAAAAAGGGCATATACATATGTATATTCTAAATTTTGTTCTATATACATATGTATGTATGTATTGTTTATGGGAAGAATAGAAGAATATTGTGCAAGTCTTGGAGCTCATGCGATCAGACGAGTTTTCCTTAGCTCAAATCTCCGAAAAGAGCATTAGTCTATTGATCTATAACTTATGACGTATATTTATACAAATATGTGGAAGTTGAGCAATCGCAAAGAAAATGGCTCAACGAAATTAAATTTAAATTTATTTCGTACATGTTGTAATACACCAGGTCTCAGCAGTTTACTACCACTCTCTAAAAGATCATTAATAAAGAGTGAATTAAGTGCCATACTTATACGCTTCTTTGGCAGAACTCTTCTGCAGCTGCATTGAAACCATTCCACTTCCTAGAGGGACACTCATACCACCATACATTTATGTATTATATGTGCCTGCCACACTAAGGAACCACTTGCGGCAACCGCACGTAACTCATTCAATTAGCAGCTCACAATTACAAGCAAACAATAATTCTTGCGTGCGTAGTTCGCTGCTCGATGGAGGCACAGAACTGCAAATGCACGAGCGGACATTGTTGCCAACTGCCGTATGCCGCCATCGCCTCCGTAGCTTGCAACAATGTTGCTAAATGATGCATAATAACCGGGAGCACTGGATGTGGAACAGCATTCCAGCACCGCACCCCACCGCACCGGGCCGCATCCAACGAGCCAACAACAAACACACGCTCTGGCGCATTTCTTCTGCCCATGCAAATGCGCATGCCAGGCCGCCAGTGCGGCAAACGTCCGTGCATTTCATGGCGGCGTCCATTGGCCGCGTGCGAGTGTGCGCGTGCATATGACTGGCCTTTCGCAATGGCGAATGCTCATTTGTAAGCGGCGTGTTGTTGTATTGACAGCAATAATTGATGCCTTACTGCGGTTTTCTACGCGAATTCCTGCATTTTCTACATAGTACAACTTCGTTCAGTTGGAATTGTGAGCTTCGCAGAAGTCATCTTGAATCATCACTGGCATGTCTTTTGCGTATCATTAAAAAACGCGTTTTAAAGGTGGAACACTTGGCAATGTCTAGAAGCCGTATTGCATTCTATGAAAAAAGTCGGCACGTTACGATTTTTAAATCTAACTTCATCCGATTGACATATTTCGATTGAACACATTTCAATATTATTTAATAGCAGGCTCTTATTTTTTGCTTAATATGCGTAATAATTATAACAGCAATAACATCAATAACAGCTTAATACCTATATATTTAGTCAGATCTGATCTATTTGGCGGCAGAACGAAACTTCAAAACGAATTTCGAATCGAAAAGCAAAATTTATGGGAAAAAGCGCTAGACTTAAACGAATTTTTATTGCATTAATAAATTATTTTACATATTACAAAGTAAATCAGATTCATACTATTAACGTTTGTAGCCCGGTTGATCTGATGGTGTAAGTTTCTTAGCTGTTAAATTTAGTGATTCATATCTGATGAATGACATGGCGGCAAACGGTTCGATTTGATCATAATGGTCGTTATCCGTCAGCATGCTGGCTACTAGTGCATTTCAATATCTGGTGTGCCAACTTTATATTATTATATTATACTTGTAAGGATTCTAGTTAGACATCAGTAGATGCGACCATAGAAAGTAGATTAATTTGCTTGAAACTTTGGTCTAGTTTTCATAAAAGAAAAGGAATCTCGTAAAATGGGAGGTGATGAGCTAACTTTCAAAAAGATCGAATTTTGACAATCAGTAAATCAGAATTGACAGCTTCAAATGAGGTTTATAGCTTTTACTTTTTCTTTTCGTGTCCTATCTTTGGTCGAACTTGCTCGTGAAATTACCCTCACTCCGCTAGTATTCTTTTCCTCTCTCCCATTTCAATGGCCCAGATTTGCGCCTTACTATTCAAAAATCGCCTGCAGCATCTGCAACTTTTTCCTCAGATTTTCTGCATTTCTACCTCATTCTTCGTGCAATTCGAATTTTAAATCGAACCATTCAAATTCGCTGCATACATTTTTCCACATAAATTTACACAGGCCATTTCACCCTCATTGAATGAGAATTCAAGTTTGAACTCGTAACCTAAATATGCAACAACAACAACAACAACAAGAGCAACATTTGTATGCACATAAGAAATCCCACGAAGTCAAGCAGTCACTGGCCGCAGAAGAAATGTAAACAAAAAATGCAAGAAATACCACAGAAACCGCATGTGCAGCCCATATACATACATACATACAAACATGCATATGTATAATATGTATGTATATAAAAATATCCAACACCGCAACAACAACAACAACACAAGGAAAGAAAAAGAAAAGAACCATCAAGCTGCAGAGAAACACACGATCTGAAGCTGATCTGGCGCTGCAGCCAAAGGCTTTGGGGAACGTGCTACATGATTAGAGTGACCACTTCCCCGATTCTGACTACTCAAACTAAGGCTCAAAGATAGTATCTCTAGTCTACAAGTTTTTCAGTAATTTCTAAAAATACAAATACATAAGCCCTATTCACAGTCTTGTGCAAATGGTAGTAACCCATTGTTTATATGTATTCACTATGCGAATGCAACAGTGAATTACAAACTGACAGCTGATGAAACTTCGGGAACTTCGAATTGCATTGAAATGTGGAGGTGATGTTAAAATTTTTTTGAAATTTCAGACATTGCATTGAGTGATAAAAAATTGAAGCTGGAGAAGAAAAAGTAAGGCGTGAATTGGATTTGAAGCCTTCGACGGCACTTCAGCACAACAAACAAATTATTCTGCCAAAATTCTAATTCTAGTAGAAAATAATTATTCTTTTTTAAAAATGAGACTTCGAAATGTTCGGGATCTTCAAATTGCTTCTTGAGGACCCAAAATTCACAACCAGCAAGGCCCAGTTACAATACGAATTTTACGAGAGAACAATGCATTACCCTAGTCAGAATTCGGCTTGGTACTACTATTTTCAGCACCAAGCACTATTTCAACAAAACTGATCCATTGCAATGCCCCTTATTGCTCGATACCCCTAACAGTTGGCCACATGTTGTTGGATTGCCCTGTTTCAAAATGCAGCGATCCACTTAGTTCCATGCTGGACTGTCAGAAAAGGGTCACCATCAAATTAATAATGAAGCAATCAACAAACAAAATTTAGCACATGACATATGAGCATTACAAAACCTTTACCTAAATCAATGTAAATAATTTTAAAATAGATCTTAGCATAAACTCTAAAGCATCGGTGTAATATGGCCCAGTTGCCCTACACCTTACCATACTTTATACATTTATTTTTAAAGTATGTAGCAATAAAAAAATAAATAAATAATTGCATATTCTTTTGACCAAACAGCTGTGAATTTGGTGTTTTGCAACAAGTGTTTGCAAACTATACACCGCTCACAATTGATGGCAAATGTTTACTATTGCGAAAAATTTCAATCTCAAATGCACAAGATTGTTAATAGGACTATAGTATGTATTTATTAATAGACTCGTGAGACTCATGATTTAAAAAGAAGTGAAGCTGGTCACCCTATGCACGCTGCGCAACTGCAGCGCAGCAGCGGAAGAGTAAACGAAGCAGCGCATTGAATTAGGAAAACAGCAAAGCGGGCTGCGCGAATTGCAGGAATTGAATGCTGCCGTTTGCACATTCATAAATGTGTGCCTGCTCCGTCCTGGGCTGCGGCTTGCGTGCGGCTATGACGCGTGCGTGCCGAGGAGCGTGCGTGCGTGCTGCTGCCGCTGCGTGGCATGCAGTTAATGCTGCATTCCAATGCCGTGCGGCAGATTGTGCTGAAGCTGGCATTTAAATTTTTATAGTGCGATTGCTGCAGTGCATCTCTGAGCGCTAAATTATGCGGCAGTCGCATTTGAATGCGGCGAGCGCTTAGGGAATTGTGGCAGCATGGCGCAAGCGCAGACGCGGATGCACACACTGGCAGTTGGCGTAAGTGTGCCACATTCCAGGCAATTTAAACTTTCTTTTGTGTGCATAATTTTGTTGCTGATGCTGTTGTTGCTGTCGCCATTGCTGTTGCGCCGTCGCGACAGGCAACAATTGCCGCAGTTGCCACTTACAATGCTTGCAATTTTCAGAGAGACCCGCGGCAGCGCAGGAAGTGCAGTAAGAGTGAGCGCGGCGGCGGTGGCGAGAGGGACGGGAAGCGGGTGGCTGCTGAACAAGCTCTGAGGCAGCATAGAAAATTTCATAGAGTTCGTGCAGTTTCTACGACATTCCCTGAACTTCATTTGCAGTGGCATTTGTTGGCGGAGTCGTTGTTGTTGTTGCTGTTGTCGATCATTTATTTTGCTTTCTTAGATTTTTCGTTGCGTTGTTCTTGTTTGTTCTTCTTGTCTTTTTTGCAGTCCGCTTGAAACTTCTCTTTTTCGCATGTGATGTTGTTGTTGCTGCTGCTGCTTTGGCTGCTGCTGCTTTGGCTGCTGCTGATTGTGGGTTGCATTGGAATGCAGCTTGCTGTTGTTGCTGTTGTGGCTGGTGTTATTATATGTTGCTGCCGCTCGCTCGCTGCTGCACACTCATGCAAATTGTGCAATTTTGCAAATTTTATGCAAATTTCAATGCAGCATCCTGCGCACTGCAACAACAACAATAGCCGTCACAACAACAACAACAAGAACAACATGCAACAGGCGGCAGCAACAACTTGCTACACAGCACAAGTATTTGTTGTCAAACAACATTCAAGCACGATTCTGGGAAACATTTCTTCGTGTCTGTTGCTGTGCCTTCTTCTCTGCTGCAGCCGCTGCTGCTGCCGCCGCTGCTTACGCCTCTGCCCCTTGCCCATGGCCCTTTCACGGATACTTCCCCTATGCGCAGCATAGTTAGTCGCTGCTGCCAGTGCGTATTTGCAACTTGTTGTTGTTGTTGCTGTTGTTGCCGTTGTTGCTATGGTGTGCTGCAGCAAGTTGTAAGATGAGCTTACAACAAAGCCAACAACAACATGTTGCGCTGCATCATCATTTTGTGGTTTTGCTGCTGCAGCTGAAATGATTGTTGGATTTTTGCATAGGCAATTCTTTCTTTTGCTGTTGTTGTTGTTTTTGCCGGCGGCGCATTGCCAGCGATCCGCATTTGCTGCGTTAAATCTACATCATCATCATCATCATCCGGTCATCATATTGGAACGCTGCCTGAGGCTCGCAAATCGGTTCACTTTGCACGACCCACTCTTCGATGGATGTGGGTGCAAATTTAATTGGAACTTATCGCTGTGCAATCGTTTAAACAGAGACAATATATGATAGCAGAGACAATATATGATAGAGATAGCGCAGTCTTACAGCTCTATTCCTTCGACCGTCACAATACTCATTTCGTCACAATAGAGCATTTCGTCACAATTTTTACTTTTCCTTATTCGGAACAGGAATCAAAAGCTCGAAACGTATCAATTGTGACAAAAATTGTGACGGTCGAATTAGGAGGTCACAAGAAGAAAACAACTGTTGCAAAACGTGAATTTTGAAGCAAAAAAGCAAAAATTTTTTTATTGCAGCAATTTAAAGGAAGTTACACGATTTTAAAAACACAACACATGTATGGCCTGCTGCTAAAACTCCTTTATATCGGGAGTTCGAGGTCCTCCGCCACTGCTCCCACAAATTTTACACTGCTCGCAGCGCTATCGGGTTGTTTTCCCGGCTTGCTGCTCTGGGTGCTGTTTGCAACTTTGAATGAAATGCTGCAGCTGCTCCTACGTCCTCCTGTTAAATATACGATGTCTAGAAATTAAAAGAAATAAGATAAAACACCAAATTATTGAAAATTTCCAAAAAATACTTTCCGCTTTTTTTGTTTCCATTTTTCGTTTATTTTTGAAGAAGAGGAAGCACAAACAGCTGTTTTTACAGCAAAGAAATTCGCAAAGCTTTTTCCGTGATACGGTTGGCAAGGAATAGGGTTGCAGAAAGCTCGTCACAAGAAAGCGAATCACAATTGTGTCACAATCAATTGAGACGGAATGCAAGAATAGGGCCGTTAGTAAATTAAATTAGAAAGATATCTGTATTCAATTTCAGAAAGGTTTAACACAGAAAAAGACTATTTTGATAATAATAATTATAATTGATTGGCGCAACAGCCCGTGTGGGCTTTCTCGCGTTAACTTGTGTGTGCCTGTTATACAACGGGACCTACATTAACAAAATCCGAACGGATTTGGAAGCTTTTCACAAGAATATTCTCGGAGACTTGTCAATTCATCACGAGAAGTGACGCTAGACTATTTTGGCCAATTTTATTCATCGGACTTTACAGTCGCCACTTTTCATGCCATGACATGAGTAAACATAAAACATAAACATTTGCTGCATTGCAATTCTAACCAGGGCCTTGTTCTTCTTAATAGGTCAACAACAGGGTTGTGAGCTTACGTTCGAACCAGTATCTGAAAATTGTAAAGTTAAACAGGCAGGTTCCAGAATTCGAGTGAAAGTGAAATCGAAAGTGATTTTGAAATCGAGTGAAAATGTTTTTGGTGTTCTAGAAACCGAACGATTTCAAGTTCACATGTTCATTTTCAACTCGATATAATTTTTCTTCTCGCTGAATTTCCGATCAGCTGATCGTTGTCAAACAAAATAAAAATCAAAACAGAAATTGTTTATATTGTGAAAAATGAGTGCATTCGTTGCATATACTATTAAATTTAGTGTAAATAATCAGAAATAAATATATAAAAAGATTTTTTGGGTGTGGTGCCTTTTATTTTCATCATTGCTGTCACTAAGAGCTGTGCTTCTTCGTGGAATTGTTTACTTCCTTAAATTCCAATGCTGGAGTTACGTTTGGCCAAAGGCGGCGGGAGCGATGGGCTGGTGGCATAATTGTTGGGCACACAGCGTTCCTTACAATGATGATCCCGCTCGAAAGACGTTGGCATTTCATACTCATCTTCCGGGAAACTGATAGGCACAAAAGCCTCTTCGAAATAGGTGGAGCAAGACTTCAGACTGGGCAGACGTTCCAAATCCCTAGCCGAAATGCTGTACGGCATATTGGGCATCTCGGGCAAGCCGGGTCTGAAAGCAAGAAATGGCTGAAAGACGACTTCGAAATTCAAAAAGCTTTTATACTCACTTCTGTTTCATGGAGGCACTCAGCGGCTTTTTCTTGAACGACGCCTGCGTCATGTATTCAGTTTCGGTAATTGTGGACACGTAGCAATTCTGTTCGGGTTTCTTAACAACGAGCACATTCTTGGAACCCTCCAGAATGAAAGTTCAGGGTTGTATTGAGGGTGAAAAAACTGTGCTATTAACTTAAACATGAATAATGGGCAGAAAATTGTATTATTTATAAATAAATAAATTAGATTATTGACAATGTTTAAAAATGTTGTAATTTTGTGCTCACCGAAGGAGGGAAGGACTGACCCGTAAGAGGTTTTTATGCTCAGGGACTTTTTTTTTTGCTCATCAATCCGAACTGGAAGACGAACTTATCCCTATCCTAAAAAATTTTTATTTTCAAGGTACGAAATTTATGAAAAAGGTACGGTTTTTTAAAAAATGGGGTACGTTTTTATTTTGGCCCAGTCCAACTCTGCTCGCACCCGTATTTTTACGGCTCTCCCTAAGTGGCATACCTTGTTAATGTGCCTTGAGTATGACCGACCTATCACGGCTCAAGTGGCTCTAAGGGTAACAGTCAAAGGCGCTGAATAAAATAGAATTTTATTTTCGACTCAATTTCTTTCTTTCAAAACAACGATTTCAAAAACTACAAACTTTTTAATATTTTAAAATCGTCGCTTCCTTCGTTGTTTTCACCAAGTGTTGCCAGTGCAAGTGCATCTTCTACTTCTTTCCATCGCAGACATGGCTTCCCACGCTCCTCCGTTCTATAATTGGAGTCGCAAATACCTTCGCCCATAGGCATGACATGACGCAGCCAGTGAAACCGCAGGATGGTAAGTCGTCTCCAACGTGGATCGGGCCGAAAATCTTGCGCAGCACTTTTCTCTCGAACATTCCAAGTGAAGCTGCATCAGTCTGCGAGATCATGCTTCAGCGCCATAAAGCAATACGGGGTGATGAGCGTCTTGTAGAGTGTCAGTTTGGTCAGTCGAGCGAGGACTCTAGTTCTCAATTGCTTACCGAGTTCGTAGTAGCACCCATTCTAGTCCATTCACACAAATTTCAGCTCGATAATCATGTTTTTTATAAGCTTTATATTAGTTTCACATCCGGTATGTACATATGTATGTATGTATGTATGTATGTATGTATGTATGTATGTAGTGGAATCTAGTAATCAATTTTTCACCCACTTCCCGACTACTTAGAGATCTGAAACTTTACATACATGCGTAACCACCATGACAATGCATGAATCAGTAAATTTTATGGGCGTAGGATAAGGGGCGTGGCACTTTTTTATCAACTCTAGATTTGTGTATAACTTTAGAACTACACATCACACATCAATGAAACTCGGTAGGAACTTACTACATATCCATATCCTTCTACTGAGAAAATAAGACGGGCACTGGATAAGGGGGCATGGCACCCCCCATACAAACAATATTTTTGATCTCGATTAGCTTTGGAACCAAAGGTCGTGCAGCATTGAAATTTCGTATGCAGTCGCCTCTTGGATGTGTCGTCCCACTGGTAAAATTGTATGGGCGTAGGATAAGGGGCGTGGCACCCCCCATACAAACAAAATTTTTGATCTCGATTAGCTTTGGAACTAAAGGTCGTGCAGCATTGAAATTTCGTATGCAGTCGCCTCTTGGATGTTTCGTCACACTGGTAAAATTTTACGGGCGTAGGATAAGGGGCGTGGCACTTTTTTTTATCAACTCCAGATTTGTGTATAACTTTAGAACTACACATCATACATCAATGAAAAACGATAGGAACTTACTCGCCGCGCCTTGCAAGCAAAACAACAACAACTCATCGCGCCACAAATATGCCACGAATATTAGGGTCGATCACAGCCGTATTATTTGTAAAAATAAGGATATGACATATGACGATAGGAACCACTGTGAATGCCCTAAATATTGTGTACTGCTCTGCAAGTTTTAAATTCTTTTTGTGAAAAATTTCAGAGCTCTAAAATTTAATTTATGGAAGACTAAAAAGTAGAAAATAAAATTATATAAAAAAAACTTTTTAAAAATAAGCTTTATTTTATTTAATGTACTAAAAAGTAGAAAATAAATTGTTTCCAAGTCACCTGTATCTTACTATCAATAAAAGCTTGTGCGCTCAATATCCATATTCAAAATATCTTTCATTACTAGAATCTATTTGCAAAAAATTATTTAAATAAAATATTGTGGTAACTGTTTGACAAATATTGAACACATGAGCGCCCCAAGCTTTTATTGATGGTAAGATACAGGTGACTTGGAAACAATTTATTTTCTACTTTTTAGTACATTAAATAAATTAAAGCTTATTTTTAAAAAGTTTTTTTATATAATTTTATTTTTAAAAATCAATTTTATCAATCAAAAACTTAAGCAGTTGCATTTTTGTTGAATGCTTCCTTTGAAAAGTCAGACCGCTCCACTCCGCTCTCCCCCTCTCTCCGATCCGCGTTGTGGATGAGAGCTGGAGTAACAGCAGCGGTGGCATTGGCAGCAATCCAATTCAAAATTAAAAAAATGGGGGAGTGTCTCGCATAAGGCATGTGGCAGCTACTTTGGTACGCAGCGGCTGTGTTACGCCTTTGTATAATTGCTGTCATAAAACTTGCAATACACTGCAAACGTGCTGCATGCAACAAATTGCATGCAGCTTAACTACAACAATAAACACTGCAGGAACATAAAACAACAGCAGCAACAACAACAAATAGTTAGAATAATAATGAATGCGATTTACGCATCGTGTGTACGCGTGCGTGCCTTCTTCTGACTCTGACTGTGAATATAGATTGGTGTGTCTGTGGTGTGTGGCAACATTGGCGCTTATGCAAAATGCCAATTTGTAGCAGTGTTGCCACTAGATAGCAAAATTTCTATAAAATGAGACGAAATTCCGCCGGCGTTGTTGCAAATACTTACCTCAAGCAATTTAAAAAAATCAAATTTGTTTTCAAGCTTCAGCTATGCCTCAAAAATTATAAGTTAGTTTCTTTAGCAATTAAACTTTTATGAAGAATTAACAAATTTGATGACATATAACAAGAGTCACAAAAGTAAGATTTCACTATTTTCTCCTTTAAAAAATTAACAATGAAAGCAGCAATCAATTGCAATCACTTTTAAATTTAAACATTGTTGGCCAATGTGTTTTTCCAAAAGTTTAAATTCGTCAAAAGTTGCTCGAAATGTTGTTTGCTAAAAATTGCTTAACCCTTTTACGTGCAAGGCACACATATCGCACAATGGAAAAAAATGTTTGTAGTTGTAAGAGTTGTTTACTGTGAATTGATTTATGGAAAAAAGTAGATTTTTGAAAATTTTGATCAGGGATGTTTTGTATTTAGTGTGCGATATATATGTACATATATGTTCGTTCCTGTCTGCATGCCAAGTAAATTTGATATATTATTTTTTAGCAATTCTCTTATGTAGCTGAATGAGATGAAACTCCTCTTTTTGAGGAATTCTTCACAAAGTGGCAACACTGATTTATAGCTTGCTGCAATGCAATGCTCAGAGCCTACAAGCAGTAGGCAGCAATTTTTTTAGGCGTACTCATGCCGCGCTCCATTTTTCAAAATCCAAACAATGCGACAACAGTTGTCGGCTGTAGGTATGTGGGATGGACCATGCGCCAATGCTATTAAGTTGTCCCTCCTCTGTGCGTCCAGCGATCACTCAGTTCAGTCGGGCTGCCATGGCTGTGTTTTTGTCGCTGTTCTTGACCTTTATTGCGAATGCCGCAAGCAACAATTGAGCTGCACTCAAGCGCAAGACTTATCGACCTCTTGCCGATACTGATCTCGATTGTGGCACGTTGTTGCTCTTACGAGCACATCGTAGCGTGTAAAATGGCTGTTTATTAGCAATAAAAGCGTTTAGTATCTACATATTTCTCTGTTAGTAATTAATGAGGGGCGCCTGGCGAGAAGCTCCGTGGCAGGCAGCAACCCGGTAATGGTTTGTCATGGCCAGTCAGGTATGTACTGGTAATTAAGCGAGTGATCAGTTATTGCCTTGTAATTACGGCATTTAAGCCATTTGGGGTTGAACGCTATAAAATGATTAGCCTAACATTAACATCATGCATTCAAAATGCTTTCCGCCTCCCCTTTGTTTTACCTATCGACTTTTGATTGAACAGTTCAGCCCATAGAAAGTGTGGTTACGGATAGTTATTATTTCCGTGTTAAGGCTTTCGTGTCTTGTTTGTATATGAAATGTAAAGCGTAAGTTTTGCAAATTTAAAATTGCTTATTTATAGTCTAATGCAGAGCTGGGTATAAATCGATTGTTTGGTAATACATTTCTATACTGATTACGATCGCTTGGTTGATTGCGATTACTTGGTTCGTCATGATTACATTAATGGGTTCCTATGCATAATTTGAAATGGTACATGATTGAGTTTACATAATATGTGGTTAAACCATCAAATGAGCTGTTATTTTTGAGAGTGGAAGATGTCCACTTTCTGTTATTGCGAGATATTCAAACGTTTACATATCCCTCTCAGTGTAAATGCTGTTGAGAAATAAAACTTTCATCTTCAAAATACTAGAATCTCATTTATTAAAAAAAAAAACTGTTTGCCCAAAAAAAGATCATAAAAAGTTGTATCTATAACTGCCATTATCTACATTTTTGTAAAAAATTGAACTATTCCACTTTTAAAAATAACAGCGCAAATATTAAACATGAAGAATTTTTTTCTGAAATTAAGAACTAACAATTTTCTACATTCAAGTTTAAATGTCGTACCAATTAAACTTTTTTATGAAAATTATGTGCCCACTTTTCATGTATTAACTAAAATATAAGTTTCATAAAAGATTGTGTTATTGACATACTTGTTAATTTTTTCATCTCTATTCACGGAAATATTCATGTCCTGATCTTCCAAGTGTTCTCTTCCATATAATAAATACGAAGCAATGCTAAATTCAACCACCTGCTTACGGTCGTACAAATTTCTGTTAGAATGAGCATATCTTTTTTGATGCTTATCTTCTTGTGTTTTAAGGCTCATATTTTAATGAAGTTGCTTCCATAAATTTAGTTAATTGACGTTGATGAGCATTAAAGCCTTAAATCCCAACCAACGTTTGCACCTTTCGCATGCTTTAAGTAATTTCTTTATTAAATTTTTTCAATTAAGTCGCAGACTTAGCTACTGTTATAAGCCGTACACATGCTAGAAACATATTACATTATAAGTACGTGTAATACACATCATATAATACATATGTATGTAATTTTTCCGTGCACAAATTGGCATGTTTTGTTCGTGCTAATGCTCAATTTCAAAGCAGTTTAAATTACTTAATTTCACACATAAAATTATTAAACCATCTTCAGCTGGGCTCGCTGAAAATTTTGTTCAGTTCAAGTCTGAGTGAACAAGGCGTTCTCATACCGACAGTGCCATTTATGAGTAAACTAAGTGTACAAATGTAATGCTTTAATAAATTTTCTTCGGGAGGGTTCCTTAATATCTGATATCATTTATCTGGTTGTAAGTCCAAATAAATTTTTTTAACAATTTAAATCGAGCTGTCTCCAAAAAATCATGGCATAAAAACTTTAATACGTATATTAATATGTACAATATGTGCAATATATTTGCTAGGGTCTTGTAAATTTAGGCAAAAGTACTTATCATGTCTATCTAACGATTAATTGTTTCAATTGCATGGGCTGTAAGGCTATGTAGAGCCTCCAACGTTGCATTTTGAAAATTTGAAAATTCGATTAGATTGCGAAACGCTTCAAATGTTGTTGCTCTTAACAGCGATTTCGCATAAACTCGTTTTTCGCCGCTAACAAATTTACGCATAATTTTTTTAATCGAACAGTTAACAAGATTTTAATTGATATCGCTCTGGCGCATGCGCCACACGCCACCGCGGCGACTGCTTGTGAGTGCAACCAACGCTACAGCAAATGAGACGCAAATCACGCAGTTTTTCAATTTATTCGAACGCAGCGCGGGTGTAGGAGCGATTTGTCGTGAAGTGATCAGCTGTGTACGACCATCATGATTTGTCTCCAAATCTGGGGCAGCACTCGCCAACGTGTGCGACGCAGCTGCCGCTCGATTGCTCGATTGGCGTGAATGTGGGCGAGAAGCAAATTGAAAATTAATAATTTTCGAATTAACGCTAAATGTGTGAAATACATTTTCGAATAGCGATCAAGTATTCGTATGCGAGTAATCTAAACCAAATTTATCGCAATAAAGACTTTGGCTAAAAAAATTATATCGATACCATAGTAAGGTATTTTATGGAAAATGGATTAAAGAAGTTGGAATATATAGCTTTAATTGTTGACATGGTTCAACAGTCATACTTTCTACTAGTAATCTTCCTATAGGCAATGCTTTTTGTTCAAAAGATGGGACTATAAAAATTATAGTACTCTGCTGACTGCTGAAGCATTCATCTATGGCACAAAAGGAACTAATGCATCATAATTTCTTTCCTCCCGCTTAGTTTTTATAAAATGTTTGTTATGAAAATATGCCATTTTGTATAATGAACTTTACAATCGTATGTATCGGCAGATATTTATTCATCATAGATATTAGTAAAACATGTGTAAAATTTCATTATGAGCCTTTTTTTGTAATTAAGGCACCAAAAAGCCTTATACCCGAATTTAGTCCAGTCGAATCTGTCATGCAAAGAGTATGTTGAACTTTAAAAATGACTCCTTTGAAATTATAACGAAATTGTAATAGAGTTATTAACTACTTCTTTTTTTATATAAGTATACTTTTTTTTCTGATGCAGTTAAGTTAGTTTCCGTTTACATCGTCATAAATCTCATATAAATAATTTTTAATGAAACCAATAAATATAAGTCAATAATTATAATTTCATCAATTAAATACTCAATTTGGTTATTTTCAGTTGCTGCTAACGGCAATATAAAGATAAAAGGACCATTTCTACAATTATCAACGCCCACAACGAGACTGATTATCACAAAACCGCATCTGCCGCACTACCTCACATGCGAGGCCACCACAGATGCAACATACCAAAACGGTAAGTGCGATCGATCCCCCCACTGATTATGCTCGATCAATGATCAACACAAATTCCACAAATTCTTTGCATTGCAGAGGAAACAGCCTACTACTATACATGGTATCGCAATGACAACGTGCTGGACTTGTATTCGGGACGCCGCAACGATTTCTACGTATATGTAAATGGCACGTTGTCCCTGCCGCCAAATGAGCGAGCGGGCGGCGTATATCGCTGCAAAATCAATGCCAACAGCACGGCGCTGCTTTCCAAAAGCATCACCGTGGTTTACCCAGGTGAGAGAGAGAGATTGAGTGCCAGCCGTAGCTGCTATACTCACAAATTGTCTGGTTTTTTGTTGCTCCGCAGTGCTGAAACGCATCCCCGCCCCGGTGAATGCCACCGGCTATGTCGGCCTGTCCCTGACACTCAGTTGCCCCGTGCTGAGTGTGCCGCCTGCGAATGTGACGTGGCTGTATGGAAATGTATCGTTGTCAAAGATTTTCGAAGATAACAGGCGAGTAAAGATCAAAGTCTTCTGCATTCGACGTCACAAGTCGACGAAGAGGAAAGCGAATGCGCAGTTTACTGGGATATGTTGTAATTGCGAATTCCTGCTTCCGCTTGCGCGTTTTAATTACACAATTCCTGCCATGGCTCTGGCTGCAGGATGTGCTGCGATTAGAGCGCGCGCACACATTCTGCCTTCTGGCTAAAATTGTTTTGTTTGATTTGTAGTCGCTCCCTAGTAATGAATGCTTCTTTTTGTGCTTCTTCTTACAGATATTTATTGCTTGCCAATGGCAGTTTAGTCTTAAGAGCGCTGATGGCGAACGATGGCGGCAAGTACAAGTGAGTATGAGTGCAACAAACCAATTGCCTTTAAATCTATGTATCCATCTATGGCAGAAGATAATCTCTTTGTGAAGAGTTACTGCAAAAACAGAATTTATTTCGAACCCAAATAAAAACCTGATATTAAGTACGAATAGATAATTGGATGAATTTCAAATAGATTATGTTTTAGTTTATACAATTTTATGTTTATCGATGTCGAACACATGTACATATATATTGTTGTATTGGTTGAAGTATCTTGTGTTATTTGCAGCAGCTGCAGTCGGAGTTAGTACTAATATGAGAACCTTTCCTATTTTCGAAAGCTAAACCAGAACGAAACAGTTACAAATAAAAATTATAGTAACAGAATTAGTGGTAAGGATGTTATCTTAAACTAGGGACGAAAAAAATCCATTAAGCCCATGAAAAGCTGCATTGGCTCAAAGTGAAAAGTCAATGGATTATGCAAGATTTTTGGTTAAATGTGGAACATTCGGCAGCGTTAATAAAATCGGAACGAATTATTAAGCAACTTCGAATGAAATTTTTAATTTATCAAACTCTGAAGTTTAAGCAGAATACATACAAATTTTCAGTCTAATAAGCTAATGGCAACTATTTTTTTAAAATTGTGATAAACTCGAAATCAAAACCGAATGCAAATTTATTTCCATACGTCTCTTTTCGACATCACTTCATGCTAGCCATAGCTTTTGGAGCGAAGGACGAAGTTGCATGCCACATCGGCGGGGAAGTTGTAGCGGGTACATCAAATCTTCTAATCGGTATTAGCATGCGATCACGCTGTAATAGCTTTAGCCCAAATTAACTCTTCCTACCGTGATGACACAATGAAACGGATGTTTCCCTTTTTGTTAAACGCTGTTTACTTTTAATTAAACGCGCTGGGGTAAACAAATCCACTCTCACTCTTACACGTGCACTTGCGGCTAATTTGCGAAGACAAGCGGAAGATGAATGCCTTGCATGTGTGAGAGCAATATTGGGACATGCCCCTCTGCGCTGTTGGCAGCAATGTTGTGCGATTTGCATTTGCTGTAAGTTGTTGTTCATCCGCAGTAGGTACACTCTGTCATTTTGCCTGCTCCCCTGCAGCATGTGCCGAATGCTAATTGCAACAATTACTCTTGCCACTCGAGTGCGAAATTTGCCGTTTACACAATGAATTCTTATGCAGCACTTGTTCCATAATTTTCTTTTAGCTTAAGGTTAGGTGCCTTTGGAACTGTGGCAGCCTCTGCTTCAGCAGCAGTCGGCGGTCGGTTCCTGCCACAGCGGTTGCTGCCACAAGTGGTTTGTTTTCTATGGCAAAAGTGTTAATAGCAAGATTCGAGAGTTCCTTCACATACAATAGGTTAAGGGCAAGCAGTTCTCTTACTTGAGCTCTGTCAGTGTTAGGGCTGTTAATGCCGAATACTTTTGATGATCGAACAATTTTCGAGCTAAAATATTTCGATACAGGAAAGGCGGGATTTTCAAGATTCCAACATTTCCTTCAAACTGTCTTATATTATTTATTTTCTTTAAAAAAAATAAACTTCCATTTTACATTTCGCTTGAGCGTAAAAAAGGCCGTTGAAACAAATTTGTTTATTTTATTTTATTTCTTATTGTCTACTTAAGCTTTTTAGAAAAGCATTTAAGAAATTGTTGCATAGATTTGCTCACATGGAACAGATTTTTTCCAGTTTATACATACTTTCGAGTGATACTTTGAGTATAAGTACCTATAAACTTACAACAGACTTTTTTCAGCTCATACTTTTTAGTCGTAGCTCAGTCTTGGTGGCTTATGGCCATTATAAACCGTTTGTTCAATATGTTTTAAGGCTAGAAATACACCGAAAGAAAGTAACAAAACTACAAGAATCGTTTCTAGTAACAAAACAAGAATTTCTGATTGTCATTGATAGATAGTGATAAGGCCGAACATATCTTTGCCATTCTTCTTCAGAATATAGGGACATCGACAAGAACGAGCTCCTTTCCATCGAGCTCAGTTTAGTGCTGTTGTTCTCGCGCCTGGCCTGGCCAGGTCACGTTAATTGTTGATGATTCCTAGAGTGCTGATCGTCTTTATATTCTTTGTGTGGCACTATCTCTTGAAATGAATTGTCATTTCTCTGAGTATATGTTTTGTCTTCTCAACTAACTCAGATTTGGCCATGGAATAACTTGGTAATTGTCGTTAATGTGTATAAGTGACTTGCAAAAGTTAATTGTAAAAAATGTCAAAAGTGAACTAAAATATTTGTAACTAAGGAAATATCGAAATCCGACGGTTTTGAAGCTCATGATCTAAGGCAGGAGCGGCCCGCCTTGAACATTTTTCCGGTCAATCTTCTGGCCATTTCCGATCTAAAGATTGACCGCCTTAGCCAGCACAGGCAAGAATGTCGCTCACAGAGTGCGTTGCGCTGCAATTAACTGGGCAAAAGTAGCGTGAATTTATGGAAATATGGCGTGCCATGACCGACTGTGACGCAGCTGAATTTACAACGTGGCCATGCTGCGACGAAGGTGTTGATGTTCACCGTCACCAGCGAATCGGAAAATTGGCGTACATTAGTGCAGTAGCGAAGGCACCTTCAAGTTTATGGCATAATTGAATTAATTTAATTAATATAAACAGCTAGTACATTAAACTAAAAAGCTACATTTATTAAATTGCCCAAAAACAAACAAAATACGAACTAACAATATGCACGCAAGGCATGTACATAAGTAGTTATCCGAGTGTACGTATCCAAATGAGGTGTAAACACCGGTTAAGGCTCATTTAGTGATGACGTATCGTATTTTTTCGTATCGCAGACAAAACCTGTTTTACTCGAGCTCTATACATGCGTTCGCTCTTGACGTATCGTAACGCAGAAATCATAAACCAAATAGGTATCTCTGCGATATTTACGCAATACGAATAAATACGATGCGTCATCACTAACTGAGCCTTTGCAGTCGCATTTACATATGCTTGGGGCTAAAAGCAACAGGCAGAGCATTTAATTAAGTCCCTAATCGACACATTCCTGGTAGAGCAACATGCGAAATTAGTTTAATGCCTGAGTAATAACAATAATATGGCGAATATCTTCGTTGAAGTGAAAAGTATTTCAATGCAAAGAAAACTTTTTGAATAATTTCAAAGTTCTAAAATGCATCCATATTTAACTTTTTATATATAGTACAGCAAATACTGTCTATGATTTTGTTTTCGTTTTGTTTTTCTGCTAATTTAATCGTTAATATGAACGAAATTCGAAATAAAGAGAACGAAGAATTCATTTGAAAGAATTCAAAAGATTGATGCTTGAAATTTCTGGTTTGGAAAAATTCAAAGAACTATTTTTGAGAGAAACTCATTTAGAAAGGTCACTCTGAATCGTACGTATTTTTGAGCCAGTGTAGGTACTTAGGGTATATCTTCTGAATAATTATATGACTTTCCGAATCCGAATATTTCAATTTCAGGTTTTATTAGTTTAGGAAAGCCTGTGCCCAAGATAGAACTCTCAATTAAGCTTCGAGCGCGTTGTGAATGCCTTCGTGCATCTGGGTTAATTTAGAACATGATAAGCGTGAGATAGTGTTTGCATTTTCCAGATCTTATCTATAGTAAAGTGATTCAGACTTTTGCATGAAACTAGCACACTACACCTTTAATGACATCAATCAATTGTTATCGTTTTCCAGATGCTCAGCACACAATCAATTCGCCGCAAAGTCACATCGTCAGTACTTGTGGACGCTGGCAGTCCTATCGAGACCGTCTACCGGTCAACGTAGTGCTCAACTTGTGCCGTACCTGCAAAACGTAACGCAATACATTCCAAGCAATGCTGATTTAAAGCTTCTGTGTTACGGCTTGACCGATGGTGGTTCTATTGAGTGGTGGTACCAGCGCACCCTGAATGCGGCACTTACCAAGCTGTCCAATCACAGTAATGAGTTTTACATAGAGCATGCGAGCGTGGAGGAACACGAGGGCTACTACACCTGCTCGCTGTCGAATGATAAGCAAGTGAGTTTCTTTTTTAAAGCACTAAAATGAAAGCATTTTAATTTCTCTTCGCCACCATCAAGCGCTTCCATGTGATTGTCACGGTGCCGCCGAACATTCTGGAGGAGCTGCAATCCTACGGCACGTTAATTTCCGCCTCGACGTCGTTGAGTTGTCGCGCAACGGGCAACCCCCGGCCGGTGGTCAGTTGGTACCACAATGGCGCACCCCTCAGCAGTTCCAACACGCGTTTCGTGAGCGGCAACGATCTGAATATACATTCCTTCGATCCCGACGAGGAGGGTATCTATCAGTGCTTCGCGCGCAACTTGGCCGGCGAAGTGTACAGCGCGGGAGAGGTGCGCTTCAGAAACAGGGGCGATGAGACGGTGCGCAAGAATCCGCTGCAGAATATACGCTGCTTCGCGCACAGCTTCAACACAATCAACGTAACCTTTGACAGCCAAGTCGCTGAAGTGAGTACCACACAATTGTCCTTCCATATTATTGCATCATTATGAGTGCCATTTCCTTCCATTTTCTCAGTCCCTGTTTATCGTGCACATCGTGCAAAGCAATCCGCATCGCTGGATCTCATTTGCTCCCATGAAGTTGAATCACACCTCGTACGTGGTGATCTCCAGTCATCTGCCGGTCTACCGTCCATTCGAACTTATAACGCGCGTGCTGTTCCCGACCTCCGAAATACGGCTGGGCAACAAACCGCAGCAGCAGACCATACTCAGCTCGTTGCGTAGTCCGCCAGTGACGTGCTGCACCCAAGGCTGTGAGTATTCGCGCATCCAAATCAGCTCCAGCTCGCCACTTACTCAATTGCCTTTTCAGTGCTGCTGCATTTGGTGCACCTGGGCAATGATACCTTCATCGCCTGGTCGCTACCGGAACTTGACAATAAGAAGTACTTCATACTGCAATTCTCCACGAACTACACACATCCCGCTCCTCAAACATTGCTTACGCATGAGCTGCGCGGAACCACACAACATGTTGAACTCAGTCAGGAAGATGTGCTGCGGAAGCTCACCCGCATCGAACCGCTTAACCGCGCAGCGACACGTGATGTGCTGCAACGTGCTGAAAGTCAGTATTTGGACAACGAGGCGCGAGCCAGCCATTTGGAGCCCGAGCGGGAGGACATATTCAGCCTGGTGGTGCCGGTGAATGTAACAGGGATTTTGATGGAGAAATTCACACGCATCAAAATTCGAGTCCTTTTGATCACAACAGAAAATGAGAATCTGAAGCAGGACTTTCGCTATGTGGATTGGAGGATTGTAAGTAACCAGGAATGATTGACGAAGTGGAGACCGTTGACTCCAGCCATTGAACATAGCAAAATTTTAAAAAGTATTGATAAGCATACATAATTTAGTGCAATCGGAAAACTCGACAGTCGATAAAAACGGTTTTTTTAAACTTTTTTCATAAAACTTTTTTTATAAACTTTTTGTTTTCTTCCAGTTTTTGAGTCTTGCTTATCACGACCTATCCAATTCAATTTCTTTCTGCTTCGTCCCGCCCCTTTTTCCCTTTTTTGGGCATCTAAAATCAGCACAATCGAACAATTGATTTCCTGGGAACTCCCATGACAACAATAATCTACAAGTTATTAAAAACTTAACAATTACAGATCCACAATGATACGACCGAGCAGATGAATACGCCCTTCCGCTTGACCACCGTCGAATCGCGCATGCTGGTGTTCCACTTCCAGGATAATTTCAATGAGTCGTGTGTGAACGTGTGCCATCTGCAGATACAGTTTCCCATCATACGAAAGGAGGAGCCAAAGTGCGATCAGCGTACGATACTCGATTCGCAGCTGGAGATACGCGGCCTCAAGCCCACGGAGCGTTACCGGCTGAATTTCTTCAACTGCGAGACGAATATTTTCTACGGCCAGTTGGATGTGCAAACTTTACCGGATCGTGAGTAGCGGAAAACGTGAGCGTGAAGCGGCGTCAGTATTTGACTGTGTGTGTTTTCAGCTCCCGGTACGATAAGCAATCAGCGCGTGACCAGACACAATGGTCTGAAGTTGAGTTGGGATCCACCAAAGCAGCCTAACGGGAAGATACATCATTACAACGTGCTCTGGACGCTGGGCAATGTGACGCACGAGACCAATGTGATGGATTGTCGCGTGTGCTACTACAAGGTGTGTTGTTGTGGCAATAAGATCGAACCAGTTTTGCATCTGCCCTCACTTTTCAGTTTCCCAACATCTCCGAGAGTGCCAAAATCAATGTGACGGTGCGCGTGGTGGGCGAAACGGGCGTGGGTGCACCCATCTTCATCGATCTGCGCAACATAGATCACGAAACGCTGGACGCGGAGCATCCTTCCTCCAATTCGGAGGTTTACAGTGGCATCGCAATAGGCTTGTTGCTATCGATCTTTTGCATCTTTTGCTTTGCCTTGGTGATAAGTTTTCATCGGCGACGCTTGAAGGCGCGCCAACACGGGCCAACACATCTTACAGCTCCGTCGGATGTGAATTTCGGCAACTTGAGTAATCCCGGCATACCGGGCGACAGTGCGGGCGGCTTGAGTGGCAGTACGCTGCAGCACGACTGCCACGAAATGCAGACGCTCATTCCGAAAACGGGTCGCCACATCGAGGTGCTGCCCGAGCGGCCTAATCAGTACCAAACCACACAACTGCCGAATGGGAATGGCAAGATTCTGAGGCGGCAGGAGCAGAGCGAGTCGGAGCCAAACACTTCGGTGCTGCAGCTTGACTTCGACAGTGGCGGGGGCGGGCACAATTTGTCGCAGCTGCCGCTGTGCACCTCGACGCCGGAGCGCTGGGGAAGGGAGGGCGGGGCGGCTGGGCCAGCCCCGCAAGAAGCTAAACCCTTCTTCATACCCTTCAAGCATGGGCCTCCAAATATGGTGGCTGCCCTGCACAAGCATAGTTCCTCAACAACGGGCAGCCCCGTTTCGCCGCCCAGCACACTGCCACTGGGCGCTGCAGCCTTGTCATGTGGCAATGGCAATGGCGGCCGCAGTGCGCGTCGTAACAGCAGCTTGAGCAGCAGCAGCGCCGGCAGCAATAGCAGCGGCAGTGGCAGTGCCAGTAGGAAACAGTTCCACACGAATTTTCCCAAACATTCCAAGTCAAATGACGGCATTTGTCTCTTGGCCGAGGAGGAATCGGCAGCAACGTTGACGCCAACATCCGAAACGGATGTGACCGAAGCGGCTCTGACGCACGATTTCAACGCGGCAGCGATAGCGACAGAAGTGAGTTGCAGTGTAATGCCTACGGGCCCAGAGATGCTAAACCCTTTTGATCATTGCAGATTCCATCAGTAAAACCCACAGCCACATATAATCAAGCAGCTAGTGCAGACACGGCGACCAGCGCAATCATGCCCACCTCAAAGAGTAGCACTGCAAGCCAAGTCCAGGCAAAGAACAACAGTTCAAAAGCAAAAGCCACGCCCTCCTCGCGTGAAGCGAGAAACAAAAGTACGAATTTAATGCAGCGACTTCCACGAGCACATCTCAGCAACGAGACATCCATAGTTCCTGCCATTGGACCCGCTGCAGCGGCAACCACTTCCACCGCTGCAGCTAGACATTGGCCCACCAACAGCAACACAACAAATCAGGCGGCAGCAACGGCGGCTGCAACAGCAACAACAACGACTACAGCAAACAAATTGAATCGTTTGCCCACAGTGGGCCCGAACGGTTGAATCGATGACTGCGGCCATGGTTGCAGCTTAGTTGCCGGGGACGGCGTAAAATTAAAGAGAGTGCTTCTATGTATACATAACTCCTTGACGTAGGGACAAGAGCCTCCCTAAAAGCGCACTAAGGTCCTCGAAACCAAACGACATTCCAGTAGTAGTAGAAACCGTAGAGGAAGCGGGTACATTTCATAAATGTATTCGCCGTTTACTATACACACCCACACACACACACTATATGTATGTATTAGCGTAAGAGATTTTCTATTTATACCTACGCATTAGCTATACAAGTTGAAAAGTTTAAAGATTAAGAAGAGCAGAGATCGCGGCATATATAAAGGAAGTAAGAACAAAACGTATTGTATATTAGAGTTATAAGGGAGCTCATTTTCAGCTGTTCAGATTTCCTTTCTGATATTTATATTATGTTTTTGTATTTTAATTGTAATGTTTCCAATTAACTGAGGCTAATTTTATAATTTAAATTATTATTTATTTACTTCTTTGCAGAAATTTGAAAAAAAGTATAAGTATAAGTAATTACCGTCGCACTCTACAGCACACACTCACACATATGTATATTTACATTAGGGCGTCTCTTATTTTGCATCTTCTTGGATTTCTTGATCTTCCACAGTAAAAAGTGTGCCTATGGTATCAGTACCAACAGAAATGTGCAAGATTCTAGCTCAACTTTTTAATTAGATTCAATTCTACAATCAAAATTTAAAATGTTAACCTTGGGAGAAATGTTTCCATCTATTTGAATTCGCTGCTGAATTCGCAATCAGATTTTGTCTGAACATCCATTGTATTTTTAATGAGAATTTCTTAACTAATTTTGTTAAACCAGTACGTCAATAAATTTTATGACTTTTGATTGGAAATTAAAATTGAAAATTACCGCAAAAACCTACGATTTGATATTTCGAATGAATTCAGTGATAAACTCTACAGATTTTAAAGTTTCGTTCCTGGCCAATATTGATTCAATAATAGCTTCTACGAAGATCGAAGCTTCGATGGATTCAGTGATATAAAGTAGATGAAAAATTTGCTTCACCTGTTTTTTGCCATTTTTCCTTCGGCATAATAATTAATGAAATGACAGTGATTTTAAGCTGTGGACTTGATATTTTGATACCATAGAACCTTTCGCAGAATGACATTGAAGAAATAAAAGCAATTTGTTTCATACAAGTCTGAAAAAACATTTTACTGAAGTCCTATGTGAGCAGACTTAAAAAGAAGAAGAAGAGTGTGTGTAAATAAGGGACTCCTGATATACATTCATACATACAATGCAATAGCCTACCTACACACAACCAAAATACATACAATGCAATAGACCAGTCATATATCTCGTCACACAAATAGCAAAATCAATCACAACCCTTATACACACACAATATAAAAACGTGTTGTTGCCTTTTTAATATTTTATGAAATTTAACAAAGTTATTTTTTATTTATGTTCATTATTTACGTACTATAATCATCATATTTGTTCTTTGATTTTATTTCTACATATTGCATTCATTGTTTAACTCTTAACATTAAGTTCAGTTAATTCAGTTTTACTGAATGTATCGAACGTACCTGATTATAGAAAGAAATATAAAACACATACACACACACACACACACACACACACACACACACACACACACACACACATACATACAAAACAAATTAGAAAAGCAACTCTTTCTTCACATCTCCTATCTTTAGTGTATTTACTGCAGTATAAAGTATAAAGTATGATAAATAAATTATTTAAATGCTAATCAGTTCGCGCATGTGAAAATCATTTTACGAGTATGCACTACTTTAAGATACTCTGTCAAGAGCCTCGCTTTCGTTTTCTGCTTAATACATACCATACAACATTCAAAAAGTTCTTACAAGCGAAACTGTTCGGCAGCTGTTTTTTTTGTTAGATTTACAAACAGAATGATGTTAAAAATCAAGCGCTTTATGGCTCTTTCAATCGGTCTTATGATCAAAGTTTGTATGCTCAAATTTTGCAAAATTGTCACTTGAATAATTACTGCACTATACGAGATTCCCGATGTGCACAATATTGAACTACGATGAAAACAGTTTGAATAGTTTTTGATTTGAAAGGCATTTCTTTTGCGCGATCTCAATTTTGATACTATTTTGAGTTTTGGTAAGGACCTAATTAAATTTTTATTGATTCGAGCGAGCATGCATATTAACGCTAACAGAGCAATCAAACCGAAAATTGTAAGCTCGGATCTGTTTTTTCTTTCGTGGCAGAATTTTCTTAGAATTAGCAGCAAGTCCAATCAATGTGTAATTGGGACGGTTCCTAGTTAGAAATCAGGCTTGTATTGACTTTACTTACGTTGAGAAATAAAAGCAGAATCGACTGTATTTTCCAATGAATAATTATAATTTTTAAAGCTACAAATTTGTCGATCTAAATTTAAATAAAATTAAACATTTTTATAAAGCGCAGCCTTAGATAAGAGGCTCAAATATGTAGGCATGTTCCGTTAGTACACCCATGCAATTTTTCTTTTAATAAAAACAGTTCTTAGTTACATATATTTTCCAGACAATGAAACGGTTTCGAAAGAACATTTCATTTGGCCTACCTTGGCACCTAAATGTTAGGAATGGCAAGTGATATAATAACGAATTCCCTAACACGCCTTCATATTCATTAAAAGATTTCGGCTCAAATATAAGAAATGAACTATTCTTCATTGAATGCGTATGAGCGATTTTCTGTGCTTTGAACGTAGGCAGAGCATGGCTCAGTGCACAAAGATAATACAAAGCATTATAGCCGACTTTTCACAGTTTCGTTTATTAAGTTCGTACGTTCTTTTTCTAAAAACCGTTAAGAAATTAACCTTTTATCAAGAAATTTCTCAGATCACTTGCCAACCCATTGTTGTGCATACACACACTTACATAAATACATACCAAGGGACACACCTACAATAAGTACATACATACATATATCCTAAAAACTATTAAGTTTTGAATCTGGAAAAATATGCGCGTACCTATCCACATGGAAAAAGTGAAAGTGAAGCAACCTGCATTTGCGTACCTTGGAAGCTGGAAGGCATATCAAACGGGCACCGAAGCAAAGAGCTACTCCAAAGTTGTAACTCTGAAAAGAAAACCTGTATTAGTATTTGAAAGATTTGTATTTGTGCTACTCGACTTTTTTAAAGCTGCTTGTAAAAATTGGCATACAAAACATAATTGTATAAAAAGTTTAACTGTCGGAATATTTTATAAATATTTTTGTCAATTCTGAGCCTTAAACCCAACTATTTGGACGCTAGTGTCAGACGCTAATCATGAAAACTTAATAAATCGACCATGTTTGACATTTTCTTTTCAATCGATTTAAATTTGACTAAATTCAAATTAAATTTGACTAAATTCAAATTAAAATTTAAATCGTTTTAAATTTAGATTATTACGATCTTTATCGAAAGTGAATTGTATAGCCATGCAGGTATGGTACGCTAAGAACGGGTTGGTAGTATTTTTCTACATACATACATACAAATATTGACATGCTGCACAATTCACTTTCGATCGCAAGTTAAATCGGCCGCTATTGATATTTAAATCGTACGCATATAATTGTCGAATAATTGTCAAAAAGTAATTTTTAAAGACTGCAACATCATTAAGGTAACTTTTTTTAAAATCTTCTCAAACCAATGGGCTTCTGTTTTGTCGAGTAGTGACATTATTTTTCCATGTTGTAAATCGATGTCGATTATGAAAGTGAACATTCCAAAGCCGTACAAGCACACATATGCATGTTTGTGCATCAGTGTAAGCGCTTCGGTGTATTGAAAGCCTTTTACGTACATTTGCATGCTTACATGCCATCTCATACATGTGTACCCCCCCATAGAATTAAGTGCAATAACTCAGAAACCCAAATGAAAAACCCCGAAATTCCAAAAATCCCAACAACAAAAATGTACAAAAAACATTTGCAAAAATAGTACCTATTCACAGCCACACACACACTCAAACATGCGTAAATACATGCAAAACTTTTGTCTTCATACACATATATGTGCGAATATATGTACATATGTATAAAACATATTGTACAAGCAGGCTCGTATAAGAAGTAAATAAAAAAGTTTGATAAGAATTTTGTAATTTTGCTGCGATATATTTTTGCTAAATTTCTGCAATAATTTTAACAAGAAATTTGTATAGTAATGAATTCCATAAATTTTGTATTTCATCTACAAAGAATATATTGCGTACGATGTAAAAGGGAAGCAGCTAAGTATTAAGTGGAAGTGAAAAAGGGACAACAGTTTTACACTGTGCATTTACCGTTAGTTTTGAAGTAAGCACACACACAATTGTAATGAAATGAAATATTGCAAAAATAACTCATAAAATTCCTAGTAAAATGTAACACTTTCAGCGAAAATACAATTTTAGCAACACAAAAATAAGAAAAAGTTATTTGATACCAAAACTAAAGAGGAAACAATAAATTTTAGCATAGAAAAAGAAATATTGTATATTGATTATTAAAGCAAAGAAAACTGCAAAAATTAAAACTACAACAAATGGAAACTGCGATTTTATGGTCGCCGTGTAAGTGGATGTGATAAATGTTTGAATTTTATGAAAACTAGCAACCAAAACGAAAACGAAAATTAAAAACAATGTAAAAAGTTGATTTCCTAACGGCTTTTGTGGGTCAATGATTGAAATTTCAAATTGCGAAAATGCAGCAAAATTTTAAAAATTGTTTTTTTACAAAATTTCAAAAATTTATTTATAACATTTTATATGAAAAAATTTATATTCATGGCAAAAAATTTAAATTGATTTAAAACTTTAAATTTTCACATTTGTAATCATATGCACATTTTCGATAGCTTTCACTCAGTTAAAAACTAATGTTTATTGTATTTTAAATCTGGCTCTCTGGAAAATATGCGCAAAATTTAGTTTAAGAAAACTTATGGAATTTGAAATTCGAATTTGTTTTATAAAAAAAAAAGCGACAATGCAAAATTATGCAATTACATATATTTTAAAAATTTACTTATATTACGAAACTACGAAATTTAATATTATGTATTAAAAAATTCTTTAAAATTTTGATCATAATTGGTAATCCGAACCAAATTGCAAAGGCCCAAGAAATAAGAAAAACAACAACTTCATACTTTAAATGTAATTTAATGTAAAGATAAATTATGCAAAAAAGACAAAAAATTGCAAGTCTTTGCTACGGAAGTGTTTATAAAATTGTAGTTTATGTTAAAAGCAAATATTGCAAACAAACATGAAAAGGATGTAGAAAGCAAACCATTCAATTGGAAGCAAGTGGAAAAAAGAAATGTTTTAAAAGTGAACACACAGCATTATTCACAAATAAAATAAATTATTTAAAAATGTTTATTGAGCGTTTTTTGATGGTGCAGAATTGAAGGGAAACATACAAATTTCAAAAATTCAAATTTTATAGAATTGCAAGAATCCGAAAAAGTCAACTGGAAATTGCGAAGGTTCGAAAAATCGAACTATTATATAAGCCGGTACATATACCTGAAAGTTAACTTCGAAAACGCAGCCGATACAACCCGAAAAATCGAAATTTGGCTATCGATGCTAGTCGGTGCAGGAACCCAAAAGTCAACTTCGAATATTTCATGAGTCCGAAAAAGTCAACAGTACAATTTCGGAGTTCAAATTCTATTGGGAGCCTTGGTTTCTCTGTGCAGTGCTATGCGATCTATAAATGCGCTCTACCGCTCCCAAAAAGACAGCGAGTGTGATTTTGCTCTTTTTTCCCGCTTGGTCATTTTTAGCCGAACAAGTTCCAATTTAAAACTGCACCTTCTCCATCATTTACGTTCTCTGCCATGAGTGTTGGTTTACCTGAAAAAGTCCCTTAGTTTGAAATCAACCCTTTCTTCTCTATTGTTTTCTCTGAACTGTAAGAATATATGTAAATATATTTGCACGCACTTTTTTTGATTGTACTTTTATTCAATTGTACATATGTATAACATTTCGAATAACAATTTTCTTAAAAATAAACTCTAAACATGGTAAAATTTTTATGGAACTATGTGTAAAATATTATGCAAATGCGTTGTATATCAACATTTTAATATTACAACTAACTAAAAAAATATAACATATCAAATGATCACAATCTTAAAACTGATCACAATTTTTTGCTTCTGCTCCAATTTAGTTCCCGCACGGAAACTCTAAATGAATATCAATAGCCGAATAGTCGTATACAATAATATCATGCCTTTAAATATGAATGTGTCATAGAAGTATTATAGGATGAGTAATAATAACAATTTAGAGGGTGCGATATTGCATTTTCCTCCTTAAGGGATAACATACAACTAGCTGCTGAAAGAATGATTATGCAGGGATTTAAAGTTTTAGAGTCTAAAATTTAGACAATTAGCTGGTAACTTAAATTAATATTGGATGCATTCGTAGCTTAACATTTGCAATGATCGCGGGAAGTAAAGGCATATTAAGGTAAATTAATTACTAATATCTTATATGTAATATCATTTCAAGGTTCCCATCACGTTCGGTTCCAGTGTGTGTAAGAGTATATGTGTGTGTGTGAGTATCAGAACTCTGCAGTGAGTAGTCATAAGTAGAGTATACATACTCGAGTATATATTAAATTTTTCTTGGGCTACTACTCCACCCATACTCAGTGAATGGGTGGTAAAACGGTAAAGAATCTTAATTTCTAAGTATATTTCATACACTGTCTCTCGCTCTATAGTCAAGAAGCTCTCTGTGCTACTCTTCATTCTGAGAGCGCTTCAAGTAGTAATGGCGGTAGTTTCACTCTGAGTACTGACTTGCACTTTGCTTTGCATGATTGACTCTAAGTAGGTATCTCTGTATATATCAATAAACTTTGTTAATCATCTTGACTAATTCTGTGTACAAAATACATTGTCGACTGCGCGGCTTGCAGATCTCACGGTGGTCCAAGCGTATGCCGCAGACATCGCCAATGCCGGGATCTAAAATATGCCGTATGATTAATTTCTCGTTTCGTTTGAGAATAAACTTGAAAGTACCTGCGGAGTCCACCCCCACAATTCGCAAATACAACACCGACATAAGGGTCAGTGCGGTCTCTACGAAGCTGAATACTTCAATCTTCAGATGTCCCAAATGGTAGAGTCCCACAAAACGTCTATGCAAATCCAACAAGTATTTACTACCTGAAAAAAGTTGAATCAATTACAGCAATGAACTTTCCGAACTTTCCGCTCCGGAATGCCAATTCAATACTCACTTTTTTCAATGTCGAGCAATTCGACGGATCGCGTGAGCAGCGGCGCCTTTATCGACGCCAAGTGGGAGCCACGATGTGGCACTGAGTAAAAGAAGGCGCCGCGTGCAGAGCGCCAGAAGGGCGCCATGGCGGGACGCCCGCTCTCCCAGGCATCGACGATAATCTGCTTCACGAAGAGGCCGCCCTTCGAGTGTCCCACCCACACAATGGGATGGCCGTAGCCAACGCGTTGCTCGATCAGCAGATCGGCCATTTCGCGCGCCCTCTGCACGAGATTAGTGCGCGGCTCCTTCTTCTTCCACAGCGGCCGCCACAGATACTGGTCGGTGGTGTAGTTCAGCGCAATAACGCGCACGCCAGGGCAATCCAGCGGCAGCCAATCTCCAGGCCAACACTTGGAGTAATCGGGATCATCGGGCGAGGGCTTGGGCGTGGTTTTTGTTCTCTTTTGCTTCTTGCGGCTGCTGGTCTCTGCGCTGATTTCGTTTGTATTTTGCTCATTGAGAATGGATTCCAGTTCGGCTTGTAGCAGGCGGCCGTTGTCGTTCATGCGCACGCGAAATGTGGGGAAACTGTATTCGACGCCATCGCATATTTGTATGTTGGTGGGCTCACCGCACACATACGAGAAACTGCAGGAAGTTTGTGAAAAAGGAAGCTTATAAATGACTGCTTCAACTATTTGCAAACAGGTGGACTACTCACTCGCTGTTCTCGTCAAAGCCCTGCGCATCGAAAAACTCCTCCTGCAGCTCCTTCTCGCTGGAGTGCCTGTGCAGTTCGGCGGAGTGTGCAAAGCGTGCTCGCTTTTGTTTATGCGGCGGATGCATCAGATGCGCGCGGGAGTGACGTGGTCGCTTCGGTGGGCGCACCGGCGGCTTTGGCGGACGCTGAAATCCCACCGGCTGTCGTTCGTTCTCCCAGAGACCCTGCTTCCATGTGTTCGCCAGCGAGCCGTGCAGGCCGTGTATGAAGATGATGTCGGCGCGTATGGGCGTGCCCGGTGGCGGCTCGGCCAGTATGTTGAGCGTGCAGCATTTAGGCGCCGATTGCTCAGGTGCCGCTGGCTTGCGCGTCGCCATTGCGAAATGCGGCAAATCGGCGCTCTTCGGCACGCGTATGACGGGCGAATATGTAAGGCTGGCGGGGTTGGAGGTCGGTGAGGGGGGGCTTGCATCAGCGCTGTTGGGAATGTCAGGAAGACTCTCAAGTCCATCGCGTGATTTGCGTATTTTCATCAGCTTTAGTATTGGCTCGATGCGATGGGAAACTGAAAAGAGCAAATCGTTCAGTATAGGCTTTGCAATGGCGGGATCGCGGGAAAGAGTTTAAAATCGGTTTAATTTTTGGAATTGATTTTGCATTTGTTAAACTTCAGAATATAATCGTGCATTTTCAGTAATATTAGGGTTCCCAGTGAACGAATACCAAGCATTAAATATATTTCAGACTTTCGGTAAGAACTAGTTCTTTTGTCTTTAATTAAAATGAGCCAAAGACGTTGCTGAGAAATTGCAATTTCAAATCCAGAAATTTTCGATATAGAAAAATCAGCGAAAATCGAAAACCCTAGTTTAGACACATTAGGGTTAACTGTTATGGCACTTACCTTGCACCGAGGACAAGTTCATGGAAATTGTGTTGGCTGCGAAAGCTATCAGATTGGTGAGCGCCTGTCGGCTGGAAGCAATGTTCTTCAGCACACGCAGAAAGCGCGCATCCCGCATGCCCTTGATGCCGCGCACCACGCCATTCGCCAGCGGCAGCACCAGCCGCAATATGATGCCGAAGGCCACACGCATGCTCTTGTTTTGGCCACTGCAAAGAAGTTGACATGAAATGTGAAAATGCTGCAATTTGCTGGCAGCGCGACACAAACTTACGCTTCCACCAGCTTACCCGCCGCACCAGAGGCACGCACCAACTCGCTGATAGTCTGCTCCTCCTCGCTGCGATCGATTTCCACTTCGTTCAGGTACAAGCGCTCCAGATCAGAGTTACCCACATCGTTCCCATCGTCAACAGCAGCAGTCAGCAGACCTCGCGGCGATGCAACTTCCGGCGTAGTGGCACTTAGCTTAGTCCTTTCATATTCCGATGTGTCGCTGTCGAGTACGAAGTGATCGGGCATCGAGGAATGTTCGGCGATCTTCATCAGCGATATATTACATACGTAATTCTCATCGCCGTCGCCCAGTTGCGCCATTTCGTTGGCCCTATGCTCATCCAATTGCATATGTCTTTCGTCTTGGCCGGGGTTTTTATTGTCGTTGGTCTGTTCGGTAGTTTCATCGATGGCATGCACTTTTATTGTTGCTGTCGTCGACATGTTTTGTACTTTAGTTTATATATACACTTGCTTGTGGAAGGAACACTCGGATTTAGTGCCAGAATTACAGCATTTTCAATAGAACTATCTAGAAAAAAACGATAAAGACAATTTTAAAACCATTCGTCTATCTTATCTGATTCTTTGGCTGTCCGATTTTCTGTCTGTTTGTCTAGTTGCCCCGATTTCCCATTCGCAAGTATCTTCAATTTTTATTGCACTTGCTTATGACGCTGCCACGCGCAAACACCGAGCACCCAGCAACAACAATAAATATGTTCGCCTTGTACGCGGGAAATTGGCAAACGTTCGTCGACTGCAAGCGGGAGCCAGCCAGCGCGCCCATTGCTCAGTGCAATGACTAAATTAATTTATTGCGTTTTAAAGTAGTGCGGCTGCTTCTTCATTTCTGCTGGTTTTCTTTAAGTAATTTAGTTGTAAATTTCATTTACTATTCGTTTGCGTCACAGTGTTTCGTCTAGTTCTAGAAGGCTCAACTACATTTGCTTGCAAATAAATTTTTTTGTTTTTGTAGCAGAATTATACATGACAACAATCAGAAAAGATTTAATTGATGGCAGAAAGAGCTGCAAAATATTTCATTTCATTTAGATAAATTTATTCATTATCTAGACAGCATGATATAAAATATCTCTATACCATGAAGGCTGAAGATAATACAAATGGAATTGACTACAAGAAAAGTACGAAATCGAAGAAAGTTATGAGATTGGATCCCACAAGTGCAGTGAAGGAAAGCTGTTCTGAAGTATCTTGGAACGAAATCATATATGTACAGTAGGGAGCACAAATGAGTACATGTTTGTACTCCGTGCACTTCTGAGTGTATAGCAAAAGCAATAACAAAGCAAATCGGAAAATTTTTTTTGGGCTTTATTTCGTGTTCAATTATTAACAAAATTGTTTATAAAAGGGGAAAGGGAACAAATTCTAATAAGAAAACAAGTAAGGATCTCTCGAGTATCTCCTGTGCCTCTATCGCGCCATCTCTAGATCTTACCTAACCTACTTGGCAGCCCCATTACTTACAGAGCTGGAAAAGGCCTCAATGCTAGAAATCAACTCTCTACTGAAGTTCATAACTTCCGTGACTTATAAACTAAACGGATGACCATCTGGCATCACTTATCACCTATCAGGATCTATGTGTGACCAATTTTGCCTGCTAGTGCAACCTAATTTAAGTCAATGAAGCCATGGAAAACTTTTACTATAGCCTCATGCTAATCTAAAGAGCTCAAGAAATAAAATCAACTCCATCGTTTCAGACAAGCGAACAGCTAGGCATCGCTTTATGGAAACTACTTATAATACAAAGAGACAATAATGATTATGAGGCAAGATAGACATTTACTTTATAAGCAATATGTAAATATATAAAAATCCCTGTCATCATGGCAGTCCATTGCTCTAGGGGACTAACAATAAGCGGTTGAGCTTAAAGTAATGCACAAAGAAAAATTACTTATGTACATATGTCTTATTTGTTTACATATTCCAGCTTTTTCATATTCTACATTCAGAATCAAAGTGGCTAAAATTTTCCATAGTTTCAAGAAGGCAGTTGCGCCATTTAGGAGCACGCTGAGTCTGAAAGTTCCTTTCTTTTTTAAGATGAGACAACAATAAACATTAGTTTATTAATTTAGCTAACATATTGTTTACAGAATACACTTGATTGTCAATACAATATATAAGACGATTTTAAATTTTTTGCCGCAGACGTAACGTCAAAATTTGTATGTTCAACAATATTTTCCATATATTTTCTCAGTTTTTATGCCATTAACATTATGTGAGATCATCTTTCAAGTTTTTGCCTAAGAAGATTGTTCTTCCACTGGTAATTAATAGGTTTGAAAACGTTAGTTTCGAAAGCGATTTAAAACTTTCGAGTCAATTTTTGAACGTACATATTCAGGCAGGTTCCAGAATTCGAGTGAAAGTGAAATCGAGTGATTTTGAAATCGAATGAAAATGTTTTTGGTGTTCTAGAAACTTTATATCATTCCCCTCGACAGCAGCGTAACATTTACAATTACACTAACGCCGGGTTAACAATATAGCGGCAGTATTTATCATCCGTAAACACTTACGCTGTTGTGGGGATGTTACGTTTTCCTCTTTGGTGTTGTTGAACTGCCAACCAATTATATATGTTATGCATATCGATTTTTTTCTAAGAATACATTTTTAAACCGCCGTATATTTCTACAAGTGTTAATAGACGTCATTAAAGCTGCAAATCCAATTAACCGGAAGACTTTAGCGCGGGCAGAAGAATTTGCACGTTGTACAAGTTGAAGGTTTTCCCTTATGGCAAATTTACTTACATAGAAGAAATGCATAGCTGCAGTTGCATGTGTGCAGCTACATACACCTACATATAATTCGAAATTATCGCAATCAATATAAGTGCATCGAAATGCGCAATAGTGCATTCTAACATGGCAATAAACATGCACAGCACATGTCAGCTGGTGATCAACCAGGCAATTCTGCTACTTTTATAAGGAAAAACTTAGATTACAAGTCATCTATAATTGAAACTATGGAAACCACAAAAATAATCTCTTTAGATCGATGCCAGCATGTAGACTATTCGATATGCAGATATGCTTAAAGTAACATATATAGGTACATATATCTTAACAAGATACATGTGCTAAATAGAAACGTGAACTTATTTTTTATTGAAAATTTTTGTTAACTAATATGTATAGTTTTATTTTCTTGAGTGTATGCATGCTCAGTTAGTGGCATTAAACTCAAGGCTACTTTGGACTGCTTATTTTTTGAATTGCACAAATAGTTGAGCTATCAAAAATTCACTCAACTGCAAATTTTAAAATTTTCGAGATGAATGTTTGGAAATATTTCAAAATAGAAACGCGAATGTGCAACAAGCAGAGCTGCACAAAATGAGAGCAAAGTTGTTAAGATGTACATATGTAAAGTTATAAAGTAGTGCATTCATGAGTCATGTGCACTCTTTATGCGTCATGTACATACATTATACATTCGTCTACAATATTGTATGAAATAGCAGCGACGGTCGAATTTTTTTAAACGTTCGAAAGTTGTCGCGTGTTCTGTGAGAAGCTTTGCGTGTAGAAAAACTATATGAAGTGTTTTTTGATTTCGTGAATGATTTGCTCAAATTAAATTCATACACAAGAGAGAGGATATCAGAAAGCTATATGTATTATACATATGAGAAGAGCATATTCGAAATGATTTTTGAGTTAGAAAGTTGACTATTGTCTGTAGATAATTACAACAATTATGTGCAAGCATTTTATATACTTCTAACCTTTTTAACATAACTACTATTCTCAAACGCTTCAGAAATAGCCACTTTCCACCCACACAATTTTGTAGTTATCTCGATGTGCCCTATCATATCCGGAAATCCGCTATACAGCTTAATGGAACAGGGTCACCCAGTATATTTCAATGCTTACAATTAATTTACAATCTTAGATAAGCTCATTAAAGCTATGAGGTTTGCTTTCTTTGTGGCTGTGTTTCTTTAAATATTCTGGATAAAGAATTAATGAGTTGTAACGCACCAAAAATCCTAGATATGTACATAAAAATTACCAGAATAATTTTCTGTCTTGTTTTCCGTCTCTCCGTCTGTCTGAACGTCTATGGCCGCAACAGAGAAAGAACCAGTTGCTCGATTTGAACAAAATTACACAGTAAAAATTAACCTTAACTTAGTTTCAGTTTTGAAATTATCCAAACTGACTAGAGGCTACGCCCACAATGAGCCTATAGGTCCATCTACCTCATAATTTTTTCGGTAAAATGTCTTAATTTTTCCTTACTTATTTAAGAAAATGATATTTGTTATTCAAGTTAAGGTGTCTGCCCTCTTTATCACACAAAATAATGGAATGAACGCGTTAAAAACGCTCCGGGTCAAGTGAAGACGCAGAAAAGAATTATTCGAAATAATGGAAGCATTTTCATGGGTATGTGTTTAAATTAAATAAATTTTTTATGAATGCTGCTGTGCGCCTTTAAAAAAGTGTGCCAGATTCCTCGGGTTTTCACTTAATTGTGTCACAAATTGAGCAATTTAAAGCTACCATTTAAAATTTTTACGCTTCCGCTTGTGCATTCTCGGATTTACATGGGAGATACTGCCTCACTTGTGTATACTTTTCTTTGGAAATTCTATCAAAATAATGCCAGCTTGCATTCTATATGCAACTATATATTAATCTAATTGTGCATTATTATTAATTTACACTGTGCATACAATTTCTGAAGCTATCTTTGAAAGTACATATGTACTTTGAAAGTAAGTGATACAGAGAAACTCGAGAGCGATATTTCGCTGTCATTAATTTTTCCGAGACACTGATAAGCCATCGGTTGCATTATTTTATTGACTCATGCATACATATGTGTGTACATGCAAATATAATAAACATAATTGTAAAATATACATGTAGGGGAGAGGGGGGTACCTTCGTCCTTGGGGCACATTCGTCAAAGGCGATTTCGGTATGAAGGAGTCATCGGACATAACTGTTTATTAGTAAAAACTAACCCATAACTAGCATAAATATCCCTCACAAAGTTTGCCATCTCTATCTGAACTGCTGATAAAGTTACATTTGATTTTGTGTTTTCGCGCTTCGTTGCCGAATATTCAGGTCAGTAACGTAAGAAGCTTGTGCCGTATTTATACCATTATTTCGAACAAAATTGTATTAGTATTACTTTAATACTAATTATTTTGTAAATAAAAGTGTATTAAGTGAAAATGAAGCACTGAAATTAGAAGTAAAAAAATAAAAAGAAAAAAAAGTGACACCATGTCTTTTTGTCATGGGGCACATTCGTCAATATAACTTCACAGGTACTAAAAATCGAAATCAAGTTGAAGCTTCCAAGACCCTAGAACCTGGCTTAAACCTCCCGTAACCACACAAAATTAATATTAGGGTCGATCTCAGCACTTTAAACATTATATATAACAAATAATTTATAAAAAAAAATTGACAATAAGTACATTTTTTTAAGCTCTTAAACATGATTTTTTAAATTTTTTAATGCAAAATATAATAAATACGTGTTGTGTAACCAAAAACATGTCTTATTTAGTCTAAACAAGATTTTGTATCACCTTATGGTACTTTAAAGTGTGAATGCCGAAAGTGCCCCGCCAAATGCCGAAGCTACCCTTGCATGGGGGCACATTCAGCGAAATGACTTATTTTACTAATCATGAAAAAAATGATACAAACGGAACTTTTTAAAGAAATTTTAGTATAACGTTTTATTGTTAAATAATGAGGTATTGTAACAGTCTAATCGGTTTTTAAATATATTGATTACCTTCTGAAATATAGGCCTTCAAAAAAAAAAAGAGACGAAGGTACCCCCTCTCCCCTACACATGCATGTATATGTACATATGTATTTCAATAACAAAATTGCATTACTAGCTGATTGCATATTTGAGTGCGGGCCCGTTTCTTGAGTGTACTTCTTTTGGGAATCTTATCAATCTTGGAAGTATGTACACACACATATGTAAGTACATATTTATAAGCACACTCGTATATTAAAAATTTTCAAGTGTTTACATTTAGCACTCAAAATTCTAATTGCAGATTAAACAAGCTTGATATTTGCGGAGGGAAATTGATTGTGTAAAAAACAATTGCGAATTTTTATTATGTTTATGAAACCAACAATTCAGCCAAACTGATAATTTCTAAGAGTCTTGAATAATTTCTAAGCGCTGTGTGTTTTGAAGTTCTCATAATTTCAAAACAAATTTATTTACTACCTCTATTTTATCTACAAAACCATTATTGAAACGTATTTTTTGCGTACACTAAAACAAAAAATTGTTCAAATTGTTTTAAAAATACATTATTTTTGCGGTTACTTTAGCTTATAATGTGTCGATGAACTTCATTTAATTGGTATTTTAGTCAAAATTGCAGATCAGCTTTTCATTTTTAATCAATATTTTTTATAGTCATAAATACTTTGTAATTACATAAAATTTCAATGTAAAAAGTAAATTTCATGCGGTTCTTCATTCTACAATAATTAAAAAGGAGAACTAAAGTTTATTAATTAAATTTATCAATAGGTAATTATTCACTGGGCCATTTAATGCATATTTTCGGCATTATAATTCAATGTAATAGCTTAATTGAGACAATGTCAAAATCCATTGCATTGTGTAAATAAATCAATGTAATCTATTTAATTGAATTATGTTGAATTTTTGTCTAAGTGTATGGGAACTTTGGAGTTGCGACACTAACAAACCAGTTCGCATACATACATACATATACATATATGCACTCTTATCCCACCGCACTGCAGCATGTCACAGCGCAGCGCATGCAAATGCGCGTGACTGCAACTGTTGCATGTGACTTGTGCAATGCAACAACAACAAAATCAAGACATAATTCCTAAACACTCATGCCAAATGGTTAGTATTTAATTACTAAAAATCTTATATGAACTGTGGCAGCACTGTGAAGGTCGATCGATAAAGAGCGCAATTTATTGAAATGCAATTGAATTTATGGCGCCGACGTGGTCCCTGATGCGCGTAGTTATTAATTTATTAAAAGTGTAAAGATAAGAGCTAATCTTTTTACATTTGATTCTGATTTTTTTCCTCAGTGTAGATGAATTTTTTAAATAGAAATACGCCGATGACTTGGTCTGCTGACGTTGATAAGTAATTGAACTTTGGACTGGCATCGCTCTTCGCGCAGTGTGTTCTTCTTAGATTCTGTACATACGCAATAAACTATCTGCTATATTTGGTGTATCTGGTGTAACTCAGAGCGAGCGCAAATCTTTAATGTGTATGTGTAAATATAGCACACACAATGACATTTCATTTAATGTTAATTAAATCAAAATTGCCACTATTTTTCGCGCTTTTATGGCAGTCTGGGTGAGGCGGCAACGGAACGTGCTGAAACTGTCAACTGGCGATGCGCTACAAAGGACAGCAAACCACAAGAGACTGCAGCTCCTCCCTGCCATTACATGCAATCCATATCAATTCCATTAGATAGGTAACTGCATGAGAGGCACGCACACTCGCACACAGGCGAGTGCTCTCTAATTCACGCTAGCGAAACAGCATACATTCCAGATCCAACTACTTACTACTTGTACTCTAATATAATACTAAGGCGTATGTGTGTCTGTCTGTTGTTCGGGTTCACTGTAAATGAAATCGAGCAAGAAATTATGACGCGCGTACATAGAAATAAATTGGAGATTCGCATGTTGCTGACACGTGAACGTCCGCGAATTGGCAAGCAACTCCACCTCCAGCTCCACCCACACCCTCGTCCAAAAACCTAGCCCAACCCAACCGCCTTCCTTATGTGCAATCAAGTGAAACATCTGCAAGGCTGTAATCAAGTGTATCTGCGAATCTGTGCGATTTCGGATAATTGAAACCCCATTTACCCTTTGACAGACAAACCAGGGGTATCACGAGTGTCATTTATACTTTTAAATAGTTCAAGTTAAAATTTTGAGCAGCCTTGATGATAATAACATGCAGCTACTCACGTTCAGTGCAACTTAAACGTTGTTTAGTAACTTAGCAACTGCAATTGCAATATTTATTATCACTCACAATCAGCATGGGAATTTTGCTTTTGTATTTTTTAGTATTAAACTATTTTTTACAGACAGCAAAAAATCATAAAGAAATTTATATTTGCTCACACAATCGACTGCGCAAATTTCAGGTTCAAGTGATATTGATAAGATAACGTCAGCAATTGAAAGAAGAGTCTGAAAGCCTTGGAACGATGACATATATATTTCCAGGGGTCATTGATTCGATGGTTGTCAGCAATTTTCGGAGTGAGTATATGTCTAGATGACTCGGCTTACACACAATTGTATATTATATATGCATATATATATGTATGTATGTGTATATGTACACTCACAAAACAAATTTGTTCGAGTACTGTTCTAAAACGAACAAAGGCGACTTGATAACATTGCACTAGAGTCGAGAATTATTATAGTTATGAAAAAATGTGATATATTGTTGGCAATAGAAGTAGTTCAGCGCATATAACCCGGGCAGCAAGTCATTGAAAAATGTTTTAAGTTGATGCAGTTCTACTGAGTTCGCGAGTTTATGAAATACTGATCTGGATCAATAAGTGTTTCAGACCAAGATTTCATTCACTGCTTCAGTTAATTAGCCGATTCCCTAAAAACTGATCGCTACCCAAATTATAAAATGGGTTCGGTGCTACGTATGTATGTATGTATCTTTTTCTTGAATATGAGTTCAAAGCTTAGGGCTAAGAAGAGAGCGGCCAACTGTTCTCCCCTGACTCTGCCTTCGGACGCCCATGAGTGTCGAGATATTTGAATAAAGAAAAATTGCCTGGATCGTAATTTTTTGACTGAAAAAAAGTAAAATGGTATAGTTCATGGTCAAGTGTGATGATGTTCAAAACGGGTTTGTAAGCCCTTCATAAAGCGTAAAACGAGAGTTAAGCTTTAACAGAAGGTTGAACTTTAAACCATATCGATGAAAATTACAAACTCGTAGGCAGCCGAATTTTCGAAATAAGGCAGAGTTTATAGCTGCTAAGTTTATTTTTATCCGGCAATGTACAGTTTTAATAAAATAAATTATTTAATTTATCGGTCAATGATTTCGCTTTGATGCAAATGCAATTAACTCTCGCGTAACTGATGAGATAATATCGTTTAACCGATCACAATTAATTCACAATTGAAGTAAGTTACTCAATACTCAGACAAGCTTCAGATATTAATTCATTAGACTTTTGTTGTCACGGAAAATGGCACCTTATAACACAGAATGAAATTCCAATGAAATGAATTGACTTAAATTTTTTCGAATTGTTCGTCTGAGTAGTTTATGGAACACTTATGTATATTTGGGTACTTGCTTCAAAAAATAATTTTTTTGGCAAAGCGCGAAGCAATTCTTTGACATTTTCTCAACTTACTCAGCAGCTCAGGCGTCTTCGTCTTTATTTCAATGTTCCAACAATGTTTAACATTAAGTTTCAATGATGAATATACCGGACACGGAAACGCATAAGCTATTCAAATTATCTGCTTTAACTGTGAATATATAGTCTGCTTATTTTTTGCGATTTGTAGCTCAAAACGATTGCATATGCTTTCAAAGAAGTCAATAACATTTGCGTGCGTTTTTCAATACGATTGCATATATTATTCAATTTAAGAGAGACAAAGTGGCAGAAAAAAAACAAAGAGAATATCTAGTTAATCAGCTTGTTGACGAAATGTACGAGTATATTGTATGCTCTCTCGCGCTTGCTGGGCAAAAGCTTTTCTGTTTGTTTGAAAGGCCTTGAAAAGTCAACTTTCAAATTCTATGCTCATGTTTGTGCGTAGTAGAACTTTATGTGCATGTTTTACAAAACAGAAGCGGTTTTTTACATAAAACTTGCCAAATGTTATCAAAATTCGGTCATCATAAATTCTAATTAGCGTGAACACAATAGAACGAAATTAGTTTGATAATTCACGTTTATTTAAACTGTTGCCTTATAAGTGGATAACTGATTAGTTAATATATTTTTTATATGAATAGGAATCAAGAAAGCGATTCTGCTTATTTGCCCATATGCTTTATTTGTATGAAATGAAAGTGCAAAATAAAAAATGTTTATAAGGTTGTTGTATTTAGTAGGTAAGTAATTGACGAAATTCTCAAATCAATTGTCTACTGGGCTATAAGAATCTCTGGCAATATTTATGCGCCATCGTAAAAATCTCATGTTGACTTTGTTAATGCATCTTAACTAATCTATATTACAGGCACACATTTGATCTAATTACATGCATATGAACTATTACCATTTTTATTTCATTTCCTTTGTCTAAACGAAAAACTGCAATTAAGTGCAGTCAACGTTTATACCAAAAATGATTAATGAACCGTTAAAGATAAGTGATTGCATGCTAATGAATTGAATTCAATAATATCTACATTTGTTCAACTTCAACAACACGACATTTCTATATACATACAATAATGAAGAAATAATAAGCGTGTTATATGTCAACACAAAGGAATTGGAATAATGCACACATATGCATATACATATATATATGTATATATATATGAATTGTATATTTACATGTAAATCTTTGCCGTTATACTCGCTTGAAGAATGACCTTTTGCAGCAATTAAATAATTCAAGAAAAGTTTCTTGCAAATGTTGAATTTTTACATAAATGCAAACCAAAATATGCACCGAATATGCGTAATAAATTGCTAATGTGGTCGCAAAGGTGCCTAATAATCGAAGCAGTTGCACCATATTCTGCTTTTACAGTATACTACCTATATATAATTTCAAACAAATTCCACGCACTATTGTACATTTTTTAAAAGCTTTGTTTTACTAATTCCCTGTCGAAATTTTCAGTTCAAATTCAGGATTCTTCAGGGGCTCACGCAGGAAAATATAAAGTAGGCAAACGGAATGTTTAGCGTAGTTAAGTGTTTGGTTAAGTTAATAGAATAAATATAATAGTATAATAAAAATATGTATAATAAATAAAGCAAGTGGGAACGCAAAAAATATTTAGGGGAAGGAATGAAATTTCTTGGAAAAAAATTTGAAAGTCGTGTTAAATCGAAACGTTTGATTTTCAATAAAATCGATAGTCAGTACAAAAGTTTAATGACCAAAAACTATTTTGCTATTCCCCCTTTCCCACCCACCAAATAATTTTCTGCTTTCGCAATTGATAATGACTATTTTACAGACTTGAAAATTCTAAAAAATTTGTTGCTCGGCAAGCATATGTCTGAATCGTAATTATCTATGTATATGTTTGTATATATTATATAAATGTATATATTAAGCATAAATCTATGGGTAATGTATTAAATTCTTATCTTTATCTCTTTTAATGCAATTGTCTATCCTGTACTTGTTGGTGGCGCATCTCTGGCAGCACGTGCCCACAAACAACCACTTCTCACACACACACTCAGGAATAAATAACATACATTTTAATAGAATATGCTGCCGGCCGAACATTATAAGCAACAACAATTTCCGCATGAATTTAGTTTCTACAATGTCATTTCAAGCGCTTTTTTTCAGGGACCGAAAATAATTATTATGCCTGTTTTCACAGCCGAAAAAATTACCGCTTTTTAAGAAGTATTAATAAATGTTATTTTTAATAATTATCAATTCATATTAATTATTCTTGTTGAAAATAACTATTATTTTGGAAAAAAATTTTTCCCATTGCCGCATAACTATTATTTTGTGAGAAATATTTTTTACGTTATCGAATAACTATTATTTTGTGAGAAATATTTTTTCCGTTGCCGCATAACTTTTATTTTTGGGAATAAATTTTTTACGTTGTTTTTGTGTCACGCCTCAACGGCTGAAACTTTGTGGGTATATAGTGCTTTTTGTGGGCTATAACCTAGCCGACTTTTCATCCCGGAAAAATCTGAAGGGGCGTGGCACTTCCGGTTTACAAATTTTATGTTGTACACATATGTATGTATATTGGAAATTACAACTTAAAAAATCGGTAGTCTGTTATAATTTTGTTATGCCTTTTCACTAGTGCAGCTTTGGGGTTTTGAGTAATGGGGCGTGGCACTTTTCATATAACCCAATTTTGGTTTGCTATAAACTTTGGACGTATAACCTTTGGACCCTTTTTGCCTATTTAGAAGCCTCAGTTTCATTTAACACTACCAGGCGCTCATAAGCCTGTAGGCAGTGTCTCCCGCGCATCTTCTCTTCCCATTCTCCTGTACGTCAAGCGGTGCTTTCTCGCGGCCTTACGGATAACTTCTCTCGAACACTTCAATAGAGGCCGCTCTCCCACGCCTGGAGTGATAGAATTGCCGTTACTTTTTCAGCATTCAATTTTCAAATTGAATTTTCCAATTTATGCGTATGCAAAAAAAAACAACAACAATTCTGTGGTCAAAAGCAATAACGACTTAAGTCGACTTAAGACGAAATTGAGTTGACGGTACCACTGTATTCCTGACGTTGATGCGCATATTTTGTTCAAACCCCGGTATCTGTACCCATCTCAGAAAAAAAGTTATTTAAAAAAACACATGCACTTATGTACATGCACTTATGTGCATTTCAAATTTCGAATTGCATTTTCTCGAAACAGTTGTTTTCGACTTAAGTCGTTATTGCATATGACCACAGAATTATCTTCGCTGGAGCTTCTTTGTCCACATGCATTTTCATTTTAATAACTGTGGACTACAAAAACAATTGTATTATGTGGGTCTGGTCTTTGGCTCTTGGTTTATGCATCTCCAAGTACAGCCGACACTTGCGATTTGTTAGTTTTCACAAGCGGTTATAGTGATTTTTTAATTCGAATACGAAATAACGAAATTTAATTGCAATAATGGGTAGGAAGAGAAACATATTTATTCGCGAATTCTTCGACTACTCGCAGGATGTTGATAGTTGCGTGTGTAAAGTTTGCTCCGCGACGTTTAAAAGCCTTAAGCCTCGTTCACATTCGACTTTTGCTTCGCTTTGCTTCAGAATTTCGCGTTGACAGATAAGTTCAATACATGCTTTTATATGAGGCTTGCTAAATAGAACGCGAGGAAAGCGAAGCGAAGCAATGCGAAGCAAAATGTTGGGCAACTCTCAACTTTTTTGCGCTTTGACAATCAGTTGTTGAAATTTGTTGTGATATTTTTAATTTTCTCGTGCGTTTGCGTTTTCAATTAAGACACTCGCGAATTTCAAACATTAGTAGCATAACTACTACTACTGCAATTATATCAGTAAAATCCAAAGTTAAAGCGTTCATTGTAGCAAACCTTCTACTTTTCATGCTTTGTTGTTGAATCTCGAACTGTCAAGCAAAGCGAGGTAAGTCGAATGTGAACGAGGCTTTAATGTGACAAATTTGAATTCTATCACTCCAGGCGTGGGAGAGCGGCCTCTATTGAAGTGTTCGAGAGAAGTTATCCGTAAGGCCGCGAGAAAGCACCGCTTGACGTACAGGAGAATGGGAAGAGAAGTCCGCTTTTACACGATGCGACTCGGCCCCGGCGATTTTTTCGCATTCCGCTTTGAAATCGCGCATAGCTTTTACACGATGCGACTCGCTGGTGTCGAGCATTTTGACACTAGAGTTTGCAGCTGGTTTTATTTGTGAAATTTGTAAACATTTAAAGCACTTATTCCACTCTTTGCTCATTTTATTCTTTATATTTACTTTTATGCGTAAAATTCTGTAAATTTTTCAGTTTATTTGCAATACGTATTCACTCGATTTCAAGTTTTAATTTACAGTCGACAGCGCGAAGCGCGAAAACGAATAAAGAGGAACGTCAGAAAATCAGAAAATCGCAGCACAATCGCTGCCCGAGCGATTTTGCGCGTTCCCCTGTCGTTTCACCCCTCTTTCCTACATTCTTCCGTGTCTCCGGGGCCGAGTCGCATCGTGTAAAAGCGGACGAAGATGCGCGGGAGACACTGCCTACAGGCTTATGAGCGCCTGGTAGTGTTAAATGAAACTGAGGCTTCTAGATAGGCAAAAAGGGTCCAAAGGTTATACGTCCAAAGTTTATAGCAAACCAAAATTGGGTTATATGAAAAGTGCCACGCCCCCTTACTCAAAACCCCAAAGTCCGCTTTTACACGATGCGACTCGGCCCCGGAGACACGGAAGAATGTAGGAAAGAGGGGTGAAACGACAGGGGAACGCGCAAAATCGCTCGGGCAGCGATTGTGCTGCGATTTTCTGATTTTCTGACGTTCCTCTTTATTCGTTTTCGCGCTTCGCGCTGTCGACTGTAAATTAAAACTTGAAATCGAGTGAATACGTATTGCAAATAAACTGAAAAATTTACAGAATTTTACGCAAAAGTAAATATAAAAAAGAAAATGAGCAAAGAGTGGAATAAATGCTTTAAATGTTTACAAATTACACAAATAAAACCAGCTGCAAACTCTAGTGTCAATATGTGGAGTGGAGCGAGTCGCATCGTGTAAAAGCTATGCGCGATTTCAAAGCGGAATGCGAAAAAATCGCCGGGGCCGAGTCGCATCGTGTAAAAGCGGACAAAGCTGCACTAGTGAAAAGGCATAACAAAATTATAACAGACTACCGATTTTTTAAGTTGTAATTTCCAATATACATACATATGTGTACAACATAAAATTTGTAAACCGGAAGTGCCACGCCCCTTCAGATTTTTCCGGGATGAAAAGTCGGCTAGGTTATAGCCCACAAAAAGCACTATATACCCACAAAGTTTCAGCCAAATAAGTTCAGCCGTTGAGGCGTGACACAAAAACAACGTAAAAAATTTATTCCCAAAAATAAAAGTTATGCGGCAACGGAAAAAATATTTCTCACAAAATAATAGTTATTCGATAACGTAAAAAATATTTCTCACAAATAATTGTTACCAGCAATTGAAAAATATTTCTCTTATAAATAATAGTTATTTTTAACGAAATTGAAAATTCGTTGTATCGCAACAATTATTTTAAATTTTTATCGGTAAACTCCATAATAGTTATGTCCCTGCTTTTTTTTATAAATTTTACCTTCAGAGTGCCCCATTTCTCAGCATAAAAAGAGAGCAACGCCGCTAAAAATTTAAGATTATGCTCATAGCAACAGATAATTTTGCCAAAATAAGAACTCAAAAGCTCGAAGGGCTGCGAGCGCAGCATAGAAATGAAATAGAGTGCACAGAGCGAGCGAGAGACAGAGAGAGTAGTGGCGGCGACCCTTTCCGTAGGTCGTGAAACGCAAAAGGTGTTGTTTATTTACCTTTTCGCCTGGTTTAACTTGTTTCGCTTTTGTTTGTTTGTTTTGATTTGAGGCAGCTGAAAAATGACAACAAAAACAAGAAATCGTACAGCAATCAAGAAGCCTGCCTGCAAACGGCATACATACAATTCTAGTATGTGACTAGCAACAATTAAAATTTTTTATTAATTTTTACAATTTCTGCAGGAAAGTATCAGGTACAAGATGAATGCATGCTCTGTCCGCTATGTAGAAATATACACTATACAAATATATACATACATATGTACATATGTATTTACCTAGCTGTATCTATTATCAGCTGTAGCTGTAGCTGCGGTTATAATCGTACACCTTCGCCTTGACGTCCACTTATTTTCGTTGTTGTTGTTATTGTTTTGTATTTAAATTTCAATATTAAAATTCATTGACCACAAGTAAAGCGTAATTTTTATAGTACTCGTAGCTCGTAGTACTTAGTAATTTTGTAATATTTTTTGCAATTTTTTGTTGCTTTTTTTTTAAAGCTTGGCGTCTAAGACGCAAAACGCGCATAGCAACAATTATATACAATGCACTTTAGCAGCACAGCTTGTGCGAGGTGAGGCGAAGGGAGTCGTTGGCGATAAGCACAGCACAGTGTACTGAACGAACGGGCCCGTTTCAATTTCACAGCGTTCGTACGAAAGTTTAACACAAAGGATTTTCACAGAAGTTCAATACTTTTCCGCCAAAATGGTTAAGAAAGACCGTGAACTCTCGCGTAAACAAAAAAAAATTGTAGATTGGCAAAGTATCTCACGCTGCACACATGTTAAATTGCTGAAAAAATTTACGCAGTACACCACAGCGAAAATGTTCGATAGGCTAGATATTAGACCAACAGGCCGATATATAGATAGATAAACAGGGTAAGGAGCAACGCGTACTTAAAGATGCAACAACTCGCACGACCACAAAAAACAGCGCGTTCGAACGTCCACACCTCACGATTTCTCAAGCACAACTAAAAGCAGTCGCCCCAATCAGAAAGCTCCACACTTTTCGTGAGGCAATCGAGCAGTGGGGCTACTCCACTCAATCCGTTCAAAGCGCTTTCGCACTTGTTGAAATACTCAAAGCACGAGCTACTCGTACTCGTATCTATGAGTAGCTGCAACATTCAAGAGCAGGCAATTGCGCAGCGGCGCAGTGTGGTAAGTACAAAGCAACAGTGCTGCCATCTGTCCGAAATTATTGCACTATTTTATTGTCTACGCGTACACTACATTTTCATTCATATTTGCTGAATATTCTCGAACAAAAGCTATTTTAACAGAGGTACTTTGTTAAAACCCTCCATTTTTCGGCAATTATGCAAGTTTTGGAAAGATTTTGCTAGAAAATTACTCATGCAGTCTCTTGTTTCTAGCCATGTCCATTACATAAGCTAAAAAGAGAACAAGAATCTACGAAGAATTATATTATGACAATATTTATCTCATTATAGATATATATCCGTTCATTGAGCATCACCTATTCCCGATATTGAAACAATACTTTTTCAAACTTGAACATTTTAATTTATTAATAACTAGTGGACCCGGCGAACTTCGTTCCGCCCAAAATTTATTTATTTTTTTTAAATAATTTCGATTTGTTGGGTTCGCGACACATCGCAGAAATAAATGTACGTAACGTCAACAACTTACTTTTTTTTCCATCCATCGCGCTTATTTATTTTGGTTTCATCCTCTGATATTGAGGAATCCAAGTAAACTTTCTTTCCTTTTTGGGTCGACATTTTGTTTTGGTGTTTCAACTACAGTGGAGTCGGGATATAGTGAACTAATTATTGCAAGGCCTGTTCACAGTATCAAGGCTGTTCACTATATCAAGGTTGACATTTTTTGTTCAAAAACTCATTTTATTTGTTCAAAATTGACATTTGTGTATATAAGTGCAAGAGATCATTAGAATATGCACTCGACAAAAAACAAAACAAGCAATAACGTCAAGAAACAGCTGATTTTGCAGCAATCAACAGCAAAAGTACAATTTAGGGGATACCCGCTTTCGTTTCTGATTCCTTTTTGTATTTTTTCGTTCGTTTCTGCTTGAAAATGCTTTCAAAATTTGGTTCACTATTTAGAGGTTTTCGATTTTTCACTATTTAGAGTACTCCATGTAAAAATTTAGGTGTTCACTATATCGAAGTGTTCACTATACCGGGGGTTCACTATATCCCGACTCTACTGTATGTACTGCAAAATCTTACTGCTAGATGATATTACATATATGTACTTGTTTCTGAAGAAACTTGCTATTCTTGAATTTAAATTTTAGAGCAGTCTGTGAGAAGTGAAAATTGAATTTTTACTGTCTCATTTTCAATTCAATGAGAAAACGTATTGAATGAAGTTTGTTCTACAAAAGTGGGTGTAAAGAAATTAAACAACGTGCGGTTAAACCACACGGCTGAAGTACAACATTTTATAAGCTTTATATTAGGTTCACATCAGGTTTGTATGTCGTCAAATCTAGTAATCAATTTTTCACCCACTTCCCGACTACTTAGAGATCTGAAACTTTGCATACATGCGTAAACAGGAGCACAATACATGAATCAATCAAATTTATGGGCGTAGGATAAGGGGCGTGGCACTTTTTATCAACTCCAGATTTGTGTATAACTTTAGAACTACACATCACACATCAATGAAACTCGGTAGGAACTTACTACATATCCATATCCTTCTACTGGGAAAATGAGACAGGCAGTGGACAAGTGGGCGTGGCTCCGCCCATGCAAACAAAATCGTTTATATAGAATAGCTTTTGAACTAAAAGTCGTGCAGCATTGAAATTTCGTATTCAGTTTTTCCACTGGTAAAATTTTATGGGCGTAGGATAAGGGGCGTGGCGCTTTTCAAACATCTGATACTCTTTGGGATATGCTGTCATTATGCAAATATGCATGCTTCCCATCGAATCAATGTGAACTGTGGTACAAGACTGACAAATCGAACACAGGTCAGTTAAGGAATCCCGATTTCGAGGCGAATGAGGAGATAGATAAGCAGGCTTTGTTTTTGCTCGAAGATATGTGTTACCTCATGTGCACCAGTAATCAAGTTAGGAATGCCAACGCCATGTCGTGGAATGAACGGCGGTTTCAATCGAGAATCGAAACGTGAGCGTGAATACGATCGAGATGCATTGAACCAGTTAGTTTTAACGAATGTACCACTGCTGAACCCCCAACAGAAGTAAGTGAATGCAATTGCTGATGGAAATGGTGCCTTCTTTTCCTTTGAGAATTTTAATTTGATTTAAGATTTCAGAGCTCTAAATTTGAATTTATGGGAGACTAAAAAGTAGAAAATAATATTATATAAAAAAAAGCTTTTTAAAAATAAGCTTTAATTTATTTAATGTACTAAAAATAGAAAATAAATTGTTTCGAAGTCACCTGTATCTTACTATCAATAAAAGCTTGTGCGCTCAATATCCATATTCACAACTATCTTTCATTACTAGAACCTATTTGCAAAACATAATTTAAATAAAATATTGTGGTAACTGGTTGACAAATATTGAACACATGAGCGCCCCAAGCTTTTATTGATAGTAAGATGCAGGTGACTTGGAAACAATTTATTTTCTACTTTCTAGTACATTAAATAAATTAAAGCTTATTTTTAAAAAGTTTTTTTTTATATAAATTTATTTCAATTCCAATTCCAAGGAATTTTATTTTTTGGAATTCAAATGAATTCCTTTGTAGGAATGGAATTGAAAAAAATCAATTCCATTCCATGGAATTGAAAATGTAATTGTTTTTTTTCGATTCCATTCCTCAAAGGAATTTAAAAAGGAATGCTGTCGGGTTATATGGCAATAAACTTTCAATCACTTCGAACTTAAACTTTTGGCACTTGTGCATATAATAATATTTGTCAATCGCGTGGTCATTCTTACCAACATCAAATTTTTGTAAAACGTTTCTTTTCCTCTAAGGAGGAAAATCTTTCTGTCCTATGTACAAAATTGGATATTCCAACATTTACAGAAGAGGATATGCTCTATCTTAAGGATTATGCTGCTGCTATGAAACCTTTTGCTGACGCACTAGATTTTTTGCAAGGAGAAAAATGGGTTTTTATGCGGCCCTAATTCCAACTTTGGTGACGATCAAAACCAAAATAGATCGTATCATTAATAATGATAAGGAAAATTACCTGAAGCAACAGCTAATTTTTCTAGAAAGTCGATTGTTTGATAGGTTTGAAAAATATTTCACCTTATCTGCGGAAGTCAAAGACGCAATTGTGGCAGCCATACTTCATCCTGAAGTAAAACTAAAGTGGTTTGCTTCAATTGGAGATTTGACCAGGAGATCTGTTGACGAAGTAAAGCAAATGGTCGTTGACTACGTTGCAGACAACTGTGAAGTTGACTGTGACACAGCCAGCGGAAATGAGAACCGGACTCAGCCAAGAATCGACTCTTTCTATGACTTTGGCGATGAACAAAATTGCTATGGTAGCATAAATAAATATCTCTATCTGCTCCCAACTTCAGAGTATTGTATATATTTCAGAGCCAACTACGGACGTTTTATCTATAGAACGAGAGGTCAACTTGTACCTTGCCGATCCTTTCTTTAATAACTTAAAGAATTGAAGGAATTACCGCTTCTAGAAAAAGCATTTAGAAAGGCAAACACACCATTGACCTCCTCGGCGCCGGTTGAGAGATTATTTTCATTTGCCGGCATTGTAAATACACCAAGACGCCATGCTCTCTCTGACGATCACTTCGAAATTCTGACTTTAATGAAAGCCAACGCACATTTCCTCGAATGATACAAAGAAAACCTTTTTTCTGTTTGTATTTTTGTTGTTTATCGTTTGTTGCTAATTTAACAATTAAAATAAAATTAATATTCTTTCCAAATATTTTTCTTTTATTTACATATTTTGCCTGAAAATAAGGCGCAAAACTTTGAAAAAAATGTCCAATGCTTAACCTTGATTCTATTTTTTTACCACAACAAAAAATTCACATTCATGAATGAACTTTCAGTTTCTCAATTACTTTCACAATTCCTCTGAGGAATTGAAAAAAATCAATTACATTTTCAATTCCATGGAATGGAATTGGAAAAAGTCAATTACATTTTCAATTCCATTCCTACAAAGGAATTCATTTCAATTCCAAAAAATTAAATTCCTTGGAATTGGAATTGAAAAAAAGCAAATTACATTTGGAATTTTTCAAAGGAATTGAAAAAGTAATCAATTCCTTTGCTGTGAACAAAAGGAATTGATTACTAATTGCAATTCCTTGTAATTTGTAATTGAGAGTAATTGATTCCCTAAGGGAATCATAACGACACAGCTCTGCCTGTATCTTACTATCAATATAAGCTTGGGGCGCTCATGTGTTCAAAATTTGTCAACCACTTAACACAATATTTTATTTAAATTATTTTTTTCAAATAGATTCTAGTAATGAAAGATATTTTCTAAGCCTAATACAATATAACAAAACAGAAAAAGGGGAAGAAATTCAAAATTTTGAGATTAAATCTCTTTTTGAAAACTCTATAGAAACGGCGCATTCAGCTGCCGAAGAGGGAAACGATCACTTTCAATAAGCGACTCAATTGTTAATAGATACTTAATCCAAATAAGAATAGTAAAAAGGAAACAACAAGAATTTGAGATTTTGTATAGAAAGTATAAAATAGTATACGTTGCAGAAACGGATTTAGACAAAAATCATTTTCTAAACGATTTATTTCGGCGTTATTTGCGAAAAGGAACAGTCGGAATATACTGTGAATTAGACGACCATAAGTATAATATTATTAAAGAAAAGCTCATAAGTCTATTTTCGAACGATAGCAATATTAAATTTACAAAGTGTAATAAGCTCGCAATTGACGTTAGTAGTGAAGAAGTTCTCTTTGATATCATAGAAAATACACATAAAGAGGGAAACCATAGAGGAATCTCTGAGTTATGTATTCGCTTATATATATACATTAATGTTTAAACTAGTTATAAGTTATTCATTTATTACTGTTCTTAGTTACTGTTCATCTACTTTATATTTTATTTTGAAAAGACACATTTGCTCTAATAGCTTCGTGTATAAAAATATTTCATATAATAAAATTCATTATTCACATAATTTTGTGGCGACGAGGACCATGACGGCGCATCGCACTACGGTAAAGGTTACCATCGCAACGCTGTATCAAGTACTTGAGACTTTCAACATTGAACCGGCGCAAAAATCTGACTTCCTTCGGTTGCTTGCACGCTTAAATGCCGTTTTCGGTACGAAGAGCCTCTGCCATGGAGATGTCGAGGCCTTTTGCACTATCAACGAAGACGCAGACTTTTTAAAGGGTTTGTCGACAAGCTACAACCCAGTTAATTGCATTCGTGGGATGTTAAGGACATTGCAGACCGTACTCCACATAGAGACCGACTTGTTCAAAAGATATCCGGATATTGATCCGATTTCTTTGGACGGCTTTTGCCAGGAGAAATTAGAAAACATTTTCCGCGTCCTTTACTCTACTGGAGATATAAACTGCTCTCGGACTAATATGTGTATTGTAACGGCCGAATTGGCGTGCCAAATTGCGACCTAACAGCTGGGACTCTACGCCTTCCCTGTACAGCAGAGCAGAGCCTTGCAGTACTTTTATTTATATACATGTTATATGCACTTATTATTACTATCTTGAATTTATATTTCATTTCACACCAATAGATCCAGTAACCGGTGCGGGAGGCGCACGCAAAGCACGGAACGACTCCCAAACCCGGCAGAGAGGCGAGGCACTGCCCCACCCTGCCACCCCAGACGACGTCCTGTCCATCGGTGAGGACTCAAAAGAATCGGGGCCATATGCAGTCGCCAACAACACCCACGGTTCCATACCGGACGCCGTGACGGCAGCTATACGTACCGCATGGGCGCACCGTCCCCCATGGCAGCGATACGCGGTTCGCTGTGTAGTCGACGACCAGGTATACCGCATACGGATCTCTCGGACAGGCATAGTTAGCATTTCTCCCGGAAGTACAGGGGGGAGGGGTGTAACGTCCGAATTTGGCGTGCCAAATTGCGACCTAACAGCTGGGACTCTACGCCTTCCCTGTACAGCAGAGCAGAGCCTTTCAGTACTTTTGTTTATATACATATGTTATATGCACTTATTATTACTATCTTGGATTTATATTTCATTTCATTTATATTTTATAAGCTTTATATTAACTTCACTTCAGGTATGTAGTGGAATCTAGTAATCAATTTTTCACCCACTTCCCGACTACTTACAGATCTGAAACTTTGCATACATACGTAAACACGATGACAATACATGAATCAATCATAAAAATATAAAAATTATAACTTTAAACAAAGTTATTAGCGAAACTGCAATAGCCAATCAGAGCACAGATAGAAGAAGAAGCACGTAGGGACAGACGTAGTTGTTTGGTTGATGGTGGTTTGTAATTCTCGTTTGCTTTATACAGTTCTGTAGTCAGTCTTCATTTACTTTCATTGCAGATGGTGGTTTGTAATTCTCGTTTGCTTTATAGTTGGACGGTGATTACACCCTACTTTCTTGTGTTCAAGTTAAGACTATACTTCATAGGATCAATCTGTAGTCAGTCTTCATTTACTTTCATTACAAAATGAAGTATGTATTTCTGCACCCGCGATGAGGAGGTATATTGTTTTACTTGTAGCATTGCTTTACAAGAAAATTGCTCTTCAACAAAGGCATTCATATTAATCAAACAGTAAAATATGTACTGACAAAATTTTAGAAATAGTCAAAAATATACATGTACATATGTTTGCAAAGGGCGAATTGACACATATGTATATTGTGTATGCAAATACACATGCATATATAATAGAATTTCGTTTTTATCAACTCCAGATTTGTGTATAACTTTAGAACTACACATCACACATCAATGAAAGTCGGTAGGAACTTACTACATATCCATATCCTTCTACTGAGAAAATAAGGCGGACACTGGATAAGGGGGCGTGGCACCGCCCATACAAACAAATTTTTTTATCTCGATTAGCTTTGGAACTAAAGGTCCTGCAGCATTGAAATTTCGTATGCAGTCGCCTCTTGGATGTGTCGTCCCACTGGTAAAATTGTATGGGCGTAGGATAAGGGGCGTGGCACTTTTTTTATCAACTCCAGATTTGTGTATAACTTTAGAACTACACACCACAAGTCAATGAAAAACGATAGGAACTTACTCGCCGCGCCTTGTAAGCAAAACAACAACAACTCATCGCGCCACAAATATGCCACGAATATTAGGGTCGATCACTGTCGTATTATTTGTTAAATTGAGGATATGACATATGACGATAGGAAACACTGTGAATACCCTAAATATTGTGTACTGCTCTGCAAGTTTTAAATTCTTTTTGCGAAAAATTTCAGAGCTCTAAAATTGAATTTATGGAAGACTAAAAAGTAGAAAATAAAATTATATAAAAAAAAAACTTTTTAAAAATAAGCTTTAATTTATTTAATGTACTAAAAAGTAGAAAATAAATTGTTTCCAAGTCACCTGTATCTTACTATTAATAAAAGCTTGTGCGCTCAATATCCATATTCAAAATATCTTTCATTACTAGAATCTATTTGCAAAAAAATTATTTAAATAAAATATTGTGGTAACTGGTTGACAAATATTGAACACATGAGCGCCCCAAGCTTTTATTAATAGTAAGATACAGGTGACTTGGAAACAATTTATTTTCTACTTTTTAGTACATTAAATAAATTAAAGCTTATTTTTAAAAAGTTTTTTTTTATATAATTTTATTTAATTTATCTATTGGCATGGAGCCAAATACACTAAGTTATAAGTAAGCTACTCTTTAGTTCAAATTTATCATATGCACGCGGAAAACAACAACAACGTCTCACGCGAGACGACAAAAGAATACCGTTAGGTCGCGACTCGCGAAGCATGGAGACAGAGGCAGCGCTTATGGGTAAGCGCAGGGCACACGGCAAAAACACATGCGAGCGAACCCCGCGCTGGGAAATTTTACGGCGCCAGGGCAGGCGAGCAGACCTCGCACTATAAAAGAGCGAGCATCAGCTCGATCTGGACAGTCTTCCGCTGGTCGCGAACCAGCACACTTGAGTTGAGCCAAGTAGTCAGCAGCAGTGCAAGCCGTGACGCAGACCGGGTAAGTCCTCTAGTAGCTAGTCCACCGTAGTTCGCCCTTTGTTTGTAGTGAGTTCAGCTCCGAGCCGAGTATTCGATCGGGGTTGGGTCACTGCCTCCCGGTTTCGATTTGAGACGAGTATTCGATCAAATCGGGTAACCACCATAGCTCGCCCTTTGTTTGTAGTGGATTCAATGTTGCCAGATTTTTTTTGGATTCAGCAATCCGAGCGAAAGCTTTTCATTAATGTGATTTTATTTCTTTGTGCGGGTATTTGTGTCTGTTGCGTAAAACTTTAAAACCGTGAGTGTCACTTAAGTAAAATGAAACAAGAAGCCCAAGAATACAGGCTGTTTGAATTCAAAATGAAAAATTTCCAATAGACTTTTGCTTACGCATATACATACCACGCATAATACCGCAAGAAAAATAAAATGAAGTGCATCTACGAGAGAAACAAAAACAACGTATCGCTGCACCAAATGCGAAATGAACGGGGTGACACAGGAAATAAAAAATATTAAATTGTTGTAGAAGTAGGGTAATTTTAAATTATAATATAAAATTACATTAAATAATTTTAAACATATATAAAAGAACGATCCTGACGTGCAACGATGAATGTTATAATGCCATCGCCAGACTCAGACAGATGACATCTTTGCTTGGCAGCTCGCACAGTTCTGTCCGCTTTTCATACTGCCGCTGGTTATATAGAGCAGTGCTTCTTCTTCCCTGTTGTGCTCTGATTGGCTGTTGCTCTTTATACCCTACACCTATGGTAATAGGGTATAATAACTTTGTGCCAAAATTGTAACGCATTAAAGGAGCCTGCCTAGGTATAGACATAAGTATATAGAAATGATCAGAAACACTTTCTCTTTCCATTTCCGGTTGTTCGTCTGTCTGTCTGTCCGTCCGTCTGTCTGCGTGTACGCAAAAAAAAGAAAGAAGGAGTTGTCCGATTTTGATCAAATTTGGTACACAGTCACAGTGAACCCCAGGTTAGGTAAAGTGTTAAAATTATTCAAATCGGTCGAAGGACACGCCCATAATGGGCCTATAAGTCCCTCTACCTCGGGTTTTTGCGATCAAATTGCTGTAATTTGTCTAATTACTCATTGAAAAGAATAATACTTGGTATTCAAGTTAAGGGGGCGGTCATCTATGTCATACGGAAAAATGGGCATGGTCCGCCCACTATATAGGTGGAAAAATTTTTCTGGTAAAATGGCTCCCAATTGACTAGTTACGAATATAAATGAATGAAATTCGGTTCCCAAGTTGATATATAGGCCTTAGATGCCATACAAGAAAATGGGCGTGGTCCGCCCACTATATAGGCGAGAAACGAAAAGTCCTCTTAACTTCCATAATATATACACCAGAGTGTCCAGATTTCGTTACTTCGTTCCTGGTAAGAATATCTTTTATTTCTCCAAAAATGGGCATGGTCCGCCCACCATGGGGGCAGTAAAATAAATATGCCGATAACATCTGTTGTACACCTGTCAGAGCATCAATATTTGGCATGTATAGTCCTATTAGGTATATCTTTTAGTCTCCCAAAAATGGGTGTGGTCCGCCCACTATGTGGGTTGTAAATCCAATACACCCACAATTTCAGTGAATTATCACCCTACTTGGGACCATGGTGTAGGGTATTACTCTGTCGGTGAAACCCGACTGATACTTCCTTACTTGTTTTAATTTTATTTAATTTATTAGCAGTGCTTTTCCTTGCCCGTCTGTCCTTTTATTGGTTTTGGTTCTTTTTTGTTGAATAGCAGCGATTCTCTTTACCCGTCTGTCCCCTGTTTTACCAGATCTAATACGGACCATAATGGCAATCCTCTTCAGGTGTCACTATTGTGCGTCAAAGTCCAAACGAATCTCAAGATATACGAAGTTAAGAATGCCAGATTTAAAAAATTCGTATTCCTGATAATAAAATGTGTTTAAGGCCGCACATAAAAGCTTGGCGGGCCGCAGGTTGAGTATGGCTGTTTTAATTACAGAATCTGTTAGAATCATCGGGACTCGTGCCAATAAAACATGATCTCTTTGAAGTGAAATCTTAAAAACGTTTGATTTCAGTTGGCATCTGTGAATAAGACGGTATGTTAATATCGTCGTCCTTTCAGAAAGGTTCCTGCGCAATGCCAGCAACTTTGGCTCTGAACTGTCACGTGATCCGTCTATTAATACCATTGACCTTACTCAGCGTCGAACAATGGTCAGTTCTACCGACACGAATCCAATAAATAGGGACGAAGGACACATGGGCACACGGAAACAGAATCTGTAACAGTAGTGACAACAGCTGCGAGATGATTCACCCAGTGTATTGTAATACAATCAGCGACAACAGTTGAAATGAAATACTACATACATATGTATATAATTAGATTTTTTTTTTTATATGTATAGATAGATAGATAATAAAATAAATTCAATGAAATTTGTTTTTGAAGAATTTGAACATGTTTGTTTTGAAGTAAAGTGATATTGTGTATGGTTAACTCCACTAATACTTAAACTAGTTGTTCTGAAGAAAGGTAAGCTATGTATGGTAGAATGTGAGAGGTTCCCTAGACATAGTAGATATTCTTTCAGTAGTGAGGATCATATAAAGAGGAGGAGTAAAAGTCCGCTTATTCTATGCATCTCATCAGCTCTCGGGATTCTTATTTGCTTTAGTAACTTTTTCTTTTTGTGCATATTTTTTTAGTATTTAAAACTTTTTCTCAGCTTAAGCACTTTTAAATACTATATATCTGTGTCGTTTGCGCATACATATCTAAATCTACAAACTTTATACATAAATCGTACAAAAGTGCATCAGTATTACGAACGCGCATTGTCGTTCGCTACCCAAAAAAATTTTGTTCCGCGCACTTACTGCAATCGCAAATGGCGGCAATATCCCCGCCAAAATGGCGGAGTATACAAAGTACAAAATGGTAGTTCATTTTGCTGGGCTACGCTCTGACCCTGAACATTAAGGCCACGTTGCAAAGAAGTTTCTTTGTAGTCCAGCACAAAAAATTTTCCCCCACTTTCCATGCACAAGTTAAGGCGCATTCACTTCAAGTGGACTCTGACGAGGAGCTGGAATTATCCGAGGAATCGGTCGGAGTGGATGAGGAAGACGTGGTGCGTTTTCGTCGCTTGGACTTGGACTTCTTCTCGGTGATCACCTCGTAACTGGGCAGGGTGGAGTTGCTCGACTCCGATGTGCTGGACGACTCCTCAATAACCGGTTCGATTCTTTTTGACTTTCTGCAAGGAACCAAGTGAAAACCCACTTTTAAATTAGCTCTCATCCTTGTGCGTTGCGAACCTTTCTCTCAACCAACTTTTTATCGCCGGCACCTCTTTCCGCAGTCTTGCTGACGCCGGAGCGTTTTGCCCTCTTCGCTTCCACAATTTCGTTATCGCTTGGCGAACTACTGCGATCGCGTTTGCTCTTTTTCACCTTCTTATCTTTGCGACGTGCGTCCTTTTCATTAACCACCTTGGTTGAGTACAAATTCTGCGAGCTGGCGGTGGAGTAGCCCGTATCCTTGCGCTTTCGCTTTCTGCTTCTAAAGGAAAGTTGTTAAGTGTTAAGTGAAGTTTAATAAATTTAGCTATGTCAATGAATATACAACATACATATACATAGGCAGGTATAAGGTTGGAAGCTTTTTCAATTCCATAAATCTTTATCCATAAAACATTTCACGGAACTTATTTCTGCAATTTCATGAAATCAACGAACCGCCACATTTCTTGATTCGACTTCAAGATTTTATTTAATAATTTCTTTTTATTTGTAATATATGAAATTATGGATACACGTCCAGCCAGGGACAGTAGAAAAATTTTGCAGATTTGAATGCATATTTTATATGTTGTATATTCATTGCCCATGCTCACTTACTTCTCCTTTTCCTTCTTGTTCTTCTTTTTGTGAACAAAATCATCTTCGGCATAGTCTTTGGCTCTGCAAGTATATCAGAGATAAAGAGAGGCATTAGCATTTTGATGGCAGTTTGAAATCAATTCATAAAGAATCGTTGCTCATACAATGGTGATATATTATATCAACGGCTCCGTTTAAAATACACTAAGTCGACTAAGGCAGATTTGAAGATATATGTATATGGTTAGTACAACAAATTGAATGTACTGTACGACTCTAGGCAGAGTAGGACTAATTTTAAACGAAGCCATCAATATAAGAAAAGCTGCTCGAAGAGGCCACATGTTTTTGCATATACATACATACATATGTATGTATGTACATATGTTGCTTCATTTCCTCTGCAGCTTTCAGACTTCTTATATAAAAAATTTGCACTATACGAACCGTTTGATCTTTCTCTTCATCTCGGTGCCACGTTCCGTGGATATCATGTAAATACTATTAGCGTCTTCATCGTGCACGCGCCGCCGTGACTTAAAGTGCTGCGATTTGTTCGCGTTCTTGTCCTTCAGCTCGCGGCGATGCTTCCAATACTCGGCATTCACCACATACAAACGGTACAGCTGCAGAATTATAACCAACGAATTTTTACCTATGTATACGATATGAAATAAGTCGAGTTAAAACTTGAGCACATAGCGGCTAAGCTCAGCTCACATGTAAAAAACACGTTCATATAGTTGATGATCTTGTACTGGAAAATAATCAACATGCGAAACGTCAAAAAAGGCGCATCCTGCAGTAAGACGTTGAGTACAATGCCCCAGACATCGATGCCGCAGCAACAAGCACAAGCGGTGGGTCTAAAACGCAATGAGGCTGAACATTTTATTCGGAAGCTAGCTACGAGATGAATGCACTTACTCATCGTGCTGATTCGAGCTGCCACCGCGTGGACGACGCGCACGCGTGGCACTGAGCACAATTGTAAATTGCAAGAGACTCCAGGACCAGATGCCCAAAGTCAAATAAACCAGAAGTGGTATCTTAGCAATGGAGAGATCCTTGTACGAGTCGAAAAATTCAATTATATCTGCAGCGGTGCCTACATTAATAAATATACACACATTTAATGAAATATGCATATCGCTAAAAAAAATAGGAAAGAAGAATTACCAATGTAAACCAACAACAGCTGACTCAACTGATCGCGCGTCAGATCACCTTTAGGCAGCATCCAACGTCCCACAATCAGTATGAGCATCAGAAACTGTTCGATCAATGTGGTCCAAGTATCCACGTTGATCGGCGGTATTTCAACGCCTGCATTCTCAAAGATGTTGTCAATCCTGTCCAAGGCTCTGTGCTGAGTTATGTTGATCACCGGATCCGGTTTGCCGGTCAAGCGGCGCTCAACTTTGTCCAGCTCCAGCAGCCATATGGCAGGTACAATGCTGGCCAAATACAGAAAAGCCGATGGACAAAACCTGCAAATGGAATTACAATTTAGCATAAGCATTTTATTATTGTAACAAAAAAACAGAAATCTTGGATAAGCTGGAATTTCGTTGTATTTGCCCTCCTAAAAATAGAACTGATTTTTTATGCTAATACTTCTCTCTTTCACGAGAACCGTACGTGAGATGGATCGTTTGATAAAATATACAGGAATTCTAATACATATACCAGTGACATCTTCATGGATTAAAATAAAATTAATTAATTCCATCCTTCCTTGAATTCAATGTACTATATATACCGACATACCAGTTGCTTTCTTTGAAACAGAGCAACAATTTTAGTTTTGAATAGATCATAGTGGAATAATATCAAGTGAACCAGATAGCTTGAAGTACCCAAAACTGTCAAAACATTTTTTGATTTTTCTTTTCTCCTTCTTCGTTATATGTCTTAACCCATCCGAGACATTAGTACAAAAAAGTTACTCAACATTTTTACGTACCAAACAATTTTTATTTTCAGTAATGAAAATATTAATAACCGCACGTGTGTTACATGTTTCTTTCCTTTTCTTACTGCCTATGATCTCCTGCTCCTCAAAATGGTTAGCGCAAACACGCGCTGAGGATGAAAAAGTGGTATTGCATACTTTTATCCACTTTCGTCGCAAATCTTCATCCTTTGGCAGCGAAAACATCGGCACCGCTGCATCGCAAGTGCTTTTGCACAAATGGCAAGAGTTCGGCATTGATATTTTTTTCTTTTTACTTTTTTCTTCAAACGAAAATCAAAACACAAACTGAAAACGGGTTAATATTTTTGACAACGCAACTGACAGTCTTGGGTACGAGAATAGAATGTCATTGCTATCTGGTTCACTTGATATAATTACACTATGGAATAGATAACATTGGGGCGAGAAAACCGTTTCGAAATTTCCAATTACACTTATCACTAGGGAGATAAGGGAGCGAAGTAAAAAATTACGTTCAACTGACACAAATTTTGAAATTTCAAAAAAGATTTTCCTAAATATTTATAAAGACGTCACCTACTGTGATTTTTGAACACTTGCCTCAAAACATGCTATGTTAAGTAACAAGTTTTAAATATTTGAATTTGTGCCAATATCAAGTTAGCAACGTCAAAAGGCTAAAAAATTTATTTTAAATTTCATTAGAAGGAAATTTCAAAAATATAAAACTGGAGAAAAAAGAATGAAAAAATATGCAAATATATAATAACGCTTCAGAGAAAAAGTGTGTCACTTTTCTTTAAAATATTTCGAGAAAATTACAGTTACGAAAATAAGTCATTTGACCATATTCAACTGTATATTTACATAAATTTAATGGTTTAAGTTTCAACTGTTGCTCATATGCCACACCCACCCAGTCACACACACCCACACATACATACATATATTGCAGTTCACATGCAAGCCAACGCTTTAACTGGTACTTAGCTATTTTCTGCGGTCTGATTGGCTCATTCAAGCAAGCACTTTATTTACGAACAATCTAATCAAAACAAAACACCAAATTCCAAGTTCTTAATACTCGCACATATTCCCAAGATGCAACAACACCATCACAAACTGTGGGTAGAGCAATCCAAGACACTAAAAGGCAGCGCTGGAAGGTGCGTTTCAAAGAGTCTAATACGATATTCCATAAAAGTGTATGGGTGTGATGGTTACGGAAAATTGGGGACGTGCTGCGGGGGTGAGCACATAAACGCGATTTCACTTTTAATTGAAAATCAAAGCGAGACATGACGTAATCCAATTGTTTACATTGGAAAAACCTCAAATCGTATTGAATGAAAATATCTTACAAGGAACAAAATCTCTTGGAACGTTAATTTTCAATGCCAACGAAGGGCTGGACTCTAGAAGCACTTAATCGCATGATTTCTGAGCAACGTTTAAAAATTCAAATTTTAAGCAGCTCGCACAGAAACAAGTTATGTATAGCAATTACCAACGCCATTCCTGCGTCTTCTTAATCATCAACGTGAAAATGCCCTCCAGCAGCAGCAGCACCAGCGGCCCGCATAGCGCCCAATAGATGATGTCGCCCTTGTTCTCGGTGACTTGCCAAATGGCGATCAAGCTGTGAGCGCCGAAGATGATGCGCGTTAGAATCGCTTTGATGGTGGATATGATTTTGGCCATGATTTCATAATTTGCTCCTGGATTCGCCTCCCAAAATGGAGAAGCTGTCCGGTGATTCCACTATTTACTGTCACTAATCCTCTTGAGCTGTTTCTTGGCTTGAACTTAAGCAGAAGAATCAGCACCGCACGCCAGAACGCACCGACCGCAACTGAAGACAAAGGCGATGATAGAAAATCAAATGTGGTCATGTCTTTGAACGCTCTCTTGGAAATTAAGGACAATTGTGATTGGCCATAATGAAATGGTGGAAAAGTAATCGGATTTTTAGCCAATGTGTGGAATACCCAGATGATAGCCAGACGGAAAAAAAGATAAATTAATTTAACTTTCATCAATTAAAGCTATTGAAAGACGGGTATGGAAGAATGGATTGTAAGTAATGGTGGCACTGAAGCGGAAATTTAATTATGCTACATATCAAATTAAGATATATTTTTTATAAACAATTTAATTGATAATTTTAGCGATAGCAAATCTTTCACTCTCACATTCTCAAAATCTCACCTGGTATATCTTTATAATTTATTCATCTGGTTCAATTACTAACTACTCATCTATACCGATTTCAATCCGTACGGGCGCTGGCCCTAAGCAAACGCATCATACAGGTTGGGCTCCTAAGCACTAAATGGCGCACTTCCAGCCATGGCGCATGATATGTACAAATCAGCACTCCCCAACCATAAAGTCGCAGGATACCGTGCCATCGCTGCGCTGCGATATCGCGGCACTGCTGCGCTAATAGTCACTTTCCATTCCGCTGGTAAATTGCGGCGCTGTGCGGTAAAATAAACAAACCTGAGGAGAGCGTCGACCGTCAACTGCCGACCGCTGACCGCAGGCGACCCGACAGGTGAGTCAGTCCTTGGCCATCAAAGAGAAGATTCGCTATTTATGGCCTCTGCGTGAGGTAGTATTGACCTCTGACCCCGTCCCCATTACAATATCGTTCAAAGTAGTTGTAAATTGGTTTTTAAACGTTTCGAGTGGAATCAATTGGGCGAGACTGGACGGCAGTGATCAGGTGGTGCGTGGGAGCCTGTGTTGCTGACAGTGAGGAGTGCTATATGCGCTAATACATCAATGGAAGAAGAAGGGAGTAACTGTTATCATTCAGTTTAAGATGGTTTTATGAAGCTGTAAAGATGGGGAGATGAAGTTGAATCACGGAGATTTAGGGGGTGATGCACAAGGAATATTATTTGCGGAATTTTTCTTCCTTTGCTACTTTGCCATTTATTTCAACATATTTTATGCTAAATATGTACTAGTACAGTGTTTCCCGCTTAATTGCGTGGGCGAAAAATCAGAGGTTTCGATGCAATTAACTGAAAAAATCAATAAACCGATTTTCGATTAATTGGTCCAATGACTCAATTAAAAGAAACCTGTTTAATTGAACAGCGTACTCAATAAAGCGGAATAATTTCTACGGAGTTAAATTTTATAAATACATGCATATGTATGTATAAATAATGGAAACTGCAGGTTTTTAATTTAGTTAATGTAATTATGTTAACATTTTATTTGTTTAAAACAAATGAATAAGTTAAACAAACTTTAATGACTTCATCAAAAAAGAAAAAAAATTAAGAAAAAGAAATCAATACATATTCAAGTTTCTACTCGATCGGTGCAAAAACCAATTACAAAGAGTTTAGGCTTCCAGTTTTAAAAATATTTATTAGACTGGAGGTTTTTAGACTACATAGGTTTTCAAAAAAATTTGAGTAATATTTGTCTCTATATTATCCAATTCTTGAAAAAATGTTGTGTAAAATATTAAGTGAACTCAATATTTCTTCACGTGAAGCGGACTTTTTGTCATTTCTTCTTCGTCTTCATCAGAGAAATTTTCAAATAGCTACTACTTTTTTGTGGGAATTTTTCAACAAATCAAATAAACGGGATTTTTTGTGTGTGATTTACAAGACGGCATTAACTAAACGACTCAATTAAAAGGGTAACGCAATTATCCGAACTCAATTAAACGGGTATATCGCTGTATATTTTATATGGGACTTTTTCATTGCCATGTTTTTGGCTCAATTATGCGGGTAACTCAATTAACCGGCGTGCAATTAAGCGGGACATACTGTATATGTAAAAATAGACGAATTTTTCAAATACAACATAGTATGTACATTTAAAATAGGCGTGGCTATCACGGCGTCTTTTCTGCGGGTCCATACAGCAGTTGCAAGATGATGGGAAGGTTGGTCTTGGTGTATTGATCGGAAAAACAAACAACAAATGTGATATATTAAATTTCTTGTATTTGTGATTTGTAAATGAATCTGCAAAAAATATGATATATTAAATTTCTGTATTTTTAATTTGTAAATGAATCTGGAAAAATCAATATACATACATACATACATATATGAAAATTTGTAAATTACATATTTCTTTATTTGCTTTTTCATTGCATTTTTCCATTGCAATAAGCTCGTACTTTTGTAGGCGATTTTTTCGAAACAGTCAGATAAATAAAAATTTTGAAAATGCGATTCTGAGGAAAACCCATTTTAATTATCGTTACCTGAAAACTCCTACTTACTGGTTAATAAGTAACTCCAAAGACTTGAAATAGTCCTTCAGGTGGATGCTGCTCCTCTCGAACCAACACGCCAGCATATTTCACACGATGATATTCAATAATAAACAAGTCACTAAAATAGCCAGTTTCGAACACCCTCTCCAAATTTTGTTCCCTGCTATTTGCAAGAATGTACGCAAGTAGGGGTATGGGCGAGTTTCAAACTAATGTACATATTGTACATACTAGAAAAATATAGATAAACATAAATGCTGATATTTAAGATAAGGATATAGTTTTTCTTTTAATATTCAAACAGTCTATATTTACTCGGTGCACCAATTCTGCGTTTGAAAGTAAGTAATCGCGTGATCTCCTTCATAAAATCATGCGTACGTCCATGTATGGTTTTTGTTTGGAAACAAATTTAAATTTTCTTTTCTTAGTTTATTTCAACACGTGAAGTGAACTGAAGAAGTGGAGAAAACAGTAAAATCTCTTCGGACAGCCAGCCAAGAGAACGGAAATAGCAAAAATCAAAAAAGCAATAAATCTAGATGCGGCTCAGACGCGGTCTATAGCCGAAAATGATTTTTTGAACATCTGCAAAATTATAAATTTCAAATTTGATTTTTATGAATAAAGTTATAAATTCAGATGAATGACCCTGTTTTAGATAAATAACCCTGTTGCAGAGGATTTCAATATTTACAGCGGCGTGTGCTGCGACAGCTTTCATTGCAACCCAGCTGTCCGATTTGTGTACAAAAGAAAATGTCAAAATGTGACATGTTGTACGTCGAATTAATTTCAAAGCAAACCTGAGCTACTTCGAAGGAGGATTTCTTTAAGCGGACTATTGGAATTTTGGGCCATTTACACTTATTATTAATTAAAAGTAGTAGATAAACCACGGCGAAGACAGCAATTAAAGCAGATACCTGTGATACAGAACAGAAATCACAAAGAACGCTAACGGAAAGGTGGGCAAGAACCGACTACGGTAGCCACACAGCAGCAGAAAAGACCACGCACCACCACACGCCACACAACACTTCAAGAAGCCAGTCTACAAAATCAGAACCAGTGCCGAAGTCAACAACATGGAAAAAGTGCCAGCAAAACAATACGAACTGTAAGTTTGGTTATCCTTGCTTGAGAGCGATGCTATTTTATGGTTATATGCGGCTAACCATACATTGTTAAGGTTAGGGCGGCCCGGGCGGCCCTGCGTTGTCAGTAGGTCAGTAGCCAAGTAGCCACTTCTACGCGTATGTTATTTTGTAAACTTTTTATAATAATTGCTTTATCGTATTAGGTGCTAATCTTGTCGACGAAGAAATGGAGTGATTCATCCGAACAATGCTTGTACAAGTGAGAAGAAGATAGCTGCTCCAAGAATTGAAATAATATTGCCTTGATTTTCGCAAAATAAGTGACCTCTTAGCTTTCTAGTATTTTTATCTTTCGAGGTTCCATATTTTAAAACCAAGAGTTCGGATACATGTGTCCAACTATATGTGATTTTGAATTCGAAAAGATGTTTAACGTTTATATGTTTGTTTTGTTTACAGCAAACCATGGTCAGATCTAGTCGACAGTGACGACAGCGACATGGAAAACGAGATAGATGTCGATAAACTACCACCTCTGGAAGTTGGGCCCAACGAAAACCGGCTGCAACACACATACTGCCTTTGGTTCTCGCGAAAGGGGACACACCGTGCCACGGATTATAGTAAATCGCTGCACGTGGTCGGGCGCTGTGCCAGTGTGCAGCAATGGTGGTCGCTATATTCGCACCTTATACGGCCCACGTCACTCAATCCGTTTCGGGAACTGAGCCTCTTTAAACAGGGCATCAAGCCGATGTGGGAAGACCCGGCCAACACGAAGGGCGGCCAATGGGTCATACGTTTGCGTAAGAATAAAATTGATCGTGCGTGGGAAAATGTGTGCATGGCCATGCTGGGGGAACAGTTCCTGGTAGGCGACGAAATATGCGGCGTTGTACTGACCACGAAATATCCGGTAAGTCGAAAACATTTTCCATTTATAAATGAATCAACACCAAATGTTATTGGAATGTGTCACATGGAGCCCAAAAGGATGTTAAATGAGAAAGTACTGAATTTCTTATATTGATATATAATAGAAACAGCTACTACAGTCCATAAATTTTTATAATCCCAAAATTCAAATTGAATAATTTAAACAAAATTTTACTTAAAAGATTTTCTAATTAGAAAAACAACAATAGAACTAAAAGCTACATGAATATATTTTGAAATTGAAGTGTCCTTTAAGATGAAGCCCAAAAATATAATAATATATAAACCATTATAATTATACATATAACCACATATAGAACTATACTATTTGGATTTGATTTTTTAGCATCGATCTCAAAATGTGATTTCATTTAGTAATTTTTTTGGAAACTAGTTTTATCTGGCATTGCTAGCACATTTATGAATTTTATTGCCAGCAGCCCTGAAAATCTATTACAATGTTGACGCAATGTTTAACGTCATTTACGCGTGTCGTGAGCGAGTACGAATTATATGTCAGTGAATTTGAGCTAAAAGGTGGAGCATACTAGGCCGTGTTCCCCACAATTTTCATATTTTGCAAACCAAATTTCCTCAACTGTTCGCTGGCGAAATACACGCGAAAAGGTATCAACGAAAATATGGTCCACACGCTTGAATGAGAGCGTTGTTGTTGGGTGCTGCTGTGAGTGCTTTGACGTAATGGCAAGTGGTTTGGCAAACGTAAGCGGAGCATTGAATGAGAAGCAGCAGTAGAAGCAATCGCACTAGCATAGCTAAAAGTGAAAACAAGAATTGAAATAGCTAAAAGCAGAAGCAACAAACCAGAAAAAAGTTAACAACTTCTGAGTGAATTGTGCAATCGGCAGTGCGACGCTAAAAGCAGACAATTACGGCATCAGAGCAGAAATTATTTGTGTGCAAAAATACGTACATGAAAGCAAGATTGCCGGAAGAGCAAGCGGACTGGAACTTAGTGTTTGGAAAGATTACAGATAAGTGAGGCAGGCGGAGCGACACAAGAAAGAAAAGTGCTGCTCCACTCCCTACTTGGAGCACCATACACTCGCCCGGCGCAGACGTACTTGCAACACGATCCACACGGAGAAACAAGCGAGCGAGCCGGAGCGAGTTTACTAGACCTAGTGCGCTGCGGTGTGCTGGCCGACGCTTGCCTCAGATTGACGAGAGCCAGCAACGCGTCGAGTGCTAAGTTCTGTACGAACGCGCTGAAATATCAAATCCACCATATCACACACAGTCAGTGAGTGAGTGAGTGTGTCGGTGCACGCGAATCAGCTACCACCTCCACCAAGAAAGTACTAACGCCGCCGCCGTGGATCGCGCCAACGTACGAGTAAAGCGCCGCGCTAAACGCCAGAACATTAACAGAACGCCCACCGCCGCCTTGCCACCGAGCGCGCGTATGCATACGTGAAGCGCCCTGCTAGCGCAGAAAATCGATTTTTCCCCACTGTGCTGAGCTGCCGCAGAGCCTTCCACTGACGTGAGCCCACAACTCGGCCACTTGGGCACGCAATCGGTGCGGATATTATAAGTGTTAACGCATTTCGTTTGCTTGGTTAAATTACATTAACATTGGGCAAAACAAAACCCCAACAAAATCGTCGTATTGCTGTTCGTCTGTGTAGCATAGCACAAAAACCAACGAGGCTACCGTCCCTCGAAGGTAACAATAGCAGTGCCGCTCTGTCTTGCAGTGAGGTGCAAATCTGACCCCCTTACCAAAATTTAAAAAAAACCAAGGCGAAAAGTAGCGGCAAAGACCTCCAAAAGTGAACTCGCTGCGCCGAAAGTGGGCAACGAAATTAAAATAAAGGCAAGCCAAAAGTGGAATCGAGGAAAATCCAATACACACACAAAACTACATAAATTACTACACTACGCGAAGCGCTTTTCACTTTTCCACAACTCTCTGTCGCTCTTTCTCGTCCGCGCACGCAAACGCTCTCTCGATGCTGCCTTGGAGCTGCCACCCTGTGCGCTGCTTATACTAACAACTTTAGCCAGTGCTCCCTCCTCTTGGACATTAACACGCTTCCTGTTTGCTGGTCTGCTAGGACAGCAGGAGCCGTGGTCGACGAATTTGGGCAAAAAGTGCACACAAAATTGCAACGCGCACCCGAAAAGTCACTGACTAACTTTTAACAAAACAATTATTAGTCATTGTGAGGCAGTGGAATCAACGAAGAACAGGAAAAATAATAGTAAAAGAAGAGATTGTTTAAACAAAAGTGAGAAAGTGAGTCACGCTGCCGTAGTCGAAGTCGTCACCGCCACCATCGCCGTTTATCGTTTTCGTGGTTGCTGTGTGGATTGGATTTTCGGTTGCTGTTGGCATTGAACAGTGGGCATCAGCCGTAAGCAGCACGCGTTTTACTCGGATTTCGCGAATTCAACGGCGAAACGGACGGAAATTGTATACAATTTAACAGAAATTGTGCGTTCAATTCGAACGCGCTTGCCCCGCCCGCTTCGTGTGGCAACTACAAGCTCCACTCCGTTGTGGTCCAGGCTTAACAACAATTGTGCAAGCAAAAATTCGTGCGCGAAACTCGTGTAGAATTCATGAAAAATCAATAATCGCCACAGGCGAAGTGCAAAAGCATCGCAGAGCGTGTTGCATATGAGCGCACAACATACCCCCCACCAACGGCAGCACTACAGCACGTGAAAATCAACAAAATTCACACAAATTTAAAAAATTCGCTGTGAAAACAAACCGAAATTAATTGTATTGTGCGCTATAAAGTTCAATTGTTAACAAAATTTAGCAATATTTTGGCGAAAAGTGAAAGAAAAAATATTTATTACTAGCTGCCATTACGATTTTAGTGAATATATGCAAGAGTAGGAGAAATTAAATTTAGCAATCAAATTAAGCAAACCGCAGTTAAAAAATTCCAAATTGATTCGGCAATTCTTCGGCCGAGTCGCTACTATTTACTCTTCGTGCGAACAACGACTAAAAACCGAATCCACGAACGCGAGCCAGTGATCCTGTAAAGCGCCAGCTTTGAGCTCAATTGTAAAGTTTATAGTTCAGCCCAAACTAAGCAAGTACTAATTTCCACTTGACTTCCCTTTCTTGTTCACTGCAATAACTAAAACAGCAACAACAACACATACAAAATGACAAAAGACAGATTAGCGGCTCTGCACGCCGCCCAGTCGGACGACGAGGAGTCCGAGGAAGTGGCCGTCAATGTGGACGGACATGATTCATATATGGATGACTTCTTTGCGCAGGTCGAGGAGATACGCGGCATGATCGACAAGGTGCAGGACAATGTCGAGGAGGTGAAAAAGAAGCACTCGGCCATTCTCTCTGCGCCACAGTCGGACGAGAAAACCAAACAGGAACTGGAGGATTTGATGGCCGACATCAAGAAGAATGCAAATCGTGTACGCGGCAAGCTAAAAGGCATCGAACAGAACATCGAGCAGGAAGAGCAGCAGAATAAATCGTCCGCCGATCTGCGCATACGCAAGACCCAGCATTCTACACTCTCGCGCAAATTCGTCGAAGTCATGACGGAATACAATCGCACGCAAACCGATTACCGAGAGCGCTGCAAGGGCAGGATACAGCGTCAACTAGAGATCACCGGACGCGCCACCACCAATGAGGAGCTCGAGGACATGTTGGAGCAGGGCAATCCGGCCGTCTTCACACAGGGCATCATCATGGAGACGCAGCAGGCGAAGCAGACGCTTGCCGATATTGAGGCGCGCCACGCGGACATCATGAAACTGGAGACGTCGATCAAGGAGCTGCACGACATGTTCATGGACATGGCCATGTTGGTGGAGTCGCAGGGCGAAATGATCGATCGCATTGAGTATCATGTGGAGCATGCTATGGACTACGTGCAGACGGCAACTCAGGACACAAAGAAGGCGCTCAAATACCAGAGCAAAGCGCGCCGAAAGAAGATCATGATTCTGATATGTTTGACTGTGTTGGGTATCATAGTCGCTTCATATGTTAGCAGTTATTTCATGTAAATGCAATTATTACATACATTTTACTAATGCAAATCTCACATTTAATTACCGATCAAAAGTTAAGACGATGACTCCAAGTGGCCGCAAACGCCAGCCATCCCAGCCAGTCAGCTGTTGCTGTTGTCGTTGCTGTCGCTGGCCTTTGCACCACTATCGGAATTAAATTACTTAATTAATGAAATTTTAATATAATATGCTATTATGTATTTGCTAAATCTATCATTCTTATTATTATTATAATTATTATTAATCTAACTATTATGAAATTTTATTAATTATTGTTATAATGCAAAGCAACAACAAAAACAAAGCAAAAGGCAAATATCAAACAAATTCAGCAATGAAAGAAAAGTTTTCTAAACAAAAATATACATACTAACTACCGAAATTCAATTTGCTATTTAATTTAATCTGGAAATTAGAAATGATTTAATTTTTCTATCGTTTTTGCTATTGTATTTCTGCTGCTGCTCGTCGTAATTTAACTTGAAAATCGATGCTAAGAGCGCATTTATATGCTTAATATTGTTTTGTTTTTATATTATTCACTTTGCATTAGTTAGATTCTCTTCACACACACATATAAACACAGTCATTCAAACACATGCGCATTTTTTCTCTCTCTCTTCGTACGCGTGTATGTATTAAACTTTTTGCATACTGCTCTAGTTAAATTTTTGCAAAGATATTAACAGTTATTGCTACTAATATCTACTTATCTATATTTATTAATGCATATAATCTCTTTCTCAATATTAAACATAAATAACGAAATCTCTTGATATATATAAATATAGTAAAGAAAATGTGAGAGAATATTTGCATACACCAAATGAAAACAAAACACACACACACATACTTCAGCACTTCAGCAAAATATACAGCCTATCAACAATGATGCGTATAATAGCACACATAATAATAAATCTAGAGTGCAACGCCAAAAGTTGTCACATACCCTTTTAAGATTGATGGAAATGATCAATCTTACTTGCTTTAAATTTCTCAAAACTTCGAAGAGAGCTTGCCTACTCCTTTGAGGACAAGTGCATCCTTTAATCGCATTGGAATTTCAGAAATAACAAACATTTTCAGCAGTTTTTTGCAATAAAAAGTGCTCGCTTGCAATCGGCTTGGAGCAGACATAATTGTTTATAAAACACACAAACACACACACACACACATACAAAGACGTACAGATACAATAGTATATATTTGTAGATAATTATACATATACATAGCAGTAACTAAATTTGCGATAAAAGTTTGTTTTCATTTCATTATTTCATTTTATATTTATTTCGTTTGCATTTCATGTTTGAGTGAGTTTGATTATTTACTGAGCTTTCAACTGGTGCTTAAACTTCGAGTCCGTTGCTGGCGGAAGTGTTCTTTGTTTTCTTATCAAGAATCGAAAAAAACTTGAAACATAAATATGTGACTTTTTCAACGTTTGATGAATTTTATTTAGCATGTAATTTGAATGTGTAGCCCCACTTTTAGACATCACAAATGGTGCATATCGTTTATCTCGATACTTGCGCTGAATACCAGCTGCAGTAGTTCGAATAGAATTGAAAGCTCACACTTATAAATGTATTTAATATTTTTCTCTAAAATTCAGACTAATTCATTCGAAATCAATTGAAAGCTCATACTTAACTAACAATTCTGTGGTCATATGCAATAACGACTTAAGTCGACTTAAGACGAAATTGAGTTGACGTTACCACTGTATTCCTGACGTTGATGCGCATATTTTGTTCAAACCCCGGTATCTGTACCCATCTCAGAAAAAAAGTTATTTAAAAAAAACACATGCACTTATGTACATGCACTTATGTGCATTTCAAATTTCAAATTGCATTTTCTCGAAACAGTTGTTTTCGACTTAAGTCGTTATTGCATATGACCACAGAATTCTACATACATATCTATTGATTTTATGCTTAAGTTTATATCACAGTGGCCTTTCAGGCTGCGCTGCCCAGGAAACTAGATACCTACTGCATTTTCAATCTACTAACTATGAAATATTTTAGCTGAACAAAACCTCGTACGCCTCATTTTAAGTATTTGCTGCTCATTAGTTATTAAGATAAAATCTAATTTGTCATCTCACTTATAACATATTTTTCATTTTAAGTAACCTTCCTTTATTTTAGTTATGTATATGCGTTCACCTTCTTATTCTCCTACACTTAAGCATATCTGACTAACAATCATTGTGTAATACTCATTATTTTTGTTTCTCTTTTTCTTTTCGTTTTTTTTTTCTATTTTGGTTTTTTCTTTCTACCAAATTTTTCGTATCTTGTTGTAACAATAACAACGATTGTGTTAATTCGCTCGACAACTCGTTTGCTTTGGATACGTAACTGCATGCCGTACGCCACGCCACAACTCGACGCATACCTGCGCACTGCTCTACGCTGCCATTTCCGTTTTGATTTAATTGAAAACTGCTTCATTTAAATATGCTGCTGCTCGTTGCTACATTTTCGAATAAATTCATTCGATATCTACATTACACACACACACACTAACACTAACACCAAATAGCATGAAAAGTTAGTTTGCTATGTCTGCACATCATGTTATAATATAGAAGCGCAAGAAAAAACCCAAAATACATATACAAAAATCCAAATAGCCAATTCAGTAGTAGTAGTGAGTAGCACGCCCGCCTGTCCGCATGTCTGCCTGCCGTTTTTACATCATACGCCGCTGACAACAGCCGCACGCCAACGAGGGCATGCTTTAATACTTGCAACATGAATGCATATGAAACATTTATGTACCTCTCACAACGTATAATATAACAGTCATCATATGCTAACAACAACAACAACAGCAGCTACCATTACTACTTGAGCAGCAACCACAATTCCTAAAGCCTCTTCTCTTGCTAAAATGCAAGCCTCTGCACCGTCGCATCATATTTGTTAGACATCAACAGCAACAACAACAACACGAAAATGCAAAATTATTGAAAATTTTTAAATTTAAAAAATTCCAAATAATAACACAAAAAATGCGCGCTTAAGCTATGCGTCAAACTCGCGACGATATCAAACGACTGAATCCTTCTTCGCTGCAGGCTTCAATGCATTTCTTCGAACACAGCGCGCTCTTCCATTAAAATCTTCGTATTATATCACTTACATCGACCCAAAACGCCAGCGACTAATAATACAAAAGCCCACAAATAGTAAAAAGGCAACGAACCTACCACCAACCAAACCAACAATCAGCAACCAACAACAACCAAACCTAAAGCCATGCCATGCCATGCCACAGCTATCTACGCTCTGAGGTAAGTTTTTATATAAAAATAATTGCAATTGTTTGCAATTATACGCAGCAATTTTAATCTTTTTTTGTGTGTGTGAAAAAGCAAATCATTAAACAAACGTCTTGTCTTTTGCCCTTCTTGCCTTTTTACGAAAAACAATTTTTACTCTCAGTATTTTTCCTTCGCAAGTTTTTAAAATAATTGTGCAAACAACAGCAGAGTTTTACGATAATTGCATTGTACTCGTCATTGTTCTTGTTGTATGCCATATATAACAAACTAGCAACAATAACAACAACAGCAAGAAAATGCGTACAGTTGCTATAAAACAGAGTTGAAAAGTGTAAAGAATTTTTGTAAAAAAACGACGAACGAACGAACGAAAAAGGCTCTTACTCGTTATTCACAAATTTTTGGTAAATTTTTTTGCTGGCTGATTTAATGTACGAACACAATTGAGGCCAAAATTGCCAGCAGCCAATCGTTTAAACATGCTATTGAGCACTTAACACGTTTTTATATACTCTAATACTAGTGCTAAAATTGAATGTAAATAAAAGTTTCTATGCCAGTAGAATGTCGATATTCTGGTGTTTTGAAGATGTTTCTTTATGGCTGAGCCGTTTTCTTGCCTGCTCGAATTTCGAGCTGTAGATGTGCTCATTATTTGCGCTGTTATTAAAATTAATTCAAACTTAATCAAACAAATTGTTTTCTTATGAGAGTTTAGTCTATTATAGTCTATTATTTCAAAATAAATTGTTATTTCTTTGCGAAGATAGTGATTGTAAGACATCACTTTTTGCTACTTGGTTGAGAAAATTGTGTCAAAATTTAAGAAAAAATTAGAACGATTCAAACGCATTCTTTTAATTTTTTCAGTTCATTGCATAAAACACATGCTAGATGAGTTTTATTCTAGCGTTCCAATCACAGATGATTTAACTCCAACTGTTTTTAGAGCAGAAATATTTATCTTCAAGTCAATCACTTCGCTTATATTTTAAAGGAAAAACACACATAAATCTGAATTTGTAGTTTGGAAAAAAAGATGGTTTGTTTCGTATTTGAACACAAACGTTTTAGACTAAACCCCAACTTTAAGTAAGGACTGAATTAATTCGTTTAGAAGCTAGATTTGAAAATATTAATAGCAATCCAATAAATCTGTAATTGCTTGATTCAAACTTGAATATTTCCTTCACAAAGGTTTCTATGTTACCCCGCGAGCTAATTCGTTTTTTTTAACAAATCACTTAAACTTTTTTTTAACGAAACTAAATCTTCTATAATTCCAGTACTTTAAGCGCTCGTTTTCCCATAAGCTGCACTCTCAAATTGTTTTCGTATTAATTTTTTGATAATTTAACATGATAATTTTGCTTTTAATTGACTCCATTGTAAGTTTTGATAATTTTCCGGAAATAGGAAAATTTCTGCCAATTCAAAAATTTATTGCTATTACGTGTATTACATGCTGTCTCTAAAACAAGTAACATTTATTTATAATTATTTGTAGTTGTTTTTGTTGAATTGTGAAAAAAATGAGGGGGAAAACAACAACACGCAACAGCAACGCCTTGTAAATTAAAATAAATTTTTTTGTCAGCACTACATCAAGCCATCACATCATAATGATGAACTGTTGTGCTTTTGCGGTGGCTATGATTCATCCTCATTTCACAAACACCAACTCAACTTCACCAACGCCACAAGCAGCAACGACAACTTCATAGCCGCCCGTCAGTCAACACCACAACCAAGCAATATCAGCTGTTGTTGGCCCGTTGTTTGCTCTCCCTCCATTTGTTATCTGTGTTTTTCCCTGCCTTTTGCCATTTTTATTATAACTCTTTTAACGTCATTCCATTCGCCGCTGGTGCACACATAATTTTTATAACCGTCTTTTTTCATGTTTCTTTGCTGTTTTTGCCAACTTTGGCACAAGCCGCTTTTGGGTGAGTGCGCCGCACAGGCGATTGGATAGGTTAGGCATAGCCATAATAATAGCCATTTGCCGGTTTGGTTGTCGGTCGTCTGAGCGAAATCTATCTGTATCTCATTTGCAACTTTGATGTGTTTAGGCAAAATAGATATCTATATGCATACATAGATTTTGTCTAGGTCGGTCTGCTAGCTATGCCAATAATTGCATGACTACGCATATCTTTTTATAGCGATATTGGGGGTGCTATTACTCTCTCTCTCTCTTTCACTCCCATCGTCGTAATAGGAAAACGCCAACGAAGTAGTAATCCTTGCTTATTAAACCGAAACTCCCACATACGCCTTCGATGCTATTTCGTCCGTCAATTTACACACATTTTCATTCTCTACACTCACTCACTTTTATTTGCTCCGTTTTTGTGCAACTTTTACCAGGCATCATCATGTCTCTGCGGCAGGCGCGTGGGCCGTGACGCTGAACAGTAGTCCTACACGCTTCCATACAAAAATGTCTATGCATGTCTTTGACATTTAGTGCACTCTGGCTGATGTTTCGCGGTTCGCTTGAGTGGGCGAGTTTATTGCAGAAATCTAAATTAATTAAAATTCACAATCGTATTACAATACCTGTGTAATTGTTTGGCCCATTCACACGCGATCGCTGTGGAAAATCGACAAAGTATTAAATCAATTTTATCGCTTTCTGTACTTTTTATTATTTTGTTGCTTTTGTTTTACATAGGCAATAATTTGCTTACTTTCATTTGTTGTTTTAACAGATTACTCAATATAGCAGACATGACTAATTTGGTTTATTAAAGTTTTATTGAATCACGTTTGCATATTTTTTATTTTTCAATTAATTTCTGTAAATTGATTTGAAATTCAATTTGATAAAATCAAATAGTAAATTTCGTTCTGTTCACATATGTATGTACATATGTATTTCAGCTGCTGTGCACACATTTACCACTTTTTTTAGTTCCATACATTCACATCACATCCGCTTAATAAAGCGTGCAGTCAAACCGAAGAATTTATAGAAAATTGGCGCACCCCTCGCTCCTCTGCCAATTCTGTTTGTGTATCGGAAAACCATTAAACCTTTGGCATTCGATTACTGGCGCAGAACAGCCCGTGTAAGCGAGGCTTAGGCCAAGCTTTCTCGCATAAACTTGATTGGGGTGGTTCTATTTTGAGAACAAGTTAAAGGGGCCTACAATTTTATTCTCTTTGGCCGTCTCCGAACATTCCCTTTTTTAGATGGTATGAGTCTATTAAAGCGGCAATAAAACAGAAATTCCTATAGAAATGGGGAAAAAATTTTTGAATTCGCGACTTGTTTCAATTCAGTTTCCGAAGGGAATGACAGAGCAGGTGCTGTTATAATTTGTCTTTAAAACTTTGATACCCTAACTTCTGTGCGTAGGGTATAACAAGTTTTTGTACATTTTATAAAAGGCATACGAAAACTCCACATATTGCTCAAAACAACATCCATTTAAATTTCACTTTTACTCGTGCATTGCAAAAAGTTGTATCTCGTTGTTGCTGGTGTTTACCTTATTATGACTTCATTTGTAATGCGTTGCAAGATTTTGAAAGCAGACAACGTTACATAATCTTTTCGTATTTCTATTTCGTCTTTACACAAAACCTCACTGCTGTCATTAACGTGGATATTTGCAAAACGTACAAAAGGCGACTCGACTTTTAACGACTTCGCCTTCAACTTTGAGCAAGGCATACAACAGATGAGCAGTGAATGAGAGAGCAAGAGATAGAGCAATAAATTGACATTCTATAGATAAAAAATTGCATTGGCAAAAGCCTAGTTTTTTTATTTTCCCAAATGAAAGGCAGAATAACAGAAATTGCAAATATTTCCATACCAAAGAAAAAACCAAACAAAAAAAGCAGTGTGCACTTGAATAAGTCACATGTGCTTGTCAAATATGACAGCTGCTCTTTCGGCAGTCGGCTGTCGAGAGATGAATCAGTGCAACAATTCTTCATGCGGGGCACAGTTGAGGGAATTGTAGAATCGAAGGCGCTTTGGAAATCAGCTATACTAATTGGATATATGTAAACAAATGAATGTTGGCGCAACCGGTTTTAACTGCCCATCCGATTTCTCTTTTTATACAATAAGATTTTATTGAACTGTTTTTGGCAATTTAGCAGAAGTAATAAAGCGGCAAGAAATTGATCAAACTAAATTGCCAGTCGAACATTTCGCTCTTAGGCCATGACTATATCGACGGCGAAATTTTGGTTATAATGACCGCTTTAAAAGGTTATTCCTAGCTTTCTACATCTTTTTATGTTAGTTATTAGCAAGTTCTCTTATAACTAACTATTTTGTTGATCTCTTGAGCTATGCTTTCAGCGAAAAGTACTGTCCTGTTTATGAATAAGGCTGTTAAACTTCTTGGTACCTTCAACCCTCAAAAGGAAAAAAACTCTATGAATGAAAAATTTCGTATAATTTTGCCTGGACTCATTTTGATCGAATTGCAAAATTTCTTGTCTGCATAACATCCTTATCAACCTTGAGAAGTTCTTTTTAGTTTTCTAGAAGGTCTATGCTACTCGTAAATTCGATAAATTCGATGTGTGTGTTTTTGATGAAACTTTCGGCAAATATATGTATTAACAAAAATATTTACATTTCAATTAGACTATATCATATTTTTTGCTTTAACTTTTAATGCCTTGTTTATTAAGATTTACCAAAAATAATGAACTACAGTATAAACTCGATTACCGCAACTAATAGAAATTCGGGTAGTTGCAATAAACGCGGTTGTTGCGCAAACCGAGTTAAAAAATTTGTATGTATATTACCCTCGCTGTGCATGTGTTTTTGAAAGCATTTTTATTTGTATTGATAAACACTGTTAATTTAGTAGATTTTTTAGCGTTTTATTAAAAAAAGAAACTTACAAAATTCATATTATGTAGTTCATATTCATATGTACATACATACATACTTATTCTGTTAGGAGATCGAACTCTAATAAAAATATACTAACTTTATACCAAAATATATAAAGTTTAAAGATAATTTGTATTTACTTTTTAAAAAAATCAGATATTTTTGACTGTGTTTTTTTGATTGATATGTGTCCCTGCACAGCAGTTTCACGATGATTTTGAAGCATAAGAATATCCTTAAGATCCATTCCATTTTCTTCAGCCCATTGAATGCAATTGTTATATGAATCAATAGCAGTCTGGTGGGTAATTCTTGAATGTTTTAGAACTTCAACAACATTGTCATCTGAGCTATCGATTTCTTGCACTTCATCTACATCTTTACTAAAAAAATTCGAGCCGTTTTCAACGTTTTCAAATACCCATTCATGGATTTCAGCATTAGAAATTATTTCTTCTGGCATAATTTCTCGAAAATAGTCTAAGACAGACAGCATTAATGCATTTTCTCTGACGACTTCTGCTCTTATTACACTAAGTGGTAAATTATCTTCATCTGTCCAGTGATTCTTAGGATACATAATCTTTTTCCAGCACTTCTTTATAATATCCGAAGGCAATTGATCCCATGCATTTGCAAGAAGACAAACTGCATCACGTAAGGAAAAAGCTTTGATTTTTTCTTCGATATTTGAGCCTTTACTTCCAATTAAATGTGCTAAGAGGCTTTTCTTATAGTACAACTTTGTTATGTTAATAACATTTTGGTCCATTGGCTGAATAAGTGCTGTACAATTTGGTGGCAAACACATGACTGTTATCAAACCATCGTCACTTTTTAACTCGCCATCTTTTGGATGGCATGGTGCATTATCCAGTAGCAATAACGCCGTCTTTTGAAGACCTTTCGATTGAAGAAATGACCTGACCTAAAAACAAAAATTCATTTTCTATTTTTTTCAAACAGATTTTTAATGTATACGTACCTCGGGAACAAACGTATCATGAAACCATTGCTCAAACAGCGCTAACGTCATCCATGCATTTTTGTTAGCCTTATAGACAACAGGATTGTTTTCAAAACCTTTGAAAGCTCGAGGATTTAATGATTTGCCGATAACAAACATTTTTACTTTGTGTAAGCCAGATGCGTTGGAGCAGGCTAAAAATGTTATCCGTTCCTTGCTAACTTTGCGCCCCGGTGCAGATGCCTCATTAAAGCTTACAAGTGTTCTATTTGGCATTATTTTATGAAATAATCCAGACTCATCTGCATTATAGATTTGGTCCGGTGTTAGATTAAGCTCTGATACTTTATCATGAAACTTTTGCAAAAAGGGCTCGATAAGTGTTGGTTTATTTGAGAGTTTTTCTCCACAAATTTTAAGCATCCGAATACCATGTCGTTTTTTAAAATTTGAACACCATCCGTTGCTTGCATGGAAATTACCAGGTTTTTCTCGAATTTGTTTATGCAGTTGAATGGCCTTTGACTTTAAGATCTCTGCAGAAACTGGCAAATTTCGTTCTCTTTGCTTTAAAAACCATTTATATAGGGCTTTTTCCATTCTTGGATTTTCACAGGCTCTAATTGCAACTCGCTTTCCTGGGCCGGATTCAGCATTTGAAACAAATTTAATTAATTTTGATTTGTTTTGCTTTATTCTGGTTATTGTTGATTTATGAACATTGTATTCCTGGCATAGTGCTTTCACCGATACGCTTTTTTCAAGCTTACTCAAAATTTCACTTTTTTGTTTAATTGAGAGTTTACTACACTTTGTCGTTTTTGGCATTTTTATGCGCTTTTATTATGCAACTGATCGCGATATGTTTTTCACGAAACTGATTAGAAACAAGACACTTGTTGCTTGTCAAAAAGTACGAAATATACTGAAGAAAGTAACTCTCACTCTCTTGCACTCTTCATTTTATGTTATTGCTTATAATAGTACATACATAGAACAAGTACATATGTACATACATGTAAACTTTGATGATTCTTTTTCTTCTCGTACGAAACTTTCTGTATTCCATACTGTGTGTTCCGAGAAACAACGGTAAAATAACGACAAAACGCAAAGTTGGTACAGAAAAATAGAAGAAGAAAAATAGTTGCGTTTACCGAGGTAATTTTTTTTTAAAGTTGCATTGACTGAGTCTACAATGCTTTTAATTATGGTGTTGCGTTAATCGAGGAGTTGCGCATAACGAGAGTTGCGGTAGTCGAGTTTATACTGTATTTTAAAAATAGGCACATTAAAATTTGGCTGGAAAGTGTTGAGTTAAAATATCATTATGTAAATTAACTTTCTTATTCACACTTTCTTAACCTCAGCGCCAACTTTCACTTTTCCGCTCGAGAGCAGCCTTAAATTTTCCTCAAAATAAAACAAAATAAAAATAAGCACTTTGCAGAAGTTAGCCTACCATAAAATAAAATTACCAACAAAACGCATTTGAATAAATGTATAGAAATTAACAGAATCGCTTGTTGGCATAACAGAGCGTTTGCGTTGCGCTATCCATGCTCCCCTCTAGCTTTGATTGCTCTCGCTACGCAACTTTGCAGGCGGACGGACGGACGGACTGGCAAGGCTGGCAGGCAGGCCGGGCTGTCGGGCCAATTTGAAATTTACACTGAGTTCAAGATTTTTTTTAATTTGGAATTTTCACTCTATACACTTCACTACGAGGCAAGTTCATATACACCATCCGGCCAACAGCTGCAACGACCCAACGGCACAACGACTCAACTTGCTCCGTTCCATACTCATGCAGCAAACACACACACACATACACACATACAACTAGTAAAAGGTACCTAACGTGTAACATTTGCCACAAAATAGACCATCCAACCCTCAGGCAAATAATACCGCTTTCTCCACCGGCACCGCCTCCGCTTCCACGTGTCCAGTCCCCTACCGCGTTCGGCCTGTTCGGAAGCCGAAATCAAGAATGCTGGTATATATTAACGTTGAGTGTAAATTGTAGCTTGCGTTCGGGCGACTGGAGTATGGCAGCGTTTTAGGCCATTTTAAAAGCCATATTCCGAGCATTAAAGCATGTAACTTTACACCGGCCACACGAAACGAAACGCTAAGGCCGCCTTCTATTTCTAGGCAGCACAAAGCACATACACACACACACCCACCCATATATATTTCGATAGTACCTATGTATGTATAAAAAAAATTGTATGCTTGATACAGGCTGTTGGATGGAACGGCATGGGATGGGACGCAGGGCGAATGAACCGTGCCAAACCCTGGCACAAACTTGTATCGTATCATAGCGTGGAGGGGAGGAGGAGGAGGAGGAATAGAACTTGCGGTGTTATAAGCTGAGGTGAAGTGAATGTTAGAAGGTGAGGGTTGGTGTGGTAAAGTGAAGTGTTGCGCTAGAAAAAGGGTCAAGTAAGAATGTTCACATGCGCTTATTTTTGGTTTTTCGTCTTGTACCTTTGTTTTTGGTTTTGCCTTTCTTTACTTTAAAAAAGTTTTTGTGTCAACGGTCGGCATCGATTTGCTTGAAATTTGGAATTTTGCGCCTCAGCTGTATGCATCTGTGTGTATTGGCTGTACTCGGTTCATTGGCTGTTTCTTTTCTCATCATAACAAATTTTTGCGAAAATTTAAAAGGCGAATAATTTGAAAAAAGAAAAAAACAATTCCGTAGCATTACCTGCCTGAAATGTAAATAAAGTTCAAATGAACCTAGTCTACATCATCCCTAGATTAGATTTTGTCAGCAATTTATTGCTTTACAAGGAAGGTCTATTGAAAATGTCAGCTAAAACGGAAATTTGCTGTTCTTAATTGAAGAATTCTTGTTTGCTTTACTTGATAGTTATTCATTTCTATTAGGTTTTTTGTATTTATGATTCGTATCATCTACATGGATTTGAGTGCATCCTTGAGTCCGTGAATGCTTTAGGTGTCAGGTGTCAGTTTCAAAAACCGATATTCTCATCATAATTCAGCAAGAAATTAAGTACCTCAGCCAAGTTTCGCGCAATAATTAAACTCATTTAAAGTTGGGCGACAGAAAAGCCCTCATCGAGAATGTAATAGCCAAGTCATTGCCAGAAAATATTACTTTCTATCTGTGTGGGTGTGTCTGTGTGAGTGGTTGTGGTTAAAACGAAAGTTCCTGGTAGTAACAAGCACAGACAGTGGCAACAATCACTTTGGCATCAGCCGCAGTCGCTGCCTGGAAAGAGCAATTAATGTTTTACATTTTCCTCGTGCCGCTCTCTCGTCCACCCCCGCCATTTAATAATTGTTTTGTGTTTTTGTGAATAGTAAAAATTTGATTCTTTTTTTTAACACAAAATTCAGCCGCAGTAAAAACACTTTTACGCCAACTCATCGTCATATCTCACTCTACTGCACGCCCGCGTGCTGCTGCTGCCTCCATGGGAGCTCCTTTTTGTGCTCGCCTTCGAGCGTGCAACAGGATAATTCCATGACGCAAAGGCTGCTGTTGCCAGTAGCACATCATCAGACTAACAAGCCAAAGGCGAAGGGGCGAGAGGAAGAGGAGAGCTGCCAGTGCAGGGTACCTTCGGGGAACAGGCAACAGAGTAGATGCTCTGGCGCACTCGTCTTTTTTTAATTTTGTTAAAAACATGGTATTCATATATAGCTGGACCAGTGAATGGTCCGAGCCGGGAGGCACTTTTAGTAGTCGCCGCTTTAGAGCGAACATGAGATTGCAGAAAACGTAAGTAGCCGCTTCTGCAAATAATTGTGCCGAGCATTAAACTTCTTTTATACAATATATAATTTTACTTGGAGGCGAATACATAATTATACTGCTTGTCCTTTCTGCTGTCGCATCGTAATAGGATTTAGGCTATTCATGCTTTACGCTGCTGTTAGTCTAGCTGTTGTTGCTGTGATTGTAGTAGTTGTTGCTGGCGTGAAATGTCCTTTGCTTGCATGCCTTTTATGCAATTGTTACTTTTAATGTTTGTTGGCCATGATTTTCTCTAGAAGTTAGTCGGAAATGTATAATGCTATCAAAGATAGAGGAAAATAAATTTGAAATAATTATTTTTGGTTGCTTTTTGTTGTTAGGAAATTCCCAAACCAAAGTTGTCGACAGAAGTTATTAAGAATAGTTTTATTTTTGCTTTGAACGGAGCAACTTTATTTTGCTCCACAAAGGACGAAGATCGATTTTCTTTTTAGTTTTAAAAATTCAATACCAAATCTAACTTTTATGTAATACTTATTTTTACATTAGTTTTTACCGTTCACAAAGCTTTTTTCGAAGACAATACCAATGGCATTAAATTTATTGCACCAATGAAGAAACAATTTCTGTTTTCTCGATTAATGTAACAATTTCATTAAGCCAGTGAAAAATACATTGACTCAATGTCAAAAAAATTAAAACTTGCTAATTGAACTATCAAGGATTTTTGGTTCAGTGCATTTACTTTCCGTAATTATGATTCCGAATAATTGATGTCACAAACCGACCCCATGTGAAATATCTTCAATGTACCTGATAAATCATTTTTAAGCTATTCTAAGATAACTTCTCGGCACAAAATATTACAAAGTCTTTAATTAGCACACTCGCTCAATAAACACACACACATACAACCCTACCCCAATGCATTGTTCTCAACTTCTTGTTTGCTTTGCTGGCAGACGAATTCCCTCAAGTTAAATCCTTCAGAAAATTTTTTCCCAAAAGGAATTACACCGCAGTGAGCAGAAAGTAGCACGTATCGTCTAAACTTTATTTACCCCAAACTATTATAAGGAAGCGGTGGGAGGAGCGCACGCGTAAAACTGAGCGTGGCAAAGCATTTCTAGCTACTAACTTTAGAAACCTCGTTTCTGTTGTCACTTTTTGTGAGTGTTTTTCGCAATGCCTGCGAACTGCAGGCGCTTTTCTAGCGCCAGCAAGCAACGCTTTCCCCTCCGCAGACAGACATTGAAGTGGGTGTGCCTAATGTCGCCAGCCATTGTCGACAATCAACAGCATCGACAGCAGCGAAGCAACCACATAAACATCAAGCGCCGACGTGCATATCGGTACGTAGTCCGTCGACATTGTTCAGTTGTCGGTCGTTACGTCTTGACGTTGTGTCGCATTGCGTTTGCGTTGCCTTGCCATTGTTGTTGGCTGCCTTTAACAAATTTGCTAGCGTGTTGCATCGCGGCAGCTCAGTGAAAAGGCGCTTGGGGGAGGCGTTTCAGTGGGAGTGTAGTGCACTGGCAACTAGTGTGCCAATTGCAGCACTCTCCCTTCTACATGCTCCCCACTTTTCCGCTTTGTTTTTGCATAGTTTTGCGAAAATTTTTAAACCTTTTTGTTGTCTATTCTTTTCATTTCTGCTTTATTGCTGGCTTTCTCTTGTTATGTTCAGTTGGGTTGAGTTTGGTTTGGTTCGGTTCGGTTCGGTTCGGTTCTGTTCTGCGATTATTGCAGCAGTTAGCTCTTGTTGCTACTGCGCTGAATCCTTGCAGCACAAGTACAAGGGAAATGCAACAATGTCCTTCGATTATTGTGTAATAGTAGTAATATTTCTTTGCACTACATTCCGTTGCGTCGCCCCATCACATGTCAGTGGAAGGTCTATCTTTTTTTGCCTTTTCGCCATTGCATAATATGCTCGCCGCTCCTGCATTCGTCCTTCGTGGCGGTTTTTTACCCGTATTTTGCGTGTCTGTGAATTGGTATGTGGGCAAGTGTGTGTGTGTTGCATGGCTAAACCCGCTGGAGCGACTCCTCGTCCGTTTTGTGTTTCGCTATTTGGTTTTTGTCAACTGCTTTATCACTTTACGTTTTTACGGTTCGACAATTTTGTATTAAAAACGTGACAATTTCGTATTGTGACACATGCTAAATTCTTTCTCGCTTTTTTGGGGGGATATTCCAGTTTTGTATATGGGAGGGGGGAGTATGTGTTAGCTTGATTTATTGCTGCAACTTCATTCTGAAAATAAATCAAACAAACACTTACCATATTTTACCATATTTTAGCTTTTAGCGGCAGTAATGAAATGACTTATGTATATAGCGATGTCAGATGAAGACATTTTTATATGTTTAGCTGAAATTTTTTTAAAAACTAACTACTCCTGCTCATTTCTTTTTCCATTTTTTATGGTTTTGAGTAAGGGATTTTCCGTCACAATTTTTTTTATTATCCCATTTTTAATTGCAAAAACGAGAAGTTTTTTATTATTGCTCATCATCAGATAGCTAATTTAATCAATTACATAATTCATATGGGTTTCATAGTCTTAGTAGATGCATGCATGTATGTATGTATATAATAAAATTTAAAATAAAGAAACTGAAAAAATCCGTGGAAATTCCGTCTCTCCGCATCATATAAACCGTACTTAATTTGGCAGTAACAATCTGTAAGCGGCGTACGACCTGTCGTAGGGCTACTCTCCAAGCGCCCCTGTTATGCGCGCACCTTCTCCAAGCTTAGCTAGAGCTTCTTACATTTGGTTGAGATTCGGTCACCCTATTTTGCGCCGCTACTCAACCCCCTCCCCCATCTTTATCATTTAGCCTCTAATAACTTGCAAGGCCTAAGCTAATGCAAGTCTATACTTCTTCTGGTTGCCATTGCCAATAAATTTGGCATTTGCACTTTTGCAAGACCATTTGCTCCAGATCATGAATGCATAGCACTAATGTAATTTTGCAATTGTCACGCAACACGTAAAATTTCCGATACTAATCTGACATCGCAACAACTGCATTTGGAATAGTTTTAATGCACTCACAATGTACATAAATTTCATCATTTCTAATTGCGTGAACGAAAGTGTTCACTTTCATTTTCAGTATCATTGCTTTATGTTCATGTTCAACATCTAAAAAGATGTTTTATTAGCTTTTTTTCTGCATGTTAACATGTTAGCTTGCAATGAGTTCGCCTGCTCCCCCGCTGCCTACACAATAATCCGAAAGTAATGAAAAAATTTAAAATAGCCTTGGTAGCCAACAGCAGACCACGAGGCAAATGTGTGCAATGCTGTTGTATATGCGAAATGATTGCTCATATGTAACGCCCCCTGGCGGTGGCGCTTATTTATATGCACAGACCGTTTTATTTAACGACATTGACTTTGTTTGCACAATAAAATTTTATTATGCGCCCGAATAAGATCCATTCTTACGCAATTTGTCCAGCAGAAATGACACAACATGCGTTCCCTTTGCATGATTTCCTTGGCTATTCATGAAATGTCCCTTTTTTTTGCAAAATAAAACTGTACGAACATGAGATACGAAACAACGTGCATGTGCGGATGTGTTCATATGTGAGTGAGTGGTGTCCAAGTGTAAAAGAGCCAATGGCAACACGCACACATGCAGGCATATAGGCACATGGTACGAAAAGGACAACAACGTGTTTTTTGCATTTGTCGTTGTTGTTGCTGTTATAAGTCGGGAAAATATTTTTGACATCATCGCTCGGCTGTACGCTGGCTCAATGAAAATAACAGTGTAAACGACGCTACTGGTGTGCATGTGAGTATGTGCTCAGCTGTATGTTGGCAACACTGGTCGCACATATGAGCGGCGTCAGCAGTGTTGTATGCGGCAAATAAGCACTAGCACGGCTGTCAAAATGATGGCTTACGTCACTGTTTTCGTAGCGCTAAGGGTTGCAAATTCCGAAAAGTTTCGGTAATCACGAGATGATCGTTTCCATTGACTTTTATCCCGTTCGAATGCAATCCAAAAAATTACAATTCAACTCAATTTAATAAGAATTAATTTGAAACAAACAAACGAAGCAACTGCAGAAATTCAAACTACTCTCAACCTCTCTAACTACATATTTTCTAAGACCCACTTTCAACTTGACTTTAGAGGACCCACCTTTTTATGTTTTTTTTTTTTTTTTTTTTTTTGTTGTCGGAATATGAAAAACCTACCAGCACGCAGACAAGTATTTATCCATTGTACTGGTAAGCTGATTCCTTTTACTGAAATCTTCCTGAGCTTTTAATAAAGCGGAGGATTTTCGATGGTGGCAAGGAACTTAGTTGATCGGTTCTCACCACGTCTGACTCCAGCAGCTGCAATCGCGACCTGGAAAAGGCGGGACACTCGCATAAGAAGTGGGTAGCGGTATCCTCGTCCTCCAGACAGCTCTCACAGACACTGTCGTCGGCTAGACCCATCGCACTCAGGTGTTTTGCACAGGAGGTATGACCGGTCAAGACGCCCACAAGAAGTCTACAATCCTTACGGTTTAGAGACCTAAGAAAAGAGGACTTACCTTTGTCGACGGTTGGAAGCAGGAGCTTCGTCTGTCTGCATCCAGCTAGCCCGGCCCATCTTTGACCGTGTTGAGAAACAACCCAGTCGTTTATGGACGCTTTGACCATGGAAGAAGGCAGGCCAAGGGCAGGTTCAGGGCCCAGAAAGTGGTCTTCAGAACCTGATCTTGCAAGTTCATCGGACACTTCATTTCCGGACACGCCGAAGTGCCCCGGTACCCAAAAGAGGGCGAGTGAGTTGTGAAAGCCTACGCTGTTAAGCTTGGCCTTACACTCTTTGACTGTCTTGGAGGTGGTGATTGGGTTGAGCAAGGCCATAAGTGCAGCCTGACTGTCACTACAGACGCAAATACTCTTGCCAGACCATCCACTTTCCCTGACGAAATCCATAGCCTTTAGGATTGCAAAGACCTCCGCCTGAAAGACGGATGCATGCTTTCCCAATGGATAGTGAAGTTTTGTGTCGTTTTCCTCAAAATACACACCAGCTCCTGAACCTTCATCAGTTCTGGACCCGTCTGTAAAGACTCTACAACACCCCCTGCCTGGCTCGGCTGACGAAAGCCAGCTGTCGCGTTCAGGAAAGGAAACTTCGTATCTGCGCCGGAGTTCGAGGTGCGGAACTAATACATCAGACGGCATGCTCATTCCATCCAAGAATGGTAGAGAGGTCTGCGCAGAGTTATGCCCGCCCCGATGCGATTCAAACCACATCCCTACTTGTTTCAATCTAAAGCAGGCCTTGGCGGCTTCACCTCGGATGAAAATGTCCAGGGGTGGAATGTTGAGTATTACGTCTAGAGCAGGGCCAGGGGTGGTCGGGAAAGCTCCCGTACAGCCAAGACACACTGTTCTTTGTAGACGCCCCAGCGAAGCAATGACGCATTGGCGAGAAAGCCTGCTGAACCAAACTACAGACGCATACGAGATTATTGGTCGAATCATCGACGTGTAGAGCCAAAGGACTCGTTTGGGCGAAAGACCCCACGTTTTACCAAACACACCCCTACAATGCCAGAAGGCAGAAAGAGCTTTTGAAGTTTTGGATTCAACATGACTGCTCCAGAGAAGTTTGCTATCAAGGATGACTCCGAGATATTTTATTTCCCTAGAGAGTTGGATAGTCACTCCCCCTAGAACAGGCAGGACAAGGCCATCAATCTTTCGCCGCCTGGTGAAGAGAACTACTCCAGTTTTGAGAGGATTGACAGACAAGCCATTGCTCATGCACCACGAGTGAATTATATCCAGCGCAGCTTGTGCCTTTCGACACACGACTCTAATGGATGAACCCGTAGCAAGGACAGCTACATCATCCGCGTAGGCTTGGGCGTAGACCCCGGACTCGTTGAGTGAGCAAAGCAGGGAGTCGATCAGCAAGCACCAGAGCAGAGGGGAAAGGACACCGCCTTGCGGGCAGCCTCTCTTCACCTCCGTCATGACAAACCTGTCCTCCTCCCCGCCCACCACCGCGGTCCTGCACTTCAGCATTGACCGGAGCCAATTTACTGTCGTGGGATCCACTCCATGAGAGCTAGCTGCGCTACACATTCCTTCAAAGGACGCATTATCAAATGCACCCTCAATGTCCGCGAAAATGCCCATTGCGTAGTCTTTCCTGTCCACAGCACCCTCAATCCTACCAACCAGATTTTGTAGCGCTGTTTCACAAGATTTTCCGCGTTGATAAGCATGTTGCGCGGGCGAGAGGGGATGCTGAAGCAGCGCCCTGCGGATGTGCAGCTCAACAAGTCTCTCCAATCCCTTCAGCAAGAAGGAGGACATGCTGATAGGGCGGAAGCTTTTGGCGAGTGAGTAGTCATCCTTTCCTACTTTCGGAATGAAAGCCACTCTCGCCAACCGCCATGGGAAGGGAACATAAGCCAGAGCAATACAAGCGATGAAGAGCTTCTTCAAGGTTGGTGCTATCTGGGCTAGTCCCTCTTTTAGAAGGGCCGGGTAAATCCCATCCAGACCTGGTGACTTAAAGTTTTCGAACGCAGATATAGCGTATCTAATCGCCGAGTCGTTAGCAATTCTGGATGCAATGTACCAGTCCCTCCTTGAGGGCCCAACTTCCTCCGTTGTGGACACACCAGTTATAGAAGGCAGGGGTCCCACCGAAATCTGACTGCCCGGAAAGTGAGTCTCAAAGAGAAGCTGCATGGTCTCCTCCTTGGTCTCAGTGTACGAGCCGTCAGACCTGCGAAGCGATTCCAGCTTGGCCTTTCGGTCGCTTTTCAGTATCTTAATCAGCCTGCTGGTCTCGCTAAGCGATTCAATCTGGCCACAAAAGTTCCTATAGGAGGCAGTTTTCGATTCACGAACCAGCCTCTTATACTCCCTCTGCTTAGATCGGTATTGAGCCCAGTCAGCCTCCCCACCCGTTTTCAGAGCACGGTTGAGTAGTTTCCTGGATTCCTTTCTCAGGTTCTGGAGGTCAGCGTTCCACCACGGAACCGGTGTCCTGCTCAGAGCCTTCCTAACCGGGCAAGCCTGTTCAAAGCTACTAACAAGGTCCGTACTCAGCTTGTGAGCAACGGACTCAATATTGTTCTTTGTCCTGACATCAGGATTGGCCGAAGTTTTTAATTCCAGCGTCTCCCTGAATTTTCCCCAATTGGTTTTTCTCGGATTCCTGCTCAGCAGTGGAATGTGTGTACCGCAGTCAAGCTGGAATTCGATGTATCGATGATCAGAAAGAGAATCCTCTGACAACACCCGCCAGTTAGTGATAGGTGCACTGAGCCTGTGGTTAGACAGTGTCAGGTCTATCACTTCCTGTCTTCTAGAGGTCACGAACGTGGGTTTGTTCCCTACGTTCTCGATGTTCAGACCAGAAGACAGTATGAAATCAAAAAGTTTTTGCCCTCGATAGTTGCATTTGCTACTTCCCCAGATGGAGTGCTGGGAGTTGGCGTCGCAACAGATAATCAGGCCCAAACCCTTCGATTCGCAGTACTCTATGAGCTCAGATACAACCTTAGGAGGAGGAGGAAGCACTGAGTCATAGGGAAAGTAGGCTGAGGCAACGACAAATTTAAGCCATTTGCCATCACACTTCAGGCCGATGCTAGCCGCCACCAAGTCTTGACAGCAAAATTGCCCAAGCTTGGTAACGTCTAGCACATTCGACACTGCCAGACAGGTCCTCGGCCTGTCGGAGCCCTCGTCTGCCAGTATCGAGAACCCTCGAACACCCCCAAGACCGCAAATGCGTTTATTGAAAACCCAAGGTTCTTGAATAGATGCTATGTGAGGGAATGCGTGCACCACGGAAAGTCTCCTACTTAAGAGTGCAGTAGCAGACTTGGAGTGTTGCAAGTTGATCTGGGTGAATATCATGCGATATTGATCCGAAGCTGAGACTCCACTAGCGCCTGGAATTTAATCGGAACTTTATCCTTCCCAAGTGGAAGTAGGGTCTCAGGTCGTACCTTGACCTGAGAATCTCCACTGAGCTCTGGTCTAGGCCCACAACAAGGGTCGAGCCATCCTCTCCATCCTGGCTCTTCTCCTTCCTGTGGGAATAGACTCTCCAGCAGCCAGTGTCGAGACCCTGGTTTTGGGCACGAAGGCCATCCAGGACAATCTTGGTGTTCCTGTGCGGACCAGGAATCCAGCAGACGCCCCGGACGAGCCTGGGCAGATCGGCGCCTTCATAGAAAGCAAACCTTGCATTGCCCAGAGGGGGAATAGACCGCACTGCCTCTCTCATACGATCGAAGGAGCCCTGAGAAGAGCATTTTACGACGATGACGCCGTTGCTATTCCCATAACTCTCTGCGTTCATATGAGAGCCAGCAGCCACGACTGAGCGGAAGAGATGATCGTGACAGTGCGACAGCTCTGCCCCATTCATCCTGCGGTCCTCTCCCATTTTGCCGATATTAGCCACAAGTGAGGATGAAACCACTTCGCTAAGCGTGGGTCCCCTCCTCTTTATAGCTTTCTCGGCGGCTTGGCTCGTGGAAGGACCATCTTCGAGTGGTTCCACAGCGCGGTAGGTTCCGGCCTTGTCAGCCTCACCTTCCGCACTCTGGTGACCCGCTCGAGTAGGGGCTCCATTCGCCGGATTTGGCTTTGGGGATGGGGCAGCGACAAGTTTCTGCCTTTTCCCCTTACTCAGCCTCGAACCTTGGTTTTGGAAAGCGCCCGAGTCGGCTTCAGTCGGAGTGACTTCTGTCGATCTGGGTCTCTTACCAACATCCATGGCCGGGGTAGAGGTAGCCTCAGTGGTCTTTCCCGACTCCCTTGCCCATTTTCTTAGCTTTCTAAGCCGAGATTTGGACAGGCCTGATCGGTTGGCGGCTGGTGCCGCCTTGGTCCCAGGTGGAACGTCCGGCTGCAGACCAGCTTCATCCGGGATCACGGCCTCCGCCATCGGCTGATCAGTATGCGTAATCTGCATTGCTGCTTTTCCGTCATCCAGTTCAGTCGATTGCGATTTGGGGGTGGGAAGGTGGCTAGATAGCGACTGACAGATTTGTGAAGCAGCTAAATCGCTGCCGTCTAAATCGCCAATCGCTACCTGGACTCTTTCGAAAAAGTCCGAAAGGAATTGGCTCGAGGAGCTATCCTCAGCCGTGTAAATCATGGAAGGTGAGGCCCCCAGAATCCTTGCCTCAGCCGCGTCCAACGCGGGTGGATTGCCACTGTCGTGGGTACCACCTGGGGTAGTCAAATCCATAGGTTGACTTTCCATGAAAAAGGGTTTTTGCATTGTAACCCTGCTGCGAGGGGGGTTGGTTCGCGAAGAGGCTTTCACAGATTGCTATGGCCCCTTTAACCACGGAAGAGAACCGTGGCGTACCCCTATCCACCACCTGGGGACGCGCTCGATGGGCACCCAACCACACGAGAAAATTTATGTTCCTTTTTTTTCAATTTGAAGTGAAAGCCATTTCAAACAAAAATGTTTTTCTGGCTTCGAGCGTAATGAGCTGCCAAATTTCAGTTAAATTCTGTAATTTTTATGTATTTTTACAGCAATCCCAGTCGGGAATTTTGGCATTGAAAATAGTTCGGCATTTATAATTTCTAGGTGTAGTTTTAATAGTTTTCGTTTTTGGTATGTCTCGGGAAAGGCTTTGCCTGCTTTGGCTAATGTTGTTGCAAAACACTTTTCAAAACTGCATAGTAAATTTTTCAGGCGACCTGAATTTTGCGCTTAATACGATACGTCATAAAAAGCATACACATAAAAATATGCTTATCAACATGACACGAACATGTGCCATCTCCTTGCTGCAAAAGAAAGCGCACGAATTTGCGTGCGGCTACTTTTTTGCAGCCCGCGGCGCACGGGTCTTAAGTACCCTAAAGCAGACGACAAGCTAGGCCATTTTTTGCAGCAACACTGCTGGCAATGTCCAATAAAGCACACGCAACTCGCTCGCTCGCATGCTTTGCTTTTGTATTTTTACCTAGCGCACGAGCGTCGTTTGTCTGCGAAGCGAGCTCAGCAGCAGGCACTTCCGCTGCCTGTTCCTCATACGACTGCGAGCACAGGCACCGCGGCAAGTAATCCATTACAGCTATTTTTAACATAGCCACAACCACACCGACGCCCACGCACACACAAGCACACCTAATGCCAGCAAATGTTCTCGCTTTAATGCCGGTTACTAGCAGCTCGCAAGCCCACCAGCTACCCACATATCCGCCAGCTAACCATGCCATTTCCTTCGCCTTTGTATGAAATAATTCTCAGGAGAAATTGTTTCGATTTCTTCGCGATATTTATATTCATTTCTATACAAATTTTAATTTCATGATTTCTTGAAAACTTTTTATTATGTGTGACTCAGAATCTGTGCCTGCGCATATTCACATAAGAGACAGAGCACGTTATTATCTCGAGTTTCATTATCGATTCGTTAGGAATCGAAACATTAGCTTTTCCAATCCCAAATTGTAATTTGAGAAAAGTTAAATTTTTAACATCCATTCATGAATTTATTAAAATTTTGTTGAATTCGTGACTTTTCGGGCTTTAAATATTATAAATGTTTTGAATTTCGAATTTGCCAGATTCGGAATTGAGAGAACAAAAGAGCAAAGATTCGAAAAGAAATTCGAAATTCTATCTTAGTAGAACCATGATAATTTGGTTTGCTGGTTTGTGTGCTGTGCTGGCTTTTTTTGTATGTGTGTATATTCGCTTGCTGCTGTCCTCAATGTCGTTTGTATGTATACACGTGTGGCGTACAACTCACACCACTACACTGTTACCGTATACATACACAAACGCATACACATAAAGAAATAAATACGTCGAATTACCAAAGCGCCGCACCCCGTTTCCAATACGTAGAAAGCAAAGAAAATAAAAGACATCGGTCGGTTCGGTCCTTTCGTTTACTAGCTTTATAACTTGGTGGCGCTGCCTTCTGCCCACCCCGCCCACTTTGTAGGTTTCACCTTTTCTTCAATTATTCTTGCGCTCTGTCCCTTTTGTTTATCTGCCTGCCGTTTTTGTTTGTTTGTTTTTCGTTGTCGTCCTCGTCGTCGTCGTCGTCGTCGTCGACGTCGTGTTCCAGTTCAAGTGTTTCTTTCGCTGCGTCGAAAGGTACGTACAGTGGGATTAATTTACGGATTTTGTTATGTCGAAAGTATTTAAAATGGAATTTGTTGACTTATAATCTCTTAATTAGGGTTGAGATTTGTGCAAGAAATCGAAATGAAATGAAAACTGAAAGAACATGAGAAACAAATGTAATGGGAAAATAATGAGCAGCCTGCAGTGATAGAAGGAAATGGGAAAATAACGAGCAGTTAGAAATAATGAAATAAAAATGAGTTTTCCCAATCCCTCAAAATGGCTAATTTTTATTTTCCGAAGAAAAAAAGATTTCACTCTTTAAATAATGTTGAATATATTCAAATGTTGATTATATAGAGAATTTTTACTTTATGTAGTACCAACTTAGAGCATTCGGAGAGAAATTGTGAATATCAACTTGTAGACTTCCACCATCGGTACGTTATTAAAATGTTTTATGTTTTGGTACCTCAGAGATTTGGTTTGAATTCGAAACAATTAAGTATCTTAAAGGTTAAAATCAAATTGTATCATATAACCCAAACGATATTATAACACAAGAACATTTTAAAATTATTTTCCACATTTATATACTCGTAAGCTTCGATGTTATTTCAAAGACTTAAGTCAAGTTTTAATAATTTGTTTTAAAATGTAAGTTTATAGAAAAGTGCCTTGATTTCAGCACATTTCCATTGAAGGTCAGCTCATTTATTAGCTGCATGCTGAAAGTAGTTAGTTGAATTAATTTGTTCTCGGTCAATGACAGCTCTAAGCGAATTTCAGATATTGTTTTGGACTCAGCTATATACAATAGATGACGCAATTCGCGCACTGGTCGACAAAAACAAACCAAAAATGTTTAACTGATTTTCCATAAAATCTCCTTTCGCACTTCTAATCATCAAAAATTAAATATTCATCGCTGGCATTTGCCAAATTTATCATCGCACTTCTTTTTTTCTTCTCCTTCTTGTATATTTATGCCTTTTTATATTGAGCTCCAGTTGGCTCCGTAATACGCTCCTGCTCTGTGCTGCGGCTTACGCAACAAAACGATTTATTTTGCTGTTTACTCTCGACACAGGAAAATAGTCCGCGTGCGTTTTCGCTATTTCCCTGTTTATTACAAACAATTTTTTCCAATTTTCCTTCTCCCTGGAGAGCGTTTAAGCACCCAAACTCAATTCGCCCGGTAACAAGCAACGATACAATACTATCCTCACCAGCAGCCACCAGCAGCCAGCAGCAGCAACAATAACAACATACCAACACGCGACCAACTACAGTTGCCGCACAAGTACTAGCTGCTGCGGCATCAGCAACTCTGAACTCCAGCGTAGCCGCGTCGGCCAACCATCAGCAGCGCTCTCAGCCATGCTTGTTGGTATTAATAGCGCGTTTCTTTTGCTTTACGCGCCCATTCGCATTTAGATTACGTCGTCTCAACAGCCAATGTTGCCAACTCCCACGGCGCGCCGGCCGACACCCTTCCAACTTCTGAAGTATTGTAATTTTGGTATTTTCGTAATTGGGTGCCCCCAATTTTGGTGTGTCTGTGCTTTTCTTTTGTGTCGCCCGTAAAAGTTTTCGGAATTTTAAAACCTTGTCGAAGGTAATCAAAAATCACGAATAATTTTAAAGAAATTCCGTTTGTTGATCTGATGAAGACAGAAGCCAGTTACAGAAAAAAAAATTGCATAGGTTTCTGTTGAAACATGTTTATTTCGCATATGCCTACTTTTGAAATATCTACGCAATTTTAATGAATATTATATTATAAGTTTTATACATAAAATTGTTAAGAATTTTTAATGAAAAAAGTGGTTTTAATACTACTGATATAATGCATATCTCATGCAAATCCACATTTTCAATGACGGCCCGTTCTCCGGCTTTGTCGCTATGCTTCCGAATTATTACGACCCGCTCTGCAATAGAAATCAAATCGGTTTCCCCCTTGTACGACTCGTGTGTGGAAAAGTCTCTGGGGAAGTTTTCTCACGTCACTAATACGTCGAACACTATTCAAGGAAAGTGCATGAAGAGAAATTTTAATACCATGAAAGAGATTGTTCAGTTTGAGAAATTTGTATCTTAGTTTGTAGAGTTTCAACGGAGGCTAGGAAAGTAATGAAAGTGGACTTGTATTATCTAAAATTAAATTCATTTGGCAAATGTTAAGGGTATAATCCAATACAACGTACAAAATTGTGATATTGTTGTGGGTGCGCGTAAATAGCGTAGGATTGTGGGTGCATATTTATGCTACTCCCGCTGCCTCGTACCTGACCAAAAAAAACAACACATGTCTGACAACTGCACTGTTGCTGTTTCTAGGTGATACAAATTGCAGTTATGTCCCGTTTATTCATTGCTGTCTCTCACATGTCCATCAGACAAGCCAACAATATTGTGATTAAGCAACGTATTAACCTATCAATTATTTAAAATGAGTGCCGTTTAACATTTCTATTTGGAGTTCGGGCAAAAAGCGTCACGTCACAAATGATTGACGGACACAAAAGCAATGATGGGCGTGTATGGGTGCGGAGGGGCAGGTAGTGTGGCTCGCATACTACAATAATTAGATTGTCATTACAGCGCTGCTGTTACCTTGCGTGCATGTGTCTGTGTATTGAATTCTTTTATGATTTAATACAAATCAAGCTATAGCCGGTTATTGACCTCATTTGTTTTTGGCAACAACACGGCAATAGCGTGTTTGTTGCCAACAACATAAATACATGCAGGCCTAAAATAGATTTTCTTCCATATGGCAACAATTAGGCGGGTGCCTAGTTTGCATGCAAAATACGTTGTTGTTTATTTAATAACGTGTATGATTGCTGTTTTTATTCACGTACTTTCCCATTGCACGTTGCAATTTCCCACGTTTGGAAAATGTTTTTCAAATATTTTCAGCAGCATTTGTTTTCATTATTATCTGTTGTATTATAATCTCGAATTTGTATTGTGGAGAATTCCCAGTTTTATTACGTCTATGGAAATTTATTTTCCATGTGCAATTGTAGTATATTTTTTTTCAAGTACGACGCTTAACAATGGCTGGTTATATTTAGCATAAATATACAATTTCACAAATTTCTTTTTACAGAGGCGTAGTTGGTTCGTAAAATTTACTTTTGAAAAGGTTAATTTCAGGCATTTTTTCTCAGTAAAAAAAACCATCACTCAACTTTTTGTATGTTGTCAATGTTGTTGATAAACTGACATTAGGGCAAACCCACACCTCGCCGACACAGTTTAAAAAAATCCAAGAAATTTTGATTGCATTTTTCGAAAGTTTATTTTGTGTAGAATATTGACTTTCAAAGGATTTGCAATTTTTGAACTCTTTACTAAGTTACAAATCGTGAATACCTTATAAATTTCGTATATACATATGTACTATGTAGAACTACTTTTAGCGGTAAATATAATTCGTATTTATTACTTAAAAAGTTGCATCTATCGCAAAGCAGCATTTCAAATAACCAAACTTGTTCTTTCATTATTACGCAATATGAATACTGTAAAACTGCATTATGCTTGCACTATTTTTATTCTCAAATGAGTTTTCTTCGGTCTTCCTCTTGTTTTGCAAATTGGATTTCATCGCCGTCGGTGCTCTCCATTGTTTGTTTTTTATGCAAACATTTTTGAACTAACTTCTTGATTCTCATTTCATTTCAAACTTGATTCGTTAGAACTGGTTTGAGCTTGTTTCGTGGGTATTATTAGATGCTTGCATATGATTTAGTCTTGAACTTTTGTTGGTAGAGTGTCGCTCCTGTGGGAAATCAAATACCAAAGCTGATGGCATCTACATACATACATACATATATTCATAGCTATAAATTATTTGCTGAATTTTGTGTGTACATGAGGGAAGAGCAAGAAAGGCTAACATTGCATACTCGAAGCATTTACATAAAATTTCAAAATTACAATAAATTAACCACAGAGCAGATGCGAGATTTAATTTCACAATCGCTTTTGCAAATCTTTCACTGAAATTGGTAAACGTGTGTATGTTCTTCTTTAAGCTTATTCCTGTTTTACTAAAGCTGTTGTAGACAATTTTATTTTTTAACATTTTTTCGCCCTTACCCGTTTTGGTTACTCCAAAGCGAAAAGGCTGACATGCAAGACAAGAATATTAAAATGAATTTCGCGATATGTATTCTGCAAGCATTTCGTTTTCGTAATGTCAAAAACTTACGCATTCCATACCCACCCACTAACAGCGAAGAATGTTGTGTAAGGATGTTCGCCGTAAGCAGGATTTTTTGCTACTTTTTCCCTTGTCATTGCTCACAATAAAGCCTTTGGCTAAGAAGCGCATTTAAAAAAAAGCTATGAAATTTGTGCTCGTGTTTAAAGTAAAACAATAAAATGTCGTAATGGAAATGCAAATAAAAGCTAACCGAATTCCTTCGCTTTTAAGAGCTTTCCCCCTACTCCTCTCTGGCTATTCTTATACCTTTTATTGTTCTTAATTAACATATTTTTACCGAAGCGAAAATGAAGGCACTGCTTTTTATCCTAAAGTTACTGACTTTGTTCATGTTAATTAGACTTCCTCTTTGCACATATTTTATTGCAATGACCTTAGTTTCTACCTATGCATGTATAAATTTTCTGAGCGTTGGGTGGCCAGAATTTACCTGAAAGTACTCTAGGCTTCAGACCATTTCAGATTCGAGCCAGCCTCAATTTAAACGAAGTTGAACTGAATTATGAATTCCAATTTCCAATTTTTTCACCGAAATGAAGAATTTTAAAAATGTTCTATTAAGCCAAACTGTTTTTATTAGCTTGATTGAAAAATTGGTGTATAAAGATACGTTTTTTTTTCAAAGATTGTAGAATATATTATTTCTTTAAAATGTTATTGCAATATAATAACTGTTCATTTTTCTTTGGCTTGCTCAAATATTTGAAATCCATTTTGCTTGTCTCTTTTTCTTCATCATGTTTATCGCAACCACTTTATATCATTTTGACATTTTATTACCTTTCATTTCATTATATTTAATCAACTAACAGAAATTGTGCTGACATTAATAAAACCTCTAAATTTTGTTCGCTCATTCGAAATTTTTTTCGTAAATTGCGCTAAACAAATACTTCTTAACCAGAAGCTGCAATTTTTTGCCAAAAATGTTCTAAGAAAATTGCACAAAAAATAAAGATTTAAAATTGACATGCGCCAAAAGTCAGCTATTATGTACACCAGACCTGTCTTATCTGTGCCATTAATTCATTGCCCACTCGAGTACCAACGCTTGAACAAATTACGCCCCTACGCTATACTAGAATAGTTATAAACAAACAACACGCAGCCATTGGACACCACGTGAGTGCTTGACTTTCTTATCAGCTCTCAAGCCTTGGCTGCATGCAAATGACATTCAAGTTCAGTGTTTGCTTTCTAGGTTACTTGAGCTATAAAGTCGCGTAAATGCTAGATAAGAGCTACTCTCTCGTATATGCAAATAACTCACTTCCTATCATTTAATTCATTCATCCAATCACTTCCAATAATGCCACTTTAACGGTTAAGACTCACAGCGCCACTTTACTTAATTCAAAACGTCGTTTCGATGTGTTTTAATGCAATGACAATTCTCATTATAATCGCATTGCAATAAACAAACAAGCGTCTGTCATTCATTCGTTCATTCATTCATCCAAGCTTAGACATTACTTGCTTATGAGTGAATTGAATTAGCGCGAAGATAATAAATCATCAAGGATTTTGCATAGAATGAAAAATGAAACAAAAAGCGCGAAATTACTTACCTTCACTTCAACTCATGCGAACCTGCGGCGAAAGTGCGGCTCTGCTTATTTCATGGAAATATATCGCATGCCTTTATCCAAATTATTAATGGTTTCTAATTTACATGTGCCAGTTGAAAATATAATTTAATGCTGTAGATACTAAACAAAAGTGCCAGCATATCTACTCACGTTTTTCACTCGCTTTTATAGCGTGGGAAGCTGGAAAATATGCATTAAATTAAATTAAGTAAATGCAATGAAAATTGTTTTTGATTGCACTCTTGAATTATTTCTATTAGCTGCTAGTAGTATATTTATTTATAGTTGAATTAAATTAAAGAGGTTTATGTGACTAACGGCGACAATGGCTGATGACCTTCCACTGTCAGACGATTTCTTCAAAGCGAAAAGTTAAATGGCAAATGTGAACTTAGTAATTTGTAGTAAACTAAACTGTAATTGATTTAATGGAAATGCGCACATACACATATACATGCATACATGTATGTACCAATAAGCTAAGATTAGCTTCAGCTAAGTATCTAATGAACAAATATCTATAAATTCGCATACAACTAAAATGATTACTAGCGCCGTTCTTTTCAGGGCTCGAACAGATCTCGAAACTAGCTATCAAGCCTCTTTGGAAATTTGTGAAACGCACCCAAATTCTGACAGATCACTACTTTGAGAACTCCTAAAACGGTACCCTAACTGGTATCTCTAAGGGCCAGTTTCACAGTGGATGTTTAAACTCTGATTGCAGTTTAAATAGGGAATTTCAGTTTCACAGTGGGAAGTTACGGCCTTACCGTATAAATCACCGTGATCGAACGCAACGCGAACACGAAGCCAACGCCGGGATCAAAAAACGGCATTTTGTAAATCACGGCGTAATTGCGTTCGTTGTCTTACGGCATCACTTGAAAATGCCAAAAATTTTGCGTTTAAAAAACTGAACGCGAGCACAAACCCAAGTGAACGATTTGACAGTTCAAGTGAGTGAATGCGCCGCGTTGCGTTTTACGCGGTACCGATTTTCATATGAAACTACGTAAGACAACCCGAGCAGTCACCGAGTGAGGTGATGCGTTTTACAAAATACCAAATTAGTGAACGCAGGGTGAAGTGAGGCGTTGGGATTTACAAAATAAGCACCTTAAATACAATTTAAATGCCCGGTTGTGGGCATTTAAGTAAGGCACAGAGTTGCAATCGAAAACAAATAAACAGCTGATTTCGGATGAGCAAGCAAGCTGCGTCGACAATATTGCAATTTATAAGCGGCCAAATTAAACATAAAACTGCATGGTGTAGCACATATAAATGATCCCGTAGTATTATAAATAATATAAACTGTGGATTCTTTGAAGAATATCCAATAATTCACTTCTTTCGGCCGACGAAAAATTTTTAGCTCGCGCTGCCTCCATAATTGAACAATTGAACATATGTTTTTGGCAAGTTGTGCTGTGTTCAATTGTCAAATATTCGAAGTTGCCATTCATTATTCCGTATTTAAATAAATGCACTGTGAAACTCAAGAAAAGTTAAACTAGATTTAAACTCAATTCGCAAATTAGATTTAAACATCCACTGAGAAACTGGCCCTAAGGACACAACAGGGTCTATGCGTGGCCTTCTTAGGCAGCCAGATCAACCTAACCTAACCTAAAATGATTACTACTGTTTTTCTTGCATGGCCATCGGAGCTTTACTCAAGCTCCGGAAATTAGAAAGATCTTTGAGTTTACATACCCTTCTATTTTAGAATAAGGCAAACAAACGCATCGTAACGGAATATGAATAAAACAGTCTCAATTTTGTCAATAAATTTTGTGAAAAGTGGCCATATTACTTGGCTGCGACATCAAGAGTCCTTTCGTTAAGTAAGCACAATTCGCCATATCGAATTTCGTATATAATTAAGTGTTTTGTGTTTGTATTTAATCCTGCAAATATGTTGACCTCCTAAAGCAGGAGTGTGTGTTGTGTCTCCATGCGTCATCATCGTCATTATGAGTGGTGCTATTTTTTTCTTTCTTTCTTGTATTCATATTGTTGTCCTGTGACGGAGAAGTCCTATCCCAATTTTGTACATTTTCGCATACTCTCAAGCGGCCTTAGCCAAGTGGCTTCACACATACTTAGTACATACAAATATTTTACACTTTCATTTCCCTTGCGTGTTTCTGCTGCACATTCTTAGCAAAAGTTAGCTTTCTTTCCCTTGGGCAAAAATGTTTGTATCTAAAGTAAATAAAATTCGCTGTGTGTGTCGCACAGTAAAAATATGAGATAATTTGCCCCACTTCTGCTTTTGTATTGGAAGTGCCTGTGCAGCGCCTCCTCGTTGCCTCCTCTCTCAGCTGCAAGCATTTCCTCAATGCCGCACCACGCTGTGCGTGTGCCCTCTTATCTTCGTTCCAATTATCTGTTGTTTGTGGCAGTGTTTAACAACGCCCCTTTCAACTCGCACCACCTACTCCTGCCGCTTCTTCCTGTGTTCTTCCTGGCTTTTGTTATTTTGTATTAACCTTTGCGAATGCTCATAAATATTGCCTAAAGTCTTCTTGGCAGTTAGTGACGCCGTTCCACGTAATTTTCTGCAGTTTTTCTAGCTGACTTTGGCACTTTTTCGCGCACTGATGGCTGCCTGTAACAGCCCCCATAAGGGCTTGAGGTTGAGCTGGTGCTGTTGGCGCTGTAGCTGGAGGTGGCAATTTGAGATTGCTTAATCGTGTGTACCTACGCCTTATGAGTTTAATCAGGCGCTCGCATCTGCTCTGCTCAAGATTCAACTTGAAAAGTTGAGCAATTAGAAAAGGTTATTTCGAGCAGGAAAAATCGATTTTCTAACCAGTGCCAAAGCATCTTGTAGTATACATTTTAATAGGCCGATTATTGTTGGTGTGCTCGTCTAGAGCTGAATATAGCAGAAATATAACTATAAAGGTGATGTTTTTATAGGTGCTAGATTTGAGATCTGGGAGCTTAAAGATAATTTGCCTTATATGTCAATTAGAGCAATGTTCGTTTTGCCTTTCTGATAAAAGCGAGACTAACTTTCATTGCATTTCTGATTTCCTACAAGCTTGAGTTATATCGAATTAAATCATATTTGACAATTGCGAGCTATAAACTTTGATTGTAGCAGTTTGCACTTTAAATCAATCTTTTTCCTTGATTTTTCTAAATTTTCGTATGATTTTAGAAATCTGCCAGTTCCTTAAAAGCAGGCGCCGCCATGGCTTGCAATGTTTTTGTTGCTTTTACTTTTGCAATCTGTGCTCACTGTCGCTCGCTCTTGGATTCAATTGCCTCTAGGCAAAAGCAAATTTGATTAGCTCATCAAAATTTTAAGTGCATGCTCTACACACCCACACACACAAAATTTTGTTTATAGTTTTGCTCAGCGCACTCCAACATGGAAACGCATCCTTTCGTGTTCTTTATGTTGCCGCTCGAATGAGTTGGTATGCTTTAAAGAAGAATGGAATGCATGAACTTTTATTGTGCTAAGCATGCCAAAAAGAACACAAGGACGCATACTGCAAACATTTCTGGTTTTTCGGTGGGGCGTGTGAAGCAGCAGCAGATACAAAATGTTATGAAAATGTTTTACTACTATTTTGTGTGCTTGTAGCGCTTAACAAATAAATAAATTTCGTTGCTTCAAAAAAGTATGTGTATGTAGTATGTGTATGCGCCGCTTTTACTTCAATCTGTGTTTGCTGCATCGTAAATCAATTTTGCTTTACGATGCTGATGAAAATGTAGAATAAAATAAAATTTCATGAATGTTTATAAATTGTGCAAGCTTCTTGACTCAAACAATACTTTAAAAGTTATTGAATTTTTTACTGCAATCTAGCAATCTACGTTATTTTTGCCAGCAATACTCCTTTTTAAAAATATTTTACACTCTTTTAGTTTTAACTCCAGCATTTTAATTAAAAGCGCTATTAATCAAATGCCAAAACTTTGCTTTGAAAATATTTTACAGAGCAGAAAGTTGAAAACTTAAAAGTGCTCGCCTTAGTTGGAAAAGCATTATTTTCCCGTAGTTAACCTACGAAAAGAGCAAAAAAGGAAAACTTTAGTACTGCACTGAATTTATGTAGCAACGAGTACAAACTCTACCAACATTTCTGCTGTAGTGTAGACTTCAGGCAGTGCCTCTTGTTTGAGCAGTAGCAATAGGTAAAGCAGCTCTGCATTCTTTCCATGCATTGTCGATTGTTATTTATTTGTTGCTCTCGTTGGCAGTTTCTGCATTCAGTTAATCTGATTGTATGCAGTGTGAATTTTGTAAAATGACCAGAGCACGAAATAAATCGATATGAGTATATGAAGTTACCATTTTTTTCTTCGGCATCTCATTTTTTGAGCATTTTTTGAAGGTTCAATTTTACTCAAATTGTTTCTAAAAATTAACTTTAAACTGCGCATGTTCTTGTGCAAGAATATGCTTTTATATGCATTGTTGAAAATGTAAATCATATTTGTTCAATTTTAATATCCATGGCAAGAGATTAAAGCTCAAAGGTTAAATGAATAAAAGGTGAGCAATCCTACAAAACTGAAATTTTTTGAGCATCAGATTTAAATTTTGAGTTATCACACTTCCAGCTTTCATCCACACTGCAGAGCTAAGTTAGTGCTAAATATGTATGTAAGTAATCCTAGACATAGTTGTCACTGGATTGGCCAATTTGTAAAGTGTCAGCTGTGACAACAAACCATAAATTCTTGCTTTCCCTACAAAGCTTCTAATGCCTTTGATTATTTCCCACTGAAAATGAGCAATTTTAGCTTTTGTTGCTCACACCTATGTATGTATGTGCAGGCATATGCCACCTGTGTATGCTCACACTCACACATACAGCGGCATTGGCTCGTGCATTTATTATTCAACAAAAATGCATAGGCTCAACAGCAGAAGGCGTTAGCAAAGCTACAACAACAGTTATGCACTTTCACATAAACTGACAAGGCATTCTTGCAGTTCTGTTGTTGTTTTGGTGTTGGTGTTGTAGGAGGAAATGGTTGTTGTTGTGGAATTGCTGGCTACGCAGTTTGATTTATGCAAAAAGTGTGCAAACGAAGCGTAACGAACCTCGCCAATGTCCATTGAAAATGTATATTTATGTGCTTGGCTGTGTGGGCGTGTCGTGTTGATGTTGGTGTTAGTGTGAGTGCGAGTGTTTGTGGCAAATGTGTATGCTTTGCCGCTGTTATTTGTCGTCAGCCCAGCTCGAGGGTGTTTCGCATACATTGTTCTGCGACTCGGTGAAAGCGGCCTAACCATTGGCGGCTTTTGTTTGTGGCATTAATTTAAAATGGCTTATACGCGATGCTGCCTGCTGGAAATGGCTACAAAGAGCGCGTGCTTATCCTATAATGCCGTGCAATATATATGGCATAATGCTAATGTTTGGCATCTGTGAGGCGCAACATATTTCGGTCTTTCACAAGTCTTTACCATAAAGCTTTTTTTGTAGAAATTTATATCCGTTTTTATTTCATTTATTTAAATAAAATGTATGCAAGAGTCCATTATTATATAAATTAATTAGAGTGCAGCAATATTACAAAAGTATTTAACTCTCATATTTTTACTCAAAATATACGCATATCGCCTTTTTGTGATGTTCCTATCGATATTTTTATTAAAAAATGTATTTTTCAGCATTTTAGTCATATTCAAGAATTTAACTATCTAATACTATCTAATAGCTGAAAATATTATACGATATAAACATATTACATACATACATATACATATTCAATTTTAAGTCCTACTGAATTATTTCGATTCGTTTTGCTGATAACTTTTCTTCGCCTGTCTTTTTGATTCATACTTTTTCTAAACTTGCTGTTGATCTATATTCTAGAGTTCTTTGCCGATTTTTCTTGATACTGAAAGATGAACATAAACTCAAACGGCTGAAAGAGAGAAGCTGATTTTGGCAAAGTTCAAGCAATTTCTTGCACAAGTTTTCTGCATTATTTATGAACGCTCTGCTCTCGGCCAACTCCTTAAATTAAATTACTCGCTTGAATTAGGCTCACTTCCAAAATTATTTGGTCGTAGTAAAATGCGGTCGAAAATGTGCCCAGAATCAATTAAACGCATTCTAAATTTGCAATGAATTAGCAGCGCTCTCTGTGTGCGTGTGTGTGTGTAAAAATGCCAAACAATGCAGATCTACAAGCGACCAAAAATAATTTTCCATAAATAAATATCAATACAAGCTTAAGCAGTCATTTATGTATGCGTGTGCGTATCGCTCTGTCTCTCTGCATGGCTGTGCGCGCGTGTGTATATCTGGCATTGAACTTTCCACAGCCGACAGCGGAGGCCTTATATTTCTTTGCACATGTGCTTATGTGTGTGTGTGTGTTGTTAATATTACTGCTGTTGTTGCTGCTGCGGTGGAAAGCAGCAACGAACGACTACAGGCAAATCTTTTGTTATTAGCCTATTTTGATTCACTTTGAAAAACACTCGAAGAAGACCATGAAAAATGTTTGGCAATTTTTCTTGCCAAATGCTTTTGATGATGATGCTGTTTTGGCTGCTCCAAAAGAGCCTAGAACCACGCGCCGCAGCGCAATTCATAAACAAGCTATATTTCGGAATACTCACAGCGCTGCTGTTCATTTGTCACAGTTCCTCTTTTGGCTGGCTGGTGCTTTTTGCAAATATTCCAGCTTTATCTATTGACAATTTATAATGATTTGGCATGTTTTGCTTATAAATAAACGCACACTTTGCAAGAATATTTGCTATGTGTGTGTGTGTGTGTGTTTGTGTGGCATGACGACAGCCATTCCTGACTCATTGTCACTTGCTGGCTTATGCTTGACACGCTCGTTCTTACAAATTGAATTTTGCATGCACACACACACACACACACACACACAGACAAATGCGAATTGCCTTATCTGCCAGTTTAAAATATGTGCAAACTTATCGCCTTATCTAACCGCGTACATACATACACTCCGCACTTGCCATAAATTGCCTCAATGTAGGAATGTGATTAGATTTGCTGTGGTTTATTTCTTTGCTGGCTTCGAAAGAAGCTAACAAAGTTTGATTCATAATTTACACATTCACACTTTTTTGTTTAAATTTGACAGGCATTGAGTTTAGTTGAAATTTTTTCCAAGTAAGGAAATATCACTTAGTCAAAAAATCTATATTTTATGTGCAGAGTAGTTCCTTTTGTTGGCTTTCCTAACTTTCCAAGTAAATACATACTTGAAATTCTGTAATTTTTAGCAATTGAAAAATAACGATTATTTAATATACGACGACAAATCAATTTCGATCCAAACTCTTCGAAAACTTAGCGAAATTAATGCATATTCTAAGCCGAGCCATTTTTATATGCTCTTTCAAAATAAGCCGTGCACCACAGCAGCTTTTTTCAAAATATAAAAGAATTGATTTGAAATTTTAAGTTGTAAAGATTTATATTATTCGAATATACCAAAAAATAAAAGGTTCAGTTAGGCTCAAAATATATGAATTTATAGTGGAATTTTTTAAGGCTTATGATCTTGCTTTAAATTGAAATGAAATGAACAAATCATTTTTTTCGCTTTCAAAGCTAGAGAGTTTCTTATTTAAAAGGCTTAACTGAACACCAAAAATAATAGTTGAAGTGAAGACACTTCAATTGAAAACATTTTTCAAATTGCCAAAAAACAAACTTAAAGCAATTTGCATCTTGGAATTCAATTTGTGCTACTCGTTACACTTTCATGCACACCAAAACTTGTATATAGCACTTTACGAAAACAGAACCAAATGGTAGCAAAAAGTTGAAGTTGTATTTCTAACGCACACACATGCCTGGACGACACAAGCTCCAACTCAAACGCAGGCAAAGACAATTTTAGCCAGAAGAAGAAACTGAAGTTTCCCAACAAAATGCCAACATCACGAGCAGGAAAGAGAAGCTGTTCTGTTCCGTGCGGAGAATGTGGTAACGCAAAGTTGGCAGGTCAGACACGCAGAATAGCTAAACGGGGTGTGTCTCGCAGAGCGCGGTCGGTCTTGCAGAGGTTTCTACCAAACGAACTTAACGTCAGCGCCAAGTCCGCCCATTCTTGGAAACAAATAAGAAGCCTTGTAACGATATAATTATTAATTGGCGTCATTTTGTGCGTATCCAATGCGACTAATTCATTGCTTTGTATCACCAAGAATCAAGAATCAAGCTAGCTTAGAATCAATTATTGCAACGAATGAGAAAATTTATTTTCGAATACCTCAAATAATTGAGATGAAATACGGTTTCGATCAGAATAATTCTTTTAAAAACCGAGTTCAGTTGCAAAATAAATTGCGACTTTAGTTAAAATGACCGGATTTTGATTATTTTTAATAGACTTCAATACCAAAAACACATATTTCTTAAAAAATCTGTTCAAATGGAAAATATTTATTTTAAAGTTCTGTCAAAGCAATTCGTTTTAAGTAACAACTTTAAATCTGTTTTAGAAGAGCATTTATCTTTATATAAAACCAGTTTCAATCGAAGAAGATTACTGTAATCCTGAAAGTGGACAGCGGTACTAAAAAAGGCAACTCCTACTCGAAAAAATCATTAGTAAGAACAAAGAACTCTGCTACGCAGTTAACGCGCCTTCACTGAAACGGATGGAACAGTTCAGTAGGAGACTAACAGCTACAGCAATGGGCGTGTCATTTATTGCTGTCAAATCTTGCTATTTACGATATAACTAAACTTTTTTACACACTACCAAATGAACGCGCAATTTTACTGTGTCCTGTGACAATAGCCGCTTTATGGATACCTGTAATAAAGCTCGATTTTGAAGAATACATATTGTCACCCTGTGTTATTTTATTTGAACTTTTGTGACATGTCATTTATCTTTATTCTGGCAATGCCACTCCGTTTTTACTTTTGTTCTGTAAAACTCGAGGTAGTCAGTTTGAATCGAACCGTTGAATAAAGCGCCGGTCATCGTGACAATATACATATTTCTTTGAAAATCCGATTACTTACGAAAATGAATATAGCAATATGCTATCAAATCAACTGGAACGAATTCGAATGCTTCGAATAGTTGAGTTTTTGAAAAATCGGAATCGAATAATAAACTTTCTATCCGATTAAGTGATTCGAAACGGATTAGAATATATTACAATAGTTATGGAAGAGCAAAAAAAACAACGCCCTGCAGAAACCCAATTTTAAAAATCCGATAATTTGTTGCTTGCTTGACTTGACGCACTCTTGTTTTCCGTCTCCAAAAGCAAAAATGATGTAATGCGCTTTTATGGCGTCTCTGGATTGTGGACACATTTCATAAATTCTGTTTGTGCAACGCTTGTCACTGTCAAAATACAATTAACTTTTCTGCTTATACACACTAAGCTATGAGGACGGATGTGAATGCGAAAATATCCTTAAACTTAACGAGCGCAAAGTGCCGGGGTGGGGGCGTAACATGTTGCATGCAACATGTGACAAAAGTTAGCGGCAGCTTCCTCCCAGAGCTATTATCCCGCTCTCGACAGTGATTACGAGCTGTAGCAATATCATATTTGAAGAAAGCGTAGAAGTGCACCCCGCCCGACGCGCGCTTAACTAGATTTAGTAGCTTTTCTTGTTTTTCGTCTTGACTGCGATAAGCGTGTATGTGTTGCAGATAGTACAACAACAGCAGCAGATGCAGTGAATGACAGCGTCGTAAAAAGGGATACGGCGCTGGCAGCTTGACAAGGGGCTGAAATGTACACAATTGAATTTTTGCTTTAATAAATCATTTGATGCTTGATTTTTTATGAGCTAAAATTAACTCTTCGATTTGCAAGATTTTCTATGCCTGTTATTAGTGAAAATGGCTAATATTTTAATTGCATTTAATTTAATTGCTTGCTTGAAAAACGATAGTCGCAGAAAAATTCGTATAATGTATTCTGAAATATGCAAACTACCTTTTAATGTTCTTTATTGGAGGAAAAGAAGACAGCAAAGTAGAATTTTATCTGATCTGGTTAATGACATTTAGTTGCATGCTACTCATACGCCCCCATCTGCCACCCATAGTTGCTCTTTTCCTCTCTCTTTCTTCGCTGCTGTAAACGACTCAAGTGCACTCACTCACTCACACACACCGACACACAGTGCTGTTGGCCTTGCAAATTTTCTCATTAAATTTTTGCACAATAAAATTCTACGTGCCTCGCAGCAATTTTTTTGTGCAACATAAATTATCAGTCCAGCCTTCCGGCCCGTGGCACCGCCGCCATGCTGACGCAAAATCGATAGTTACAATTCTTCGCAGCCATAGATATAGTTTCTTGTTGTTGTTGTTGCTTGCCTGTGACAGCATAAGAAACTTTTCTGCGGCAAGTCCTGCCAATTTTTTTCTTCTTTTCCCTCTTATCCTTTGCTTAATGCCCCGAAATTGCAACTTTTGCAAGAACAACTTTTAAGAACGCCGTCAACGCTGGCAGCGGCAACTGCGTTCGGCTGCCAGTTGTTGCTCTAATGCCGGTTAAGTTGTGCTGCTCGCTGGCTGGCAACGCCTCCTACGCTCCCTGCTCATTTTGGCGCAGCCTGTGCTTGCTTCTACGACATGGCAACATGGCACTTTTGCTGCCGCTTTCTGCTGCTACTGCTTCCTTGCCTTCATGTGTCGCTGTCGCTGTTATCGAAAAACATGATTTACATTTTCACTTCCTAACAATTTTATTTTTGCTCTTCTGCATTTTTCTTTTCTTTTTATAAAAATAACCCGCAAGCTGAAAGCTGCAATAAAATTCTTGCATATTCGCTGAATTTCTGCAGGCTACTGCAGCCAGCAGCAGCCATCCTTGCATATTTTATGACTCAACTGCGCAGCCGCTAGCTTTATTTCTATTATGCCTTTGTTATTTTTAATTTATGAGCGTGCACACAATTAAACAAAAACAAAATGAACACAGCTTATTATAACACCCTACACCGAATGGCATGGAATATATGAGAGTGGTGACGTATCTGATCTAATCATATTGAAATGTTAGCATCACTGCAAGCCAGTACAGACTACCATTGGTTCGTCTGTCTTTCCTGGCTAAAGGATTAAAAAATAGCTATTTGAGCACGGTTTCAACTACTTTCTTTTAACAAGTATCAGAAAAAACAGCATCAAGTGCCCGGAACTATACTAATAAGTTTCTCACTTAAGTTTTTTAAAATGGGCATGAACCCAAATGGGTCTTCCCTAAGGCATACTTCCCTATATACATATGTATATCACCTCAACTTGATAACTTGGTGTAGAGTGACTTTCTGTGGGTAAAACCCAACCGCTACTACTTTTCTTATTTTCATTAAAAATGCTTTCCGCTCTAACATAAGAGCCACTTATTTTTGAGAATTATGCGTCCGCAAGTGCTTCGCAGCAGTCGCAACTCTCCTATCGCTTCCTCCAGAGTACGCTTAATTAATTTATGCCTGCAACTTTTAAGCATGCCATTTTAGCAGCCAAAGAATCGTGCGCTTGCACTACACCTCCCTTCATTACGCCACTTTCTTCTCGTGTATCTCTTGTAGTTGCTTCATTGCAGCTGCCGAGCTGCTTTTTGCAGCACCAGCGAACGCTTAATTTTGCCAGCCACCTGCTGCTCCTGTCTCCCCACTGGAGCAGGCAGCAATAACTTTTTCAGTTCACGCTCCTTGTAAAGGTCTTAAAAACGTCTACGGCTGGCTGGCTGACTGACAGCAACAACGGCGGCAGCAGCTTGTTGCTGGGCGTAGCCTTTTTTAGTGCGTGGCACTGCTGTTAATGCTGCATGCAACATGCAGGCAAGCAGCAACATCATCATCATCATTGTTTGCCGCGGGTGGGCGCTCGTTGAAAGAAAATTAAATTTTCACAGCTTAAGTTTCTGAAAATTGGGCGTGTCGACATTGAGTTTTATATTTTTCATGAGAGAACTGAAAAATATTCAAATTTATTACATACAATTTCAAAAAGATGGCTCAGTGGATAAGTGCTCGGTCGTCGATGCGTGGAGTCGGTTGCTCAAACCCCAGCTTATAACCTATAATAATAAAAAGGTAGTTGGCAACTCTCGCGAGGTAATTGGCAACTCTCTGAGAGTATACTTAGCCATGTAAATAATAGCTAAATTTCTGTTGGCACACGGTTACTGAATAAATGCGTAGGTCCCGTTATCTTGTGCTATAAATAGAATGAGCACACACACAAGTTAATGCGAGAAAGCTAAGGTCTTATTTATTTCAAAAAGATACAAAAAATTTTTATGTATCAAAAACACAAAATTAGTATTTTATAAATTCCTTCTTTGTTCACTCATAATGGCAATTCTTTATGGCATACTTCTGACTAATATTAATCAATATACTTTGCTACTATTTTTTCTACGAAAAATAGAAAATAACTTTTTTTAAAGTTTTCATTCAGTTTTTTTTTTTTGCTAAGATCAGCAGAGTTATAAATCGCCAAACTTTCGTATTGAATCGGCCTACAAATCGCTCTATGCTCTTTTTCTCTGTACTTGTTTGCTTTTAGAGCGTGAATTTACGGGTTGGATCTTCTGCTAAACGCCGCACAAGCTGTGCCCTTTTGCTAAAAGCACCACAAACGCGCGCGCAGAGCACATGTGCCGCCAATTGCCTGCCTGCCTGCCTGCCTCCCTTCCTTGTCTGCTTTTGTTAGGAGCTAATGCCAACGAATGTGCGACAAGTTTTGCAGCAGTCAGCAGCAGCGAGCGAGGGTGGCGGCCGGCGCCATTTGTTCACTTAAACGAGAATCATTTGCAATTTTCATAAATTCAAGAGTGTGCTCCCACTTGCTCCACGCCTGTCCGCACCAAAACCCCGCCCCTTTTTTTTTTTTTTGTAAAATTCCCAGCTGCTCTGGCCTGCCGGAATTTGTTTGGCGCCGCGCCATGCTAAAATACGAGTCGCTGCTCGCTCTAAATCCGGCGTTCCAGCGCCAAAGCTGCAGCCGACGCGCAACGCTGAGCGCTTTGCTTACGCACTTGACACGAGTGCTGCGCAAACATATTTAAAATGCTGCACGAATGTTCAATGATTCCATGCGGCATGTTTGCCGCACGAAAGCGAGCCAACAGCCGGAGGGGGGTGGCCGGGAAACTGAAACTGTTGACTCTGATGCTGCAGCTATTCGCAGTCTGTCGCAGCCTCATCTGCAGCATGTGCCTGCCAGCCTTTGCATGTTTGCATATGTGTTGGTAGGCTGGAGTGTGCGCCACTCCGCCGTAGTTTTGTTGCCCAAATATGGGTTAATGGGATTTTTATGTCAGTTACATCATATGTTGTAAGCACATCGTTGGTGGCCGGTGTGGAATACGGGGGGAAAATGGGCCGCCAGCTGAGATAACGCCTTAGCACATTTCCGCGCTAATTATACTCGCGACTGAATTAGTGACTGAAATTTATGATGTATTTATCATAAAAATCAAATTGCTATGAAATTTTAATTAATATCAATTTTAATTAAATAATTTTGAACCCAAAATTTGTGAAATAACTCATTATTATTAACAATAATAATAATAATTGATTGGCGCAACAGCCTAGTGCTAGCTCTCTTGCATTAACTTGTGTATGCTTGTCATATTTTGCACAAATTAACGGGACCTACAAATAGCCGTATCCGAACGGGACCTGAAAAGCTTTTCATTGCAAAGAAAACTCTCGGAGAATTGCCAGAAGTGGCGCTGCGCAAAGAAACAATTTGAAAAATAAACCCTTTTTTGTTATATGGCCCGAATTCGATTTGAACCCAGGCCCTCCCGCATCAGCGACCAAGTCCCCGCGCCTTTTTAAATTCTATTCTTATATAAACTTGATAAGCCTTATTTATAAAGCGTATAGTATTTATTATTAAATAGCTTTTTAAAGCAAAATTGCAAATGCTTTTGCTTTAAAAATACTTCTAAAATCTATTCAAAATGTTTTTCTGAATTTGTCTTTGTGCATATTTATCATATATAATTTAATATACAGAGTGACCCTGAGCAATTTATTATTAGACCATAAAATGTCATGTATGCATTTTTTAGAATTTAGAATTTCTGAAATTTTACAGCAAAACCAAAATTTATTATAATATTTCATTGCATGTACATATGTATGTACATACATAGATACGGCTTTTTTTGTATTAACTATAAAATTCGAACTTTTGGCTTTAAGACTCTAATTTCATTTTAATGCATTTTATTTCCAAAGAACGATAATGCATATAATATGTTAGACTGCAATTTCTGCTGTGTGTGTGTGTGTATACCTTCATACACGAACACCAGCAAGCATATGCTTTTGTTCGTGTTTAAATTGGTAGGAAAATTTGCCAAGGTCACAAAATTATCAGATTGAATGGATCGATATGCATATTCAGGGTGTTGTATATAATTTGCATATGTGTGTGTGTGTCGGTATTGATGTGAACTCTATTAAACGCAGGCGCATGCATACACTTACACAAACACACACACATGCACACATAAACCTGCTCATAAAGTGAAATAATAAATTCCCGTATGTGACAAGCTGTCGAGTAAATTAACTCGTACTGCGGAGCGTATGAGTAGCATTTTATAAATTGTTAATTTTTATGTCAAAATTATGGGCATACTAATTTTATATTTTGCATTATTACGTCATGTTTTTGATGTGCATGATTTATTTCATGTGGAAGCGCTTAAATTTTAGTAGACAATTTAAAATTGCACTTTCCTCCCGCATGCTGCTCCACTCCACTCCTCTCTTCTCGTCTTTTATTATTTGCTGCTGCTGCTATCAAAAGTGAAGCATGCACAACAGACAATTCTTGAATAACAGTTCTTTTTCTTTCTGAATGCACAAGTGCGAATGCTTGAATGAATGTGTGTGTGTATGTGTGTGTGCTCCAAAAATTATACTCTCATAAATATTTTCAGTTCGCTACGCGTTGAGTGCTGCCGCTGTGGCACTGTGTGTGTGACACTTTTGAATGCCGCCAGTCATGCTGCACATGTCAGCTCACTTCCCCCTGCCGCTCTTCACGCCTGCTGCTGACAAACTGCAGCTGCGCTTGTGTGCTTGTTTTGCCTTGTTGCTTCCGTTGCTTCCGTTTCTTCACGTTTTTACGTCATTGCACAGCAATTCACACGTGCTGTTCTCTCTTCCTCTTCCCCCGCGCTATTTCCGCCATCAGCAGCACCACTTCCACCACTAGAACTGCAGCTATTACCATTGTCGTTGGTTGTTCTTTAATATTTTCTTTTTTAAATATGTATTTTGTCAGCGTCCATTCGTACAGCACTTGCGATTTTCGTCACTGCTATTTGAGGAATTTCATAATATAAATATACGATATATATACTACATATGTACATATATATGTATATACATATATGAAACAAAAGCGGTGTATAGCGAAGGTAACGCAATTGCTCAAGCACGCGCAGCATGCAAATATATTATGTAGCTTGCCGTACGCTTGTGTCAAAAGTCAAAGAGCTGCCTGCATGCACATTGAAAGTGAAACGCTTTTAATTTCTCTGCATGCTGCATAAATCCGTGTCAGTCCCGCTGCTTTTTCGTCACTCGCTGTTGCATTAAAGCGACCGTATAAAGAACTGACGTAAATGAAGCGATTATATCGTCCTGAAGCATGGAAATTTTCAGCTTTAATGTTCTCTATTTTTGAAATCGTGAGATTTTAGTGTACGACCGAACACTATTCCACACTTCTCCGCTCCCACCCAGTCAAAAATAAATGCAATCATCGATGCCGATGACTTAATCAGATCTTCCACAATCGTTAATCATTGCTTTATTTATCATACCAATTTTCATTAACCTTTAGAGCTACATACATATATTACGTTAGTTAAATTTAGAGTAGCTATTCTGTATGAGAAAGTAAATGTAATTCCAATTTCGTTTTGCATAGACTTGTAGCTGTGTAAACAATGACCTTCGACCTATCCAACATTTTAATTCCAATGCAATTTTTTTATAACTTGTAAAGGTTTCTATAAAATACATACATATGTACATACATACATATATCAGATTTAACTCGTTTAATCAAAACCCTTTTACAAATTTTTCACTGGCACTAAAAATTCGTTTTTTTTTCGTCCAACTTTAAAATCGATCGCAATGGAAATTGAATACGCACTGCTACTACAATAAATTTCAATCGTAAATATAATTTAGAAACTGGCAGAATATTTTGAAATTGTCATGTTTATTAAATGAGCTGTTATTTTTGAAAGTGGAATAAGTCAATTTTTGTAAAAATTTAAATACCTCGCAATAACAGAAAGTGGACTTATTTCACGTTCAAAAAGAACAGCTCAAATATTGCTACCAAGTAGCCTTCCCAAATTCCTTAAATTTGACCTTTATTAATTTTTTATTGATTACTCAACACGACTTTACTATGTACTTATGTATGTATGTATTTACATATGTAACTTTTTTTAAGAGTTCCCCGAAATTAGTTGTGAGCTCGCAGCACTTCGCAGCAGTCTAGTATATCTTTTTGATCGACTGCATCAAAAACCAATCTGTCAACCAATTTCTTTCGAACTATCAGCCTGGGTATGTATGTACATTGTACAACATAACATTAACAAACACACGGCGTATGCGTAATTTTTTTTTATCAACATAATATTACTCATACGTGCGACTGCAAAAAATTCCATTGATTTAAACAAGTAAGCCGTATTGAAAATCACAAGTAAGTTCGATTTGATTGAATCCGTTGGAATTGCATCGCCGATTCGTGTGAAAATCGATGCAATCTTTTTTGTGCATTTCAATTTGATGGCAGAGTGCGTTCAATCGTAGCGTTGCTGTGAACGATAATGAATCTGGGCATTAAAGCAAATACATACATGTGTCATGTGCATTGTGTGGCTGTGTCATAATTATAATAAAGATTTCATGCTGGATTGTTTGTAGTATTGTATTGCATTTTCTGCAACTGATAATATTGCACATGTGTCTGTGTCTGTGTGTGTGTGTGTGTGTGTGTGTGTGCGGGTCGGAGGCTGGTTTAATTGTTGAAGTGCCACTGGCATGCACATTGCAAACACAATTGAATGCAATGCAATACATCTGCTGTCTCTCTCTCTCTCTTTCCCTCTCTCTCCCAACAATATCAAAGCTTCTGCTCGCGTTGCCATTTGATTTCTACGCTCACGCTTTTTTGAACAACATGCTACTTTTTTGCACAATTCATCATTATTATTCGTGCTTCTAGCATTTTTCAATTCACCTCGCTATGAGAATGCAGATTTGTGCAGAAAAGGGGCAAGCAAGAGAAATTGATGTTGTCACGCGAGTTCCGCGAACTGTCATAAAGTTGTCATACCAGCTTCCACACAAGCGCATCCATAAAATACTCTCACCTCTCAATTGAACCCTATTATGGCCATAGTCGCTTGTTCGCTTCAAATACACGTACACTTCATATAATGAGAAATCTTAAATCTTTCTCTTTAACTTTTTTCAAAATTTTTTTTTACCAAATAAAACGTTTTGCCAAAAATTGCCAGTGTTACTTTTTTATTGAACTTGAAAATTTAACTTAATATTTTTAAAATAATTGCTTGCCATATTTTTAAAAGGAATTAAAAGTAACTATTTGGCGATCTTCGTGACAATTCTGTGTGCTTAATCAAAATGCTTACGTTAAAAATCAGATATATTCTGGCAGAGCGAAGAAGAGAAGCCCAACTGCATTCACAGTTTCGAGTTTTTCCTAAATGTTCCAGCTTTACGACCGATTTTCATTTCATATTAAAATTTTTCTCTAGAAGTGTATAAAAACGAAGAAGAAATTATCGGAGTTGGGTAATATTAATTGATTACGAGAAAATCTTTCAAAATTCAATCAAGCATGCAATTTGATCTATTTCATATATGAAAAGTTGAATTTTCATGTTTTTGTTGAAGATGCAGCAGTTTTCGAAATAAGCTACTTCTACCAGATTGCCGGCTGCCGCTGCGCTGCTATTATTTTGCACACAGGTGTTTATAGATTCAAAAATGTCCACAAAACGTCGTTACAGTTTATCGCTTTACTTGCGGTGTGCTTTTTTAATTTGTTCTTTTTTGTTTATTATTATTTTATTTTGGTATTTTTGTGTCTGTTGTTGTTGTTGTGACTAGTAGCTGGTGTATCGCTTTGCTGGCAGCGCGAATTGTGTGTCATATCAGATTTCAAATTGTGCGGGGGCGTTTATTTGATTTTAATGTGCGCCACTGCCGGCGAGCCGGCCAGCCTGTGCGCTGCTCCCCTTCTTCGCCGCCCCCTCACACACTAGCATGCTGACTCAGTGTACATACTTACATACTACCTTACTGCCGCGCGCCGCCAGCCAAGACTATCGCTGTCGTCATCAGCGGCGGCGGTGGCGGCACTTGCTCCTCTCTAGCTCAGCTTAGTTCAGCTTCAGTCGCGTAGTGTAATATCGCCTTTTGTTTATTCTACAATTTGTGGCACGGTAAACACTTCTGCCGCCACTTGCCCCCACAATGTTGCGTTGCATGTCTGCGCGTTCTCCTTTCTCCTTGCGCGCCCTCAATAATATTTTGCATGTTTGAGTTGAAAATTGTTCTTGTTTGTTTGATGTGTAATTTGTCGCCAGGCGTGCGCGCCGAAACGTCATAATGTCAATCGTAAAAATTTTTCACATGTTCTCCAAATTGAATTTGCTGCAAGTGCGTGTGCGGTGTTTATGTGTGGTTTATTGGTTGAGTGCGATATTATTTTCTTGGGTTGGGGGCAGTTAAATTGTTTTGGTCTTGAAATATCACCCACACAACAAAAATGACCTTCTGATAGTTTGTTAGTCAAATTTCGTTTAAAAGATAGGATAGGAGTGAAAAAGTAGTTTTGGTTTGCTTCTTACTCATATGGAATTATACAGCCGCGTACATAAGAATCGAGACAAGTAAAAAAACATGCGGAAAAGTCGGCAGAAATTTAATTATCCAAATAAATAATGAAAATTTAAAATGTGACGTGATGTCAAAGTTTATTAACGCCTCTTAAAATAATTTAAATAATTTATTACAGTCGCAATGTTATTTATCACTTTTTGTTAAACCAAATCGATGTGATCTGTATTGAGCATATTCTATCTATGATTTCAAAGAGAACCAAGTTGTTGATGTTTTTTGAAACATTCTTGTTTTTATTCTGAAAATTTTTATATTTAGCGTTTGAAAATGTTCAGAAGTACACCAATCAAAAATAATAGGAATCTAAAGCTTCAATGGCTTAAGTCTTTTAAGCTGATGTAGCACCTGCGAGGGTTTTCCATAGCTGCGAAAGAGCAGAAAACTTTAGAGTATCGTAGTAACCTTCGAAATGTTCAAATTATTCGTAGCTTCAAATTAGCCGAAAATAGCAACCGTGCGGCATATTTATTTCTAGTGATTGAAATCATTGAAATTTCTTTATCACGTAAATTTGATATCCGATTTATATATTCTAGCCCAAGCCTTTTTGCGCCAATTTTGCAGCATTTGACATAAACTTTCTTCAACATTTGGTAATTAATGTTGAAACGCTATAAAACATTTAAAATTTTAATTAAACAGCTCGAAGTTAGGCAAGTCATACTAATTGTAAGCCGTTTTAATATCGTTTCGAAGGAAAACCACATTTGTTTCCAACTCCGGCGAATACTTTCAAGCGCATTTAACAACTTTGCACATTTTGTAGCAATTGACAATTTTGTGCCTCTCAACCTGGTTTTCAAGAGCAAGCACAATTAGGAATAGCAGCAATTTTCTTGTCGCCCCTTTTGCCCCTTCCATATACCACAGGCCCCAGCAACCGCATCACTCCAGAAAATTGCACATCGTCCTCTACTCTGGAACCAACTGCACTTTAGTGATGCCATGCGCAAGAACAATTAAAATTTGCTCACTTTTAAGAGCTGTGTGGCAACGAAAGCAATTTGACTCGGTTGCCCTGTAGCCACTGTCGCCAGCAGCTGGCGCCAAACACGCATTTCCCGCGGCATGGTGCTGTGGTCATGGCGCGCCAAACGGCTTGACGGAAACGTGCATGAATGGTGCCGCGTAATGAGCGCTTGAAATCGCCGCCGACACTGCCACTGATGTCGCCGCCAAATGACCCAATTGCGGAATGCCTTGTCGTATACATACATATACATACTATATATTTACTAGGCATAGGCCGCAGATTCGTCTGATTTTTAATATTCATATCCGTATGATGCAAAATATATCCGAGTTATTCGTTTATAAAAATCATTTAAGATGCGTATGTATATTAAAATATTTTCACAATCAATATTTTCACTATTGAATATTTAAAAAAAATAATAACGATTTTCTTTAATTCCGAAAAAATTGCATGCATATCCCGATTCGGATTATAGAGTTGCTATTAATTCGGATTATAGAGACTAATTTGTAAATGGTACTAATTTTCGGATTATCGGGTTTTTGGATTAATGAGCGCAAAATAATTATACTTTGGTTGCTGCACGAAAACGCATTATTTTCAACTGACCTTACGATTGCAGGCTATCAAGAACTGGCCCAGAAAGCGGATTCATGATCAGCGCTCTTGATTTAGCTCAAAAGGGAAGTATTTCGTTTTAGTTGAACATTTTTTGTACAGTATTATAGGCAAGTTTCTGAATAGTCGATAAAAGTTTCAGATAGCTAAAAACATATAAATTTTTTATTTATTCTTATAAATGTAAGATGACCAACATTTTTCCTAAATTGTTTCGGCTCCGTGAAACTTTCAAGTATCTGGCAATTGAAAAGTCGGATATAGAATAGTTATTCTCTTATTATAAAGCAAATCCCAAGTGCATACATGCCACGTGCTGCTCTTGTTGGTGCTTCAACCAAACACAATGCGTTGCTGGTCGCTTCTGCTTTGGCAGCAATTGTTTCTATTGTTCCTGTTCGCTCTTTCAGCTTTTGTGGTTTCTGGCGATTGATGGCATTTTTGGCACAGCTCGACGAAATTTGTAGTTACTCATGCCCGAGTTCACACTGCAATTAGTGATGTGGTGTTGCTGGTGGCTTGTGTTTAGTTATTTATGAGAGAAATATGCCAAACCCAAACAGGAAATCCCTAGGAAAAAGATAATATTCCGTCCACAAACAACTTTTCAAAAACTTGTCATTGCCTGCCTCTGCTGCCAGTACGAGAGCTTTTTTTGTTCTGCTGCTCTTTGCTCTCCGCTTCACCCTCTGCCGCACTGTCAAATTAACATGACTGCTGGCATCACATTGTGTCCCATATCAGCGGCAGCGGCAAATTGCAAATTTATCGCTCAACTGCACTTGCAAAAAATTGCGCCTTCTCACAGTTTGTGCAAGCGCCTGCCTCTGCCCACCCCCGCATATAGCATTTTTTTATTCTTTTCATGGTTCATCGATTTTATGTACTTTGCCTTATTTGCATTTTAATGCACTTAATACATGCTACTACGATATTTCCGCAATAAAAAAGTACGAGTAGTACACTTTGCCATTGTTCAGGGCAATTCAGGCAATCAATTTCATGCATACACTGGGGAGAAAATTAACTACCAGTTTATGCCAAATTTTTAACATAATATCATGCTCTAATATAATTGCATTTTTGTTTTCATAATTTTTTAATTTATTTTAAACAAAGGAAAATATTTTGATTTACGAGTGCATCTAATTTAGATACCTGACAATGCAATTTTTTTATTATCGTTTAAAGCTGCTGTGTTTAACCATTTTTGATAGATGTCAGAATTACTGAATCACATTAAAGCCATTGCTACTAAAAACATGTAATGGGAAAGAACTAAATTTGTTTAAGAAGCAAAACAGAAGCGCATTAATTGTTGCCCATTAAGAGTCCGTCAGTGCAACTCAATGGTTCCTAATTAAAGCCTTAAATCCCAAGAAAAAGGTGACTGATAGTTTTTCTTTCTACTATGTTTACAAAAATTGTTCAATTATCCTAAACAGTTAGAAATTTGAATAGTTTTCTTGTAAAGAAATATTTTAGCATAAGATGTAAATTATTGTCAAAATATTGAAAAACAGTAAGAAATTTAAACTATTTTCTAGTAAATAAAATACTACAAAATAAAATAGAAACCATTGTCGAATTGTACAATAGAAAAATCATCTCTACACTCTCAAATAATAGTTGCCCTAATAAATTGTGCCAAAAATATTTAATGTTACTTCTTCTTCTTCTCCTTGATTGGTCTGAACAACCCGTTATCGGGTTACGACCTGACGTAGAGCTTTCCTCCAGGCGCCTCTGTTTCGCGCGCGCCTTCATCAGTTGGAAATTCCTCCTCTACTTGGTCTTTCCATAGGAAGTATGGTATCCGTCCTCAAACTCCCACCTCAAATACCTTCTTACTTAATGTTACTAAATTAGTTAGAATCACTTTGCAATTTAATAAAATTGGCTTCAGTTACTTTTTTCCGACAAACTACTTTTACTAGCAAATTTTTCTGCGTGTACTCCAATGCATGAAGGGTGTGAGTGCTGGGTGTGCAAGTGCATATGCACTTGTCATGTCGCTGAAACAGTAAATGGCAATCATGTTCCCTCATTTCGCATGCACGACCAACGCATTTGGATGTGCATGTTTTGTGATTGTTGTTGTTGTTGTCGTTGCTGTTATTGTTGTTGTTAGTGTTTGTGTTGTGCGAAAAAATAAGCCACAATACGCGACAGCAAATTTAACACCGATTGACATTATGGCACGCCATTTACTTCCTTCCTTTGCTTCGTTTTTCTTTCTCTCCATGTATGTAGTATGTATGTAGGTGTGTCTGAAAAGGTTATGTCATCTTTCTGCTTGTGCTTGTGGGTAAGTTTCAATGACTTGCATACAATATTTGCCTATTATTGTTGTTATTGTAAATAGTCAATTTTAAGCTTTTATTCAAACTCAGCACGAATTCACGCTTCAATTAATCAACATTGCAGATGGCCAGTTGCTCTGGGATTCGCCACTGAACATTGTCCCGACGCATGCTTCAGTTCCTGCCAAATGACGCATCTGCCTATTGAGCTTTCGTCTTTGACTGGTTTTGCTCTGATTGTAATCACTTTTAGAATTTATTTGCTTACGCATATCTGGCCATTAAATGACCTCAATTTATTACGTCATTATGCAGTCTTACGCCCAGACGCAGACTCTTCAAGTATGCTCGTATACTACTTAATTGCGCTACAACATCTTGTCTCTACCGACGAACTAGCACCCTACACTCTCCTACGTTCATATTGCTGGTTTTCTTCTTCCTTTTTTTCTTGGCTTGTGTCATGGTCACTGCGTTCAAAAGGAATTAACGTGATTAAGGAATCACGGCAACTCTACACAAGGGGCCGTTGATTTGAACATTTTCAGATCGAATTATGCGTGTACGTCATGTCAGGTCACGCCATCTGTTGTGCGCTACAAATCAGAATGCACTCGTAGGTACCTTGAGAGCTCGCGTGCGGGCCGTAAATTTTGCTAAATAATGTGTGTGGCCTCTATGATTTACGATGCCCATAAAAGCATGCGCGCAGACTAAACTTAAATACACGCTAAAGTCAAAATTGCCCACATTTAAGTCAAGTAGCCAAGTAAGTTTAAGTGTTGACTCAGCCAACCTTAGCTTATGGCAAAAATTTAAAAATACATATATTCCATTTTCCATTTGATTAGATGTGATTAGATATGACAAAAAAAATTTGCATAAACTGAGCTTAAGTGTAGTATGCAAAATATGCGCAGGAAGCTTAAGCATTAATGGGAAGCGGATGATACTAGTCCTTAGAATCGCATGATGTCTAAGCTCCATTTACGTGCTTCACCAACTACGCTTCAGCTGCTAAGGCAAACCGCTTAAGTTTAGCTACTGATATTCATATTTTTGTCAAAAACTGTTAAATTAAATGAAAATGTTGGAAATAGTTGGTAATAGTTTTGATGTTCTATTATTTTAATTTTGAAAACACTTGAGTCCTTAAACGAATGTCGCAGGAACACAGTTGAGTTAAAACCACAACTAAAATGGTGCAGCTCGCTTATTCAACGGACTGTAGATTTGATAACAGATTTGATTCCTACAATGAAGGCTGCAACGTTCTTGGTAAACTTTTCTATTCATTGCAAATTTCAAATGCCATTTCTCAAATTTAAATAAAAATCTGCTTAAATTCCAATCGACGAGCAAAAAACAGAAGATAATAAATTCACTTTTATGAGGGGCAGAGCCATCATGTCATTCCGATTTCGAATTTGCCTTCTGTTAGCATAGATCGGATCTGAGTGCCGAATTGCTTTGATAGAGCGCATTTGAGCTGGCTTCCACGCCACTAAAGGGCACACAAAGAGACGAACTTTCAATTTTATTAATGTAAATGAAAGCAAAATGAGAACTTGAGCGAAGGCATGTGCTTGACGCCATGTCACTAGGCAACGACATGTCGCGTTCCCACTACGCGATACAAGTATAACGTTACGCTATCCGAACTCAAGCGAAAAGCAAAGAACGTGCCCACTTTGCAAACAAGTTTCATTTTGTTGCTGTTGCTGGCTTAATTTCGAGCAGCAAACGGCACACGAAACAATGGAAAAGAGAAAAAAAATTTCGAAGAAACAAGAAAACAAAAGTTTTGGCATTTGCCAAAAATAGCAGCGAGAAATATGTACATATGTATTAAAAAAGGGAAGGACAGGAAAATGGCGGCGTCATCAATGGCCACGTTGGAGTGGTAAGCCACGCGAACAACTCATTTTCCAAAATCGCACACACAAACACACACACACACACTCGTACAAACCTAAGCACCGCCATTGACAGTTTGTTGCTGCATGTGTGTGTGAGTTTGTGTGTGTACAGTGGCGTGCGAAATACACACACATAAATACATACATAGACGCGCGGATGGCAACATTATACGCACGTGTGAATTTTGGCAAAAATACTTGAAGTAGAAAAAAATGTTAATACTAAGGTTTCCTTTAAATAAATAACAGGCATTTTTGTATTGGCTATACGAGACGCTTTTTGAAGGTCAAGGTTCATTTGATTTTTGAGCATTGCCTTTAAATATGAATAAAGAACGTACAGATTCTTCGTTGAAGGCAATTAAGTTGTGCATACGAATTGTCGATTTTTAATTCTCAAGCAGTGAAATTGATGAAAGCGATTACATTTTTTTAAACTTTTTCTTTGCAAAGAATACTCTCAGAGATTTGCGAATTTATTACAATGTTGCTTATAAGCCTTCAGATGTTCATTACACTCGAAGGCGCCAAAGCTTCTTAGTTGCTTATTCGATTGCTGATACATAATAATTAATCTAAATTATTCAACAACTCCCAATCAACATTGAGCAGTTAAATAGACACAGTAGCGGAAACAGTCCTCCGAAATTCGCAAGAGCAAGAGTGTAGTACCTTCACGTATTACGCTACTTCATTACGCTATGCCAGAAATCTTAACTTTTGCTTTGCTGCTATATGTTTAATCCAAGATACTTGAGCAAATATTCTGCTTAATCTCGAGCATCGTCGCCGTCGCCTTCGTGCTGACGACAACTGGCTACGTTGACGGGGGCGTTCCTGTGGGAGCGGATGTGACGACGGAAATCTGCTTGCAATAATTTTCAACGGCAACATAGCGCAGCGGTTGGTTTGCTATATTTCCACTTTGTTGTATATGCATGTGTGTGTGTGTGTGTGTGTGTGTGTGTGTATGCGTGTGGTTGTAAGGCGAAAACACTTGAGATGCCAGCCAACGGCAAAACCCGCAGCCTCCGCTACAGCCGCACATACATACAGGCAACAAGGAAGGGCCTAAGTCATAAAATGTTAACAGTAGCAGCATAACAATAAGACTGCTCCGCACACACACACTCACACATACATGCATGCAAATAATTGAGCATGGCACACAAATAAACAAACAAACACACAAGCGCTGCGGCTAAAATAGTTCAAGTTGATCTGAGCCAAATCAAATCAGCTGCGCGCGCTACAGCAACTTGGCCGTAGAGCGGAAGAGGATTTTTCGACTGAAGGAAAGGTGTGGTGTAGGTGTAGAAGTAGAAGAATGTGGTGCGGAAAAGGCAGCCATGGAACACCATGGAAACGATGAATTTGCTCTTTCTGCCGACGGCTGCTGGTATGATTTTCGGGTCGTGTTACTGGTTTTTGCATTCAGTTGCCGTTCTCGTCGTATCCTTGTGTTAACAGGAATCAAGCACGCACACACACACACACCATTCGCTTTTGCGAATTTTGTCTGTCTTTTGTTAGTACAAATTTTCCTAATTTTCGTGTAAAATGTAAACTAAACAGTTTTGCCTGCCGGCGCGGCGCAATCCCAGCGGACCTTTCTTCTGCTTGATGCCTTGTTTAAATGAAAATGTTCTGAAATGTTGCTGCCGCAGCCCCAACCTTGTTGTTGGCAAGAGCGAAAGAGCGGGAAGCGTAGAAGCAGTGAGATTTGGAAAAGGCACTGGTGGCTCTGAGTGTGGGCGCATGCACAATTAGAAATTTCGAAGCCCAAGAGCTTTTAATTTAATTTCAACAAAGTTTGCGTGTGTGTGTGAGTGTGTGTGTGTGTGTGTGTGTGTGTGTGTGTGTGTGTGTGTGTGTGTGTGTGTGTGTGTGTGTGTGTGTGTGCATCTCTCGGAAGAGAGTGTCCCGTTGCTCTGGCATGCCTACCTCGTCTTATCTTTAGACATGGAAGTATGTATGTTTTTGTTGGTATTTCACACCCAAAATTATGCGGAACTCATGTACCAAATTAACATACTCGTGTCGTCTGCCAGTGTGGAAAACACCGCAGGGCATACGAAACTTTTGCCAAAACACAGACTATGTCAATATTTTGTTACAAATACGTGCATGCAAAAATTGCAACAGCAATTAATTAGAATAACTTTAAATCAATAAAACATTTATAACTTTTTGGGATGGCATATTGAGCATTTAATTTTCCATCAAACTTGTAGCTACTTCACAAATAAAAAGTTGTATATACACGATATATGCATATCGACGGGAAGTTGGTAAAAATAGAGTAGAAAAAATTTTAAACGTAGTTAGAATAATCGAGTTGAAAATTTCTATTTTTTCTCGTGAACACTGTGTGAGGTCGCTACCTAGCAATTTCAATTACAGTAAAGCCTCGCTTTGCGACGTTTCACATTGCGCCGAAAAAAATTGGCGAATAAATTTTCGTCATTTCACATCGCATCGTAAAATTCCTAAGTTTTAATTTTCTTTATTAATAAATAAATTTAATAGAAACTGGAAATTGCTTTGTTTTTGATGAAATAACCTTTAGATTTAGCATTGGGAGGTATGCATCTTCAATATTTTAGCACACTTCCATGCTATTCGAATTGCGACGTTTCGCTTGCGACGAATTTTTTCCAGAACCAATTAACGTCGCAAAGTGTGGCTTTACTGTAAATGTATGTCTTACGTTTTTTTTAAATGTATATACGGGTAGGAGCTAGCGTGCACAGGCATGCTACTCTTTCTCTAATAAGCTTCAAGGGAATTGCATTTGCTTTAAGAGGATTTATTCCAGGCAGGAGCAACAGTGCTTACGTAACAGCATCCTTTCACGTACATGTGCATGCCAGAGATGCTTGTCTTCTGTTCCAGCGATCTATGTATATCTCTACTCACCTGCCCCTAACCTAACCGCATATGAAGCGGATAAGCAGCGTGGTGCTGCCTTGCGTGGCACTTGCGGCTTTACATGCCACACGCGCCAACAGAGTGGAGCGAGGGTAGTGAGCAACTAAGCACCTGTGCTGATTTATGTAACCTATTCCGGCCGCCTACTGCATACATACCTGTCGATTTGCATTTGTGCACTCACCGTGCGGCTGGCTGCTGCCTTCGTTCGCATTTGCTCTGTGCCACAAGTTCGGTTGATTGCATTACAAGAGCAATTCGGTTCTTGTTTGTTGTTTTGTGTGGCTTCCGGCAAGCCATTTTGTTTGGCAATTTCGATTGACACAGCTGCACAGACTGATGCGCAATCATCAGTTGCACTTGCCCCCGCAATAACCCGGTTATGCAATGTGTAGCCCACAGCGTAGTTCGGGTTTGCATTAATTGCAACTCGATTGCTTTGATTTCACTTTCAATTCAATTAACATGCATGCATGTCTGCGCTGAGCGAAACCAAAATAATTTAATTTCCTGCAACAGTTAATTATTCATACAAACAATAAAAAGCATTCAGAATGCAAACAATCAAAAATAGTACACGGACAGTGGAGTTGATGAGGTCAAAAGTTGAACTTTAATTAAATTTTTCTCTTAACTAGTCGTAGGCGAGAATTTCTGATGCTTACATAAGTACTTCAGGGAACGGATTTCACAAATTTAAAAAAACTTTTGTATGCACAAAAACTGCACAGAGTATCAAAATTCATATGCGTATTTGAGGTAATTGTTTAAAGACTGAATGAAAACTTAGTATTTAAAATTGAAATTGAAAGCTCTGAGCAAGTTTCCAGTGTATAAGCTCTTCGTTTGCGTAAACTTTCTTTTACTAAAGAGCTCGTTTTTCGAATGCGAGTTGTGCCATCGAAAAGTGAGAGTGTATGCAGAATTGCAAGTACAAGATCCATGATAATATGGAAATACATAGAGAACCCTGACAATGTGTCTTTCATGCCGCTCCGACTAGGAAACTGCATCCCTACTCTAAATACAATCTTAATCTTACGACTCACAGCCCCCAGTCTCAGAAATTGGTATCGAAAGATTTTTAAATTTCAATTTCGGTTGTAGAGTTCGATAAAAACCTTGAAAAATGCAGCGTATGAAATTAAGATATTTTCTTCATTTATTAATTTTTCTTATTTTTTCTTTACAATACAATTCAAATCACTTTAACCGTTGTGTCAACAGCTGTTGGGTTTTATCCACATCGACAGTAGATGTACCCGGGTACTTCATACGTTTTGTATGGCAGATAGTTGCTTTTGATATACAAATATTAACTACTACCTGGATTCTTGTAATTTTCTGGTTTTTTTTTTTTTTATTTCTTGGAAATATTGTCTAGTTAACAAAACTTTTATCATAATTTGGGAAAAAAAAAATTTGGTACCTAAATAATCCATTTTTACCAAAAATGGGAATTGCCAAAATCCATAAAAATTTAACAATTTCCAAATTCTTTTTTAATCCTTGTAATTTGATCCCTTTTTACCAAGAAAAATAATTAACATTGAATTTTCATTCGCAAAATTCCGTTATATTTGAACTGAAAATCAACCCCTCTTGCTCATAGTGCTATTTTTAGTACCTGGTGCGAATAATTATAACTCATAAAATATTTGTTCAATGTAAACATTTTTTTTTTGGAATGTGTAGGAAAACACGTCTACTAACAGGAACAAAAGGGTATTTGGGAATATCTTGCCTACCTACCCTTGCACAACCAGGTTGTACATCAGCTTGTACATTTTCTAGTAACTGGGTTATATTTTCCAAACGGTTGGTCCAATTGACCTGAAATTTCACACCAATATCAATTACATATTTCCAAGCTATGATACGAAGTTTCATCAAGATTGGACCAGCCGCTTGGAAGATATAGCAATATAAAGTGAACTTTGCCATATATATTTGTCATATATATTTGTATGAATTTTCATACAAGTACCCGGGTACATCAGCAGTCGACGCCATTCCACTAACTTGAATTTGGGCTGTATCGACTGAACTGCTGCTCCAATCTTGATGAAACTTTTCCACATGATGCAAAAGTGTATGGTTGAGGATATCATGAAATTTCAGGTCAATCGGACTAACCGTTTGGAAGATACAGGAAAATTAAAGTTGCAAATGTACCCGTGGGCTCTACGATCGACACAACGGTTAATCCTACTAGTGTAGAATGTACATCAGACGAACGTACATAAGTATGTACAGAATTAGCAAATTGTAATTTGATAAATTCACAAGATTTCTTTCTTTTTAAAAAAGGCTAATGTACAACAAAATAAATTTCGGCTTATCGAACCGCATTCAAACAATTTTAAGTCGTCTGCCTTTTATACATTTTTCAAGCGCAAATCTTGACAAATCCAATTGTAGTAAGCCATATAAAAGGAACAAATTGATTTTATAATCCAAACGAATGCATGTTGATAGGTCCTTCACTAGCTTAACAACAGGTGCTCTGCTCTCAGGCTTCAATTTAAAGATACTACAAATAAAGCTGTTTTCTGTCTCTCTTTTGGTTTTTGTTTTTGCGATGACCCATACAGTAGGACTTATCCTCATAAGCCTTTAATGTGTTTCCTTTTTTCGGCTACTGTATCATCTACATACACACACATTAAAATTTAGTGTATGATAAATTTCATGCCGCTTCGCTACGGTCTGCACAACAAAGCTTTTTTTCTCTGCAACGCGTTTAATCCAATCAAACGCACCACAATGAAATGTTACAGGGAGTCTGAACCTATGCTCCCTCGAGCATTGCCACAGCCACTTGCTGCCGTTGTCTGGCTATCTGGTGTGTGTATTGTTTTTCTGTTGCTAAATGTATCCTTGTGCCTTTGCATGCAATGTTCTACTCTTTGAATCGATATCCTTGAACCTTTAATCCATTTTAACGCAACTCACTGGTCCTTGCTGCTTGTATTGCTGCCGAACAAGCCTTTGTCGATAGAACTTGTCAGCAACAGGCAGATCTTCAGCAATGGACTTGAAAAATATGTACATATGTACATCAAAAAGTATGCGAATTTAAAGCAAATAAGCTTTTTGCCACATTTCTAAGAAGTACTTGCACTCAAATGTTCACATCACAAGGCACACTGCATGAAAAATACTGCAGCGAGAGCTCATCATTGCTAATATATCACTGTCATATGTCATGTAAATCATTCTGTCAAGCGTTGAGGCATGCCAAACCAACGTCAACAACGTTTAGAACTACGCAACCGTCATTGGTCCTGCGTGCACACCACGTCACGCCATCTATAACTGTGGGGGTACATACAGTGTTGGGATTCGGGTTCGGTGATATTGCATCGATACACTAAAAAAAAAATTTGTTTTGAAATACAGAGATATATGCATGAGAAAGATTTAAAATGTGCACACAGCTTAAACAAGAGTCCTTACAAATCGACTGCTATCGTGTCTATTTTGGGCAGCTGCTTTCACACAAAAAAGTCGTAAAAAAATTATGGCTTTCAACTGTGCTTTCTTTGCTATAAAAACATTTCCACCAATTTAAATAGTTTCTGCATAATTTCTCTTACTTTGACTATATACCTCGATCTCCATTCTATTTTAAATCTGCTTTGATAACTCTCTTAATTTTTCAAAAATAATTACATTTATTTCGTACTCTCAGAACAATTCTTTCTTTATTTAACTATTTAGTAAGATCTGTTCATCTGTCAATTGGGCGATACGAGTATCAATGTCAGTGTCACACACTAACAGATTTGCCATTTTATTATTCAACAATTTTACAGTTGCCCGCTCAAGCTTCACTTTGCCACAATTAAAATTGATTTCTTTTGAGATTTTTATTGCCTTGTTGATTAAATGATCCGTTAGGCTTTCGGTGAACATTCAAGCGAAATGTTTCGCGACGAAAAGCGATGGGTTATCATTATTTTTTTTTTCTTAATCTATTGCCGCTGTCATTTGTCTTCAGATTGTGCTTCTCTTTTTTCCCACCTCTTCTGGCATTCATTAGTGATGACAGCTGCGCTCTCTTTGCAAATGGTCGTCATTTTTCCCCATTGTCTATCGCACTCACACTGAGCGGCGGCTCAACTAATCTCTCAAGTTTCGCCTCTTTTCTCAATATATGTACATATGTATATATGTGCTTTTATAAGTGTTAAATTGTCGTTATTGTTTGGTTTGGTTTGGTTTGCGTTGTTTATGTTGAGTGCTTGCCGGCGACTGCTTGATAAATGCAGCGATTACACTTTTTCTGCACACGCGCCTTTTCAGCCTCAAATGTGCAGGCTTATTTTTCTCAAGGTTGTGCTATTCCAGCCCCATTCGCTTCAAAGGTTAAATGCTGCTGAAATTGAGTGTGCATAAATTCACAAAATCTTGGCTGGTACAGTTTTGCGATTTTTTGTCGACGCTTAAATTCACATATTTTACCATATTATTTTTAGGTTTCAGTTAGTACCTTTCTTGGCCATATTTATAAATAGAACTCTATTTGCTATGAGCTTTGGGTGGGTTAGTATTGTACGAGTATGCTTGAACAATTTTGAATTTTTTTAAAAGAATAAGCAGGCTCGAAAGGAGTGATAATTTCATTTAAATCAGGCAAAACGGCAATGCCCGCCGCATGTCCGAAAGCATGAAAGAGTTAAAATTCTAATAACGCAATTTGTAGCTAAACAGAGAGAATCCATTTAAATTTATGCGTACCAACATCAAATTATTATACTTTTTGCAAAAAATAGCAACAAATTGGAGATTTTTAATTCATTGTTATGAAGTGATTTTTGCCATGAAAATTATGTTGCATAAAATCACATCGATAGAGCATCTCATAACTATATAAACATTTTTTAAGTGTATATTCCTTTATATAAAAAGTTGTAAACTAACAATTATTTTGGATCTCTCTTTTTGGACTTTTTAAATTTCAGCTTGTCTCATTCAGCCATCCTTTATTTTGCAATGTTAAGGGCCAGTTTCACAGTGGATGTTTAAATCTAATTTGCGAATTGAGTTTAAATCTAGTTTAACTTTTCTTGAGTTTCACAGTGCATTTATTTAAATTCGGAATAATGAATGGCAACTTCGAATATTTGACAATTGAAGGTTGACACAACTTGCCAAAAACATATGTTCAATTGTTCAATTATGGAGGCAGCGCGAACTCAAAATTTTTCGTCGGCCGAAAGAAGTGAATTATTGGATATTGTGCAAAGAATCCACAGTTTATATCATTTATAATACTACGGGATCATTTATATGTGCTATACCATGCAGTTTTATGTTTAATTTGATCTCTTATAAATTGCAAAATTGTCGACGCAGCTTGCTTGCTCATCCGAAATCAGCTGTTTATTTGTTTTCGATTGCAACTCTGTGCCGTACTTAAATATCCACAATCGGCTATTTAAATCGTGTTTAACTTCCAACTGTGAAACTGAAATTCCCTATTTAAACTGCAATCAGAGATAAATATCCACTGTGAAACTGGCCCTAACTAAGATATTTTTTCTTGAGTATACATTTTTCTACCGAAATGTTCGGATTCAAATATGTACATACATATTACATAAGTTTAAACTTGCTTTTGCTGAAAGGTTAAAGTTCACATAAGAGTGAAAAAGCGGGGCCGTAAGTTTTTTTTAATTAGATTCTAACAGCTTAATGCTCAAACAGTGGACAGTGGACAGTTTAAATAACAACTTCCACTTAAAGTTTGCATTAAAACTAACTTAATTTAAATAACAGTACCCAGCCGCAACTTTAAAGTAAAAGCTTCGCAGCAGCGTTACTTCAACTTGTTGTTGTTTGCCTTGCCTTTATTTCTGGCGTATTTCCACGAACCACAGTAACAATTAGCTTGCAAATGAAAAAAATAACATAATACTAATTGACACAGTTCTAGGTCAAGGTTAAGCAGAAAATATGACAATGACGTTTGAGCGCTCGCTCGCTCCATGATACGGCATCAAATTAACGCACAAAGCAAGCTACATACATATGTACATTCGCTACAATTTGTAATGTTGTTGTAATTTTCGTTGGTCTCGCTTAATTAAAAAAAACTGCAACTTTGTTATTTTTTCAATATTCTTCACACTCTACAATTAAACATTGGAATTACTCACTAGACCGGAAAGTGTTTACAATTATTTTCATACAAAAAACTTTTTTGTAATAATGAAATTACTCACACTTTAACAAGACGTTTAGTAAGAACTTCACTCAAAGAGGACTGCCTTTTTTCCTGGTATCTCTTTATGAATGTATCTTATTGTATGCATGTGTATCTTAAAATGTTGATGACATCATTCATCTGATTGATTCATCTCAGTCGCTGTATACAAGTGCAGGTTGTGAACTAACCTGACGATATTGTCGCATTTCTCACAGCCTGATGTTTAGCTTCATTCGTTGCCAACTAGAAAATAGAAATATGTACTATTAAGCTTTGAATAGTTTATTCGATGTTGGCCGCAAAAGCGCTTCATTAATTTCTCAGTTCACCCTCGTCGTACACTGCGATGCGATGCGGTATGAAGAAAGAAAAAGCCAAATTCGGCATCATTTTTCAACTGGAACTACTCCGCACATTTGTCTGCGCCAACTAATGAACATTTAAGGGAATGCAACAAGGCAGCCACCAAGCTGCTGACTCTGGCTGCCAATTTCCATTTCCTACCCGTCGTCAATGGCTTAGCCACAATACAATAACAAATGATCCTTATTTTATATCAATGGCACGAGAGCGCCCTTCCACGTCCAGAGCCCCCACCAGCAGTGCTGCTCTACTCTATTCGGCTCATGTACATACATACATACATGGCCACTGAGCGCAGAGCATGTGTTGGCATTATTTTTGTTTTTCGGTTATCAAGTCGGCCTGCCGTCTCATCTAACCCAATAATCCACTGCAGCAGCGCACGTCCCAACCCGCCCCGCTTTCAGCTTCAACTGAGCACGACGTTACATTGACTCGTCTTTCTGCTCGCCGTACAAAATTGGCCGGATATAATTTCGTTTCCTAGTGCCAACATGGACAACATTGCGCCGTGGCGCTGGTCAGTGTCGCTCGTGCACACTTCCTGCCTGCCTGACTACCTTTCCTTCCGGTCGCAGTCTGCGCGTCTCGCTTTCAACTACAGTGAGTCACAGTGAAAGTGAGCCACCTTATGTTCTTAGCAAAACTATTTCATAAAATATTGAAAAACGACTCTGATCAAAAAAACCTTTTCATGATTTTATTGTTTAGATATTAAACTTCAGTAATTCACTACGTTTTGGAAATAGTTTATTTGCTTAGTATAAAAAAAGTTACAAAAACCAAAAAAACTCAAAAATATAGCTCACAGTGAAAGTGAACCACTTAGAATAAATATTAATTAAATAAGTTATTAATATTTTGTTGGACAACTTTTTGCAGAAATTAGTGCTAACAGACGCCTGGGCACCGATTCCAACAAATTACATATATATAAAGAAGGAATTGCATGCCATTTCGCTTTTAACGCACTAAAAGGTCCTTTTTCGACGAAATCCTGTGTTTGCTCGTATTTGGGTGAAGATGGACACAAAAGTTCTCAATTATATTTAAGTCCGAAGGCTGCAGTAATACTTCTGATACATGGGGGCAATTAGATAATAACCAATCCCGCGCGCTCCATAAGATTAGTGCTTGGGATCATTGTCATGGTAAAAGTAAAAGTCGCCTCAGTGCTCCAAAACTGACCGAAATGGCTGAAAATCAATTGAATATCCGCGTCAACCCCAAAACAGTAAGAAATTTCCTCAGAAAGCACGTGGACACCTGTCCACGCCCCGGCTGCTGAGTTTGAGTTTTTCTGCGGCACTGCGCCACATGCTATACTCGTGTTCGATTTATTGGCGCTCGGGTCATTTCACAGCTGAATATTTCATTTGTTTCTGCACTTAAGACACAAACTGGCTGACTGCCATTTAATGGCCCTGTGTTCAGTATGTGTGTGTGTGTGTGTATGCAATGTGTGTTGTCTCTATCTTGCTCTCTATTTTCTTCAATTTAACTCTCTCTCCTTTACCTTTCGAGTCTGCTTCACACTTATTTCATACTGAAAGTGCCTCCACATATCGGATTACCCGCCCTAATCTAGCAATTACACGCTGGAACGCTTTGATCCAATTCTGCGCATATCAAATTACTGCAATCTTTATGTTAAAGTGTCCGATCTGCAAGAGATGTGGATTTTTATGATTTCCGCTGAAAATTTACTACTGAGCGTTGAAACTTTCTATATTGTTTTTTTTAAAGCGCCTGGCTTTTAGCCCGATCTTGAACAAAATTCATCTGATGCAAAAAAGCTCAATCAAATTCATTTTTATTCTACAAGAAAATGATATAAATGTAAAAAATGAGATTCAAAAGCATGGAACTGTTTTTATTAGAACATTTTTGTCAGGCTAGTCATAACCAAACCATTTGACGCCTGAGGTTCGGTGAAAATTGCTATGCAATAGATGAATTACGGCCATTTTGACTTAAACTTGAACAGAATTTTTTCTCTTGCTCACATTTCTTAACGCGATTGAAAAATTTTATGAAAATTTGGAAAATTGTCTTTTTCCTAATGAAAAGTGCGAGCGGAAAAAACCACGATCTTTCAACTTTCTTTTATTTGCAAGTGATTTTGAATGCAAAACCTGAACAACCTAGAGTTATTAGGTGAGTTATGAGGTGAGAGATTTTTAAGAATTGATGTCGAAGAAGCGTTGAATAGTCACCAATTCGAGCATCTATAGTTTTTAGCAAAACTTAACAACACAATTCCCTTTAAGGAAGCTGATTTTTGCACAGTGAAATTAATTGAAAAGAAACCCCCAATTAAGACGTTTGTTTAACGGTTTGGCTTTTGAATGCAATCAGACCACGTAAACCTAAAGCATACACGTTTCCTTTCCGCTCTTCCCGAATATAGATGTGCCTCATACCATGCGATGTTGTGCAGCACGCTCCATAAATCAGCAGCAGTAGCAGCGTGAGCAGCTTTTATTGGAAGGCGCGACCACCCTGGCCCTGCCCATCTGCCTGCGATGTCCACAAACTGCTTCGAACGTTCAAGCGGCTGTCCAGCCAACACTCCGCAGTTTCAACAGCAGCAATTTATGCAAGTCGCCAGTTGAAGACTTTCTGCCCGGCCAGCAGCAATGCTGGTGGTGCTGCTGGAAAAAAGGATCTGCGCTGTGTGCGTTCTTCTGACAGCGACTTGCTTTATTTTTGCTTGTGTCCTTGTACGGCATATTTCTACGATGTTAATGTAAACAACAAAATCGAGCAGACAATTTATAATTTATTCAACGTTCATAGTAATTTGTATATATTATGATTTATATTTTTCTTTATCTCTGTATAAATATGTATTTTTAATGTTTTTCATTTTTGAAATAAAAATCCTTTTTCTGTATATCTGAAACTTTTTGTAAATAGTAACAAAATCTATGTGCTATTATTAATAATATTTATAATGTTTAATTTAGTAAAATAGTAACACAAACACACACATACACGGTCACACAGCTACACAAACATTAGCTTTGAATTGCAAAAAACCAACAAACAGTAAAATTAAATTAGCATTTGCAAAGTAACAAACAACTATTGATAGTAATTATTATAATGTGATGTTAAATATTAATTTAATACCTAATAAAAACTCTATGAAAATAACAGCAAGCAAACAAGATGAATGCAAAAAATGAAGACACATTTTTGGAAAGTTAAGATAACGCAAGTGGAAAAAACTGAAAAAAATTGTTAAAAATTTAAATTTTATAAAAATTACTTTAAATAAGTAGAAACTTTTTGAAATTTAATACATTATACATACTTATACATATATATATATATATATATACAGTATATGCTATTATTAATGAAAACGAACGAAAAACAAAAATAGTAGTTTTTGCTTTTTTTCACAAAACTCTTCTTTTTCTTTTCTCACTTATATGCAAATAATATTTCAAAATGACTAAATTTTCTGAAAAGAATGCAAAAATAAAACATACATATGTACGCTAAATAAAACCAAAACATGTGAAGAATCCACAAAATTTTTGATGTTGTGTGCAAATTATAAATAGACAAGAAGAAATATTGCAAACCAACCAACAAATAGTGCAACTCAATAAAAAATAACATAATGAAAAGACAAAAGTTTAATACAAATTTCCAATTCAGAGCATTGTTCTTGCTTCCTCTACTGTACTGTACTGTTTTGTCCTGCACTGTCCCTGTGTCCTTTGTAAAGAGGCAGTGCGATTAGATGTGAGACGAAATTGAAATTGCAACTTGAATTTTGAAATCAATCAAATCGATGCAGTGGAAAATATACATATATTGTGCCCAGTTCCTGACATAGGTCATACTTACTACTTTTCAGCTCATCTTATAATAATATGTCTGTATGTTGGCAGGCGGGCTTCGGAAAGAATTGCACAATGCAACATTCATACGTTTCTCATATTTCTTTACTTTAACGTATAAAATCGGAAACTCATTATTTCCTTTTTTATCTATGTAATGTAGCGTCCATCGGAAATCGAATTTGGCTTCAAATCGTAACATTCATTTTCGAATATCGAATCATTCAGCCCTGTTAAACATTTCACTTTGGATCCAAATTCAAATCAATGCCAATTAAAATTGATTACGTGCCCAAAGCGATATCGATCGGAAGTGAAATGTGGAACATGGCAGATTGTGTGTTTATTTCGAAATTTGGAACATTACAATACAATGCAATATGAGTGTTCCCAATTTCGATTTTCTTATGCATATTACAATTCGGAATTAAGAAGTGCATATCGGAACGAAGTTTCTATACAAGCCATGATTACCTTGCAAAACCAATGATTATTTATCTACTTTCTAACGAATTCTATAATATCTTATGTTTATAGGTATTTATTTGATGAAGGAATGAAATTATTCGTTTGTAAAAGTTGCATGCGAGGAGCTGATCACTTTCAAACTTATTCTGCATATTTTCTCAATTTTCGTAGCTAAACTGTTGATAAATTAACATGTATGTCATCATTACCCAGGTATATAGTGAAAAGTGGTATTCTTGTTCTTGATGGTGATTGCAAGTCTGTTGTTTTTAAATGCTGCCAAGAGAATTGTTACCGTTGTTCCTTGTAAAGCCTAGTACTATTTTTATGAAAGCAAAATAATGCACGCGAACTATCATAAAAAAATTTTACAAAATCTATAAAATGTCGAAGTAGTGCAAGCATACATTTTTTCAGCTTGAATTTTGCCATAAAGTGACAGTGATATAAATAAGCATAAGAAAAAACGTTTGAAATGAAAATTAAATTCGTACGAAATATGAATGAAAGTATTATCTGCCATGTGGCACTTTCGACCGAAATCGATTTGAGTATGAAATAAATTTCAATTTCTTCATGTGGTTGCATATAACATTTTTTTTACATATTTGCAACTAACATTGTCGAAATTTTCACGATGTAATAATACACGACCCAAATTTTTTGCAGCGTAATTCTATTTTTTTCGTGAAGTTAGTACTAGGCTTAGATAGAAAACAGCTTCGGCGAAAATGCCAGCAGCCTATATTCCGTTTTGTGCTTCAATATCAATAACTGTTTTCTGCTTAGCTGCTTAGCTGCTGCCCTTGAACTTGACCTTGACCTGCATATTTAAAACACACCTGAGAGTTGTATTTGTAAATCGCATTTCTTCCACTTGTGCACATATTTTACATAGAAAAAGAAATTAAAGCATATTAAATTTCATTTGAAGACCTCTTCAGAAATTCTCGTTTGAGCCAAACCAATTAACTCGGCAAAATATAAGCAAACGAATTGAGAAATGTAATAAAAAAAAGCGAAGGCGTGTGCCAGCGAAAGTGCATAGAAAGACAGCACGACGACATGCAGCGTTGCAAATTAATTTAGTTTAGAGCGACGACAACAAGCTGCAAAATAAGCTCACATCAATTAAGTTTAAGTTGAACTGAATAGAAAGGGTGGCGCTGACCCCGTCAGCCTCCTGCCAGCGTATGATATGTTCACCGGAGAGCCTGGTAGAGCCTGGTGCCAGTATGAGTGTGTGCAATGTATGCGCTAATTAATTAATTAATCGAAATTAACAACCGAAACGAAACAACTACAACAAACAACATCCACAATAGGCCTTAGTGACTGGTGTTAGACATGCACACACATACGCGTACGTGGTATGCATGTATGTGCGCCTTAAAGTATGCTTTTGTTGCACTTGTAATTTACACATTTTTGTTGTGTTGTAATGTTTAAGTATGCATGCGCGTTATGCGTGTGCGAATAAGTTGTTTTAGTTTCAGTCAATAATTGAAAATATGTGTTTTTCTTTAATTTAATATAATTTGTATTGTACAAAAATAAAACAACATATATTTAAAAAAACATTCTGACTTTTTCTTTTGCATTGCTGATTTTGAGTTCTGACTGATCTTTAGTTGACACAATTTTGCTTGCGTTAATTTTGAAAAGATTTCCAAAACTTAACACAATAAATTTATTTAAAAAAAAATTTAACAAGTATTTTAATTTGGACAGAAGTTCCGTTTTTTGTGAACATTTATAGTTATTTTTAGCAAAGAGTAAACTAACAGAGGGGCTACACTATATTGCACTGCAAATCTGACAAAAGTATTTAGCATTCGGTTTCAAAATGCCGGCAAATATTCTATCAAATTGAATTTTCTATTCAGAGTCCTTTTTTTACTTTCACAATGTGCAGTATCTAATTAATTGCAAATTGTGATTTAAAGTTTTTATTAAACTGAAAAGGACAACAAATGAATTTAGTGTTTCGAACGAATGCCAGTTGAAAGCAGCTGTCAATAGCTGTAACTAACAAAAAATTTCTTTGAGTGTATTTGCTTACACATGCATGCATGCAAATAGGCGATTGCCAGGATGTCAGAGCTTGAAGCCTCCTTGCTCTGTTTGCTTGCGTGAAATGTGCATAAGCAACATACAATTTTAACTTTACATTTCAAAGAGAAGAATGCCAGTAATTTTATGCGGCGCTTAAAATTCGATCAGTTTTGTTTAAAAAAACAGAAACTCCGCCAAAATGCAACTATTTTTTATAGTTTTTATCAGTGATTGGAAGGCACTTCGCTCGCACTGTGTAGAAGGCAGCTAAATAAACTTCATAGCTCTCACAAGTGCGAACAGAGGCGTGTGCGAATTTTAGAATTTTGAATATTTACTTATTGCAAATCAGGGTGCAACGTTGTTTGCAAAAGCACAAGCAAGCAGAGTGTAGAGTGCAGGTGCAACTGCAGAAAAGTGTGAGCAGAGTAACTAGCGGCTTTTTCTTTTGGTACTAACCAAAAAAAGTAAAGGTGCTAGTAAGTGGGAGCACTAAACATAGTCATAGTCATGCTAATCAGCGTGCGCACCTTTTTTTTTAACATACAAAGAGTGCATCTGCAAGTGTGCGAGCAATTGTGAACACCTTTATTACTACACTGCACTTTGTGCGTGAATGCTAGAATCAAAGCATATTAATGATATTTTCCGTGAAAACAAGTCATTGCGGAAATATGTGCATGAAAAGAGTAGTCCTTTGAACAATATGCAGTTAAAATTTTTCACGAATTTTACAGAGTACTTTACTTAAATTCCTTTTAATCTGAGAGTTGCATGTATGTACTACGAATATATGCAGATACATATTTGCAAAGTGGCGCCACGACAATTCTACGCTCATCCGCTCACAGTTAGTTTCTATTACTTTGAGTTTAGTTTGTATCGTTAGCTTTTTGATAGTTGTTTTTGTCATCTGCAAGTGTGCTATATATGATTTATTCACTCTTTAGTTTATATGAATATATACATAAATACATGCATAAGCTCGAGAGTTCAATTAATACAATATAGTTCATAAACTTAATATAGTTAATAAATATATATATATATATATTTAAAAAAATTAACTCTAACATCTATTAAATATAATAATGTAAATGTTTATATTTATAAATACACACATACACAAAACAAAAAGAGAAAAATCACAAAAATAAACCAAATAAATAAAATAAAAAATTCAATTAAACAAGCCCACAACAACAACGCTCAAGGCGATGAAAAATATAAAAAGAAAATTTAAACAACTAAATGCGAGCATACCAAAGTTAATCAATTAAAGTAGGAAACGAATGTGAAGAGAGTCGTTGGAACGCTCGAAGTTGAAGCTTCAGTGGCGCTTCAACTCGATGAGATAGATACTATATGTACATATGTGCATAGTATGTATGTATGTAGCTGATGAGAGAATTGAACTGCTGGAATTCCTCGAAGGCAAATAGACGGCGGCCACTACATGCGAAACGGGTTGTAGTTGCCGCAGAGACATCAGGGGAGTGCAACGGAGAGGATTCAAACGAATTTCGAGTGGCCAGAATGAGCAAGGTGTAGTGTTGCGGACTCAATGAAGTGTCCCCCCTGCGCAGTGATGTGTCGGTTAAGCGTTCAAAGTGTTCATAAGTAAGCCGGAGTTACTTCCTAGCGCATATTTCCTCCTTCTACTTTAGGGAATTTTCGAGAGGCACCACTAAGCATTGCAGAACGGCATTTTGTACTGTTCTGTTTCGGTTTTAAGTACATATGTAATTGATAGTTTTGTAGGTGTGCTTTGTTGTAATTAAAAACCCCGATGCAGTTCAACTCAAATCACTTTCACTGCTCCCACTATAAGTATCTATATTTAATAATTATTCTTTTCCGATAATGCTATATACAAGTTTTGTACATATACATGTACACGTACATACATATACATACATATGTATATGCATATATATTTATATAGACACACTTAAATTAATGCATACATAATTATAATAATAACAACACAAAAGACGTTATATCCAAGAAGCAATAAAATATTTCGAATAAAAATGAAATTTAAAAAACCAGAACTTGAAGTTATATAATTGAATTATATCAAGAAGCAAAAACAAATTAGCTTGTATTTAGCGAAAACAACAACAAGCAAAAAAGAAAGTAATTAAATTAGCAAACAATTGATCTTGATACAAAAAAGTATATTTACTTATAATATTTGACAAAGAAAAAAGATATACATACATATATATAAACTTATATACATTTAAATATATCAATGTGCAATTTTTGAGAAAAATGGTTAAACAACAAAAACACAACAGCAAATAGACATTATACATATATTAAAGAAGCCACCAGCAGCAAAGCAAACAACAACATATAATAAAAAACACGCATATTTATAAAAAATAAAAATATATAATTGAAGCTTATAAACATAAATTACAGAAGTTGACAGAAATTGAAAACACACACACACCAGAGCAAAAAGTAACATTGTTTAGACAAATACACACCGTACACACACACACATACACTACACAGGATTAATATTGACAAAATATGAATCAAAATGTTTAGAAATACAACAACAATGAACACAACATTTAATACATAGTAATATTTTAAGCAAATTTTGAGAAAAAGAATACTCATAATTGTTAATAACGAAACAAAATAAGATTACAAAATAATAATGCAAAATAAATTAAAACAAAATGCAAAAAAACGACAAAAAAGCAAAACCAAAAAATTATTAAACAATTATAAAGATATTGATAAAAACTCGTATATGTTTTTCTCTCTTTAGTAAATTTAGTTAAAAATTATTGAATTAATATTAAGTGTTAGTCTTACAGATTTAAAAAAACACACAAAAACCAAACATGGATGAAGAGATATAAAAAGCAACAACAACAAAAATGAGAATTTATATTAAGGCATAGTTTTTGTTTTTTGTTTTTTGGAAATTGTTTAAATGATTTAAGAATTTAAATTGAGAAATAAAAATTATTAAATAAAAATTTTCGTACGTTGGTGTTGCCACTTGGGACTGGGGCTCGAAGAGCACACTTGAACTGAGATCCAATGTGATGACATGCAGCCAGATTTTATTTCCTTGTAATCCTCGCTTTTCTAGAGTGCCTACTTTGTTTGAGTCGTTACTTGAGAGACGCAAGATTCAGAACTTTATCGCAAGTATTTCAAACCGTTCGTTCTCATATTGGCAAGTCACAGCTCTCAGCTTTCCCACACACTTTTCAATGGCCTGCAACGATCCGAATTTCGAATTTCTCACATTCGATGATTCAGAACCAAATACGCATACTTACATACGTGCTCTATAAAAATTATTAAAAAGTAAGACTTATTTCAAATATTGCTTTTTTTAAAGCGGTAAGTAATCAATTACCCAAGAGATATGTTCAATTTATTCTAATACTAATTCAACTGATATTATTTACACGAAACTGAAAGATTGAATAGAAACTGATCGAAAACGATTGGAGTTCGATTAAATTCATCATCGTTCGAAAGTGAAAGGTGTAACATGGAGCTGCAGGTTTTTCACTTATAAGACCTTGCTACCATTTGCCACAAATCAGCGCGTATAAATCGATAGGATATTGACTGAAAATTTCCATTTTAAAAGCTTTCGCCAATTCTGCCAAAAGTATCACGTTCCAATAACATCTTCTTCATCTTCTCTCTCTGTGTTAACTACTGGCGGGAATACTGCCAGAGACGCTTGCAATTTGATTGAGTATTAATTTGAATGTTGCTTTCCTGCTTGTACATATTTTCAGGAGGACAGCTTATCAGTGTGGAATCGAACCGCCACGGATCACACCAGTACAACGCGCATTCGCGACACGCTGCGCAGGATATTAAACATACCTCTCACAATGGCAATGGAGTATAAGATACACTGTGATAGCCTTAAATATGTAGCAATGTGAGTGTCTTCTACCCAAAGGCACGAACTCTACATATGTACTAATTATGCTTCTATATCACTTTCGTTCTCTCTTTGCAGTAATAAAGGCCCTTTGAAAAGCTGAAATTCAGTGAATAACTCATCAAAAAACACAATAACACAAGCAACAGCAACAACAACAACACAACAGCAACAGATAATTTAATACGCTACAACATTTGCCAGCCAACAGCAACAACAACTACAACACACAACAACAACAGCATCTTAAAATTATTGAAAATATTGAAAACTTCTGTTTTATTAGTCGAAATCGAAAGTAGCCAATGTTTTTATTAGAGTAAAAAGCAGTTACAAAAATATGCTTCGGTTTCGCCCCCTCCCTACACACCCCGGCTGCACCTTTATTGAGCACAGAAAACGACACTGCTGAAGAGCCACTGAACTGCATAACTTATATATTTATTATTTTATGTACACGCCATAGCTCGGAAATATTGCCTGGCCGCTCCGACAACGTTCTCCTCCTCCTCCTCCTCGCTCTCCGTTTTCTTTGCTGCCATAACATGACTCAAAGATATTCGACAATAAAATACCATTCCATCATGTACGCACCTAACTCCACCTTCCTCCTTGGCGCCGGCTACTTATCAAAGGGACGAAGCCAGCCCGCGTCACTACTCCAACTACAGTTTCAGCACTTTTAATTTCTTTCGGAATGCAAACTTCAAAGCTGCATTTTTACATATTTTCGTTAAGATCTATTGTTGAAATGTATACTACAAAAAGCATACTGTGTGAACGCCACTGTTGGTGGTTAATTATATGCATCTGTTGGTATGTATTTTGTTTCACTTGGTTTTGCCTAAAAAATTCTTTACAGAATAATATTTTCGTTTAACATTTTTTTCTAAAAAAAATAATAGATATTAAAGGTTTATTTCTTCGTTTAAAACAAACATAACAAATTTGTAATATACACATTGACATATACATGTCACTCAATACACACACTCAGCGAAACACACGTACATATATCGCTTCCAATAATCCCCCACTCCTACAAGGAAATTTTGAAAATTTCCAGCCCAACTTTAAATTCTGAATGAGAAGATTTAAAAATAAAAAAGAATTTATTAAAGTTGCAGAATATAAGTTGAGTTTTATTTGGTATTAGAGTTGCAAAGCCACAGCTCGCTAAAATGTCTTCCGATTGAATGTTTAATGGGAACCTACAAGTCCTGAGATTCATGCCCTTAAATCTCTAAAACAGCTGTCATTTCACTGCCATATTTTTTGAAAATGTTCAACTGGTCTTCGTTAAAGCAATTCCGTTCATCAATTTTACCCATCCTCCACAGCTATCACAGCGCAAATTATTACTCTTATTTTTTGTTAATCCCACTTTTTCCTTGCAAAACTATTGTAGAGTTAATAAAGAACAAATCAAATTCACATTAAATCACATTTATTATGTGAAAGCAAATTAATAAATGTAGATATTTTGTAGAGTTTCTATTTTACTAATGCATTTAAGCGTGATTGTGGTCATTTATAAATATTTTACAATCCAAAGAAATCGATAATACAGGACTGAACTTAAAATTAATGCACAATTATTTACGTCGAAATCATATTCGAAAAGTAAAAACAATCCACACTGGAAGCTACTTATCATCAAACGTCGTTAAATCGAAGAGATACACATTGGAAATAAGACAATCGCCCTCCTGCAAATAAATTAAATAGTTAAATAGCGTAGAACCAAATTTTTATACAAGGATCGGGACTAACCGCCGGCGTAATGCCCACCAAGGCATCAGCATGTCCATAAAATTCCTCCTTAAGCGAGATGACAATAGTCTGCAAGTTGGTCGTGTGGTCGCGTATGTACGAAGCAACTTTACCTATGTTGGTGTTGTCCAGAGCAGCATCAATTTCATCCAACACAAAGAACGGCGCAGGTTGGTAACTAAAAAATACAGTACCAAACATTCAAGAACTCAGTAACTCACTTCCTCAATATGTGAGTGGCTGCAGCTTTTACCTGTGTATGGAGAATAGCAGCGCCAACGCGGCAATGGTCTTCTCACCACCACTCAGATTATTCATGGGCTGGAAGCGCTTGCCGGGTGCCACACAATTATAATTGATGCCATCTAGGTAGGGCTCTTCGGGATTGTCTGGACCCAGATAGGCTTGAGCCGCCTCATTACGAGCCAACTTCTTGTAGATGCCATCAATGGCATCAGAAATGTGCTGGCAGCACTGTATGAACTTTCCGGCGCGTTCGTTTTTTACCCGCTCGAATGCCGATTTTGCCTTTTTCGCTTTGCGGCGTGCATTCTCAAACTCCTCATTGGTGGATTGTACTTTTTCGGTAACACGATCTAGCTTCTGCATAGCTTTCAGGTTTGGTGTCTGTATACGTTCGAGCACGTCTAACTTGCCTTGCAGTTCCTTTTGCATTTGATCGTTGGTTTTCTTGAATGCGGAATCGTCCTTAAGCTTGCACACTTCTCGCGGTAGGGTGCGATAGTCCACTTCAATTCTGTAATTGTATATTTCAAATTAAAAAAGAAGGGTATACTTTCAAAGTCTATATTCGATGACTCCATCTAAAGGGGGCTAAGTCGATATAGGTTGATTTCGTACATTCAATTCAAACTTGGTGCAAATCTGTTCACCACATCCAAAGCTCTGATGGAAAATTTATTTCTCCCCTTGGTAATATTATATAAAAAAAATAATAAACGTTTAACTCTTGTGACAAATTTTCAGACTTAGCATGCTTCTAAACGGAGCCGTCGATATGTATGTGTAAGTAACTGACTGGTTCTCACGCTCCAGTATCATTGAGGTGGACGTTGAGGCGGTGGCATTCTCAGAATCACCTTGACGCACTGCATCATCCAGCGATCCTTTTAACAACGGCACTGCTATGCAATCCATCTACACAAAGTAATGCAACCAAAATTAAAACTGCTCTAGATATGTGTGTTTGAACATACCTTCGCCTGCATGAGTACGTTGTGGCGTTCATTCTTCCTTGTCTCAATTTTCGACTCAATCGACGACACTTGACTGCCCAGATTGTGTATTTCTTTTGCTAAATTCGCAACATCGCGTCGTGCCTTGGAGATATCCTCATCCATATCGTCGACTGCTTGTTTTTTAGCCTGCTTTTCCTGCTTGAATTTCTCCATTTTTTCTTTATCCTCGTCTATTTCCTTAAGATAGCGAATTTCGGCTGCTTTCAAGCCTTCTAAGGAATCTTCTTCATCCTGCACACTGCGTTCCCATCGTTCGAGATTCTCTATAAAAACACGAAAACAATATACATTTCATTTTTGTTCAAAGCTTTAAAATCGTACTTTTGGTGTCCTTCTGTTTCTCAAAATCCAACTGCGTATTGATAGCATCAATTTGTTGCTCGAATTCTGCTCGCTTGCGTGCACGTTCTTGCTGCATGACCAGCTCGCGCTCCTCATATTGGCGTATATTCTTTACGCCCAATCGTCGACAGAAGTTGGCAAACACTTTGTCCTCTACGTTGTTCATGTTCTCCTTGATCTCCTGTATGTCTTGGTCGCGGTTCAGCATGCGGCGCTCAATTTCACTGATTTTTGGCTTTAAAGAAACGAAAGATAACAAATCAACTTGAATTGATACCGTGTCAAAAACAAAACGTATCCACTTTACGTACACCGAATTCGTCCAACTCAAGCTGCACTTGCTTCAGCTGATTATCGAATTGTTGTATTGACTTCTTGGATGATTCCAAATCGACCATGCTATACTTGAGGCGATTCTCCAAGCCCTAGTGAATAGTATACGTTATGCTTGTAAATCTTATATCAAAACAATTCCTACCTTTATCTGCGATTCAACGGTGGCGAGTTCACTCTGCTTGCGTGATTTTTTCACAAGTTCCTTAAGCTCTTCGTTCAAACGCTCCTTCTGCATTTTCAGCTGTGCCATGTGCTTTTCATCCCAACGCTTTGCCTTACGCGCCAGATCATGACTACCGCCAGAAATAATGCCGGATTTCTGATAAAAAGTGCCGTCCAGAGCCAACGCGTCAAAACGGGAACGATCAATTTCGTAGGCAACTTTCATAGCATCCTCAGGCGTCTCGCAAACTAGGGCGTTGTTTGTGGCAAACAGTACTGCGCGCTCTATCTCGGGAGGATCAAATTTGAGAACATCGAAGACCAGTTTGACGTTACGCGGCTCAGTGATGGTTCTAAATGGAAAGAAAATATATGTTAAATACAGCAACAAGCAAGAGGGAGATGACGTTACCTTAGACGCTCTTTCAGCGGTTTTACTTGCAAATAATCCAGTGGAAGAAATGTTTCCACCTCCAACATTTGTTCTTTTAAAATCTGCAGTTTGAATATAATCAATAACCCCGATCATAATATTTGTTTCATTGTAAATCACCTGTATGCAATGCCTAGCTGTCTTTTCAGTGTCCACAATGATGGCTTCCATGTATTTTCCAAGCACCTTTGTGACTGCTACATTATAGCGCTTGTGCGTGGGTTGACACATGTTGATCATGCGATCATACTACAAACGGAGAAACATATTTTATTTATTCATGCTAAGCAATGAGAAGAATGCTTTCAGATACATACAACACCGGGAACTTGTTTCTTGAATAATTCCACCACTTCCTGCTTTTTCTTGCGCCTAGCATCTTCGTGTTTGTCATTCCTGGCATCGCCCAGCTGATCCCGCACGTTTTCTAGGTCCCGCTGTATCTCCGCGATTTTTTCTTTTGAACTTCCCACATCACGGCGCAGCTCATCCTTGATGCGATTCTGTTCTTCCAGTGCTGCCTGCGATGATTTGATGTGATCCATGAGTTTATCGCGCCGTTTGACTGCTTCCTCGCGTTGCAGTGACAACTTCTTGAAAGCTTCCTCCACGGACGCTTTGCGATTGCTCTCGCCATCCAGCATATCCTGGTCGGATTTCTGCTCCCGATTCACAGAGTCCAGCTGTGAGCGATACTGAGTTGCTGTGGATTCTGCTTGCTGCTTCAAACGGTCGTACTCTTGCACTAGTCCTTCCTCCATATGCACGCTCTTTCCACGCTTCTGCGACTCATTCTCCAATTCGTCTTCAAAGCGCTTCTTCATCGCCTCTACCTCTGCCAAATGCTTCTCTAACTTGCAAATGTCCTGCTGATGCGCGTTGTCGGCTTCACGAGCCGTTTCCAAAGTTTTCTGCAATGATGTCAGTTTTTTCTGACAATGTGCTACCTTCTCCTTGGCTTTTATATACAGCGGACGCTTCTTGTTCATTTGTGTCTCAAATTCACGAATTTCTTGCTCAATTTTTGCCAAGTCTCGCGAAATTTTTCCCGTGTCTTTTTTCTTCTGACGCAACACCTCGTCTGCCTTTTCTTTGCGCACTTCCACTGCACGGATTTCCTGCTGTTTAGCTTCCATATCTTCATTTAGTTTCTGTATGTCCTTCTCGACGTGGAACAGACGAAAGAGTTGATATTCAACTTGTTTTTCATTCTGTGCAATAAAAGTTAAGAATTAAATTAACGAATTCAATTGAAAATGCAAATTGCTTATTTTCTTACAAATTCATTTTTCAAGCGTGCGTAACGTTCGGCTTCCATTTTTTCGTGTTTGGCTTCTTTGCGTTCAGCAGCAATACCTTTCTTTTTTTGGTATGTAAACTGTGTTTCCTCCTCGGCCAGATTCATTTCCTGCTTCAAGCGATTATAATCCTCCTTCAGTAGACCAGATCTAAAATAAAATAAAGAATTAACGGTGATATGAATACAATACTGACGTATTAGCTCTTTGTGTAACAGTTACTCACCCACTGATCTCTTCAAAGAGGGCTGTACGCTCTTTCGGCGTCTTCATAGCAATATTCTCCACAGCACCCTGAAAGACGAGAAAATTCTTCGCCTTCACGTTGATACCCATCTTTTCCAATCTACTCAAGTAAATAGTACTGGACACACTCTCTGCGTTGATGCGGTACTCAGAGGAGCCCCCCACTACAGAGCGCTGGAAATCCATCTGCTGCTCCCCATTGATGACAAATTTCGCGATAACATAGCAGCTCCGTGCTACCGGTTTTCCAATCGAAGCGCCATGTATGAGATCGTTGAGGCGTTTTACTCGCAAACTGGACGTTTTCTCCCCCATTACAAAACTAATGGCGTCCATGAAATTTGACTTCCCTGTAAATGTAGAGATTTACTTCAACAATTCACAATTACTTTTACACACAAATGCGCTTACCTGAACCGTTGGGACCAATAACTGCAGTGAACTGCTTCAGCGGTCCCACTACGACGTGGCCCCGATAAGACTTGAAATTTTCCATTTCTATGAACTGAAGTAATGATCCATTCTCTGTAGCGGGTGGTGGCGCAGCAGCAGCGGCCACTCCGTCGCCTGGTTCTTCATCAGTCATTTTGTTATACACTTGCTACTTTTATATTTCACTCTATTTCCACTATTTTTGTTCAACAACAGCCGCGAAAAATCCAACAAAATGTTAAAATTTTCTGAAAAGTTATAATTTTCACGGAACGACGCGCGTTTTTTTTATTATGATTGCAGTTGACAGCTTCTACGTGACAGTGCTGCCACAGTTAGTTTTCAAGCCAACGCGACGTTTTGTTTTTATATGCTTACATGAGATACAAGTTGTGCATCAAAAAATTCGGAAGTTGACTTGAGCTTTAAATTTCGGATTTGATATCCGCTCTCTTCACTCTTTGGACTGGATAAAAATAGGAATGAAAGTTTTTTATTTTTCATCAAGATACAGAAAACTTCTGTAGCAATAAACTAAATTATATTTGCTTCAAAAATGTTTAATTATACTTAAAAATTCCGTTTACAAGATTATAATAGTACATAATTGATTGGCGCATCAGCCCAAGGCCCATAGAGGCCTAGCTTGCTCGAATTAACTTGCGTATCCGAACGGATTCAGAAGCTTTTAATGGCAAAGAATACTCTCGGAGAATCGCCAATTCATAGCGAGAAGTGGCGCCGCGCGAAGAAACAATTTAATACACAAATTCTCTTTTTATTAGATGTTTATTGTGTGCCCCGATTGAGATTTGAACCTCCACCGCGGCACTAAGATTATGCTCGCACAATATCAAAGTTGTTTTATCCACTGCAAGCCCTCCTCCTCTTTCATATCAAATTTATTTGATGTTTTTGTCGATTTTGATTTTAGATTAGGTAAAGTTGCGTTTTCACTTAAGTTACGTTTTCGTTTTCTTTCTCGACCCGAAGTAGCAGTATTTCCATGGTCTTTAACTCTGGCTGCACCTTCTGTTTTGATAGAAACTTCTTGTTTACTTAAACAAGATTCTCGCACTAATTGTAAGGATTCCTCATCGGCACGTTTCAAACGATTCACAATTGTTTCGCTCAACTGTAGACGTGGTTCAAACTGAGCCCCCAGCAGCGGATGTCGTACTTTAATACTTGGCACTGGAACCTGGCCCATAGGCGGACAGAGAGCGTCAATCTGGTCTGGAGTCACCGCTTCGTTCGCTTTTAAACGTTGTCGCAAAACTATATTTCCTTTAATTGGTAGCAAGCGCATTGCATAGCGCCCTTTGCGGTTGCAATAACCGAATGCCTGTTGTTTCATGCTAGAAGCTTCCACTGCCACCGCCTCAACATCACTGAAGTCCGTTCGTCCTGGCAACTTCAGTTTATGTCCTTGTAAAAGGGTAGGATCGGTGTCTTTGGAACACTGCAAAAACACAGAATAAATGAAATAAATTGGAATTCTGTCTCATAGCAGAATGTAGAGCAATCGATGGAGGTGTCCAAGTACAAGTGATAGCACTCGCAGACACTCACGACACTTCTCGTTTTTTGTCGCTAGAAACAACTGGACTAACCTGCAAAAACCACACTTCATCTTCCAACGGATCGATTTCCTGAAAGTAGTCATCTGCGATTTCGGCTGCCGTTTCTCGGTACTCTGTGTTTGTTTCAAAGAAATTCTGTTTATGTAGTTTTGACGACTTCGAGTCCTTCATTATAAAAGATTTGTGCTAAAACAATATTTTTAATTTCGACGATTCCGAAAAACGTGAATCACTAGTGATGGTGGTGAACAGGGCTGCCGTTCAGAAATTTTAAAACCCGACACAAGAAGTGAAGAACTGTTTAGAATAGCGGGGTTTGGACGGTCCTAAATGTCGTCCAACATGTAGGTCCGCTTTTACACGAGGCGACTCGGCTTTACCGATTTTTTGACATTCCGCTTTGAAATCGCGCATAGCTTTTACACGAGTCGACTCGCTCCACTCCACATATTGACACTAGAGTTTGCAGCTGGTTTTATTTGTGTAATTTGTAAACATTTAAAGCACTTATTCCACTCTTTGCTCATTTTATTCTTTATATTTACTTTTATGCGTAAAATTCTGTAAATTTTTCAGTTTATTTGCAATATGTATTCACTCGATTTCAAGTTTTAATTTACAGTCGACAGCGCGAAGCGCGAAAACGAATAAAGAGGAACGTCAGAAAATCAGAAAATCGCAGCACAATCGCTGCCCGAGCGATTTTGCGCGTTCCCCTGTCGTTTCACCCCTCTTTCCTACATTCTTCCGTGTCTCCGGGGCCGAGTCGCATCGTGTAAAAGCGGACTAGGACAAGCCGGGATGTTGGATCGTGTATACGCAAGAAACATCTGCTTGTCACACATGTGGGATGGTTTTCAAAATTGTTTGATATTTCTGCTCGCTTGTCAAACCATCCAACCTGTGTAAACACATGTTGGTCAAGCCTAGTGTATTTTGGCACTTTGAGAAATTGTCTGTGCTGTAAACATGATCACGGACAGTAAGAATTTCATTGAGCTGCAGCCTGCAGTTGGTTCTTACTTTGAAATATACGTTAATTAGAAAAACTTAAGGATGTATAAAATTAAATGAATAAAAATGGCTTTAAAATTTTAATGCTATAGTATTTCATTTTGCATCACTATGAAAATGAATGCTTAAATGAATGGATTAAATTATAGCTGTTGATTTGCTTTCCATTTTTGTACACTAAGAAATTAAATAATTTCTAACCAGCCTCATCTTTCATAAAATAATTGCCATGTAATTTTATATTACATGTATTTGACGAGTCTAAAATTTAACATATTTTTTTTAAAGAATGTTGTTGTTAATTTTATTAATTATTGAATCAGTTTTTCCAATGTATGTTTTCCATTTGCCACCACGAGCCACGAGTTTTGAAGTTATATTTCCAAGTACCGTAAAAATTCCTACTACAGCAACTGACTCACCCTGTGCAGTTGCTTACTGTTACCGTTGCTCATGCAGCTATTTTCAGGAAACGTTGTTAGCCGAGCACACACATTATATTATCGTAGTGGTAGCACGTCAGCAAACTGTAAAAAATAGAAGAACGTAAAGGAAAATTTTTATTAGGTTTTTCGTTTTTTGAAAATGTTTGCATTATAATTTTTATTTTGTTAAATGTGTAATACAATATATACAAAGCGGTGACTAACGTGCAACCATCATTCAATTACACCAGCAATATTTGAATTTTTGTGTAAGTAAGAACTGTGCAAATTGATAAGGTTCATGTTTTTGCCTGCTGTTTCCAAAATTAAAATAGTGAAAACATTCGTAACGGGCTAGCAAAATGCAACCACATATTGACAGCACACAGCTTCATGCCTGGGCACTACCAGACTACAGTACCGATAAACTATTTACTGACCATACACAACTGCATTTACGTTTTGTTTATCTTTGCAGTTTATTAAACAACGCGGACAACTGAGCGCTACAAATTAGTAGAGAAGAAACTAGAATTTCTTTGCGCAACCAATTCTTCCAGACATGAACCAATCATCATCATCTCCACCGACTTCAATTCTGGAGACGTCAACCAGCTCCGTGACGTCGCCCACGTCCTCCGGCAATGGTACACAGGGGAACAGTACGTTGTACGGCAGTGCTTTAGATAACCTGTCTGCCTTCACTTCATTTCAAGGTAATACATGTGCACTTAAAGTTACCTTTATTGACCCTCATCCAGATTTATGCTTGTGCTCGCTGGTTAATGCCACAAATGCTAAAATATTTCTAAATCTTCTTTTTATTATTATGTACATATATCATTGCAATCCGTTTACTTCCGAGTACTGAAATACAAATTAGATTGTAGCTATATCTAATCAGTTACCGCTTTATTTTTCGCAGAGAGTGCCAACAGCAACAGTACCACCGACACGTCAGCGAGCCCGAGTAACAAATCGCATTTGGATTTATCCACCAATTTCGACAAAACTCTCAACGGAAGCGACCTGAATGTGAGCAGCATTAATGCTAGCATGTTACTGATACAGTCTGAAAGCACGGAGACTAATACATCCCAGGAAGAAGTCGATCCGAAATCCCAACTAGCAAATAAGACAATATTTAAGACGGATAATCCAAATTTGTCAATTATAGAAATTAGTAACAACTCAATTAAAGAGCACGAGCTCGAAAATTCCATTGTGCTCATTGAGACCTCTGAAGAAGAGACCGAAGTGGACAAAGATAGCGAAAAGAAGCAAATGAGCTCTCCCAAAAAGTCGCCGGCTGCAGCTCGTACAGCCGTCGACAGTGCCGCAGAAAAACGCCGTAAAAAGGCTGAATCCCTTATACATTCCAGCAAACAGAAATTGAACGTAGCCATTGCAGAGGCGTCGGCAGCCGAATTCAAGAGGGACGCAGCAGCTACTGCCGGAGGCGATGCAGACACGAGCGTGGAGAATGGCAATTTACAGGCAGAGCCAAAGACCAAGAGAGAAATAAAATTATACGACTCGCTTGAGGAGTTCGATCAGAATTTGCCCTCAACGGTGACTGTGCTGGATACTCCGTTTGGCAGTAAAGTGTATTTGGTGGGAACAGCTCACTTCAGTGAGGAGTCGCAAGATGATGTGTCATACGTGAGCTTCTATTCTTAAGTGCTGTATTGAATGTTAAATCGGAAAATATTTTTACACTCAGGTCATACGAAATGTCCGTCCAGACGTGGTCATGGTTGAACTGTGCCAATCGCGCATACATATTCTGAAGCTAGACGAGAAGACCCTGTTAGAGGAAGTGAAAAACTTCAATTTGGCCAAGGTGTGCTAGAGCACTTACCTCCCGTTTTTAATTGCAGCTGCATTTAAGCGATTCTCTTGTCTGTCTTCTGCTTCCTGATTCTAGATACGCAGCATCATACAAGCGCACGGATACATCAATGGCATCTTCTTCATCTTGTTGCTGCAGATGAGCGCCCAGATCGCAAAGGACTTGGGCATGGCACCGGGCGGTGAGTTCCGACGCGCTTTCGAGGAGATTCACAAGCTGCCCGGATGCGTGCTGCACCTCGGGGACCGCCCCATCCGCATTACATTGCACCGCGCCTTGCGCGCTCTCTCAATGTGGCAGACGGTGAAGCTAGTGTGGCGTTTAACCTCTACTGACACCATCAGCATCCAGGAAGTGGAGGAGTGCAAGCAACGCGACCTACTCGAGAAGCTCATGCAGGAAATGACCGGCGAGTTTCCCGCCTTCTCTGACGTGTTTGTGAAGGAGCGCGATCAGTTCCTCTGCTACTCGCTGCAGCTGGCGGCGTTGCCACAAGCCACAACCGATGGTAGCAATATGGCGCGTCCTGTGCGCGTTGTGGGCGTCGTTGGCATTGGACATGCTAATGGCATCGCGCAGATGTGGGGTCGGGTCGATCCGCAGAAAATTCCCGCCATCATGGAGATCCCACCGGTCAGCACCAGTACCCGTGTCTGCACGTACACCATTAAATACGGCCTGATCGGTCTAACTCTGTTCGGAGCGTTTAAGCTCCTGCGGCCGCGTTTGACGCGTCTCTTTTGATTCTAATTCTATTTGAATTGGTGTAGACTTTCCATTTTCTGGTAGAACAGACTTAATGATATCGATGTAATCTATTATTTTTTAAATTAAAGCTTAATGTTTTTGTAGCAACGAAACAAAATTTCAAATTCTTATATCTCAAATCATTGGGATTTAAAAAAATGTTAAACAGTCTAATTGCGCCCCGATCGTTATATATACATACATTTTTTAGCATAAAAAACAACTATGCCATTTAAAACATTAACAGAGAGTTGAGGTAGACACAACATTTTTTTGTCTTCTGCTTCCAAGGAGTGATCTCTCGCAATTTGTAGCAAATCCGGGTTTGATTTGATGACTGAAGTTGTATAACTTCACATTACTTTTACTCTGCGGAGGTTTTTAAACAATACTTAACATTATTATTTCGAAATTGCGATAACGCTACATTCCGCAATGTATTGAAAAAGACTATATATATACACAAATAAAGTTTTGAATGTTATCCTTAATTGTTTGATGTGCATTATTGCACTCTCTGCGGATGCGCTTCATAGTCCTTTGGTGTGTATGTACTAAAAGCGATTCCCCACGAGCTCATCTCTATTTATGTACATATGTTTGTAGTTGTCTATTTTTAACGTGGGCTGCCAGCATATGTTTGTCAATAAATATACATATACACGAATAAAATAAGATTTTTTGTTAGTGCTTTTGGTATTTGGTTTGAATTCCTTCATGCTTTCAATTGTCGATAATGCAAGGTGTATTATCGGTGCTAAATTAAAGCTCGTAGTGTAATGCTTTTTCCTTTGGAAATTTGTTTAATTTTCAAATACACCTTCAAAAGAAAATTGAATAATTAAATGTTTATCTTAATTTATCTTAAATTTTTTTTTTAATTGATATCTTTAGAACTATCTACTTTATAAGTCGCGGATGAGCGCGACCTCAATTTACAATGGTAAAGATGACAGCCGCAGATTTGTTTGCCTAGATTAAGGTATCTGCTGTATCTGCTTAAAATTCCAAAAATTCGCTCTTCTACAAACAATTTTTGTTTTCAGACGCGCTTCAAGCTGGATCTTTCGATTTATCCCAACAACGTTTAACTAAATTGAAATTTATAATTTTGATTACGCAATTCAACCCACTTCGATTTTTATAGCAAGTCCCTTTAATTGTTAACTTCAATCAATAAAAGCGCCGAATATATTTATTTTTTGTTGCATTTTATTTGTAGAGTTATGATTTATGCATCTTAAATCTACCAGAATCATAATTTTAGTTAGAAAATTAAATTTTTCAAAATAAAAAATAATAAAAAGGAAAACGCATAGAAATGTACCAAATATATTGAAAAGGGAAAAAGGTCAGCTTACATTTCTCGTTCGTAAATCGAAAAATAGAAAACAAAAAATAAGAGTAGACTTAAAATTAACGTACGTTTATTTTTATTTATATGTAGATACAATACCAGCAGCTTTCAATTTCTCTTAAGGCTCTGAACCGAACAGAAGAAAACGTTCAAAATCAAGCGATAACATTTAACGGAATAATAGTGGGTAGAAATGTGGCAAGTTGATAAATATCTAATCAACATTTTTGACGGATACCGATAATCGAAAGGCATAGTTCAACATTGGATTGCGATTGAATTGAGAGGGGTGAAGGACATTTTTGGCGTTAGCATTTAGAGTAGAAAAACAAAGTATGTATTTTTATTACACAACTTATAACAGGAGATTGAAAAGAAAATAAGGGGAGCAGGGACCAGCAAAGAGCCTGCGGTTTGATTCCTGGGGCAAAAGTAACCAAAATTCGCCAAAGTAAATATTACGCAATCCAAACAAGAACTAAAAACTGAGCGCCTAATTCAAATGTATTTCCGCTTGTCTGTCTGCGTGTGCATATCTCATTGCATGGATCTCAGTGTCTGAGTGTGCTGTGTTTTCCCCAAAAATAAAAGCGGGCAATGTAGGCCCTGACTGAGTATGTAACTACTTTCACATATGCAGAATATATGCTAACAATACATAATCAAACTAATATTTTTTTTAGTTGCAATTAGAACCGGGTTCTTTGAAATTCTACATTTAAAACTGTTTTTGCGTGAAACAAGTGTATTACTGCCACGCATTTCTTGTCCTCAAACCATTTTTACAATTTGTTGCTTGTAGCGTGATTACTCCCTCTGCCTCGCTCTTGTATTAGTAGTGGTGTATTAGCTAAAGGCATAAATTCTCAAAAACTACTGTAATGGTACTATGTTACTTCACAAGAGGGGTAAGCATGTAAATTTTGCCCAAACAAATTAAGCATATTCTAACAAGGAGCACAAGAGGCAAATCAAAACAATAATATTAAATATATATATCGCGTCCTAACCGTCAAATTATTATAAGCACTAGAAAGCTAATTTTACAGATGATTTTTTAATGATGGATAATGGTTATGTGCATTTAAAAAGAGGTACTTTTAGTGACTTTTTGGAAATGATAAGAAAATCAAATTGAAGCAAATTTACACTTACGTTAATTTGACTAGGGTTAGGGACCGCGTATTTTTGTGAGGGAAGTAAAATACAAATTTACATGATTAAAGCAGGAATAAGTGTGTATACTTTAAAGCGTACTATTAGCTTTTGCAACTGTTTGTAGGCAAGTATGCAATTTTCCAAGAGTATAACTTTCATTTCTGTGGCTTCGGTTGAGGGTTGTAAAATTTTGAAAATAGTGTGCAGCATGATCAGCATAATAATAGGTCCAGCGTTGTAGTCTTTGCAGCGGAAGTATTCGGTAGTTGCGAAATTGGGGAGAAGCCAGCTGGCACTTCCAACAAATGTTAGCATTTTTGTGAAAGATGTCAGTGTCACAGTTTTTTGCGCATTGGATTGGCTATGGACATTGATTAAGTGGCGTGTAGGTAAAAGTAGGTCAGTGGTAGCTTGTTGTTGTTGCATTTGCTACGCCATATATGTAAATTGCTCGACTTTGTAGTTGTTGTTGTTTACTCTCATTAAATGTATCCTTTGAATTGGCGCTTTTAAACTATTGGACCTCTGATGGCTCTTGCTTAGCTGTTGACGAATGATGATTATTAGGGTCTGGTGCATTCAGGGGCTAAAAGAGGAAGAAGATAGAGTAAGCGTTTTCAATAAATATTCCATATACTACGTTATTTACGAGATAAGATCAAGATACAAGAGCACATACATAAGCCAAAACAACGACGTCAACTAAATTTAATTAGTAGAAAAAATTACAAACTATTGCATACGTTGCTACAAGAAAACATGACATATTGCAATATTCACAAGATTTAATGCTTGCATTTCATTGTCGAAATTACGCCCTCATCTGGCACATTTTCGCAATATCTCTTTACAAATGCTGCAATTTTAAACAACCAATAAATCAACCAACCGACCGACCGACCGACCGCCCGACAACAATAGCAACAACAACAACAATGCTATGTAAAATTAACAACTATCAATAATGGCAAATTAATGTTTTTATACACGCTTACACATTGAATGTTAACAGCATAAACATCAACATCAAATTCACCAGCAACATCAACAACAAGCACAACTATCGTAAGGCAAGATTAAGTTGTTACTACCTACCGATTTACTACTGAGCAGTCCGAGCTGTAGTCCACTCAGCGGCACTTGCACTGGCGGCACCATAGGAACTGGCGAGGGGTTCGCTGTCGTGTGGGTCGGAGGAGCAAGAGCGCTTCCAGCACTGTGAGGTGCATCATGCGGCGTTGTACTGTGAGCCTGTTGGAGTGCGCCTGTATAATATCCGCCATTTAATCCTGTTTGTACATATTTCAAAGCATAATGGAGCAGATGTAGGCAAATGTAACTGTTTCTAATTTCTTTTTCTCTCCCCATTCTATCTATCAACTTTTGTTTCTTTCAAATTTTGAGCTTCTTTTTTAGGGTTGGACTTTTATGCAATACACTGACGAGTTTCATGTCGGCGCTCGTGGGCCAATATTTGAATGATTTTAATTCATGAAAAGCTGATGTGGTTTGATGCTTCGTGAGAGACGATTTATAGAAAACACTGTGCACAAAATTTTCATTTCGAATGAAATGAATAATGAACTACATAAGAGCAACAAAATACTCGAATGCAATGTTTTATGATAAGGGGTCGTCCTTTTGTGTAGAAAGAATCTAAAGCGGTTTGAACTCCTCCCCAACAACAAAATGCACTGGCATATTTTAGTAAAATTCAATGCCTCAAGCTAGAGGGATAAACTTAAGGGCGACACAAAAGATCAAGTTATCGGTCGTAGTCCATTGAGGGCCTTATAATAATACAGTCCAACTTTTATTGCGAACCTGAGGAAGGCAAGCACAAAACTTTTTTGTAGACAAAATGTATAAAACGGTAACACCAAACGAAAAAGAACACAAATTCATATTAAAAAATGTATCTTTTAATATTTTTCGCACTAACTTTTTATTAGATGGTATGAGTCGGCTGGGATTTGTCTTGTGGTGTGCTTAGAGAGGAGTTCCAGTATAACAAGTTTCAAGCTTTATTCAATTCAAAATTGCCTAATTTATATCGCCTGATAAACACGTACGTACGTATGTGTACTATACAACTGCAGACTCAAAGAATTGCTGGCGACTGTGTGCGGGTATATTATTTAGAAATTTATGGGATTGATGGAAATGATTGAAAATAACCGACAGTGAGAGTGTGAAGAAACAAGGAAAATAAACATAATTATTTTCGAATTCTTTCACTTGTGCTTATATCATTTTAAATTACTGACTTTCCTAAAAATGTTTTATATTTTTATTGATAGTTATTAGTTACGCATATAACTATCGATGTTTTAACTATATATATTTATCAAAATGTAATATATATGTACATATGCATATAAAGAAACAATTTGTTTTCCTCTATAATACGATAAATTTTCAAAAATGCAATGCATATTGTATTTTAGTCTTTAGGCTAGTTTAAGTACTAGATAGATTTTAATTTCTGCTGTTTTGCTCTTATAAAATGATTCCATCATCCCATTCAAATTTCTTATACAAATTATTTTCCATGTGCGTTTTGTACTATAAATCAGTCACCGAATCATGAGAGGCAAATTTAGAAGGCACAAACACGTTGCAACTCAAATGCTCAAAACAAAGGAGACTTGTTTTTGGAGAGAAAAATGTAATAAAAGCTTTCAATTGAAATCAGAGATTGTCTTCTTCTTCTGTTACTTCTCTAGGCCAAAAACAAATTTTCAACATAATGAAAGAAAAAGAACTGTCGCCATATTTTGTTTTCAGAATTTAGTTTATTTGTTTTCTCTTTTGTGGAAAATTTTAATTTTATTTAGCTTTCACAGTTATTAAAAATATTTTATACAATACAAAATAACAGTTTTTGTTTCATCTTTTACTTTCAATTCATTCAATATTTTACTTTATTCCTTATTTCTTGTTATGCTTTCGATTCGTTTTGTCTGTGTATGTGTGGGGAGTGTGTTTATGATTATATATATATTTGCTTGTAATTATTGTATGTATATGTGCGTATGTATGTGCTCAGTATACATAATCGAATTGAGTGAGGGCACACGTATGCACGTGCACAGACCGGAAACCCATGCAAACAAGCACATCCCAGGACTTCAATGCTGGCGTCCCATCAACACCACCCAGCAGGGCAGGGCAGCAATGCTGGGCGGTTTATGCCGGCGCCGGCAAGTTTCCTTTAGTCGAGAGATGTCTGTTTGAGGGGCCTATCTTGTGCATATACCAGACCACTTGCGCTTCTTACTCATAGCTAATCCACTCAAACGAATTAAGCTGATCTCGATCGATTACATTTGATAGCATGACAGCAATGAGCCGATACAACAGCAGGACGACAGACAATATAAGGTAAGATAAGGACAAAGTCAAACTTTTAAATTACAATAAAAAATCTAAAATTTAAATGAAAGTTACGTTCCCTCGTTGAATGACAAAAGGTTAACGCATTGTGCAATATATAGGTAATTCTTCCTGCTCTTCACTTATGCATGTACATATGTATATTTATGTATACATATACATATGTATGTATGTACTTCTAGATATTAATTAATTAGTCACACATTTTTGTTTTGTTTTTATTTCAAATTTATAATCATGCATTTCAGAGAGTTTGACGGAACTAAAAAAAAGATCCTTCGATTTTTTATTCTTACGCCTTGTTTTTTTTCTACAGCAATTCTCTGCTTTGCTACCTCTCTTCTTTGTTTTCATGTATGTTAAATTTTAAACTACGTACTAAATTGTTTTTGCTCTTGCTTTCTTTTTTATGATTTTATATTAATTTTTTTTTTTATGTATGTATACTTTTCATTATTATTACCATTAATTATTTTCTCTTTGTTTTTATTACTTAAACGTAAATCTAAGTGTTATGCTTTAATTTATATATGTATATATGAATTATTCATTAAATGTACATAATTCTATATGGTTCAATCTTTTAATTAATCTTTCATTTATTACTCCCTCTAGCTATCTTCTGAATTTCGGTTTACCCTCCAAATTGATTTTCCCCCCTACACTCCAATATTATGTTGCTGTTTCTCCCAAAATAGGCTTCTTCAATGAACCACTTTGAATGTCTCAAAAACTCCACGTGTTCAGTTTGCAATGTGTTTTCATGGACTTTGGAAATCTTAATTCTCTGCTTCGGAATTTACTCAGAAGGTGAAAACAAACACGGATGATGAGATCATTTCATAGAGCAGTGTTTCTTGGTTTTGTTTTTTTTTTTTTGCTTATGATATATTTCAAAATTGATTATTTATGGATTTATTTTGCGTGTTTTATAGAATAGTGGAGTCTGTCGTATTTCGCAATAAAAGATCTAAGTAAAATATTTAGCTTAAAAGGTAAATATGCGTTTGCTTCCTGTGCTAACACATTAAATATATTATAATTCATAACAAAAACTGTATACTTATAGGGAAAAAACACTTTAAGGAAAGTCAGTAATCTTCGATAGCAACTTTACATTTTACAAATGTACACATATTTCATTGTATGTATGTATGTACGCAACACTTTAGTAGTTCCGATTTATTTCATTTGATTTCTTTTGGTGTTTGTGGTAGTTGCAGTTGTGGTCGTGCTGGTGGCGCAAGCGCTTGTGGCAGATTTGCCATACAAACTATAGTAAATGTTGCTAATTTCCTGCTTCAATCGTATCGACACGCAAATACAACAACATGTTAAATTTACAAATATGCAGACTTTACGCTTATCTATTGGCTTGGGAAATCAGTGGTGCTTTGGAATAGATATAAAAATACTCTCAGATAGCAAGAAACAAGGAAAAGAGCAAAACTTTTAAACAAACAGAAAGAAACAAACTCGAAGGTGCTGGAGGTCAAATGAAAACGGGCAAACGGCATTCGTCTGAGATGAGTTTCGTTTCGAAAAATACTGCTTCTTTTCTTACTTTGAGGAATGGTTTTAAATTTTGTTAGTCCAGGTTACTTTTTTTTTCTCTGTCTCTCTACCGAAACGAATAATCAAAATGCACTATTTCTTGCTTACTTGTGATTATGAATATTTAACCGTTTTCATTTAGATCGGAACTATCGAGTTATGCTCTGGAAGGCACACCAAGTTTAATCCGTGAACTAAATATTTATTTGAACAATACAAACTCAGAGAAAAATACCTATTTAAATGCAAGTTAAAGCAAGTTTATTTCACCTCGTATATCTCTTTAGATGTCATCGTAAAATTACAATGACACTGCTTGAAAATCCAAAAGAAGCGATTTTAGCATAGTCAATTTAGTCGATTTGGTATTTGCAGCTCTCGTAGTTCTAGTGCTAGCATGTATACAATTGTTGGAAAATCATAAAATCAATCCACCTATATGGATTTCGCCTTTGATTTGTTTCGTTACGTATTGCCTTGCAAATTTGTTGGTTGTTGTTGTTATTGATGTCAATTCCTACTGGCGGCATTTATGCTAATCCAGGTCTATTTATTATGATGTAAGGTGCAGTTAGTTCAGACGTAACATATTTTTTCGTATTTTGACGTAAACGTAAAAATTTTGCCGCTTACTTGAATGCGTAATACGTATTGCAGCTGTCAGTATTTTGCATTTTTATCTTTTTGCTAGTGCTGCCGTATAGTTTCGTGCACAAAATAAGCACGCTTCATTTTGTTTTGAGGATTAATTTGACATTCTTTATAAAATCTATGACACAGAATATGTTAAATTTTTGATCTATTTGTAGTCTACTTTTATGAACTATAAATTTTGCCAATAATAATCCGTTAATTTTGTTTAACTAAAATCGAAGAGCAGTGGCAGCACTTTTCTGCAACAAAGCAATCAGCTTTTACGTAAATTTTTCCGAGAAACCTGTTTCGATTAGGTTTTCTGCGTTACGTTTACGTAAAAATACGTGTAGAGCGAACGCATGTCAGCTGACACAAAAAAATACGTTACGTTTAGACTAATCGAGCCTTTAATCTCGTGTATTTCTTCGCCGATTTATAATTTTTAAGAAAATATACAAAATCGTATAAACGAGTTTCAAAAAGCAAAAATTTTACCCAGTGAAATTAGTTTTTTTTTCTCAAAGCTTGAAAAATCTCATTTTATGTACCTATACAGGAATCATGAAAAATTGACAATTTTCGCAAATTTTTAAAAAAGAAGTGTCGTTTTGCATTAAGGATTTTAGTTTTTGTTTGTTCTTCGTATATGTAAATATGCATTGCATAAAATTGAACCCTAAATTGTTGCTTGCAATTTTGTGTTGTCGATCTTCATAATGCGCCTGAAAAATTATACGCCAATACAAATGCTCATAAATTATGAATTCACAATATTGCTATTGATATGTACGTATGCATGTCGGGGAAGAGAGTGTAAATAAACAGAAAACATTTTAATTCAATGCATGAAATGTGAATCGAAGCACAAGAAATAATTACCAAAAATTAATAATTAATAAATACTCCGTTACATTCAGTAATGACGGAGTTTGGTAATCGCAAAATTTTTTGCAATTTTCGAATTGCAGTGGTTACGGAATATTGCAAACATCTCAGCTTAAAGTAAGAAATTTCAAAAATAACACAAACTGTGTGTAGATAAATTATTAAAAACTAAAATCACCGACACAAAAAGGGTAACAACCAAAATATAATTGAGTCAGGAGAACATGTACATGTAAGTGAGTGACGGGTGGTATGTGACAGCTGACTAAGTACACATTAAGTTTGGAAAATCAAAGTGATTCAGTTGAAACTTTCAAACATCTTGCTTCTTCGATTCAACAAAAAAAATTTTTTTAAATATGTGCACACAAATGTTTCCTTTCTTTAGTACTGCTCTGTCGCCTATACCATATTTTCTTTCTTTCCTTTGTCCAGTTATTGTTTTATTTGCTTTTGTTTCATTTTGCTCTATTTTTTATGTGTCGGACTAAATCAGAGATTTCTTGTGAATTTTCTCTCATATATTTTTATTCTCATTTGTTTAATTTTGTGTTACGGTTTCCTTCTTTAAGTATTTGTATGGTTGTTATTAGGTTGCTTTCTTTATCTTCGTCATCGTCTACGCCATCATATTTTAATTTATCTGTATCTTTATATTTATCATTATTACCATTATCATTGTTATAACATATTTGCGCTTATTATTGAATTTGCAGTATTTCTTTTGTTTAGATTATTTTCACTTTTCTGGATTTGATAATATTTGTAGTTTACCTTCTGAGTACACTGCCGCTGCTGCAGCCACAGCAGATGCCGGTGTTCGCATGAAGTATTCTTTATTAACACAATTCCTTAAGACATCTGGAATACTGCCAACAATTGCCCGTCGTATTTCGGTTGCTGCCATTTCGCGCAACTCCGTTGCAGATGCATCGCTAAAGAAGGCTGCATGTGGTGTACATATAAGGTTGGGAGCATCTTTCAGGGCTCCCTGTTGCACGACATCAGTACGCACATTTGAGAGAAATGGAGAAAAAATACGTTAGCAACAGATATTCTTTTGTGAAGGATAATTGGAAAGATTGCGTAAAATTTTGGAGTTTTACAACAATCTTACTTGGAATACATTGTAGGGCTCGTTTTCGTGCACGTCCAAAGCTGCAGCTCTTATTCTGCCCTGCTTCAAAGCCAGCGCCAACGTCTCGTCATCGACAAGTCCGCCTCGTGCGGTGTTAACTAAAAATGCACCAGGTCGCATCTGAAAGTCACCAACAAATTTTCGTTTATTCAATGGTACTGCTGTACTTTTAATAAATAACCAAATAGACTAATGGTTACCTGTTTAATTGTGAATTCATTAATTAAATGGTGGTTGTGTTCATTGAGGGTGCAATGCAGTGAAACGCAATCCGATTGGAAAAGCAAATCTTGTAGGGTGTAGACGCGTGTTAGGCCAAGAGATTTATCAATACCATCCGGAAGATAGGGATCGTAAAAAATAACATTAAAACCGAAAGCTTTTGCTCTCAAGGCGACAGCGCTACCGATGCGTCCAAGACCCACTAAACCTAAAGTGTCACCACGAATGCGGGCGCAACCCTAGAATTATAAACACATACAGTAAATTAGTCAAATATTATAACAAATTACATTATTTACAATGTAAAAGCATAACTGTAGTGGTTACTTACATGTGCAGCTTCTCGCACTTGCTCGGGGCCAGTGAATTTTTTACCCTCGCGTACCATATTCGCTAGCCAGTAGGTTCTTCGATACAAGTTCAAGATGAGACACATCGTCGTATCGGCAACCTCTTCTACGCCATATCCGGGCACATTACAAACTGCAATGCCAAGCTCGCCAGCTGCCTTCACGTCAATGTTGTCAGTGCCACTGCCGATTCGTACGATAATGCGTAACGCTTTAAATTTTTCCAAATCCTCCTTTGTTAGGATGATAGTATGCCACATAAGAGCGCCAACAGCTTCATTAAGAACCTACAAGAAGAGTAGGTATGCGTGAACGCAATAGTAAATAGAGCGTACATTTGGAATTAGATAAATATTTGAATAGAATATGAAGAGAAGCAATTATAAAATTTTCAAAACAATCGTATTAGAGATGTTCCTAGTATTCATATTCACATTTGTTAAGGCAAATATTCGCCAGGAATACAAATTGTTTGTACACACTTAAATTCGTAGTAGCGAAAATTCGCCAGATTTTTATTATTTGTATTCACATTCCCAAATGCAAATTTATAATATTCGGAACATCCCAAAGCTGTATGTATGAATATGTATATATATCATTAACGCAAGCAAACTGTGCTCACCTTCTCGTGAATTTCGGATGTACTCTGTGCGTCGCAGAAAGCCACCGTTGCGACATCTTTTAAAATTGGCATCTCAATCGAACAATCACGCCCATCCAGCAATGCCACCAACGGGCGCGTCTGCAGCGGACCATTGGCAAACGGGCCCTTCATATCTAATCGCGAACGCTTCGGCAACATACTTTTATCCATGATGCTGTGTAGATCCCAGTTATACTTGTGATCGGGTGTATTTTGCTCAACAGTGAAAACTCGACTTTCGAACTCAATTCCTTGCCCCGCGCGTGCGTGCGAATGCCCAAAAAGGTTTGGTGATTATCGAGGAGTCAGCTTTCGTAGATTTGATAATTCCTGACGACTTCCTCGCAACAAATGGCCAATTTTCAATATGCTGACTACTGACTGAATATGAATTACTTTTAGCTTAAACTTAATAATGTGATGATTTGCAGTTTTTCTCTGTCAGTTGTTGTTTTTTTTTTATGCAATTGTTGTGCTTCTTCTCAAATAAAATTCGCCGTATGCTTCCTTTCTTGCTTGCTTTCTCTTTTACTGTTGCTTTTATGGATTGTTGTTGTGGTTTTATATTCTTTTGCTGCTGTTGTTAAATTATATATTTTGTTTCTGTTGATTTAGCTTCTGCTTTTGCACGTTCAATTCGTATTACGTATTATGACCTGCTCATGGCGCTTCGAAGCCTTCATGTTGAATTTTCCATTTCTGAAATGAAAGGAAGGAAGGCGGCAACAAGTGAGATATATGAAAAATGTGTGTATGTGTTAAAAATAGCTACAAAAAGAAAAAATGCAAATATATAGAAAAAATTTTATAAAACAAACAAGAGCGAAAATTTAAAAGGAAAAATAGTAAGGCGATAACAACACGCGGTTCATTTGCTTAATCAGCAATTGGTGCCAGCATAGCGGGTTGGCGCGCTGCTTTCATTGCTGTCCAGTTTTGCTTAATGAGCAAAATATTCGTGTGCGAAAATGAAACGTAAGCGATAAGTTAACAATAGAGAATTATTTCAACAACTGCCGACAGCAGCAAACAAAAACAAACATTAAGAACATGGAAATTTAATTCCAAATTTAAGGGATACAAGAAATACGCCGACCGCCACAAACACGACGGCAATGCAAAGCACCATACCCCGCCGCATGCAGTGGAAGGAGCGAGAGCGACAGCTGCTTTCGAAATTCGTAAAAATTGCCCCGCCACAACTTCTTTTTCCACTAGGCTGGCAGCAGCAGGCACCAAGCAGGTGGAGTGTTCAACAGAGAATTCCACTCACAAAATTTTTTTATCGCGCATACTCGTCGCATACGTGAGATTAGTGCACGAGCTTATCAATCAAAAGTACATATGTATGTATGTATGAAGAAAAATTCCTACAGCAAATTTGTTTTCCTACTGGTAAGTACAATACACCAACTTGTTCGGTATCTTTCCCGAGTATTTCACCGTTATCTATGTACTTTGAATCACTTTAATATTATTGTCAAATTATCGCAATTCGATGAGGGAAATTTACGACTTCAAATGGAGACGAATGCATTGATTGTATTGCACACCCTATACGCGAAATAAGTTTCAACACAGCCCTAAAAAAACTTGGTTATCATGTGGGATATTAGACAACCATGTTTTGCTTGACAAAACCGGTAAAAAAAATGCTTGAAGAGCAATAACACATTTTACAAAAATGTAACATAATGGAAAATATTTCAGTGTGCGCAGTTGATGAACAGCGCCCTCGCATTATTTAGAATACATATGTATACTAATACCATTAGCAAAAACTACAATTTTGTTGACTAGTGTATCATAAATTAACGAAATTAAACCGAAATAACTAAACATACTGGATGTAGGGTACAGCTAAACAGATAGAGCAATAAAGCATGTGATATTATTGTTATACAGATTTAAAAAGCGCGCAATTACGACATCGTCAACACTAGTTTTTTTTATCCATTTTATAAATAGCCGCTATAATTTTTGCTCGGTTTTCGCACTATATATTGATAAGCTTGGAAAATGATTGTTGAAATGAAAAACAAAAGCAGAAGCAGGCATTTCAGTTTTGTGATAGGACGAGTTCGTCAGGGATGATAGTCGAACAAATTCGACTATTGCGAATTCAGATACAATTACAAAATTCTATACAAGCTTTGCTTGGTTAATAATTTACATATAAAAGAAATATCATCATCTGAAATTTTATTTTTGTGAGTTAACATATAAGAGCATTTTTACTAATATACATATGTACATACATATGTATGTAAGACCAACTCTTTCGTCCGTGTGATAAAATATTGTTGAAATTTGATAATTGGTTGTGAAAAACATTTTTAACATTTTAACTTAACGTAACTAACGTCTTTCAATATTTGAGCCGTTTATTTTGAAAGTGGGGTAAGTCAATTTTTTACAAAAATGTAGATAATGGCATTTTTAGATAAAACTTATTATGATCTTTCCATGGGTAAACAATTTATAGTAAAAAAAAATTTAGATTCTTGTATATGGGAGATGGATGTTTTAGCTCTTCATAGTAGTGACACTGAGAGTGAAATGTAAACAATAAAATATCTCGCAATAACAGAAAGTGGGCTTACCCCACTTTCAAAATAAACGGCTCTTTTAGTTCTAGTACGGAACCCTGTTTGCAAGAGCCCGACTCGAACATGCCTGCTTTTTTATTATAAGCTTTATATTAGGTTCACATCAGGTATGTATGTATGTAGTGGAATCTAGTAATCAATTTTTCACCCACTTCCCGACTACTTAGAGATCTGAAACTTTGCATACATGCATGAACAGGAGCACAATACATGAATCAATGATAAAACATCGGATTGGACAAGAGGGCGTGGCACTTTTTTATCAACTCCTGATTTGTGTATAACTTTAGAACTACACATCACACATCAATGGAACTCGGTAGGAACTTACTACATATCCATATCCTTCTACTGAGAAAATAAGACGGGCACTGGATAAGGGGGCGTGGCACCCCCCATACAAACAAAATGTTTGATCTCGATTAGCTTTGGAACTAAAGGTCGTGCAGCATTGAAATTTCGTATGCAGTTGCCTCTTGGATGTGTCGTCCCACTGGTAAAATTTTATGGGCGTAGGATAAGGGGCGTGGCACTTTTTTATCAAGTCCAGATTTGTGTATAACTTTAGAACTACACATCACACATCAATGGAACTCGGTAGGAACTTACTACATATCCATATCCTTCTACTGGGAAAATAAGACGGGCGGTGGACAAGTGGGCGTGGCACCGCCCATACAAACAAAATCGTTTATATAGAATAGCTTTGGAACTAAAGGTCGTGCAGCATTGAAATTTCGTATGCAGTTGCCTCTTGGATGTGTCGTCCCACTGGTAAAATTTTATGGGCGTAGGATAAGGGGCGTGGCACTTTTTTATCAACTCCAGATTTGTGTATAACTTTAGAACTACACATCACACATCAATGAAACTCGGTAGGAACTTACTACATATCCATATCCTTCTACTGGGAAAATAAGACGGGCGGTGGACAAGTGGGCGTGGCACCGCCCATACAAACAAAATCGTTTATATAGAATAGCTTTGGAACTAAAGGTCGTGCAGCATTGAAATTCCGTATACAGGCCCCTCTTGGATGCTTCGTCCCACTGGTAAAATTTTATGGGCGTAGGACAGGGGGCGTGGCACTTTTCAAGCAACTACACACTTGGGTTTCAGTTTATAATTATAGGTACACCACACATCAATGAAAAACGATAGGAACTTACTCGCCGCGCCTTGCAAGCAAAACAACAACAACTCATCGCGCCACAAATATGCCACGAATATTAGGGTCGATCACAGCCGTATTATTTGTTAAATTAAGGATATGGCATATGACGATAGGAAACACTGTGAATACCCTAAATATTGTGTACTGCTCTGCAAGTTTTAAATTCTTTTTGCGAAATATTTCAGAGCTCTAAAATTTAATTTATGGAAGACTAAAAAGTAGAAAATAAAATTATATAAAAAAAACTTTTTAAAAATAAGCTTTAATTTATTTAATGTACTAAAAAGTAGAAAATAAATTGTTTCCAAGTCACCTGTATCTTACTATCAATAAAAGCTTGTGCGCTCAATATCCATATTCAAAATATCTTTCATTACTAGAATCTATTTGCAAAAAATTATTTAAATAAAATATTGTGGTAACTGGTTGACAAATATTGAACACATGAGCGCCCCAAGCTTTTATTGATAGTAAGATACAGGTGACTTGGAAACAATTTATTTTCTACTTTTTAGTACATTAAATAAATTAAAGCTTATTTTTAAAAAGTTTTTTTTTATATAATTTAATTTAAACACAGTAAAAACTCCCCGACTTCACATGCATATATGTATTATATATGCAGTAAAATAAAAGGAATATGGTGCCACTTTCAATTCAATTCTTTTTTAAGTCGACTTAAGCGGTTATTACGCTTGACCACAGAATTGTTTTGTATTAATCTGTTCGTAAATACATATGTATATTAAGCATAGAGAAGCGGAACAGGCAGAAGAAAAAAAACGTTGAAAGTAGCAGCCTTTGTGTATGGTCTGTGAAGTTTTCGCTATGCGAACAGTTTACGCTTTCAGTATTTTTAGTACTTTCGCAAATGTCGAAAGCGAAAGGCTGAAATGATATTTACGCTGCATATCCAACAAACATTCGACGGCGGAACAAGCGCCAAAAGAAACCAGTTTTTTAATGGTAATGAAATAGGTTGCTATTCCGTCGAGGAGCATACGACTGCTTTTGTTTCCGTTTCTGCTGCAGGTCGTATATGAAAAATAAAATTTATAACAAGTGGAAATTTAAGTAGAATGGGCATAGCTTGTCCCTGGTCAAGTGTGACACACTTTCAAATTGGATCGCTAAAACTTAGATGACTAACGGAAATCATGAGCAATCAAGTTCATATAAACCCTTCATAAATGAGGAACAAGTAAATACACTGTACGAGCACATGTTATAGCTGGGAACGGTTGCGCAAGTGGTACAGCGTAAGCAGAGTGCATTGGGCAGCCCCAGAGCCAGTGCTGACTACAACAACGAGGACCAGGCACACGCAGATAACAGCCAGCCATGTTCAGTAGGAAAGCAAAGCCGCAAAACAAACAAGGCGCCAGCAACGAGATGTCGGCTGCAGGCAAGCATCTGATCGAGTGTAGGGACGATTTAACCCAAATGCGCTGCCAGTATGTACAAAAAGCTGCTGGTGCAGCATCGTGGCAAACAGACAAGCGCACGCAGAGTATCTTTGGGATACTTTTTGCTGTTGTTGCTGTTTTCGTTCAACCACTTGGTTTCTTGACTGGTGAGCATTGTCAATGGCGGCAGTCAAAATTAACAGCTGCAGCAACAGTAACACTCTTACTATTCGAGTTTGAAGGCGGAGGAGAGCGCCAGACAGCCAGCGTGTTCAAGCGTGCTTCTGCTTTATGCATGACTTCACGTCATTTAAATTTTTTTGTTTTCCCGCGTTTATGCTGATACTACGCAATTAATTTTTTTTGCTTAATTTTCATTGCTTTATTTCTTCCTTTTTTTCTTTTCTCATATAACAGTTCAATTCGCAAATCTCAAACAAATCAACCAACATATAACAAACTTGTGCCTGACTTCTTTGCAAGTAAAATTAAACAAAATTTAAAGCTTTTAAACCAATTCAACGGAATAGGAGGTACAAAAGAAAAAGTACTTTCGAACAAATGTTAAAAAAATATATCCCAGCCCCAAACAATAACAACCAAATGCCGACACATGAGTAACAACAATACACTTAAATCAGGGAAAAAACTCGAACCCGACGCACAGTTGTGTTGCGCGAAGCATTGAGATACAGACGCACCGGACAACGTAGAAAGGAGGAAGGGGCCCAGAGACAACTGAAAATGTGAACACGAAAAAAAATACAGAAATTCACACAACAAAAGAAATATAAAAATCGTATCGGAATTGCCAACTTCGCATGTCTGCTACGCAACGACAGCAGCAACAACAACAGCGGCAGCATCGGGAAGTACAATAAAGCTATTCAAATGAAATAAGTAAAAACGCGAAATATGTACAAAATCAACGGCAGCGGCAAACAGTCGAACGCGAACGCCAGAATAACATAGCGTGGATGAACGGGACGAATGGATCATGAAACATGGTTCAAGTTGGAGCAGAGAGTGAGTAATGTGGAGTTGGATAAACTCATTTGAATTCGTGTCGTTTTTTGTGCATAGAAGGAACATAAATATGTATGCAAATAAAAGTTGCCTGTGTTCATGGAGTTAAACAAAACTAGTACATATGTAATGATTGCATGGCATGTCAGACTAAAAATTAAATACATACTAGCAAACATGAACGTTTTTATTTTTTTACAAAACAAAAACAAAAACAACTACACGTCAATTTTAAGTGTTGCTTTGTCAAAGAAGAAAACAAAATAAAATTGCTCAATGTTGTGTGTTTTGTAAATTTCCCAGCTAGGTAATATTTGGTTTTTTAAAAACATTAAGGGTATTCATTTAAGCGTATAAGTTTGAACATTGAGCAAATTCATCAATTTATCAATTGTTTTAAATGAACGCGCTTGGTAAAGTGTTTGTGCAAATGGTGTTTGGCTGTCAAAAAGAAAAACTAAAATGCCGAGAATCAGTGAAAGAGTAAAGATTAATGTTGGAGCTGTTTGGAAAAAATTACTGTAACTCTTTTGAGTTTATTTTGATTGTTCAATACTAAACTTTTATCATAATGTTATAGATCATAGCTAAGCAGGGTTGCAATCGTTGCCGTCTAAGTTTACAAACATCGTTTGCACAGCGAAATCATCAGGCAAATTTATAACATTGTGCAATACTCTTCATACAAAATTTTACAGTTCGTTTATCAGGTGATAAATTTGTCAAGTTTTTGCGCGTTTAAATGAATACCCCTATTATTTCAAGCCTAATGTAAGCGCGAAAACATTTCCAAGTCTACATTTCGACGTTTTTTAAAATGACTTTCAAAATCAGTTTAATATGTATGTACATACATATATATGTACATACATGCATACATATGTATGTACATATCTACTTCTGCTGCCGATTGCTTCGAAAAATAACAAGCAAAGCGAAAACGTCACAGGTTCGGGTTAAGCGGTTAACCACCAGCGGCAAAAAGGGAAAAATCAATGCTCAAATTTGCAAAGTAGTGACACCAGCTCGTCGTGCTTTCTTTACTTTATACGTGTTGATGATTGAGCTGGCTGGTCACTGCACTATGAACGACAAAAAGAGGCCTTTATCAACACTATGCCACAATATGTCGTCGAAACGCGTCTTACACATCAAACATTTTCCAATTGTGCTCGCTGGTAGAATATATCCCCCAAGAAATGTGTCAACAATGTCCACCATACTCGGCAATTCGCCGCAGTTTTTGTTGCTGTTGTTGTAACAACTCGTTACTATTACTTAGCGTGTGGCACACCACGAGAACGAGTCTTTGGCAGCGAATGCTGGTCTTGCGCGAAGTGGCTGCCAAAGTACAGAAAAAAATTGCACAGCATGAATTCCAATTTTCCACAAATTAGTTATACAGTATACTTATGTACACACTGTCCACATTTTAATGCAATTACCACACATTGTTTTGCACAGAATAAACTACTCAACATTGCTTGCAGGAGCGCATGATTTTTTTGAAGATGAGAAAGCCGCACTCACCGTTCCAACAAAAAAAATTCACACTTTTACACTAATTTTTCGTTAAGGGATTATGCGGATATGCTTTCCATTAGCCAACGAAGAGGAGCACGACAGCAAAATATCAATTGCGAACGTACGAAGATCGAAATCAAAGCTAAAAACAAACAAAAAATCGCGCCGGCACAAGAAGTTTTCCAATTTATGTTATTTCAAATCGTTCACTGCTGCCGATATGCGCTTTGGAGTTTTTTCTTTGTCGCGGCGACAGGCAGCCCCGTAAACGAGCTCCACAGAATCTGTAGATTTTTGCTTGAGCAAATTGCCTCAAATTTTTGTTCAAACACTTTCGCAACACAAAATTCCTGTATTACTACTAGTAGACGTTTCTCACAAACATATTCTACTTGAATGTAACAATTAATTTTCGTTAAATCTCGATTTTAGTAAATTTCACAAGCAACGCGTCTTAACTCGTACACTCGTAGCTTTCAAAATGGCGGAAAATTATGAAGAGAAGGAACAGTGCGGCGACGATTTCTCTTCCTCTTATTTAGTACAGAAATGACGCGATAATGTGCATTCCCCACAATAACCAACGAACGAGCAAAAAGCGAATTTGCCGCGAACGAAATAGGAACGATTCGAACGCATAACTAACGAGTAGCTCAGCCGAAGCGCATTTTTCGCATTTTTCACTCGCTTGTCTAGAATTGCGGAAAATTTTCAATGAGTTTTCCCTTTAAAACTTACAACTTCTCTTTAAATATTTTGAGAAAATGTATGCAATGTATTCTAAACTACGCCTCCGCTATGAATATTACCAAAATTTCTATTTATTTCTCGAGAAATAAATTGTTGAAATGTCCGGTTTTAGCAATTGTCCGACCGAGTAATGCGCGAGCAGATTTTAGTACTACGCTAGTAATTTTTAGCACTGCGCTTTTCAACCTGGGTTGCATTTGATGTTAACGTCTTACCCGTACATATATTAAAAAATTCATTGTTATTTATAGATTATATGTTAAAAGTTAACACATGACATTTCAATGAAAGGTTGCAGATAAAACCATTTTTTCCTCTTATGCATATGCTAAAAATATTTCTGGTAATTGTGCATACATATTTATATCTACTGAAGTACTTGCACCAAAAACCTTGCACTAATGTCGGTAATGCGGTGTAGCACTTCCCAAACTGGTTAAGTAAAAACTTCTAAAGGTAAAGTAAAAAGTTCTAAAGATAAAGTAATTAGTACGAACCGATTGATGCAACCCTGAGCATCAATCGCATCTGTTTGCATTGTCCTTGCAGTGTTGTTACTTTCGTGAAGTCGACTGCGTGCAAAGAAGAAGAAAGGGGTTTGGGAGAAGAAATTTTCGCTGCACTTCGTCAGTGCATCAGTGGCGAGTGCTTAAACAAATTTTAAAAAGGAGAACAAGTGCAATTTTAAAATAGTTTATAGCCTAATCTATAATAATTTCATACGTCACCTAGCTAAAAAAAAAAGAAACGAAAAATGCCAAGCAGAAAAGCTTCACATTCTGGTAGCTGGTACTCAGATTCAGGTCAGTAAACTTTACTCCATTGTTACATTGTTGTCATCCCCCATCATCCATCATCGTACCGCAAAGCATTCATGTTAATTTGTTTTATTGCAATGGCAATGCTTGCACAGCGAATAAATCTCGGAGTTTGAGTTTACTGCCTGCCCAGCTCAAAATCATAATAACATATAATGCAGCCTGTGAAACGTTTGTTTGTATGAGGATCATCGCTGTTTATTGCTAAGTGAAATATGATAGCTAATTATAACTAGTAATTTTACTTGAAAAAATTAAAAAAAAAGTCTGCAGACAATACATAAGCATGTTAGTAAGACAAACATACAAAAATTTTAATCAACATAAAGACAATACAAAATATAAATTTACAAATGTCACGACACTATGCCAACTGCCTTTCGTGGTCACTTTTCCTCGCCAACAGTTTTACGTATCTTGTCGATACGGTCGTAAGAGGTTTCTGTGGCCCAACACATATGCTTACTCAGATCGCCGACTTCATTGCGCTGCTTCTTTAGCTGCTGCAGGCCGTGCTGTAGTTGAGTGCAGGCCTGGAAGAAGGCGCTCACTTCAGGAATGTCACCAAACTCTCCGGGATGCTTGCGCAGTTCTTCGCTCATTTCGCTAGTCAACTCGTGCATTCGATTGTTCAAATAGTTCCGGTTAAACAATTTCTTAAGATCGGCAACGGCTTCTTTGTCCGCGCCACGTTTAGTCTTGGTCCTCATTTGCAGACCTTTGATGCGATTCCGCAAGCTTCCGAAATTGATGGTCTCAAACTTTTCACCAATAGTTTGGAACAGTTCGTAACTCTGTTGTAGTTCCAGTTGCATTTTCTGCAAATCCTCGTCCATGGTTTTCGAAGCCTTGACATCCAGGAAGGCGGCGCGCTTTGCAACATCCGTTTCGATGCGATTATCTTCATCCTTCTGCGGTGCCACACGATTGGTTTGTATGAACAGGTGGGGTGTGTTCTGCACCGCCCTGCTCTTTTTAGTCTTCGGCTCGTCTTTAGTGTTCGTTGGTGAAGTGGTGGCGTTTGTGGAAGTGGCGGCGGCACTGTTCAAAAAGTGTTGTCACATATTGCATATCTGCATTGTTATATTTCGTCACTTGCCTGTCACTGATGATTGAATTTAGTTCCTTCCTTATCGTTTCCAAAAGCGACTTCGTAGCCTTATCATTCAGTTCAGTATCCATTGCAATTTGGTTCAAACACACAAACACAAGCTGAAATTGTATTTTTCTTGTATGTAATTATCTTACAATGACAATTTTTCCACTCTGAAAAGTGATATTCTTCAAATGATTGAAACTCAATGCTGTGCTTGATTGAAATATGTACATACATACATACATAGTCAAAATCGTTGTTTCTTGTTGCCTCGGAGATAGCGAACGGTACAGGTTGTGAGGAGGAACCTACAATCTCTTTTGTTGTCCAAAAGATGGCGCTAGTTTTCTGTCTGAGTGAGCCACTAATAAGGATTTGGTTTATTTAGTATACTTAGGTTTCACTATTATATAGAAAAAATGTAGTTGACAATCCGAATTTTTTCCTAAAATGAATGCATGACTTTTTTTACTTATTATTTTCTTCAATAAATCGAATTTTTAATACATATTTCTTAAGTAAAGTAAAATCAATTGTACTTCAGCCGTTGAAAGTGAATATATTTTTGGATCGACACGCTCTGCATTATCGAAGTCAAATAATGCTTTTTTTCTATTAGGCATACATTTGTAATGATGTACATGATTGTACATGATTGTAATTTTTTTACCTCAATGCACAAAGCTTCAGCTCCCTGGCTAGGAATGGAATTTTGAACTAGGGAATTGAAGTTTTCCGTGCTATTCTAAGCCAAAGGAAATTTTTATAATGCGGTTGAAATTAGGAAAAAACTATTATGGTTTTATTACAAATACACAATTATTCAGAAGGACCATTAAAAACGATTTTTTTTCATATGAAATTTAAATCACAGATGACACTTGTGCGTTAATTGTAGATAGAGGCCCTCGATATATGCATGTAAATTCGCCACAACTTTTACAACAACTGTAGCACACACATTCAGTATATATAATTCAACCGATTTTACAGGTCCGGAACTATCGCGTCAGCTTGATCGTTGGCTTAGTGCAGCGGAACTCTCCCATGGGCCGGCACGCGCAATAATCGCTCCGTAAGTGTGCTCTGTTCATATGCACTGTGCCATGTTCCACATTTCACTGTCGAAACATGGAAATTTTAATCTATGCAATGGGGGGATTGAAATTTAATTGTTATATCAAAGTTAATATATATCTCTTTCTTGTTCATTCGACGGCAGGCATGCTGGGTACACCTACTGCGGCGCATGCGGGGCGTTTGCCTACCGACAAGTGAGTCCAGCTGTTGTGTAAGTTGAAGCGCACACGCGCTCGAACTCGAGCTGTTTCGAACAGTACCTAAAACTAATTGAAGATTTTCGTTCCTGTTGGAATTTAACGCAGCAAGCGCATCTTTATTCTGGGTCCCTCGCATCATGTGCGCTTACGTGGTTGCGCCTTGTCCGTAGCAAAGAGATATAAGACTCCCCTGTATGATCTCGAAATCGATACTCATGGCAAGTGTAAACATTATAATCAATAATCCGGCATATTAATATTCAATTTTACCAACTCACACAGTGAATGCGGAATTGGAAAAGACTGGGCATTTTTCTTGGATGCAGATGAAGACCGATGAAGACGAACACAGCATCGAGATGCATTTGCCATATATAGCAAAAGTAATGGAAGAGTAAGTTTTTGCGGCAACTAATTGAATACCTTCATTAACGTTAATATATGTATTTGTTTTTAATATTTTTCCATTTCTAGTTATCGGCATCATTTTAAAATTGTGCCAATATTGGTGGGCTCACTTAATCCTGAACAGGAAGCGCTGTATGGTGGCCTTTTAGCGAATTACTTTACGGATCCGCAGAACCTCTTTGTAATATCCTCGGATTTCTGTCACTGGGGGCATCGCTTCAATTACACGTACTATGAGCGTTCCTGTGGTCAAATTTACAAATCCGTCGAGAAGCTAGACAAGCAAGTACGTCATGCCCGTCACAGTTGCTGTACATACATACATATATGTTAAACTATATCTACATATATGCATATACTTTTCCGCCAGGGTATGGACATCATAGAGACGCTTAATCCCAATACATTCACGGAATACTTACGGAAATACAATAACACAATCTGTGGGCGTCACCCCATTGGCGTTATGCTGAGCGCCGTAAAAGTGCTCCAGAGCCAGGGCTACAGCATGAGTTTCAAGTTCCTGAAATACGCACAGAGCAGCCAATGTCGGGATATGGATGACTCCAGCGTTAGTTACGCCTCCGGTTCTTTGATATTCGAGTGTTGAAATCAATCGATGCATAGAGCCAACGAACCAACAAAGTTAATTAAAATCAAAACAAGGCATATAAAACAATTTAAAAATAGTAATACTGAATTATGTATGTAATTCACTCCTGAACCTAGATTCATTCTTTTTAAATTGCAATAATACATTTAAATTTAGCTATTTTAAATGTTTGTATTAAATATTTGTAACTGAATTAAATTTTTGAAGTTTGTTTTTTTGTATTATCCACAATATGCGGCGAACATTTTTGAGCTTAATTAATCGTTGTGCCGATATGCAGTTGTAAATTGTGTGAAATAAATTACATTCACTTCGCGCTCTTTTCACCCATTTAAAAATTCAAGTCCCATCAGTATAAACTCATTTCAACAAATAGTGCAACAGTACAAGTTATACTTTATTTTGCATTCAAGATGCCAACTAAGGAATAAGAAATGGCATAGCCCTTCTATGAAAAAAAGCATTTTTATACGTTAATGTTGAAAGGCCTAACTTCAATAGCATTTTTTTTCAAAATCAAGTTTTTCCTGGTTCTGGTAGATGAACCTTAAATAAACCTTCTTTAAAACGTCCAATATGCTATGATGAAAACTTCAGACTTGATTTAACGTTTTGCCTTCTCTAGTAAAACAGCAAAAGTTTTAGGTAGTACCTTTCTATATTAGGGATAGGATGGGCACATGGGGTCAAATTGGCCCACTCTCTTGTTTCTATAGCATTTCGAGTCCCCATTGAGTCTAACCATAAATAAATTGTTGCGTAATTTGTTTATACATCACATTTATTATTTACAATGGGTTTATTTCATACTTTTTGTGGTTTGTATTTCTTTCATTAAAATGTTCTGTATATAATTATGCATCTTGTTTATGTGTATGCATAGAGTAGTTCCTTTGTGGATTCTTTTAAGTAGAAACAATTTCCTTTCCATATGATTTGCTTTTAACACAAGAGATAATATTTAAAGAAAATAATTTGCTTTCGCTCGACTATCTTGATATTCGTGTTTAGTAGTTCGCGTTGTTGCTGCTGTTGCTCTTATTGTTTCTAGATGTTTGATAATGCAGTAAGATGGATGTCAATTTGGCGACCATTTCCAAATATTGCCCTCCTGCCTCGCACTATTTCGATAATTGTGGAGTGGTTTTTCTAGAGCCTCTACAGTTGCACTCTGGGCACGTAGGTTCGTTTAAAGTAATGCTCGTTCTTTTCATGCAATTTGAGAGATTTTGCCTATTCTTCGAATGGACCACATTTCACTTAAATTGACATTAAGATCTTTGTTTCACTTTGCATTTGTAATTAAAGTAAAACTGCATGTGTGTGTGTGGGTTAGTGTAGCGTTGGGATGTTGGGATTATTACCACCAACCGTTTGTGGTGCCACTGATACTGCTGGCACGACCGTCCCCGCCGCCATTGCCACTACAATTGCCGCCACCGCCGCCAGCAGCACCGTTCAGCTCATCTGCTGGCGTTGAGATTTGCAATGTGTTCATGTTCTGCACAAAGTCCTCGAGTGCGTTCTCATCCAGGTAGGGTGAGGTTCGTTGACTGTGCACGTTGACTGCTGGGTTTTTCTTTAGCAGTAGGTCGTTAAGATGGAGCATGAGTTTTTGCTTTTCAGTCGAAGATTCAAAGTCGTAATTGAACGCAGCGAGTCTTTCGCTTTCGTGCTGACCGCTTTCGCCCAAATCGTTTAAGTGCAGCAGATTGTTGGATACAAAACAATTCGCATCTGCAATAAGCGCGCGGGTGATTGAGTGTAAAGTTATTAAATAGTACAGTATATTCTCATACTTCGCAGCTGACACTTACCATTTCCAAAATCGGTCAAATTGTCGCGATAACTTCCAGTGGCATTAGCAGCATACACTTGCTGTTGATGCTCGGGTAGTAAACGATGAGTCATCCCTGGCGTGGAACGCTGTTCGTACATATTTGCAGAGGTTGGCCGATTAGTGTAAACTGGCGTTATTTCCACGCGATGCGGCACTGGCGACGTTGTGTTGCGCGCAAAATTCGAATCGTTCACGTTGTGTATGGACACCTGCGGGCAATAAGAAGAGCATACTTTGCTGCTATTCTGGCTTCGATAATTGCGATGCCACAACACGTACCTCATTATTTAGATTTTGCCCAGGAATAAGGTTCTTCAAGAACGAGGCGTCGTCGTAACGAATAACTCCCGTGTTGGGAATGCCTTCCAAATAAGAACCAGTGTAGCCGGTGATGGAAGGCGGCGGCGAGTCATCGCCGCAGCTGTGGTGCATGTGGCAGTCGGTGCCGTCGAAGAGGGAGCCTGTGTTGCTGGAGCGCCCGCCAGTGGACGAGATCTGACTGCTGTTGCTCTTTGCCGGAAAGACGTTGAAGCCGTTGTAGTAGGTGGATTGTTGGTACTTCTCCTGTAGCGCGGCATTGGTCAAACCAACCCCAACGACGCCACTGCCGTTGCCGGCTCCACTACCACCAACGCCGAGGAACGTTGCAGCCGTGTCCGTGCCGCAAATTACTGTAACACAAATCAATTGATTGTTCATCCACGATCGAATTGTTTTGCAACTACTCACAATTGTCAGCGCCAACCGTGTTCAGTGGCGACATTGTTGCTGCCAGGTCGGAGCCAAAATTTGTCCAGCCTTGTTGCGACTCCTTGCACTTCTGCTTTTGCTGCTGCGCACTCTTTATTTCGCTTCCAATGGCGGAGATGCATTTCGGCTGTGGTGTGGGACGAGTAATGACAGCCGCATTGCCTGACAAGCCGCCGCCGCCGCCGCCACCGACATCGTCAATGCTGGTGCAGCTAATACTTATAGTTTTGTGTGTGTTGTTGCTTCCGCCGGAAGTTGAGCTGATGGCACCTACCTGGGCGGCAGCATCGTCCGCCGCGCTCGAGAAGTACGAAAACGAGGAAGAAGCACCGGCGCTGCTGCTAGACACTTCACCATGTTGCTGCAGTTGCGTTGCTCGGGCCGCCTCTGCGGCGGCCTCCTGCGGCGTGTAGTAATTGACATTGCCGAACTGCCGGTACCCGCCGACAGCCAGGCCATTGGTCACGGCCTGATGCAGCGCTGGATTGCGTATGGTAAACATGCCGTTATCATTCTTAATAATGGCTGCAGGCTGATCAATCGGCAAGGTGGAAGGCAGTGGCAGTCCGCCCAGCGGCCTAGCTCCTGCAAGTGAACAATGGATAAAGGCAAAAGGCAAAGCGATTAATCAGGGACAAATGCATCATATGCAAATCGAACTAAAATCGGGGGCAAGGCAACGTACCTGATGTTCGGCTTGGCTGCTGCAGTATTGTGGCCGCAGTGCCAATGGGTCCGCTGTGGAACATGGGATTGCGCAATGTAATCATTTCAGGTTGGCTGCTTGCGTCCACGGGCATTACTCGACAGTTGGACGCAGTTACGTTATGTCCATTACGTGAACCGCCTCCTCCGCTAGCGCCATCAGACTTCGCCTTGTTGCGACGTTTCTTGCTCTTCGAGGTTTTGCTGCCATGCGAGGCAGAAGCTGCGGCTGCGGCGGCAGCCACATTCAGTCTGCTTTGGCCGGACTTGCTGGCCGTTGAGGGTGGATTCGCTTCCACCATAATAATGCTGCTGCCCTGCTGGTGTTGGTGATGTTGGTCCAATGCGCCCGCTGCTACACCGGCATAGGGTGCGCCGTAGAAGTTGGACATGGACGCCACCTGCGGCGCAATGATCGTCGGGCCCGACTGATGGAATGCTGTCTGCGACACGGCGGCCTGCGCCTGCAGTGGCTTCGAGAGCTTCTTAATGGACTCGGATTTCTGGCGCAGCTGCTCGCTCTTCACCGGGTCCACCTTCGTGAGTGTGATGCCCGGAGGCAGGGAGAGATTCTCCACCTGCACGCCGCGGTTCAACTGATCCATGATACTTACATTCGCAGAGAGTGGTTTATTTGCGAGGGAGGCGGCGTATTTATTGCTTACGCTGGCGTAGCTGGGCGCTGAAAAAGCTTCACCTTGTCCCTGGCCAATTCGCAGGCCTTGCATTTGTTGCGTCAAGCTACTGTAGTGCTGCTGCTGCTGCTGTTGCGGCGGCGGCAGCTGCTGTTTGTATTGCTTGGCGTGTGGCGTCGGTGGGTTCGGCATAGCCACTTCATTCGGATTGAAGTAGCCCATGTGGTTCGGTATGCCTCCGCAGCAGTCGAGCTGCTGTTGCTGATGATGGCCCTGGAACTTCTTGCTCCGCTGCGCCTGTTTTTGTGCACGTTTCGACAGCGGCTTTCCCTCGGCGCTGCCCTGCACGGGATCGGACGGCGCTTGTCGGTGTATGTGGCGGCCATTGCTAGTGCGAGACTGCGGTTGAGTATTGAGCGCGCTTGCAGCTCCGCCACCCAAACCGCCTATTGGATGCTGGCCACGACCGCCGTCTCTGCGCCTATTGCTAGTGGCACTGTTTCGGCCATCACGTCTGCTTTTGCCAACTGACAACGGCTCCTTAAGCTGTTTATCTGTCTTCGCTTGCGACTTGGCCGAACGCTCACGTGGTGGCTCTTGCTGTTGTCCCTGCTTGCTTCTGGCGCCTACGAGGCCTCTCTGCGCTGGCTGTGCCTCCGATCTGGGTCTATTGCTGCGAAGTGGATCTTCCATTGGCGGCTTAGCTGCGCGTTTTGGTGCCTCCCGCAGCACATTTCTTTTTGACAGTAAGTCGAGCGGCTCATTCTTCGGCGGTATTTGCTTTGCTGTAGGCGTTTTGGTTTGTTTTACTTCCTGGCGTTTTTGAGTCCCTTCCAACTTTTCCGGCTGTTTTTGTACCTTTCCCTGTACGTTTTGCGCCAAACCCTCTTCGCCACATGAACAGGTCGAGCCCCAATCGGAGCCCGAGTCCGAGTCTTGCATGTGCAGCGACTTGAAGGGGTTGTTATCGAACTGCCCATTGTCGGGGAGTTGGCTACGCCTTGCGCGGTTGCGCTTTGGCACAACCAATGGCAGATTAGCTTCGACAGCGTGAGTTGTGTTGGTCGGGCTCGGCAAACGCAGCTTCGGGGTGAGTGCTCTAGCTTCTTGCTTCTTCTGCTGCTGCTGTTGTGGTTTCTGAACGTGTTGTGGCTTCTGTTGGGCCTTTGCAGATTGCAATGATTTATATTTTTTGCTTAGTTGGGCTGCAGCAGCAACGGCAGGCTTCTGGCTGCACGCCGAATTGTCCCGCGTGTTCACTTCGCTATTAGCTGGCGTCGCCGTTGCGGATGAGGTGCCCACCGAGCAGGAAGTCGTTGTTGAAGCGGAACGACGTGGATTGGCAGCGGCCTTTTTCGATATGCTCAATTCGGCTGCTGCTATGGCCGTAGTCGATATGGAAGCGACGGACGCCGAGTTTTTTTGCTGCTGTTGTTGCAACTTCTTCTTCTTCAGCTTGCCAGCAGCAGCATCAGAAGCAGGAGCATCTGTAGTTTCTATTGCTTTTGGAGATTTTACGTCTTTTGGGTTTTCAAAGGCAGCTTTTTTCTTCGGATTTTTATTGTTGCTATTGTTGTTGCCAGTGGCTTCTTTCTGTATTTTGGCACTCCTCGCTGCAATCTCCTTAGCCCGCAGCCATTGCTGTGCTGCCACTGATTCTTCCAAAAGCTGGCGTTCAGCTGCCGCTTGCGCTTCTTCTGCTGCAAATTTAGCTAAGCGTCGACGTTGCTTTTTCAATTGAGTTTTAGTTAGCGGAGGCAAGGGAATAGCGATTAATTGTTCTGGCGACGCGTTGGCGCCGCGCTGCATTGGCGCTGGCAGCTGCGTCATGGGAGGCGGTATAGTGCTGCTCGTTTGCACGAGTTGGCCATTCACGAACGTGTACAGCAGCTTGTCCTTGTCCGGTGAGCTACCCTTGGCCGTCACAGTGACCTGCGGCTCCGGCACGTTGGGCAAGTTGACGCGGCGTATTGTCACAATGCGCTTGGAGGGATCCACGCTCGAGTTGCAAGCGGCGTTGGCAGCCATTGCGGCTACTACTTCGGGCGACAGTTGCTGGTGCTGCGTTGGCGCATAGCACATCGGTGTAGGCAGTGGTGGGCGTATCATGCCATAGGCTGTGGTGCCAGCAATCGCGGCTGGGGTACTCGGGAAGTCAGCGTGGTGATGGGTATGATATGGGAAGTGGTTGGCGTGGGCGTAGGGGAGTGTGTAATTGCCCGGCGGAGGTACATTTAGATTATTTACAGCCGCTGCAACTGCCTCGGCTGCTGTTATGGTGGGCGTGTGCCTGGGCGATTGCAACTGTGCGGTTTCAACTATACAGCTGCTAGTCATCACGTTCGTTTCCAGCTCCTTCATCTTCGCCACTTGCTGTTCTTTCGTGGGCAGGTAGGAAAACCTGAACTCCATATTCGCCTGCTTGACCGTGGCAATCAACTCCAATATGGCCGCCTCCACTTTACCCTTGGCCCGCTGCAATTTCTTCACATTCGCCTCCAGATCGGCGATCTTTCTTTTGTCGCGCTTCTTGCTCGCCTTCAGCGTTTTCAGCTCGAGCTTGTCCGCAAATTCCTTGAAGTAGATGTCGTTAAATTGTGCGCGCAAATCTTGCAGCTCCGCTATGCGCTTCTCCTCTTCCTTGCGCTGCTTCTGCTTCGCCTTCTTCGCCGCCTTCTTCGGGTTTGTGGGCTGTGGTTGTTTTTTACCATTGCCACAAATGCCGGTGGAACCTTCAATGTAACTCAATGTTTCATTTATCCATTTCTTTACTTTCGACTGATCTTTGGAGTAGTTATCGATAAATTCATATATTTCACTAGCCACATCCCAGCTACTCTCTTCCTTGCCTTTGCTAGCTGACACAGCATCAGTGGCAACGTTTGCACCACTGCTGTTACGTTTGCCATGAGTTGGTGCAATATTATTGTTGCTGCTGGCGGGAGTTGGACCAGAGCTCACAGTTTTGCTGTCTTTCGTTAAATTGTTATTGCTGCTGGTCGGGTCTTTAGCAGCAGGTGTACTTACAGCGTCCACCTCAGCAACACTAAATTTATTTTCCAATTGCTGTGATACAGTCGCGTCGCCATTGGCATTGCTCTTGCAGTTGTGCAGATGGCTGATGCGCTTGCACAAAGTGTTCAAACACTCCAGACTATCGTCTTCTTCTTTATCTTTGACATTGACGTTTTTATTCGCCGCAGCGGCAGTCGCTGCAGATTTCAAGGAAGGCGGTTGTTTCACGTTACTTTCCGTGGGTGAATCTGGTAGTTCCGTTGCAGCGCCCGCACCAGCAATATTAATATTCTTCCGCGCGTTAACCAGTTGAGAGAGTTTTTTGCGCAGTCTGTCACGCGTTTCATTCATGCGTGCGTGATTGCATTCCTGCATGACAAAATATAAGATTGAAGGTTTTTTAGTTATCGGCAAAAAATGTTAAGCATTATACCTCAAAACTCACCTTCTTCATGCGCTTCTTCCCAGTATGGTTTTCCTTGCAATGATCGCCCAAATCAGGATGATCAAAACAGCCTACAATAGAATGTATGTAAAGAAATATCCAAAACAAGCCTGTTGTACACAGGGACTCACACTTCTTTGTCTTTTCCTTGCAATTCCTTTTTGCATTGCTTTCCCCCGACATAGTTTCGCCACTAGCACCAGAACTCGCTAGCCGTTGTGTTTTCTCGTTGGTTGGAGTACTTCTAACATAAATAAGCAATAATTTAAAGCAATAGTCTTAGTTTGATTGTTGTGTTTACCGATGCTTTTCATAAAGATTCATAAAGTTGCCCAGCTTATTTTGAAATTCTTCCGTGTGCACATCCACTGTGAAATCAATTCTGAAAAAAAAGAATTGCTTTAAAATAACGTACAAATAACTAATTTAAAGCATCATCCAACTTACTCAGATACCAATTCGTTTTTGTATGGTGATAAACTGCAAATAAATACAGTCTGTATAATAAACCACCAAATTATGTAAAACATCGTTTGCTTACCTCTTAATTTTATCGAGAAAATCCAAGAAATTTGTATCCTCTTTATTGCCCTGTATACCAATGGATAGAGTTTTGTAATCAATACGAAAGCCAATGTCATAGTGCGTCACATCGAAGTAGCTTAAATTCAAGGGACACTTCTCGTCCAACTCAAGAAAGTACGTAGCGTACAGCGATATAATGAAGGTCCAATAATTTTTGACGATGAAATCATGCCTGTCCGTTACAGGGCGCACTACATTGGAGCCAATCATTTTGCGATTGTACAACATGATGTTGGGCAATGTGGATCGCAATTCTTCGCGAGTCATCGAAAGCGGCTGATAGTAGTGTATTAGGAGCACTGAAAGTTCGCGCGAAATTTCATTGTTGAGTATTTTGCGCGCTAAAAGACACGCTGGCGATGTGCAGTCCTGGCAAAAGAAGCGCTCTTCGAGCGTGGTGTGTCGATAACGTCTGCGATCTACAAAAAAAAATGCTATTAAAAAGCTCAAGATAACTTTGCTTCTGATTTCGGTGTGGTAGTAACAAACGGTGTGGTTTAGTGTTGAAAATGTGCATGTGACTCGAACTAGATGTAATAAATTACTACCATACATAGTGATATACATACTGCTGAAGTGTTTGTAGACCGCCCATGAAATATGGTAGCTGCCTTCGACCTCCTCGCTCTCCTCTGAACACTTTTCATCCAGCGAGAGTGTCGCGGACATTTCTTCGTCCAATTCCTCAAGCATTGTAGCCTTGCGCTTGCGATTTTTTTTCACAAACGACAGGAAATCGTCGCTGGCGCAAACATTTAGTATCTTCGACTCGTACAGGTTCATTTCTTTGTCGACTAGCGAATGCGCCAAGCATTTGTAGCAGGTACTATCCGAATTGCGTTTGGGCGGCAACGGACCACCAGCAATGGAGCAAGTAATGCATTTGCAATTTCTATATAAGAATTGTAGTTTTGAATATGAGTCAGTTGCCTATCTGCGCTTCATATGTTCTACGCGCAAACTTACTCTTGGTGATATTCCAATGAAGCGTAGCATTTCTTGCACTTTTCGTCACACACCAGCATATTAGGCTGTTGAAAGAAGCCATCCGGCCACTTCATCTTTGTGTACGCCATAATATTTTGCCATGCGAGACGTCGATCCTCCAGCGATTGGAAGTCGTAGAAATCATTGTCATCGCCACTCTCCTGCAGTGAAAATGCAATGGCATCCTGCACCACCGTGTCGAAAATGTGGTACACATCCAGAAGACATTTGCGTCGCTTGCGCTCTCGCTCTGACAAGTTCACTTTATTCAGTTCGATCCAAGCTTTAGTCCAGCATCTCTCCACGTAACTCATTTTGTCATCGAATTGTATGTACTTTTTGATAAGCGTGGCGTGTCGCGATGTAAGCTCGTCCTCCTTCAACTGCAACAAACACAACAAAATGCGTTACGTACTTCACAACAAAACGAAATAACAGGTCACTGCAACTGTTGCTTACTGTTATGATGCATCCCAGCATTGTATCTGTTAGATTCATGAAGACGTGCTGTTGGTACAAACGTTGGCACAACAATATCCACGTAAGTGAGATCCTTTGCAGGAAATCATTTTCAAATGCATACAAGTAAGACGAAATGTGCTCAGATATGCGACACAAGTCATCATATCCATCCAGAATATCTGTAAAACAAAATACAAATAGAAATTACATTTCCGATTATATTCGTTAATCCTACGTTAATACTTGAAAACTACTGAGTTTTGATGGCATGTTCTCCTTTTTCACAAACCTTTTAATTATATTTCACTCGCATAAAATTCCTTACTAAACTGAGCATGATAGATAGCGTTAAATACTTACACGTAAGCATTTCCTCGGCTGGCGTTTTATTTGGCTGGGACTTGTCAGGTTCGACAATTTCCATAAAGCCTTCGGCATATGCCTTCACAATACATTCCACATGGAACGCCAGGATTTGCAGCAGAAGTATTGGGTTATTCGCCATCAAACTGAAAATTTTCAAAGAAGTATTTAACAAATAAATTTTTGATTCCGGAATTATACTGAAAGCAACATACATTGAACTAAATAGCACCAAAATCATATTGTCCGACAATGACTCGTCGTAAATGAAGTCCAAGTGCTCAGCCTTTTTGCTGTAAATAAAGCCGCAGGTTATCCAATAGATTTCCTTATTGGCATCGAGCAGCTTTTCAAATTTATTGTAAGCGGTTACATTTCTGAGAAGAAAGAGACAAAATTATTAAGTAGGTATGTGTGCAAAAAGCGTCGCAAACGCACTTCAACATGGGACCGTATGCTTTGATGAGAACATCGAGCAACATGACCACCATGTGCGCAGCTTTGAACTGCTCCATCATAATGTGAAAAACGATTTCGCGATACTCCAAACATTTTTTGCATGAGCAGAACGTAAAAAATTCGTCGCTGCTGTGCTTGACGTGTATGTTGGAAACATCCTATAAAGAAAAATTAACAAAAACAATGTACTTGTACTTTTCTACTTTTGAATGTGGTTAACAGGCAAATAACTCACCATAAAAGGACTGAGCGCGCGATCCTTCTTACTCTTCGAGTACTCAACAATACTGCTCTTTTTGATCTCCACTTCGATTTCGTTATTCTCACGCAAACTCAGTTGGGTTAGTGAGACGATCGACTTGAAGACAAATTGCACTTGCACTAAATCCGCATCGAAGGGATTAAAGGGATTAAAGGGCATGCGGTCGAGAATCTTGGCCAGTGCTGACAACGAATTTGCATCGTCCATCACAGACGTGGTGCCCTCGGCTGGTCCTCCTCCCACTATACCCGCGAACGCTGTTAGTTTGGAGAACTGCATGGCAGCAGCAAGTGGTTTCGAAAAAAGCGGCAGCAATATATTCGAAACGTCATCATCTTCGTCACTCGAAATGCTCGTGCCACTGCTGCTCTCATAGCCCGCGGCGGCAGTTGGTTTGAAAGGAACAAATATTGTTCTGTCTTTCGAGGTGACTGCCATGCTCTGATCCGCTTCAGATTTCATTTTGTCTATGTCGGCCGGCTCACCGCTTCTACTGACCGAGGTTGTACCGGAAGCTTCGTTCGATTTGTCCGAGGTCGATGATGCTGTAACACCACACATTAAGGCATTTTTCATGCTTTGCCAGTCGAATTTCAGGCCAGGAGCATGCGCTGCGGCCGCTTCCAAGGCGGCAGCTAGCTTGAAATGCACTGTCGCAAAATCATCGCTATCCGAATCAGATGAGCTGCCGGACTGCACGGCCTTTTTACCACTGGGGCTGGTGCAGGACTTCAATTCGCTCGCTGTCGATGTAGAGGTCGAGGAGGTACTTGATGGTTTCACGCGGCGAAGTCGTACTCTTAGATTTTTGGTCTTTTTCGCTTCCATTTGTTGTGGTGTTTGTTTTTGTTGTGGTTATGTGGCTATTACTTGTCGCTTGCGACAACGTTGGTGACGGGCAGCAGGGAAGCGCGACAGCGGCAACGGAAGTGGTCCAGTCCAATTGGCGCATCAAAGGAAGGGCGCAAATTGTCTTTTCGCGTGGTGACGACTGATGGCTTCAAAAAGGCAATATTTTTCCTTCTTGTGATAGTTCAATTTAAAATCGCGTATCGCGTACTTCAGCTGCGGTGTGTATTCTCTAATTGCACTTTTTGCATTTTGCGCCTACAAAGTATAATTCGTTGCAAAAAGATCTCTTTCGCGCAGATTGGCCACGGCAAAGCTATGCTGCCTGCAGTCTTTCCGCGATACTTTCACTCAACCTCGCGCGCTCGTTGCGGCAATTTTTCAATTGTTTCTCGCTGCTTTTTTTCGGGCATGAATTTAAATAGCGCGCATATTTGATTTTTCACAGAGTTTGGTTTGTTAATTTTGTGCACTTGCAGTTTTCCTTTGTTGAATTTTCCCTTTTTTCTTGCACTCTCGCACTCGCACCAAGAAGCTATGACAGGGTTGGGCTGGCCCAAAATAAAAACGTACCCATTTTTTAAAAACTTACCTTTTCCATAAATTTTGTACCTTGAGAATAACCAGTTTTTAGGAGGGATGAGTTTGTCGGAGGCAATTTCCGTGGGTGATAGCAAAAAAAGTCCCTTCATAATAAGTGGTCTGAATGGTACTTTCTTACGCATTCTAATCTCATCTTACCTCGAAAGAAATATAATTTTGTAGATGTTAAGAAGCCAGTCTTTTCTATAAACTACAATTATAGGTAAATTTTTTATAAACTTTTTAATCTTCAGATATGAAAATAATAAAATTTTAATGTTCAGATTAACCAATATCCAATATTTTTTTTTTATTTTAAATAAATCACCGTTCGAATCATTTATTCTTCAAAAGAATGTATTTAGTGTAAGAAAATATTAAATGGAAGTATTATTATGCATTGTGTACATGTACCATGAGATAGTTGTTTCAATAAAAGCATGCAACAATCCGATATTTTAAGTATTTTCAATTATTTCCAACGATTGTTAGATTGTTAGCATCGGAGACATTATTCTTTGCTGGCACTACCGTGAGTTGCAGCCCTTGTCTAAAATATAAATGTATACTATGTTCACGTGAGAGGAAAAGAGATAAGAACTTTCGAGGCATGCTAAACAGAAACAACTAGTGTTTCATGCGGAAAATTTGAAAAGTAAAATCTCGTGCGATATTTTTCTTGTTGCTAGAAAAATATGAATATGAAAAAGTATTCACAGTTGCCAGATTTATGCAAATGCACGCTCAAAAATTTAATCACCGACCTAGGAATCATTAAAAAAATTTACATTTAAAGGAAATAACAGATCTAATAATAAAAGAAAATCAAAGACTATGAATAATATTATTTTATTGAGAAAATCTAAAAATTGGGTGCAAGTATTACAAACGTTAGTAGTTTAATATTAAACGTGCATGCATAGAAAGATGTGGCAACTAATAAATATATTATGTAGTACTGCCAACTTTAAATTTTATTTTGGTGTATATAAATACAATTTAATTCCGTTACTCTTTCTTTTATCTTTGCTTTTAAATTGCCTATAATTTGTGAACAAATTTACTTTTTTTTAAATAAAATGGGGAAATGTTATGCCGTACTGTAATATTGTTTTCAATGGAAAGCAAAGCAATTTTGTAACATGAAAAATAATATGAACTACTGTTACTCAAACAAAATTGTAACGGAATAGTCAGCAACGAAGTGCATTTCATATTGAAGTTTTTCAGTTATTACATGAGCTAAGTATGTACTTACTGCTGGTCGTCATATTGTACACACCGCATTTACATATAATAAGTATTTTAAACTGACTGTGGTGACTAGAAGACATCCGGTCTGCTACTCCTAATCTAATATATAAAAATGAATGCTTGTTTGTCTGTCTGTATGTCTGTCTGTCCGGCTATACAAAGCTACACGCGTTGACCGATTTCAGCCAAACTTTATACCAATATTGTTGAAGACCAAAGGAAGGCGACTGTATATAAAATTTTTCGATTCATCAAGAGGGCGTGGCACCTCCCATACAACTTAAATATTTGATTTGGTATATCTTTAAAACTACACGTCATACAACGTTAAAATTTTGTATTCTGTTAGTATTTAGTCGTGCCCTCTTGCTTAAAAAATTTAGGGGCGTGGGACAAGGGGGAGTGGCACTCCCTATACAACTTAAATATTTGATTTGGCATATCTTTAAAACTACAAGTCACGCAGCATTGAAATTCCGTATGCAGGCCCCTCTTAGATGCTTCGTCCCACGGGTAAAATTTTATGGGCGTAGGAGAAGGGGCGTGGCACTTTTCAATCAACTATACATTTGGGTATAACTTTAGAACTATACAGCACACATAAATGAAACACGATACGAACTTACTACATGTCCGTATCCTTCAACTCGGAAAATGGGACGGGCATTGAGCAAGGGGCGTGGCACCCCTCATACAACTTAAATATTTGATTTGGTATACCTTTAAAACTACACGTCATACAACGTTAAAATTTTGTATTCTGTTAGTATTTAGTCGTGCCCTCTTGCTTAAAAAAATTTAGGGGAGTGGGACAAGGGGGAGTGGCACTCCCTATACAACTTAAATATTTGATTTGGCATATCTTTAAAACTACAAGTCACGTAGCATTGAAATTCCGTATGCAGGCCCCTCTTAGATGCTTCGTCCCACGGGTAAAATTTTATGGGCGTGGCACTTTTCAATCAACTATACATTTGGGTATAACTTTAGAACTATACAGCACACATAAATGAAACACGATACGAACTTACTACAATTCCGTATCCTTCAACTCGGAAAATGGGACGGGCATTGGGCAAGGGGCATGGCACCCCTCATACAACTTAAATATTTGATTTGGTATACCTTTAAAACTACATGTCATACAACGTTAAAATTTTGTATTCTGTTAGTATTTAGTCGTGCCCTCTTGCTTAAAAAAATTTAGGGGAGTGGGACAAGGGGGAGTGGCACTCCCTATACAACTTAAATATTTGATTTGGCATATCTTTAAACTACAAGTCACGCAGCATTGAAATTCCGTATGCAGGCCCCTCTTAGATGCTTCGTCCCACGGGTAAAATTTTATGGGCGTGGCACTTTTCAATCAACTATACATTTGGGTATAACTTTAGAACTATACAGCACACATAAATGAAACACGTTACGAACTTACTACATGTCCGTATCCTTCAACTCGGAAAATGGGATGAGCATTGGACACGAGGCGTGGCACCCCTCATACAACTTAAATATTTGATTTGGTATACCTTTAAAACTACATGTCATACAACATTAAAATTTTTTATTCTGTTAGTATTTAGTCATGCATTCACGTAAACATTTTTACATAATTTGGGTTTTATATATGTACTAGCAGTCCCGGCAAACGTTGTTCTGCCTAAAATAATTATTTTATTCCAAGATTTGTTTTTAAATGTATTTGAATTATGGTAGGAATTTTTTTGATAATATGAAAATTATGTACAGGAAGAATAGGTTTTCGTGAATAGGTAATCTACATACACAGATTCTTCGTATGATGTGGCACTCGGGTGAAGCCGGGTGGATCAGCTAGTACAAAATAAATATTTGGAACTAGAAAACTTTGCAAATTTTGATTTGTTTTTGGAGTTGGGATACAGTTTTGGAGTCACCGCGGGCTATAGTGACGAAGAGGGAATACCCATTTTATGTTTACACGAATTTTACATGAGAGCTGAAAAATAACTCCTCCCACTTTTATTTTGTAATTGCACCATGCCGGAAACAAACATTCACGTCAACAATATTTGTTGTTTGGTGGTTGGGAATTTCTGGCAGGTTTTAAATGGTTTCGCTACTAGTGAAATGATATTTACTTTGATTTGCTAGAAATTCAACGCAAGTTTTATATCATCAAATGCAGATAATAGCATTAACTTAAAAGTGGAAATTAGTTTTGGTTTTTCATTTATTAAAATTCGTTTGCTCCTTTTGAGTGTATGAGTTATGTTTGGTTATTAGTTTTTACACTGATGCACAGCGAATTAATGCAACGCAACAACAATTCAAAACTGGTTTCAGCGTTCCAGTCGCCACTCAGCACCTACAACAGTTACCACGTTTACTTTTCACAAGCTCAAACAACCAAACCGGCAAAGCGCAAATGTGCTTTTGCTCATCCCAAACGTCCAATAATTCCTAATGAAGCGCAGCTTCAGCTATCGCTGATTTCTGAGATTAAAACACAGAACCTCTTGGTAAAACTCATTCGATCAGCTCAATTCAGTATGCATTCGAGATCTGCCTAGAGAGGGTCGTAGGCGCGTAAACGTTATAAAATCAAAATAAAGTACGAGGGAGATTCATCCAAGTCACAGACACACACAACGAAACGCGTATTCGAAAATGATGAGAGCGTTATTTGTTGTAGTCCTTATCAATTTAACTCAATATGTCAATGTCAGAGGTGATGGCATGATTGAGGTATTCCAATGGAAGCAGATGGATTTTTACAATCGTGGCGATGGCGTTAGCGGAGCAGAAGTCGAAGTAGGCACTGGAGGATCCTCTGGCGGTTACCCACCGCGGAACAGTAACAGAAACCCAGGTGAATTAAGTGCATAGGTGTGTAAAAAGCCTTATCAGTGAGAGGTCCTGCGCTGACCCCTTTGAAATTATTCATCCGTGACTCGTTTGTGAACAGTTATCAATTAAAACGCTTTTGTTTAATAGTATTTCCACTTTCCAGCAATTAGAATTAGACATGGTATTTGTTTATACATATGTACGTAAATGAGTTGTCTAATAGCATCGTTGAAAATATTAAAAGAGCAGTAACCCAACAAACAATTTTGTAAGTTTTATATACCTATTATTGCGCTTGGTAAAATCGCACATACATACATATGTTCAAAGATATTTCCAAATATTGAATATACACACATATGTACATACATATTTGAATAATTTCTTTGAAAGATTGTATGAAAAGAAGATCGTTATTTTCTTATGTTATAAAAAGTTAAATGAGCAAATTGTTGAACATTCTGGAGACTTCTGTGATTGCTGAAAATACCTTGTGGGATGTTAATTGCCAACCAAACAAGTCGGTGCAATCACGACATATATATGTATGTATGTACATACTTATTTATCATTATCTAGAAAACGATTATTAGTTACAAATTACATATCATATTATAGGCGGGTAATCTCTTGTAATCTTATAGTAAATCTCTTGGACTTATTTATGCCATAGAAAAGACGACAACAGTCTATTCCGATATGTAACTTGACTATTAATTTAAAAAATCGTCAAAAGCTCTATTATAGTTTCATCGGTACTTTCCGGCAAAATATCATAATCGAACGAAGTTGTTTTTCCGACAAAAATACGTACATATTTCGCTTTTAACTCTTGTCTAATTGTAATGTTAAAAATACATACTTACTTACTTAAGTTGATCAGGGTTACAACCTGACCTACGGCCTCTCTACAGGCGCCCCTGCTACGCGCGCGTGCCTCCTCCAGTTGGACATTCCAGGCCATGCCAGTGCCTCCTACTATATATGTATATTTGCTGAATTGGTTATGCATTAAGATTGCCTGTTAAATTGTTATAACCACCACTTTTGAAAGATTCATTCCGTTATTCCTAGGCGGCATTATATTTCCCGATCAAATGGGCTACAAACATTTTTCCAGCCCACGTAGCAGGCGTTCCAGAGATGTGATTACATCGCGGGATCAGCCTGTCACAACGGAAGCTCGTCTGGGTTTCGGAGTAAACAATAATGTGAATGCAGCAAATTTCTCCTCGTACATTCCATACAACAATGTGCCCATGGGTGCCACACAATACAATGGGCGACTGTTCGTGACGATGCCTCGTCGTCGTGTGGGCATACCGTCGACACTGAATTACATCGATATGCGCCGGGACGGCAACAAACCGAGTCCGAAATTACACGCATATCCGGATTTTGAAACCAACCAATTAAGCGTGAGCAGCGGCCAGTTATACATACATATTTGAGAACTTCTTGTCTAACGTTCTAATTCCAGCCCGATTTTCAACCTAACCCAACGCACATAATCTCCGTGTATCGCACTACTGTAGACGCTTGTAAGCGTTTATGGTTCATCGACACGGGCATGCTGGAGTATCCGGGTAAGTGCCGCATATGTAAAGCGTACGACTTTTAACTTTTCTTTCCCTCGAACACGCAGACAATCGTACGCAAGTGCAAAGACCGGCCATCTGGGTCATGGATCTTAAAACTGATCGGCTTGTGCGGCGCTTCGAGCTCCCTGTATCCATTGTGGACACGGGCCGGGGACTAGCTAGTATTACTATAGACGTAAATGCCAACTCTTGTGGCCAGGCTTTTGCGTACATTCCCGACTTGGTCAACAACCAGCTATATGTTTACAGGTAGGTCGGTTTGCATTTGAGCAGATACAAAGCTTTCCCTCATATGCATCATTGACTTCATTTAATCCTTTATTGCTCCTCTATACTAGTTATGAAGGCAATCGCATTTGGGCATTCAGTCACAATTATTTTAATTTTGATCCACTCGGCGGAGATTTTTCCGTTGGCGGCCAAAACTTCCGTTGGGATGACGGTATTTTCTCCGTAACTCTCGGACCGCGCATGCCGAACGGCTATCACCTGGCCTACTTCCATGCAATGGCAAGTAACAATGAGTTCGTCGTTTCTACGGCGGTGCTGCAGCAGGAGTCGAATGCAGCACGCTCCGATCATGGCACGGATTTCCAACCACTGGGTAGCCGCGGCAGCAATCGTCAGTCTGCTATGCATGAATACGACCCGCGCACGGGCGTCATATTTTACGGCGAAATACAACGCAATGGCGTGGGTTGCTGGAACACAAAACAACCGTTTTCGGTGGAGAATCATGGCACCGTGGCGCAGGATCCACAGCGCATGATTTATCCCAGCGATTTGACGGTAAATGCTGGTGGACAATCGAGCAGCCGAGGGAGTTCGTAGCATATTCAACAAATGTTATTATCTCATTACAGATTGATGAAGATGGCACAATGTGGGTAATGACCAATTCAATGCCAATTTTTATATATTCTAATCTGGATCCAAATACCGTCAACTATCGTATCTGGAAACAAAATGTTTTTGAGGCCGCCAAGAATACGGTATGCGCATAAGTGCAGAAATCTTGCAACTGTGAGAAGCCTAGACGGCATTGACATTGTACTTTTTTTAATAAAAGAAAGAAATCGTTTTCAATTTAAGTACGCATGTAAATTTATTAAAGGTAAAATTAAGCAATTCAATATTGAACGTGTATACCAAAATAATTGTTACAAAAGTAAAAAAACAAATAAGCAAATCGTTTATATAATTTCCTTAAGAGTTATATACATTTTATCACGTTTCGCATCTACATTATGGAAAATTAATTTAAATTAGAGGCACTATAATATTGCATGGAATTCGAAAATAACACTACGTAACAGAAAACAAGTCCTGACGCAGCGCATAGTGCACGTTGTGGGGTCTAGGAAATAAAAAAAACTGCATACCTGAATTTTCCAATACACCGTAAAGCGCCAATCAGTCACCGCGTATCGTATCGCAGACAAAACCTGTTTTACCCGAGCTCTATACATGCGTTCGCTCATGTTGTATTTATTCGGATCGTGACGCAGAAATTCTCATAGAAATACATAGGTCTCTCTCAGACATTTACGATACGATTAAATACGATACGCGGTGACTGATTGGCGCTTAAGGCTTAAATAGGACCAAAAAGCCGATTTTCACAGGCTACACATAATTTTTCTCTGTAACATTACAAATGTTTCCTGGACTGAAAAGATGTATAAGAAAAGAGTTGTCAACTTCGTGGGGAGAGATGACACTGCGTGCAAAGAAAATAACTCTGTTTTTTTTAAAGATACCATTTAAAAATAGCACAATAGATCCAAATTGATATATAATATGTAAAATTGCGGTACAAAGTAGCATAGTAATTACGCTAAATATCTCATCGGGCACAATCTAATTCGTTTACGGTTCCCATCAATTTAAGTTTATAACATATTATACACAAAATAAAACTGCATTTCAATAATCATATTTAAAAATTTTAAAAAACATAGTTTTTTTGGGTGTCTTGGAAGTTTTTGGTATGCAGAATTAGAACAGATTAGCAACATGCACTATGTGCTGGTTCGAGTTTCTTGACTATTTTGTATTTTTAGCGCAGTGTAATTATTATCATACATTAATAATAATAAAAACAATGTCTCATACTTGAAAATACTTGATTGATTGTAATTTTTGATCATGGAATTAATTGCTTAAACTTTTATAATTGGATAAAAATCTGCAACTCCTACGTTCTAAATAGTCTTTCCTAATACAGTTTTATTTCTTCGATATAAAATTATATACTATAGATGTATAATATATGCATATGTTTATATATGTGTAAATGATATATCAATGAACATATGAGAACCCTTTAAATACAAAGTTTTAAATGTTAGGATTACAATTGCAATGCTCTGAAAAAATATATATGAATGCACTTTACATTCCACCATCACGAATGTTCGAGTATGTCCGTTTTACAAAAATTCTATGAAAACCGTTATAGTGACAGTTTGGAAAACGAGAGCATGCGGGTTAATAAAATGGAATGATTAAACATAGCACGTGCTTCAAATGGGTGCGAAACCAATGCCCCTTAATTACGTTACTTGATATGAAGGTGTAAAATTTCTGAGAATTATTGCACAAGATAGTCCTTGTAGCCACGCAACGATTTTAATTGTTTCTTCAGCTTCGTAACTAAGTCCGATGGTTGCACTAATATCGAAATATCGCGTCCTACCGAATTTAGACGATCACGTATTTCATGCTCCTTGAAAAACAGATTCAATGGACGTCCGTTGATCTCGGTAAGTACCCAGAACGTGAGCGTTGTGCCGTCACAAGATTGTGCCTTTGGCGGCAGTCCATGCCTTGCGGCCAGGCTGTTGGGCACCACATCGACAATAGTTGCTGTATTGCCATCGCGTATAAGCCCCAAGCATTGGCCCTCACGTTCGCGTCGTATGGCATATCCCCGTCCGAAAGGCAGCCGCCGAACCAGCACCTCCACCTAAAAAAAATCAGGTCTATTAATTTAGAACCACCCAGCCAAGCCGAGTATTTCAAGCTTACAAAAAGCGTGTTCGCATTGCGTATGCTCTTGTTGGCTTCCGCCGCTGTGCTTACTGCCATGCCCGCAATAGATATCAGTTGGTCGCCAATGTGTAGCGCATTGTAGAGAACGGGATGCTCCTTCTGTTTCCAGCCGGCCACCCTGAAAAAGAAAAGAAACCAATTCATATTTTCCACCAAATCGAAATGAAAATTGTATACCATACCATACAGCACCGAAGGCATCCACCCAAGCTATCGAACCAACACAGTCCTTGCGGCGGAGCTGAAGGCGCACGCCGCCCGGATGCATAATCTCTCGCCGCAATTGCATCACTTGTTGCTCTCGAATCGTGATGCGTTTGGCGGCCGGCGAATTCGTGGTGGCAGTGGGAGCTGACATGCTGCCAATGCCACTACCAAGCCCATTCTCTACGCTGCGGAAGGGCTGTGGCGGCTGCTGTATGCGTAGTGCACCATTATTGCCACCCCGACCGCTAGGGAACTCGTTGTTGTTAGCTCCACGAGAGCTTCGTTGCGCCTGTGGCGCATCTGAAGTGGAAGAGCTGCGCCTGCGCTGCTCCAATGACTCGGAGTTGGTACGAGTTAATGCGGCGTGTAGCGGTAGCAGAGGCCCGGAAACGGCGCCATTGCATAGAGAGGTGCTTGTTGGCTCATCATTGTTGTTGCAGGTTGTTATTGTTGCTGCTGATGTGCTGGTTGAAGCGGCTGAGATTGCAGCTGGATTCTTGATGCTTGTGTTGTTTTGTGCCTTCGACGACTTCGTCGGTGTCAGCTTGAGGAAGTGAAAGTCTTTTCGACTAGGCCGTGCCGTTATTACTGCCTCTGTGAGGCCGCGTTTGAGAAATGGTGGTCGCGTGGGCAGCTGCAGTGGGCCTGTCCCTGGTAAACGCTGTAAATTTATTGGCGAAGCAATACGCCTGCGCTGTAAGGCAGGACTGCCGCTAACAACTGCAGGCGCCCGAGAGGCTGTGATGGAAGTGGAGGAAGGCATGGATTTATCGCGAGTAGTTTCGTTAATTTGAGGCGATCGCGTTTTTGTGTCTAGCAGCGATAACTTTGTTGCATCTCCAGTTGGGTGACTAGTAGCAGGTTGTGCGCTGGATGGCGGTGGCAACTGTAAGTGAGAGCAATGTATTAAAATACATACACGCAAGTAAAAGGATATGCTGATTTTGTGCTTACGCCTGTTGGGCAACGTCGTGGAGATTTTTGCAGTGCTGCTGCCAATCTGGATGATGGAGGGTGTGCCACTACTGTAGCCATGACAGAAGTGGACACACAGTTTGCAACTGTGGTGGCTGCTGCAATCGGTATGCTGGAGGATAGAAATATCTTGTCATAGTGAACATTCACACTGATATCACCAGTGGAGCTTGTTGTGGCATCTCTATGTATTCTAATCGCCATATCATCATTCTTCTCCTCCTGTAGTGTATCAGTAGAGTTATTCACTGTAATGCTGGTGACGCCAGAAGTGTTTGCAGAGAGTATTATCTTTTTCGGCAATCTCGGTGTGGAATGTGTCGATGCGGCTGCAGATGAGGCGATCGCATATACTGAGGCAGAATTAGCACCAGCATCCCCACTCACATGCACCGTTGTTATTTTTTGGGTTTCGCAATGCGTTGTTGCTATCGGTATTGGCATTGCACTATTGGCTGGGAGCGCTGGCACACTTTTTTTCACTGGGGTTGAGTATTGATTGGGCGCAGTGATGGCAACACTGTTTGGACCTAGTACTTGAATTGTACTGCTGTTTTGACTGGACGGAATGATTTGTACATTGCTTTTGTATTCATGTTGCTTGAACTTTGCTTTAGCGGCCGCCGTTGTCATTGGCGTTGTGGTTGTTTCAGGAAACTTGAATATTTCCGCTGTTATGCTTTTAATTGGCAATTTGGGGGGTGCCGCATCCCCATCATCTGCCACACGATTCGAGTTAGTTGAGACTTGTATAATGGTTACATTTGTTTTGCAATCTGCTGCCGTTGTGCTGGTGGTGGTTGCACTTGTTTGCTTCGTGGAATCCGCATTAATTTCCAAAGCAGTTATATTGTTATTCTTCGACGCTACTGTAGGTGCAGTTTCCAGTTCTTTGCTTTGTAATTTGGGAGTTGGTTGTTTTTTGGGTTTATCAGCAGCGCCGGCGGACAATGAGCGCGATGTATGTGGCCTGCATAAAGATAATATTAGTTCAAGCGAAAGCCGAATTGCACAGCGTTAATGAAAAAAAACAGATATATTAAAAATTTGCAAATATCTACTTCACTTCGTAGCAATGACATTAGTAAAATTCTCAGCTAGACTTGAGTTTTTCATCGTGCTACGTAAAAGTTATAAGACTTATTTCCGTAAATATATTTCTGAGCGCGCGCTAAAAATACTACTAACATGATGGGGGATGTATCCAACATCAGCAATGGAAGCAGTGAAGTTGAACTAAATGCCCAGACGCTGGATCAATTATACAAGGAGCAGCTGCAGACCTTGCGTGAACTGATATTCAAGCAGAATCAGAACAGCGACATCGAGCTGTGTCGCAAATGGTTGAAGGTGTTTAGCATGACGACCAAGCGTGAGAAAATAGCGCGCAATTGCCTGTGCTCGCTAATGCAGCAGCAGCTGCAGGAGTTTGGATTTCTTGACGCACCGTTCACCGACCTGCAGAACTGCAATCGTGACTTGGACCAAGTGTTGCACGACTTGGACGTACACTCTTTCGTGGAAGAAAGCGAGACGTACACCTCACACCACCGACTGGACATGGGGCCGGCAACGAACAGAGAACCACCCACTCAAAGAAGCGATCTCATTACGGAGCTAACATGTCAGGAGAATGCAACGCAAGCGGAGAACGTGATGCTGAGAGGCGAGCTAGAAGCGCTGCGCCTGCAACTCACAGAGAAACAAATAGAAAATCTCAAGCTGAAAGAAATAGCGGAGAAATGCCAGTTGGAAAATACCGAAGGCGTAGATACCTTTGGCAATATAAAACGCTCGCTGGTAAATTCGATGCAGAAATTCCTGCACGAGCTGACGAAAAGCGAAAAGCACTTCCCGTTAAATGTGTTTGAGCTTGTGTTTCGTGATTTCAGCAATGATGCTGAGTTCTCAAATTGCATAAAGAAGTGCGATGCCAATTTTAATCGGCTGCTAAATGAGATCTTCCAAAAGGAACTGAACGAGCGCAAGTCTATGATCGCGCGTCATGTTAGCCGCAATTTTGGAAAAAGCAAAACGAAGCTGCGTAGGAAGTATGAGCGGCGTTTGAAGGTGCAAGTTTGGGCACAGAAACTCCAACTGAAACTGGTAAAGCTCAAGTGTTTCTCCGCGCTGAGGCAACTTTTCATCACTACGCAACACGGCGGCGATGCTAACATGTGGGAAATGCTTAAAGTTTTGGAGGAGAAATACCAGACTATTGTGGACGAAATTATTTAAACATCGGCGACTTGTTTCTAACGATATATATGTATACGGTTTCTTAAGCGTGGCTTATATTTATGATAGGAAAATAATTTACTTTTTAGGTAGTATTTTTAAGAGTTTATTTTTGTCCCTTATAACAATTTACATACCGTGGTATTAAACGCTCGCATTGTAGTAAATTTTCCAGATTCCTTATATCTGTAAAAACATTTACAATTGAAAGAATTTTTGTAGTCAAAAAGCACGTACCTGCAGATGAGCCATTACTTGCGCCAATGTTGACGCGTAAGCTGTTCTCTGAGTGGAAGGCCGTCTCAGAAAGAAATTCATCATCGATTTCGGAGTCAGAATCATTGTCCTCATCCGCTTCGACATCTTCTTGCAAGTAAGTGTTGTTTGCTGCAGCAGCCGCGTCGGCAGCAGCTTCATCGTTGTTCAACTGCTCACTGTATGCGCTGATTGGATCCGAAAGCATATTGAGCAGATTCTGGGTAAGCGTGTTGGACATGGCGGAAAGGAGCATGGGTGTAGTTGTGCAGATATTATGGGACGCTGTTGATGCTAATGTTGTGTGAGCTGCTGCGGAAGTTGTTGATGTTAAATTTATTGTATTACAAGGTGTTGTTGATGTTGCTACACATGCTGCAGATGTTTCCGTTGTGGTGGAAAGTGTAGGAATATTTGCCAGCGACACTGTTGTAGTTTCGACACTCTCAACAACTATACTAGAAACTGGCACCTGCAAATTGCTCTGTGGTACAACACGCTCCACACCAGGCACTAGAGCTGCAGGCACTGGCGGTGGTGCTGGCAACGGCGACGTTGGATCACGCGTTGGCAACAATGGCGCACGTATCTCAGGGAGTTTTGTATAGAGATTCTCACGGGGTGAAAGAATTTTCATTTCGCGCAACTTGGAGCGCAGCGTCTCAACCCATTCTTGCATAATTTCCCTGCAATAAAGAAAGCAAAAATAACTGGCACGCACAGAAACAAACAATGGAACGGCCGAAAGTGTTGTATATAAGCAACCAAAGAAACATAGTTACGTCAACAGCGGAGCGACAGACAGCAGTATCACCTGCTCATCGCTGTTGCCAAAACTGTGAGGCATGACGTACCATGACATCGCGTGGAAGCGTACCACTTCATTGCTTAATGTGACGACAAATTCGAATTCGTGTGAGTTCGGTATGAGCGCGTGCGAGATGTGTAACGTATCCTGCATTGAGACGATCCATTCGGGGCTGTGGGAGGCAGCCTGACGTGGCTCTGCATATCCCTCGAGCAATGCGTCTGTGTCGTCGTGCACGCAGAAAACCACCCAACTGCGTTCGGATTTCTGTGAAATCACAAATTAAAATTTATTCATTGAAATATGTAATTTGTATATCACTAGCAAAATGTACTTTGGGTCCCACTGTGATCCTTTTGCCTTCTGCCGTGAGTCGTTTGAGCCAAGTATTTTTGTGGATTTCGCGAAATTGCGCTGCACTAGCATTTAAATTGGAGCTGGATACGGCTGCTACCGAGGAACTCATGCCGACTGCCAACAGCTCTGCTTTACGTTCCACTCAATTGCCAATTTGCGACACACTATCGTGAATTTCTTGCTCCGCATTTGTCTGCCGAGTGCTCCTCTGTCGCTGGCAGGCGACAGCGGCGGCGGAGCTGTGTTACTAATTAAATATCAATTAAGCAAGCAATCTAGTTACATACGTTTGATATTTTCGGATTGCGTCGAAGCCGTTTGCGCATGGATTATTGCAAAGTTTACACAAATGAATTTTCTGCACTATTTCCTGAAAAAATACCAAAGTGAGAATATTGAATATTAGAATTAAGAAAAGGATTGATTTGTAAAACCTACAGTAGAACCCTGAATATGTAAATAGCCTTGGTAAAAAGTTGTCTCAATCTCAAATAACCCGAATAATTCAGGGCTTTTATTAGTTTTGTTCGATTTCTATAAATATGTATTATTTTTGCAAGTTTCTTTGGGCTATTGTGGTACGATTGACGTGCAATAACCCATAAACTGAGCTTATTGTGCAATCGGAGATGGCAATGTTAATTCGTCGCAGCCCGTCGTCCGTCGCTTCTATGCTTCCGAATGCAGTTTTACCTCTGCATAATTTTGACAACTCTCTTTCTGCTTTTTTGCTCAGGGATTGTTGCACAGAATTCGCAATGAGTTTTTTTCATTAACTTCACTCACTTTCCACTGATATGTGAATCCAAACACCGTAACTAGATATGTTAACACTAATTGCAAAATAATTTTCTATTTTATTTTGATATTTTAAACGAAAAAACCAAAAATATGCAGTGCAGAATTTAAATACACGACGCCATCTTCTGATTCTTCTTCTTGCTTATTATTAGTGTTGTTCCGATACTAATGAGTATGAATAAGTATTCGAGTACTCTCGATTCTTGAGTATTTATCGGATCGGAGTATGCGTTGACAAAACGTTTTTGCAAAGGCGTTACAATATTGTCTTGCCTAAAAAATTTGTTTACTTACCTTAAGTTTTGCCTCCCATTTATTACGAAAAAATTGTTTAGCATGAACTGGCCCCAGTGGCTCAGTTGGTTCAAACCCCAGCGAGAGTGCGACAAAAAAGCTTATGCTAGACGTAAGAATGCGTTGGAATTCTACTTTTTAAATGTTGGAACTTGCCGGAAGCTACTTTTGCGTCGTGGCATCGTCTGTGTTCTGCGAGCGGTTGTTTTCTAGAGCGTGAGTTTCCCAAAAGAAAAATCGTCTTTCACCGGTCTTTTAATGAATACGAGTAAGTATCGAGTACTTGAGCTCGATATTTTCTTGGCATCGATACTTTTTTTGAGTACTGGAATCGAGTACTAGGCGGAATCTGAACAACACTAGTTATCATTTACATTTATTGAATAGTACCGTAGAGGCGAAAACGTAACAGAGCTTGTCAAGTCGAATTTAAAGCCTCAGTTAGTGACGACGAATCGTATTTATTCGAATCGTAAATGTCTGAGAGACCTATTTCGATTAGAATTTCTGCGTTACGATCCGAATAAATACGTCAAGAGCGAACGCATGTATAGAACTCGGGTAAAACAGGTTTTGTTTACGATACGATTAAATACGATACGCGATCATCAACTGGCGCTTAACTAAACAAATTTTAGTCGTGGGTTATGTAGTTCTTACTGCAACAATGTTAATGTAAAGCTGACTTCCAAACCGTCTGGTAACAAAGCAACAATATCTGTTTTATTCCTGGTGCACACATTTTAATGAGCGGCTTTGGTAAATCTCTGGACCTGCTGTTTAAAGTGCGAACACGAATCCCTTCGAGAAAGAAAACAGAATCAGAAAGCTGTCTGCCAAATGGTATTTTGTTTGCCCATTGAAGTTACGTTCATAAGTAAACAATTTGCCCACTTTCAAGATCTAAGTTAACAATTAGCTTCTTGGTTATTGGATCGTCGCTCAAAACGCGTTCTTTAATATTTACCTGAAAAAACCGAGTAAAGCGCACTAACTAAATAATGGATGTGAGGGAATACGAAAATCTTTGAGATACTAATAACAATACTTTATTTTTTTAGAGATTTTAAAAAATAACTTTTAAAGTTTTTTTTTCGATTTTACAATCTTTTCATATCACACATAAAGGTAAGTATGTTGTATATGCATTTTGTATTTTCATATTTTTTTGTCGTCTTAAATTCTTTTGGTTCACAATTAAATCTAAATGATACATTTAAAATTTCGCTGGTAAAAAGGTCACTCTGAATTTCAATTTCTACAAATGCTATTTTAGCGAGTCTTCTAGATCAAACTATATATACACATGCATAATAAATAACTTTGCTGTGCAGTGGGGATATATGGCTAGACAGAAAATAAAACAATTACTTAACATGTAATCTTGAGAAGTGAATGTGAGATGCGACAATGACACAGCAATTAAAAAAATATATTTTTTTTACATTTGTTCGTTTGCATCTAAGCATATAGGTTTTTTTGTAGCTTTTAACATTACACAATTTTATTGTTTTTATAGGTTTTAAATTACAATTAATTTTACAAAATGCTCACTAAAGCTGAACGAAAACGGGATGCATCTGTGGATGAAGTGAGGAAGGTGTACAATCGAATTCAGACGATTTGTGCAAAGTATAAAGATATAACGGCTTACAAATTATAATAAAAATGATGTTTGTTGAGCCAAAAATAAATTAGAAGTCTAATTTTGTTTGCGTTTTATAAATGAAAATTTTTCAAATTTTTGTAGAATAACAAACAAAATGCGCACATGGCACACAAATGCTTGCTTACTGTGTACCTTGGCAGGTGGTTAATAATAATGTCTTTCTTTAACGTTAGAAGAGGATGAACAAGTGTGGTGCGGGTGTGGGCATTCTCTTGTGGTGGGTAAAGTAAAGATCATGCAACAAAATAAAAAATTGAGAATTTAAGCAGCTAAACATTACAGTAAATTATCACATTTAAAAATGTACAAGTCGTTGAGGAAATCACACAAGGAATGAGAACATAAAAAAATTTAAAGCAATTTGTACGTTGATTTACAAAATAACGTGCTAACAGTTAACAGTTTAGCTTAAAATGTTGTAACTGATGCTCGAGTACAAAAGTTAAGCGTAAAACATTGTAATTTAAAGTAATTTTAAATTGTGTTTTCTTTTTTGGCTTTTTTTGTTGGAATTTTTCAAAGTTTTAAAATTTTTTTCATTTGCTTTGTACTCCCTCGTGTCTTCACGCTGAACCGGCAGATCACTTGCACGCGTGCTCGGTGGTTCAGGCAAGCAGCACTGAGGAGAGGCATTGTTTGTATACTTTAAGTTGCTTTTGAATGTTGCTTTTGCAGTGTCTGTTTCATTGCAGCTGTCCTGGTCTGGCGCCCCTCCTATGACCTATTTACGATGTGGCCAAATCAATGATGTGCGCCTGAGGAATGAATTCAGCAGCCATGGGATTAAGTAAGGAATGCTCCACCGAAATGCTGCAATCGCTCACAGCGAGCGTAGATAATGCGGCGTCCAATTCCTCCGTTCTGGAATTTAAGCAGAAATGATAACAATTAAGATCGCTATTGACGTAGGGAAATCCAATCAGAAGGGAAATCTCAGGCTTATAGAATTTATATAAAAGTTGCACTAACTTGCAATCAAATCGCTTTAAATTTCAAATCTTTTATATTTTCAATTTCAATTTATTTGCCATCTTTTGGATTTCTTTTGTAACGGTAAACAACGACGCCTTTCCCTTTTTTTGTTATTATAATTGCTTAGCATTTCCAAGCAGTACATACTTTGCATTTTGCCATTCTGTCAATTCGGCTTCCAGCTCGTCCTCCAGCATTGCCTCAATGCACTCCTTCATTATATCCTCTTCCTCGAGGCGTTGTAGTTCCTATCAATTGAAACAATATGCAATTGTAATATAAACGGTACGCAGAAGCAACTGCAATTATTGCACTTTTACGCACATTCTTATCGAACTCCTCTTCATTCTCCATCCACAAGTACTCGGAAAAATCGGTCTCATCCTCCAAGTCTGATAACGAGTCATCCTCTTCCACTACATACTCAAGCTGATCGATCCAATCGTTTGAGGGAACTTTCATAATCATTTTGTCTGTTATTTTTAGTTAGTTTTTTACAACTGAAAACAAGAAAATTACGATTTTATCACTATAATTCTATAAGTTGTTATTTTAGAAAAATATGTAAAACCCAAAAAATTGCACTATAGCAAGAACTAATCTAAGCTATAAGGAATGAGATAGGAAAAAGAGCTGCTTTGCTAAACACATCGAAATACAAAACGTAAACAGAAAATACAGATAACTGGTCAGACTTGCGAACACAGAAGGCAGAAAATAAAAAATATAAACAATCAAAATAAAATCATTTTATCAGCGGTCAAGGCGCAGTAGCTGAGACGGTCTATAAGGTGCAATATTTTGCGAATTTTTTTGGGATACTTTTTTTCTATTTACAGGTTTACGCGGCCAAGATCTATTTTCATGCCAGAGCTGTGCCAATATGCGCGTTTATATGTATGTACATATGTATGAGTTACGCCAAATTATTTGGCAAGAGCAGCATAGACATTCGAAATCAAGGTCCTCTTTTGTCGTAGCATATATAACATCAAAGTCCTAAAACAACAATAAAATATTTTGTTAGTCAACAAAAATGTTTGTAATGATTAAAACTCTATTCTTTGATCTCTATTTTCTGTAATTCTCTCTTATAATTTAATTTTGGTTGATTATTTATTGTATTATAAAAAAGTTATTAATTTAAATAAGATTAGTTTATTATGCAAAAGACGAATGTCTTAAATGTTAACAGCTTATAATAAATAAAAAATTTGAATTGAAAAGAGAAACAGGCTTTATCTATTAAAAACAAAAAAATTAATCGCTACTTTGCTAGTTCAATGTCGAAAGAACGCGAACAACGCAGAATTAAAGGCAGAATTTTTTTTATGTTTTGTGTGTGTTTATCTCTTACTAAAGCGTACTATTTTGTTGGTGTTTTGCTAAAAGATAACTGTCTGAATTATTGATATGCAACACTTTATTGTATTCCTCAAAGTTTAACGCACTTTGTTGTCAGTGCTGCTTATCAATTTAATAGAAACTTAGAGAAAATCTAATTTTCGCTTTTAAAAATGTATTTGGGGTATAAGCAAATCTGATGAAAATAACAATAAAATAAAATTTTACATTTTCGTGACTGACAAAATCAGCGTAACCCAAGCGAAAGCTTTCTCTGTAGGGAATAAATCGCACTGATTTCCAAGCAGCGGCTAAAACTTATTGATTTCACTTTGGTGACTTCTTCTTTATAACTGGAGAATTCGCAACAGCTTCAGTAGAAATTAGTCCCACTCTTGAATGACGTTAATTCGTGATACGCAGCAGATGCAAACAGACAGACTGACTGCCTGGTAGAAATGAACACAACTACATACATACATGATCAAAGCGATCGTGTACCGAACGAGCTGAGAGTTGAGTTCATGGATGGGAGGGAGGTAGGTGGGCAAACAAGTTCCCCTGCTCATGTCGAGTAAATCGACGTGCCACAAAGCACAACGAACGCTTAATTTTATAGTCGGAGTACAAAATAGCATTCAACAAAACAAAGAAAACAAATTGAAATGAAAACGAAATACATTAACAAGGATGGCGTAGTGAAGCGAGCTAAATGCAAATATGCAAAATATGGACAAAATTGTACATTGAAATATGTCAAAACAAAAAATTCTTAAAAATCGAAAGCGAAAATGTAGATACCTACATACATACTCGTATAGAGATAATTTAATGAAATTTTTTAAATATTTACGCAAATGTTTTAAAAATTTAATTGTTTTACATGAACTTTTCAAGGCGAACTGTTTCAGAATGCAACTTGAGCACAACGGTGTGTGTTTATCCAAGTGGAGTATGTATGTGCTACATCGAATGCATCAAGGTGACAAGTGCTACTCGAAAGCAGTCATCACTTGTATTTGACTTGTTGCTTTACAGGTATTCTTTTCAGCTCTGGTTTTAAGTTAAAAGTTGGGTAAATTATTATTACTTTTGCGCTTAATATATTTGGCTCGCAGTCATACAATTTAAGATACTTCCACTGAATTCGAAGAATAACACTAAAAATTCATCGCTGTTCCATAGATTTGTCACGTGTAATTCGTGTACGTTTAAACATTATTGATATCGTGCAGAATTTTAAACAAAATGTAGAAAATTCCTTTGAGTAGATCGCATGTTTTTCTGCTGAGCCGGGTAAAATATTCCGACTCGTTGATGAAAGGGTTTTATCCTTGCAAGAATCAATCCTTAAACAGGAAGTAGTGTATGCAGTGCAATTTGAGCCAAGAAAAATTAAACAAATTTCAATATTTTTCCAATAAACCAAAACATTTGTATTAATGTGATTCAGATTGTACCAACGCGATGTGAAAGTAGGTAGCTCGAGAAACCATATAATGATGACAGCGTAGGATTGACAAGCAGGTTAAATCACTGAGAGTTGTTAATATCTGCAAAAATTCGAAAACTTGGACTGTCTTGTAAAATTTGTTTCTGTTGCAGAGAAAACACAACAATACAAAGCATTTCCTATTTGCAACGCTTTTTTTATATCGAATAAGTAGTATGTATAACCAGGAACGTAGTACATGACGTTCACTCATATGATAATCTAAAAAAAACCTTATGTAGAAATTGTGAATTGCTTGTTTATAACAGCATAGACGGAAGTTAGACATGCCAACAACAAGGAAGTCAATTACGTTACTTGAATATATATTTGTAAAATTTATTTCCGCTCTTTCTCTTTTGCGTTTTAATTTTTTTTTAATTACAATATTAGTAAAAACAATAACAACAAACAAGATGGAGTTTTTCAGTTTTTCTCTTCTTTTTTTAAAGCCGAACAAAAAAAAACGTGAAATTTGTTCAACTTACACCAAAGATTTTGTACTTTCGTTAAATGCCAAATGAAATAATCAAATTCCTTCTCAAAGTTCACTGAAAATTTTGCAATTTTTCGTCAACACTGGAGATTTATTTACTTAATTCACAAATAATTTTGATTTGAAATTTCAGGGACAAAAAAAACTTCAATATTTCTCACTCGCCGACGACATACGAAGAAAACTGACGATTGAATGGTATTGAACCAGGGTTGGGCTGGGCCAAAATAAAAACGTACTAAATTTTTTAAAAAACGTACATTTTCCATAAATTTCGTACCTTGAGAATAAAAATTTTTTAGGATAGGGATGAGTTCGTCTTCCAGTTCGGTTTGATGAGCAAAAAAAGAAAAAGGTTCTCCCTGAGCATAAAACGAAAACTCGTTCGGGTGAGTGCTTCCCTCCTTCGGTGAGCAAAAAAAAAATTTTTCTATCTGGTACGAAATGGTACGTTTTCAAATAATTAAACGCTCGGGAAGTGTCATGCCATCAAATTCCGGGGAAGTGAAGCTATATATCTATATTTTATGTGTGTGCCTTTTATTTTGTGTGAAAATTCTGCAATATGCAGTAAATATTAACGCAAAGCTGTGCTATTTTTGGCACAATTATTTCAAGGGCATATAATTTGTTATTAAAATAATGTTATGCGCAGTTTTTGGTTTATTTATAATGTCAAATGTCACTACAAATGCATAATTAAAGATATGTGTATTTAATATTTTTTTCAATAAAAATTTATCTTTGAAATTGCTTTTGGTTTTATTTGGATGGAAATGTAAGGGCAGAAGTTGACAACTGTAACATTTTGTGCATTTTTATTAATCTAAAAGATTTACATTCAATATACTTTTCAAATTGCACAATAATCGTTAATTTTCATATAAAAATGATATTTGACTCATTCTGATATGTAAACAATAACAGTACGGGTACCAAGATCATATTTTCTATGGAGTTTTGTATGGGAAATCGGGTACGACGGTACCAAAAATTTTTCGTACCTCCAACTTCGTATGCCTTACTAGCTGCTTATGTCTCGTCGTTCGCGTGCTCATTTTACAAGATTCGTTTGCTCCTCGCATTCGCCCCACAGTGTTGATATCTCAATGTACTATGAGAAATGAAAAACGTACCGAAAAAATGAAACGTACTCTGGGATATAAAACGCGTACCCAAATCATAAAAATGTACCCAAATCAGTACGAAAGTACGGGGATTTCCAACCCTGTATTGACGAATGGAGCAGGGTTTCAACATGATGCGTGAAGCGATGGGGTGCTTTCGTTGCAGCGTTGCATTGAGAGCGGTCGTATACAAAATTGAAAAAATCGATAGTTTTCATAATCGAATATTATGCTGTTATAAAAGGAAAGTATGTAATTGTTTATTTCAGTGACAGCTCACTTAATAAGTGATAAGATAATTTATTATTTTCTTCTTGAGGAATATCACACTTTACACTGTGAAAATTAATAACAACAACGTTTCGGATGTGCTCAAACTCGATAAAAACATAAATGCACACTTGAAGTTATTTTTATTGAGATATCCTATTTATGTCTATAAAGCATGATGTTTAAATCGCTCCTCTTGTAAAATCCAATTTCGTTCGGAAGCATTATTTAAGCAGGGCAGATTCAATCGTTTTGCTATTCGAATTTTATTCCATTTCGAAAAATGCTATTCCGATAAAAGTGAAAATCACATTTTGAATTTGGCTTCCAGACAAAAACGAATACAAATTTCATTTAATTATTTAAATCAACATTTGATACGTTATGAACAATAATTATAAATGTGTGAAAAAGCTAGTTAAGAACATAAGTAAGATAAAAAATTATTTAATTATTTAATTATTTATTTACGATTAATAAATTATTATTAGTTATTATTAAAACGTGCCTGTACAAAACTTAATAAAAAAATATGTATCACAAACGCGTTTGTGTAACGTTTTTGTTACTCTTCAGATTTTGATTCCAGTCTTGCAGTTTCGAGCTACCAAATAGGCAGTATATTACTGCGCCGAAGGCATATGTGATGATCATCGTGTACATGGCAAAGTCCCACTGCGATTTTGTGCCCTAGAAGGAATGTTGGTTGAAATGAAAACAATGAGCCACATTAGATAGACGCCGGCGTACCTCAGTGACTATATATGAAATGACGATAGGAGCCAGAAATCCACTGCAGGTGGCCAAGCTGTTGCCAATACCCGACAAGAGACCGGCATAAGATGGCGCCAGAAACAATAGGCTTGGCCAATATGCGCCAGCGAAAGACACATCTGTCGAAATTCCGATGACCAGACTGTAGAATACAACGAATAATCGTTGAGTACAATTGCTAAATACAATGGCTAGAATCATGAGAATTGTGATATTGTTACCTGAAAACAGAGAAGAAAATTTCTTAAATTTATATAAGTAACACTTTTTTAGAAACTATGCTTGCCGCTAAAACTTACATATAACGTAAAGGACTCGGCGATATAGCGTGAGATTAATACGCGGTCTTCTTTCAATCGCTCTACCAGCTAAGACGGTTATGATCTTAGATAAGACCGCGCCCAAAAAGAGAGCGGAGGAATATATTCCAGCCTAATTTATTAAATGAAAAGAAAAATAGAATAAAAAATATAAAAATGCTTGAAAAATAAATCAATATTTATATGTGGCACAGTGATTCGATACTATGGGAATGGGATGAGACAAACTTGGAAGTAAGTACTTAAGCATACTTTTGCGGTAAAAATATAAGTTTTGAACGGAACAACTCCATTTTCAAATTGAATTGTTTATATTCAAAGATCGGAAGATATCGGAGAATATGTTTGTCTATTCTGTCTATTGTCTAAAAACCATATTGTGAGACGAGTAACTGTTTGTGGGTGCTAAATTGAAAGGAGTGGCAATGGAATAATCGAAGTTGTCGCTGTTTCTTTTTAAAGATTAAATAGAATATAACATTTTAATGTATTAAATTTGCACCTGTGATATAGAAAAATGCATAGCTTCCTTGAGAAATCTGGGCAACATCAACGTAAACATTATGATTCCGTACGTATGGAAGATGTGCGTTAAAACGAAGGCGTACACCGGCATTGAGGTTAGAATGGACTTCCACGGTATGTGTGAGTGCTGAAAGTGGAATAACTGCATTATTCTGGTGCACCGCACTTCAAAGTTATAGTACCTCAAACTTTTGCTGCTTCGCCGCTTTAAGGTACTCATATTCGTCGCGTGACAACCGAGGATGCTCCTCCAATGTGCTATAGACCAGCCATTGGCAACTAATTCCAAACAGTAATGCCCCACCGCCAACAATGTAGAAGGCGTGCTGCCAGCCAATGTGACAAAAGAAACTGGACATCGGAAAGGTAAGCAGTATTCCAACGGAGTAGCCACCATATGCGAATGCGAGCAGGGCAGTGCGTTCAGTTGGATGAGCCCAGGTGGTGAAAAGCTGATACAGTGCCGGATTGCCGAAACCCTTGCGAAGCATTAAAAACAGTTATTACGCATTTGCATGCTAAAAAGTTGAAGGTGCTGACCTACCGATATCAAGCCCTGCATCACACGCACGCCCACTGCTCCGACATAGCTGATGTTGGCGAACAGCGGCAGCAGCATGTACACTAACGCCTGCAATGTGATCGAATGTACAAATAACAGTTTGCCGCCAAATTTATCAGCCAGAAGGCCGGAAAGCGGCAGCGTTACAACATAGCCATAATAGAATGCGCCCAACAGCGTAATTTGCTGGGTGCGAGTCCACGAAAGATCGCCAGTCTGAAAGCAGAAGTGAAAGCATGAGAAAATACAAATATGGAAGCGTCAACCGGGTTTCACCGAAAGAGTAAATCCCTCTTCCAAATAACCGAGTTGGGGTCGAGGTATATGTAGAGGAAGTAGATCTTGGGAAAATTTTTGGAAAAATAAAAGAGAATTCTGATTGGAGAATACACAGCAAGTTCGATATTTGGATGGATATGCTATAGAAAATATGTCAATGTTCGGTGTAAGAAGAATTACGCCCATTTCTGGGCAGTCTTAACATAATCACATTATGAATATACCAACCAAACTTTGATACTCTGGAAGTTATAATAATAATGAGCAGTTTCCCTTTTCAGCTTATATATGGGGCCTATGCTCATACTTTCAATGACATACAAGAGTGAAGCCATGGTATTAGTGTTTATTGGCGGATTACGAGCAGATCTTTTGTTTGATTTGCGCAATCTCAGAATTGAAAGCAGCAGCGGATTCAGTCATTGTGTACCAAGTTTGGTTAGGTCGAATTTTTAAAAATCTAGGATGGCTCCTTTATGGCATAACTCGCACAAAATTAATATATAATACATTAATATATTCTCTGCGATTTTGATATTTTTTCGGAACATGAATATACTTCACTCTTCGGCACTGGCACTAGCAACAGCAATGCATATTTACATTTTCTGCAAGAGGATCGGGATCGCTGCTACCACATTGGAAGGTGTCATTCTGCTGTATGATCTCCACCTCGCTGGCGGGGCTTGCTTTCACCATGCACAGTATCACGAGATTCAGTGTATTCCGCATGCACAGGTGCAAGCACATCGCAGTGAAGGCTAGCAAGGTGTAGGTCATGCGCACTGAGCCCCAGAAGCGGCACGCTTTCGGCGATTGCAGTTCGGCCACGCTATCAACGGCTTCTTCTAACTTTGTATTTTGCATATTACGTTGATCACAGATAATACAATTGAAAGCGGAACAAACAATAAAACACAGAAATATAAATCGACGAACAACAAATTGAAATACTAAAACCGATCCGCGCAATATGCACCGCACCGCACTTTGAAGACTGTCCAACTGTCAGGCAGCAACCGTTACATTGCACTGCAGCCAACGAATGCACAATTAGCACTTTGGCACGCTTCTCGCGGCGTTATCATCCCGCCAGCGAAACACGCATCTTGGCTCCGTTTTTGACACTCCAATCAATCATTCGCTCTCAGCGCGCCTCGTGCTCAGCCCTTCTCAGTGGCACTCACATTCTAGCTCGATCCGCATCGCGCTTAGCTGTTGCAGTACATATTTGGAAACATATAGTTTCGAAACTGCAGCACTTCAGCGGGTCCGTGCAAGAACAGGCAATGCCTGACAATTTAATTTTAAAAAGAAAAACTCATGTTTGTTTGTTTTCCTAGAATATTGCCTATAAGTAGCATGCAAATCGTCGCTATAACTTCCGTTTGGAAGAAGGCAGTTTCACTAAATATAAGTGGAAACAATTTAAATAACTCGGAAGCAACTGTGTGAATAACTAGAAATCGACTTAGGCCTACTCTTGAACGGAATCGTCGATTTCTGCCTTAGAATGTATGTACTTATATGGAATAGGAAAACTTTTTGGAGAGTCTGCAGCCAAGAATGACTACTGCAAAGATTATGCATGTATTTACAGATCCTCATGGATGCGTAGCTGCGGAAGGTATGAAGCTATTTCTGGTCCACACTTCGTGGACTTATGTATGTACGGGCGTTACATTCGTCGCAAACTAAAAGAAAGTGTTAATCCATTTGCATGAAAGTCAGTGGAGAGATAAATTTAGCTATTTAATTTTGATCGCTGTGTAAAGTATATTTTCTGGTCAAAGCATGACTGCATTGTTAGTGCTCGGTCTACAAAGCCAATATGTGCGATTCTTCTCCCAGTCAGGCCGACTCATAAAAGAAAAAATAGCTTACTTCACCATATGCATATTTCAAATGATATTGGTTGCCCTGATAAAGCTGCTGAATCGTTTGATGTTGGGGTATTAACAATTTTAAAAGCCCTTTAGCTTGTGCTAAAAATAGAACGTGCACAAAGGAATACGCGATATAGCTCGGCTTATGTTCTTCACGAGCTGTTGGGCCAAATATATATGTATGTATGTATATATCTACAGAGAATATCCTTGGGGCATGTGTTGTTGTCAAATGCGCTTTCACAAAAATAGCTGGCATTTATTGTCTGGCATATGGTTCAGTATGAATTATGAATTGTTCATTGTTTATTGTGCACACGCAAACACAATTACACACATATACAATGTACATATGTACATATGTATTAAGTATGCATTTATATATGTTTGAATAACCAGAGCAAATACATTTTATTCAGTTAGACTGCTGAGCATACAAATACATGTAAATACTCTAAAATATCAATATTTATTTTGCTAGTATACTCACACACACACACATACACATACACACACTGGTAAATAGTAATGCATATTAACACTTGTAATGCGGGCTTTTCAATCGTTTCCCGCAGGGCACGCCTCATGCTTTGCCAATTAACACGAACGCCAATTCCAAAATGGAATATGGAAGATGATAATAACAGAAAGCAGGTTAACATGTTTTCCGCGTCGCAATTCGTTAAATTAGCTTAGCTTCCTGATGGACATGTCACTCAGCGAGTCGCGCGCCGCTTACAGAAACGCGGCAAACCTTGGCAAATTTGCGCGAGTCCAGCGACGCCGACAAACCGGGTCACCCACGGCCGTTGGCGCATATGGCGTACGTAAACCGGAGCTGCGCTGACATGTGCACGATGTGAAATGAAGTGCCCACCCCATTTGCGCGCGCGCGTGTGTGTGTGTGTGTATGTGTGAGTGTGCGTGACTCTTATCTCTCTGTTAAAATCGCGTATACGACATGCTACACACACGAACTCATTTGTACGCAGTGATCTATTTTTGTGCATAAAACATACAAACATAAAACAGAAAACAAAAGCAAAAACACGTGCTCATAACTGCGTTACCATGGTTTGTGTCTTTTTGTGTGTACATATGTGTATTGGTATCAATATATCAATTAAATTTTTCCATTTGCTTTCAAATGCACTTCAACTTATGAAAGGTTGTCTTTGAGTCAGGACACTATCCGTTCCCTCGTAGCATCATATAAGAGATACTAGCTGGAGCGTGCAGAGCATAGAGGAGCCCCTGGCAGAAAGGCTACATGCAAGTAATTTAACTATTTACTTTGTTTTTCGAAAATTTCTGTATGCTTCGATTTTGTCAAAAGCAGAGCTATAAGACTCCGATTATGAAAGGTGCACCTCAGTGCGATGCGGTTTTGGCGGAGAAGCACGTTCGTAAGTCAGCGTGCAAAAGCAGCGTTTAACACGTCGTCGGCACGTAATGCCAGCGCCTCACAATTTTTATTATACTTTCGTGTGTTATTGAAGAAAATTCGAGTTCTGCATGATGTACTGCAGGAACAATCAATTCAATCTTTATTTATTGCATCCATTTTTTAACGCTTATATAAGATCTAAAAATACCGTGAATAACCTCGAATGGTCAGTCATTGTGACTGCTCCAGTCGCGGTGTCAGTGCCAGGCAGCCAAACAATGCCAGTGGCATACAAATAGGACAGGTACATTACCCACTTGCTCAAACAAAACGTCGTTGAATTGAAATTAAAATCAATCAATCGAGAATTTCGACAGGTGCTACAGTAAATACTCCGCGAAGCAAGAATAGTCAATTGAAAATGGTTAAGTTCGTCGAAGGTAATACAATCATTATAAAAATAAACTTCAGACTTCTACATAGGCCAATTCACCCAACACTATTTAGTTACTGTGTCTTTAGCCAAGAAGTTGAAGAACAAGGATCAAACTTCGTTACGTAGGTAACATATAGGTATATCTACAACCGCAGTATATTGCGGAGAGGTCCTGGAAGAAGATTCCTTTTGAAACAACACAAAACAGAAAATCAAAACAGAAAGTGTATCTGATGACTTCTATATACATATGTGCCTAGGATGGCTCCTTTAATGCGTTACAATATTCCTACACCCTATTACTATAGGTGTAAGGTATAAACAACATAGACTACATAGTATAAACAAGTAAGGAAGTATCAGTCGGGTTTCACCGACAGAGTAATACCCTACACCATGTTCCCAAGTGGGGTGATAATTCACTGAAATTGTGGGTGCATTTGATTTACAACCTACATAGTGGGCGGACCACGCCCATTTTTGGCAGACTACAAGATATACCTAATAGGACTATACATGCCATATATTGATGCTCTGGCGGGTGTACAACAGATGTTATCGGCATATTTATTTTACTGCCCCCATGGTGGGCGGACCACGCCCATTTCTGGAGAATTAAAAGATATTCCTACCAGGAACGAAGTAACCAAATATGGACTCTCTGGTGTATATATTATGGAAGTTAAGAAGATTTTTGTTTTATCGCCTATATAGTGGGCGGACCACGCCCATTTTCTTCTATGGCATCTAAGACCTATATATCAACTTGGGAACCGAATTTCATTCATTTATATTCGTAACTAGTCAATTGGGAGCCATTTTACCGAAAAAATTTTGCCGGCTATATAGTGGGCGGATTACGCCCATTTTTCCCTGAGATATAGAAGACCTACCTCTTAACTTGAATACCAAGTATTAATCTTTTCCATGAGTAATTACACAAATTATAGCCATTTTACCGAAAAAAATTCGAGGTAGTGGGACTTACAGACCCGTTGTGGGCGTGTCCTTCGGGTAATTTGAATAATTTTAACACTTTACCTAACCCGAGGTTCACTGTAACTGTATACCAAATTTGGTCCAAATCGAACAACTCCTTCTTTCTTTTTTTTGCATACACGCAGACAGACAGACAGACGGACAGACGGACAGACGGACAACCGGAAATGAAAAGAGAAAGTGTTTCTGATCATTTCTATATACTTATGTCTATACCTAGGAAGGCTCCTTTAATGCGTTACAATTTTGGCACAAAGTTATTATACCCTATTACCATAGGTGTAGGGTATAAAAATGACCCGGCTGAATATTTTTTTTTCTCAATTGTTCAAAAGCTTCCAAAAGAGATAGTTGATATCTATATTAATTCCAAAATCATGTGTTCAGAGACTACTGGTAAACTTCTTTTTATATAGAAGAATACAGACTCTAGTTGTACAAAGAAGAAAATAAATCTCTGAATTTTTTCTATCCGAGATGACAGAATATAGTATTTCGTTTTATTCTTGTTTTCCGAACTAGAAGAATATAGTAAAACGCATTTCAAATGATTGTCCCATATTCTAGAAGGCTTCGGACCAAAGCAACAAAGAGCAGCTATTTTAGAAAAGTAAGATTTTAAAAATTTCTCCAAGTTTAATTTCTCTTTATAAATCCCAACATAGAGTATGCACAGATCAAAAGCGCATTGAAACCCCCAGATTTAAATTTGTCGATGGGCAGGTTACTGGGTTTGTCAGTAAAATATTATATAAAAAAAAGTTTTTAAAAATAAGCTTTAATTCATTTAATGTACTAAAAAGTAGAAAATAAAATGTTTCGAAGTCACCAGTATCTTACTATCCATAAAAGCTTGGGGCGCTCATGTGTTCAATATTTGTCAACCAGTTACCACAATATTTTATTTAAATTATTTTTTGCAAATAGATTCTAGTAATGAAAGATATTTTGAATATGGATATTGAGCGCACAAGCTTTTATTGATAGTAAGATACAGGTGACTTCGAAACAATTTATTTTCTATTTTTAGTACATTAAATAAATTAAAGCTTATTTTTAAAAAGTTTTTTTTTATATAATATTATTTTCTACTTTTTAGTCTCCCATAAATTCAAATTTTGAGATCTGAAATCTTAAATCAAATCAAAATTCTCAAAGGAAAAAGAAGGCACCATTTCCATCAGCAATTGCATTCACTTACTTCTGTTGGGGGTTCAGCAGTTGTACATTCGTTAAAACTAACTGGTTCAATGCATCTCGATCGTATTCACGCTCACGTTTCAATTCTCGATTGAAACCGCCGTTCATTCCACGACATGGCGTTGGCATTCCTAACTTGATTACTGGTGCACATGAGGTAACACATATCTTCGAGCAAAAACAAAGCCTGCTTATCTATCTCCTCATTCGCCTCGAAATCGGGATTCCTTAACTGACCTGTGTTCGATTTGTCAGTCTTGTACCACAGTTCACATTGATTCGATGGGAAGCATGCATATTTGAGTATCAGATGTTTGAAAAGCGCCACGCCCCTTATACTACGCCCATAAAATTTTACCAGTGGGACGACGCATCCAAGAGGCGACTGCATACGGAATTTCAATGCTGCACGACTTGTTCCAAAGCTATTCTATATAAACGATTTTGTTTGTATGGGCGGTGCCACGCCCACTTGTCCACTGCCCGTCTTATTTTCCCTGTAGAAGGATATGGATATGTAGTAAGTTCCTACCGAGTTTCATTGATGTGTGATGTGTAGTTCTAAAGTTATACACAAATCAGGAGTTGATAAAAAAGTGCCACGCCCTCTTGCCCAATCCGATGTTTTATCATTGATTCATGTATTGTGCTCCTGTTTATGCATGTATGCAAAGTTTCAGATCTCTAAGTAGTCGGAAAGTGGGTGAAAAATTGATTACTAGATTCCACTACAAACCGGAAGGCAAGTTAATATAAAGCTTATAAAATAGACAATGCAGGCAGTATTTCTCTCTTTGAGCGAGGAGCTTGTGCAGAATTTTCTGTTTTGCACTGAAATATACTTTGACGAAAACCGAAGCTGGTGGTTGGAAGGCTCTATGACTTCTGTCGGACCGGTGGGAGGCCCTAATCGACTACTGTTCGTCACCATTCAATTATTTGATTTTATGAGAATTACGATTCGAATATCATCTCTTAATTAGCTTGCAACAATAAAGGGTTGGGCAGTGCAGGGTTAAATGTTTCCATTGCATGGTACACTCAAAAAAAGATGACTATCAATATGAACTTAACAGATGATCGTACGTTATTACATACTTCAATATACACACATACTCTCGTTCCTTTGGCTGTAGGGTGCAATGAAACGACACAATTCTACGCTGCGTGGGTTATATCCTTCTTTTAGATACACATTATATTCCCCATGTGAGCGACAAAAACGAGCAACTATACTAAATTGCACAACAAAAACAACAATCGACCGAGCCACAACTCCACAATAGAGCTTTTGCTTAGCTTGTATCAAAACAGGAAAAAGCCTTCCAGGACGAGGGTGCGGAGGTGCGTCCACCAACAACGTATAGCTGCCTGCCAGGTGCGCGACAGATGTGTCTGTGTAGTTTATCAGTCGTTTAGCCGCAGTTGTCCGGTGCACCGTGTAACGGTGTACGGCGTAAAGTGACCGACGTCCGAGTCCGTCCGAATGGGCCAGTATTGAAATGTTCAAATATGAAATGGCCGTGGACGTGGACGAGGCATGCAGCTCTTAGGCACTTTTGTTTACACACAATTCATGGCTGTCGACGATGTCGTCGTCGTCGTCATTGCCGTATTGTATTTGCTCAGTAGGCTGCAGTCCACAGCCGAAGAGTGTACACTGTACAAATGCCGTTTGCCTGTGCCTTGTCGCCTTGTCCTGTTGTTGTGTAGTCAACCATTTCCATTTGTATGTGCTTGTGCAGGTGTGTGGCAATGCGTGCATGCATTTCGCGGGCTACTACATATTATTCCGTGGCAACCAGGGAAGTAACGCCTTCAACGCCTACCTTCAACCACCCAATACTTGAACCCCATATTCGTCTGTCCGTAGTCATATTTAACAATTCGTTAGGGATCTGTTCCAACCAGAAGCGGACGCAGTAAACAGTTCCAGGAATTTTTAATGAAAAAGAGTTTTTTAAAATTTTTTGATATAATTTACCTTGAGCTACTCGAAGTGATCTCCGCTTTTACTAGGAGATTTAAGCATCTGAGAGAAGATGGTATGAAGGGGAAAATGGAACTGGAAAATAAAAGTTGCCGATTTTTGAATAGCCAGAAAAGTTTCCGATATCTTTCTGTTGCACAAATTATTGTGAATTCTCATTAAAAATATCAAATTTTAATGGATATTATCGTTACTTTTTTTGATAAAATTTGTAAAGCAATCATTGATTGTTATTCTTTGGTCAAAATCTTCAAACGATCATTGATCGCTTGTTTTCGGAAGTATATAAAAATCATTATCGCTGGTTTTTTGAACGAAATTAAAAGTTATCAATATAACGTTCCTTTAGTTTTATTTTTAATCGGAGAAACAATGATCATTAATTGATCTGTATTTTTGCTAAAAACAATTATAGATCAAGACCAATTTTTTGCTTTTCCAAATTAATGTGTATGCACAAGATTTGTTGAGGTTACTGACTTATAGCATTCACTTCATTATATAATAGCGTCATAGTAAACATAGAAAATATGTATACTATATACAAAATATAATATCAAGTAATTTGCTATTAAAAATATCGCGCAGTTTGAATACGCAATAAATTCTTCCAAAATCCGGCACTGGTGCTCACCATTGACTTTTACGATAACATACATAGTATCTACTTCCTTCCATGCGGTGCGCCACTAAGGGCTGAAATCGTTACGAGCACGAATGGTAAATTTGCTTTTGTTTTTGTGTTTGACTTTGGTGAGCGCTGGTGTCCGGTGAAATGTCTATGGCATAGTGAAATATCGGTGGATGGATTGCTGTTGGAATGGCTGGTCGGTCAGTGGGATAGTGCGGCGGCATCGGCAGACAGCACGCGGCTTTTATAGTAAGCATTTGTAGTTTTGCCTTTTGCGGCGCAACTTAAAAAGGACACGCCGGCTCTTCATTCGACGCTTGACCCAATTTCTATACTGTGTTTGTTTCGTTTGTACCGTAAGCAAGACCGTCTTTTTCACATCAAAATAATTGCTGTCAACAATGACAACTCCCTTTGTTGTTATTATGACATCTCTGTAGGAATGTATTGCTTCGATGTCGTAATCACGTCCATTGGTGCATAATTTCAAAATATATTGCCAAACTTAAAGAAAGCGTCACATTTTTCAGCTTTTTATTTTTGTAAGCCAGTAAACTTGAAAAAACTTTTGCAAATAATCTGAGTATAAGCATAAACCTGAAGCAATGCAAAAGTTCTTTAAAATGTTTTCCCAAAAAAAGGGACTTACATTTGAAGGGAATTATGTAGGTATGTTGTTTATATCGATATTGCAGATCGATACGGAAAGTTCACTAGATAATCTTTAGCTTGATTTGATATATATTAGTCGACATTTAATATCTAGAAAGAAATTCACACAAGCTCTCTCCCAAACTTTTTCTCATGTTGCTTTATTTGATACGAACTTCAAGTGGAAAGTTTCTCGCCTAGGGTCAACCTTTCTACGGTATATATGTACGTTTCTCCACTGTTGTTTTACACCTTCCGACAGTTTTGTCATGCCCTACGCCAGGTGAGCGCCTATTCGATTTGTGCCGCCATTTAGTAACACTCAAAATCAGGAGGCGTATTTGTAAAGTTAATAATTATAAACTCGTGATAGGGGGTTTTAATTACGCACTAAGGACAAATAACCATTTCATTGTAAACATTCTGTTGAATTTATTTTAAAGCTTGACTACATTCAAAAATTGTGATTTCAATAGTTTCAAACAGCCATAAAGATTAGTTAACTTGTGCTTAAAATAGAATGAGCACACATAACTTAATGCGAGAGATCTATCGATGTTTTATCTATCAACGAATTCTGTTGTACGAGCATTTTGCATATTAAATATGAGCAGTATTCACTCTTTTGTGTAAAATAAAGTTCTTAAGTGTACCTACTTTGTAACAAATTTTTTTATTATTATATTTATAGTTTATGAATGTTGTTAGATTAATAGTATTATATAATAGTAGGTCTGGCAAGAGGTTAAGAGTTGCTCTGAACAACAACAATCAAATACAGTTGCTTCTTGCTAGCATTCATGTTCTTTGTTGTTGTTCAGAACAGTTCCTTCCTTATAAGCAATTCAGTCGTCGAATACGAAAATAACACACTTAAGCGCCAATCAGTCACCGCGTATCGTATTTTATCGTATCGTAAATGTCTGAGAGAGACCTATTTCTATGAAAATTTCTGCGATACGATCCGAATAAATACGTCATGAGCGAACGCATGTATAGAGCTCGGGTAAAACAGGTTTTGTCTGCGATACGATTAAATACGATACGCGGTGACTGATTGGCGCTTTATAGCTAACTTTTATGACCTAACTATAAGCTTACTACAATGTAGTGCAGAACTTCCCCAAAATCAAAGGGAGATGTTTGCTTTCTTTCTTTTTTGTTTTATATATTTGTCATAAATCTTTTGCATTGGATAATTGAAATCAATTGCTCAGAAGGAAATGAAAAGCTTTATCAAAAACTAAATAGTATATTAAACAGGCAACGATTTTACAGCATATTTAAATAAAGCGTACTATTAGCTAATCAACTAATAGTTGAGTTGAATACCTTCATATGAAATTAGTTAGCTATACCTGTAAATTAGTTAATTTTTAGCTAACTTCAAAGTAAACGACTTTAAGTTAGTTGAAAAGTTATGCAGAGTCTCCACTGACTACTGTCTAGGACATCGCAATGTTAAAAAAGTCAGTTGTCTCCATTGAAAGTAGTCGAAGTATAGTCACCTGTGGCTGCGAAGTACATAGTTAGCTTATAGTGCATTAAAAGTTAGCTGAGTTGCCGGTAGGGTTACTAAAGAGTTATGCTCAGAAGTGTAGCGTGTTCGTGAAGTACATTAGGACCGATCGAAATGGCTGACTAGTTTTTGTAGTGGTTGTTGTGACAGCCGCTCACACTTTCACTCTATCCACAGTGAAATTGTTGCTTTCAGCCATCGCCAGCCATCGCCATCACACCGTCATCGGCCACCCGCCATCTAATGCCGCTGACGAAGACAAAAGACTCGAGTGGTAGATAACGGCTGCACGCCGCGAAGTGGCGACACCAGTCGCCTCAAATAACTTTTTCAGGAAGGACGAAATATTTGAATTGTGCCGCGCGGACTGACTTTATTTTGTCTATTGCGCTCTGTGGCTCTACGCGCTACCTTGAAGCCATATGTACAGTTATTATAATTCCAAGTGCAGTTTGATTAGAGGCAAGCAGTCAACCACGGCAAGAGCGAATTAAAAATCAATTAAAGCAGCTACAGCAACGGCTAAATTTACCCGTACAAAAACAAAAACATGCAAGTGCAAATTGCGAAATACGACTTGGAAAAAATCGCACGCGTAAAATTTGTGCACATCGGTGGAATCGTTGCTTGATCGTTGTGTTCTCATTGTGGAAGCTTCTAATGTTTCCACATATCAAGTGTTTAAATGGTGCTCAGTAGTTGTTCTCACTTTAGAAGCGAAAAGACTTGACAGTTTGCGTTTGTAACTACAAGTGAAATTATATCGTGTTGCTCCGATTCCTCAAGGCGATACGCAAAATATATAGATGAAAAATGCTGCTACACCATGCGCAACCATAAATTATAATTACAAGTTTTCAGAAAATTTAATGAATATCGATTGAATTAAAAAAAAGAAGAAAAAAAATCGAAATTCCAAAAAAGGAAACGGAAGTGAAGGTTATCATATTTTACTGTTACATGCCAGGCTTTGTTGTTGTTATTGGTTTAGTGGTTGTGGTACTTGTTATTAGCCCAACGTGTGAAGCAGTGTACCAGCTATACAAATAAATGAAGTAAAGAAATGGAAATGAATTAATTTTGATTATCTATTCCATGAATTGATACATAAAAAATTAAAGTCGTTATTTTACAAGTGATTAATCGGTCTTGTTGCACTTCTTTTGAGGATTAATATTTCAACTTTGTATTACTCATAATAACAAACGTGCATGCAGTAACTTTTGATTATTTTGGGTTCTATTTTGGAAAGGTGAGTGTATAATAATTGATTTCTGTTGTTGTTGTTGTTGTTGTTGCTGTATTAACTTGCTCTACCCGAACTCTCCTAGATCTTTGTATAGTAAAAGAGTAGTTGTTTTATAATTTACTACGACACGAAAACTGTGTTGCTTGGACCTAATCAGCAGAGTGGTAGGCGCTTTATATAGTATGTAGGTAGGTACATATACCGTTTTAGACCCACGATAAAATTACTGATCTGTGGTATAGCATTTTAGGTGGGACTTCGCAATAGACAGGCAAACAGATACAAATCTCTAAATTTGTCTTTCTCCAACTAAATAGAACAACATAGTTTTCAAATATGTACTTTTTTTACTTCAGGATCGAAGGATCTATGAATGGTTTTAAATTTTTACGTTAAATACCGCTAAGATTCAAGCCATTATTTCTATATGGCTTTCTTTTGATCCATTTATAAATATGTGGAAGTTACTTTGTTACTTTACATTTGACTGGAAACTTCAACAGATCATGTAATTGCCTAAAGGACTGCAAACATAACCTACAAAAATTCTACAAAAATTTCCAAAAAATTAATTTCCACAACAGAAAAACGACTTAAACATTTAAAACTAAAAAAGTTTGCAAAAAATTCCGTAAACATTCTTAAATATTTACAAGAATTTTAAAGTAAACCACGAAATATGACCTGAAATAATAACGAAAGTTATCTAAAAACGTTGGAATAACTAGCGCTTTAAGATCACAAGGAAACGTTTACGCAGCAGATGAAATAAGATAACTGTAATCACGTTATTTAATAAACTTTTAAAAATATTAGAATTTTGCTGCCAAATAAAAGGGAGTGGCTATAGCACACAACGGGTTATATTGGTTTATTCTGCATTTTTTATCCTTGTTATATTTATCAAATAGTAATGGAAGATTAGAAATTTATGTCGGTTGCTAAATACAATTGGATTAATGCTAAGGAACAAAAAATTCTAGATTGTTTATTTGTAAAATAGACTCGATTCTTGTATGCGCAATGCATAGTCCTGGTTTGCGGCACTGATCGTTTTTTCCAATATTTTACGAAAGCATAGCTTCCTATGTTTTATATTAAGTTAGGTTAGGTTAATCTGGTTGCCTAAGAAGAAGGCCACGCATAGACCCTGTTGGGTCCCTAGCGATACCAGTTGGAGTTCCATTTAGGAGTTGTCAAAGTAGTGATCTGTCAGAATTTTGATGTTTTTCACAAATTTCCAAAGAGGCTTGATGCCCAGTTTCGAGATCTGTTCGAGCCTTGAAAAGAACGGCGCTCCTAGACACGTCAGGCGAGTTATAGCGATAGCGGGGCAGGAGCACAGTATGTGTTCTAAGGTCTCCTTGCTACCCGCTTCTTTGCATTTCCTGCAGCTTTTGTCGTTCGTTATACCCATCCTATGTGCATGCGCTGCTACAAGGCAGTGTCCCGTTAGTGCACCTGTGATAGCTCTACATTCTATTCTTGGGAGAGTCAGTATAAACCTAGTATACTTTTCGTCATAGGACTTCAGCATGATTTTGGAGGTCGCACAGGTGCCTAGGTTGTTTCACCTGATCCTCGTTTTCCATTTCATGCATTCCTCTAGTTAACTGTAGGACGCTTGCAGAGGCATCAGTACGCTGCTGATATGCTCAGCTGAAAGGCAGACACCCTGTTTGGCAATAATATCCACTTCCTCATTTCCCTCTATTCCTTTATGGCCGGGTACCCAGTAGATATGTAGCCTGCGGTTCGCGGCTAACCTTTATAGTGCCACCCGGCAATGCAGGGCATTTTTGGATGATAGACTATGGGATGTTATTGCCTTGATAGCTGCCTGACTGTCTACGTAGAAGTTTATCATTGAGTTTATGGTAGTGCTGGTGCTAGCCAATTCCGTAGCTTTCCTGACGGCGAACACCTCGGCTTGAAAAACGGTACAGTGATTGGGTAGACGAAGCGATTGCTTGATATCCAGATCGGGGCAGTACACACCAGCTCCGACTCCTTCTATCATTTTAGAGCCATCTGTAAATATGTTAAAGGATACGCGACGAGGTTCCAAACCTTTGCGCCACCCTTCCTTCCTATATTAAGTTAAGAATTATATGAATTTTTCTATTTTAGCTCTTATGTTATGAGTGCATTTATTGATTAGTTTGACTTCCTACAAGCTTCGTCTTAAGGTGAAGGAAAAATGCAAAACGGAGGACGGAAAATGGAAAACAGAAAACTAATTAGTTACTCGCGAAATACTGTACAAAATTTGGCTGCCTTTCACCTTCGTGCCTGTCGTTGCTTTGCGGACAGGAGCTCACCCAGTATGGCTTGCCGCCATTATTAAATGTTAATGGAGAAATTTATATGTTAGAACTTAGCGTGTCCTAGATAATTTCGATAGGAATATCTAACACAAATGCTTTAACTTAATTAAAGCAATACAAAAATACGAAGTTTTCAAGTTCATCGGGAGCGGCAAACGGCTGAATCCTGTGAATATTTACGAGAGTGAAAGTATAAATTAGGGCACGGTTTTATTTGCCTCTTTTGAATGAAATTCGAATTAAATTATTTGATTTGTGTATGTGTGTGTGTGGCAAACTAATTATACAGAGTAGAGTAGACAAGCCCATGCCAAGGTCGTTAGTCTTTGTTCACATTCATGCCATATGCAAATATCAATAAAATATGTATATTGGTTATATTTTTAGAGCCGATCAGATCCAAAATGACAAAATTTATTTGGAAAGATAGTTTATCTGCAATTTAATAATAATAATAATCAATTGGGTCTGAATGTTACACTGTAACCTAAAAATCTATTGCGCCACTTTCTCTATAGCTCAATGCTTAGCTTTATCGAATCAGCTTTATTTAAAATCATCTCTGTCTTAATATAGCTTTTCAATTTCGCTCGGACATGGCTTTAAAATACATTTTTAGATCCTGTGAACTTGTGCTTAAAATAGAACGTGGCCACATGAGCTCGTATGAGAAAGCTTGGCATAAGTCTTGTTTACGGGCTATTGCGCCCCATAATATATCATATATGTTTATATTATGCATATTTATATGCATATTTAAAAGTATTTGTAATCTCTTTCGACATACATTTATAATGTGATAACGTCTATCTAAATAACAGAATGGCCCTCCCTCCGTTCGAAGGGTATATATTGATATTGGGGTAATTTTTGATCCCAAATTGAATTTCAATAGGCATATCGATTATACTGTGGCAAAATCAAGAGCCATGCTTGGATTTATTTTAAGAAATTCAAAATATTTCAATAATCCTTTTACTCTCAAAAGCTTGTACTATGCTTTCGTTAGGTCAAATCTTGAATACTGTTGTATTATCTGGGAACCATTTTATGCTGTTCATTCGCTTAGAATCGAGAAAATCCAGAAATCCTTCACCAGGTGTGCCTTCCGCCTTTTGCATTGGAATACGGAAATGCCATCCTACCATTCAAGATGCCTCTTATTTGGTATACAGTCTCTGCAGCTACGCCGCAAATATTATTGCGTTATGTTCGTCAGAGATATAATAAGCTATCACATTGATTGCCGTTTCCTGCTCAGTCTTATGCGTCTATATTGCCCCGTTCGTGGTCTTAGAACAAGGAACCTCTTTTATGAACCATCACATAGAGTTAATTACTGTCGAAATGAACCCATAACACGCTGTTTAAGGCAGGCCAATTCAGTATGTGATAAAATTGATTTCAATTTATTATCTAATAGAAATGATTTTAAGCAACAACTGCTGTTAGAATTAATGTACCCTAATAGTAATTATACAAATTAGCCTAGAATTATAATCAAATTGTCTAGTAGTCTACAAGAGCCTGATCTCTAATTGATGAAGTATTAAATAAATAAGAATTGATATGATTAAAACTGAAGAGAAAGCTTACAGCTGAGCAACTTTCGGTAGATATAGAATTTTATTATGACCTTGAAACGAAAATGTAAGAGCTAGCGGTAGTTGTATTGGCATCGTACATCGTATATATTTCCGTCAGCCGAAATTTCAATTGCACGACATCTCAACTAGATACAGACACGTATCTATAGATCTGGAATCTCTTACCGATCTACAGGTGAATATACTATATTGAAAGACATCAAAACATCGCAGCATATATAGCAGATACATATGTACATACTCATAGCGTGTAATAGATACATAATTACGTGTTGTACACGCTTTAATATCCAATCTGCGAGTAATTGGAACGTTAGGTTTCTCCGCTCACTTCACCCAAGTTACCTACTCCGAAAATATGCTGCATTTGCTATGGCGTTTTGTGTCCTTTGCCGTTATAAACATCGCGTGCTTACCGTCCTTATGTACCTCACCTGCACATATACATGCATACATACGACCGCACATATACATGCACATACCTGTGCATCACAGTGCGATGTGACATTAATACACTTTGTTTATATATTTATATATGAGCTGTTATTTTTGAAAGTGGAATAAGTCAATTTTTTACAAAAATGTAGATAATGGCAGTTATAGATAAAACTTTTTATGATCTTTCTATGGGTAAACAATTTATAGTAAAAAAAAATTTGGATTCTAGTATTTGGGAGATGGATGTTTAACCTCTTCATGTAGTGACACTGACAGTGAAATGTAGAGAATGAAATATCTCGCAATAACAGAAAGTGGATTTATTCCACTTTCAAAAATAACAGCTCATATATAGATGTGGGTATACTCGTATATGTATTTTGATATTTTTATTTTGAAAAATTTTGAGCGCGCTTTCAGCGACACAATGACATAAACGCGGATATTGATTACTTTGCGCACCTCCCCACCCCCGCACTAACGCAAATACACAATATATTGCATTATTGATAGTTGTGAATGCGCTTTGGAGGTAGTTGGCGATGTGTGCCGCCGATTCGGCTCGGATATATGGAACATATGAGGACTGCATTCTGCTTTCCGAGTGAATATTACATTAAAATAATTTGCGCAGCTGTCACTCCATTTTCCTCGCATTTGTTGCTCCCTGGCTACAGGTGGCGAATTCAATGAATTTAAATGGCTTCACAGCCGTAAGCGGTTAACCGTGGCAATTCAACAATGCCGCAAATGGTATTAAATAGAATTTTTGATTTCGTCAATAAAACGAATATCTCAATACAACTGCCAGCATTGGGAAACGTAGGCATTTGGCACTTTATTTAGTATGTTAAAGGTACCGGAATAAAATCGCTGTGAATTTAGCAACTTTTGCATGTGCAAAAAATTTTATTATTTAATGCATTTGGGAAGAGAAAAAAATTCCATTAAGGAAGGAGTTAAATTCGAACGCTAAAGAGGCTAGTTCTGATACGGTACCATGTGTGCGGGGACCCGACTCGCACTTAACTGCTGTTTATACTAAAATTTATATTTTCTTATATGTAGGTATTAGTTTAACCTTTTCGATACGATCGGTACAGGTGTGCCAGTAAAATTCAGAGAATGTAGCTAATTTATTTAACAAGTTTTGACCAGCTGATAGCATTTGTGCTAATGTCTTCCAAACACAATCTTATTCTGTAGCACACACTGTACATTATTCAAGCTCCGCATAAAAAGGATTAAAAGAAAATGGTCTTGACAAAATAAAAGCTTCAACAATTAAAAAGTATAACCTATAACGCTTTCCAAATAATCAAAGCAAAATCTTTTAACTATTCTAAAAATTTTATAGAATTATTATAATTATATCGTAATTGAAGAAGAAAGGCAACAAAAACGAACCCACGAACTTTTAAACTTTTACAAATAATAATTTTTTATCATAGCTTGCTGTTAAAAACGTCGTCACATGAAAAACTTTTCAATAATTCGCAATGATTTATCATAAGTTTTAGCGAATGAGCAATGTTGTCTCTTGAAGCGCAATGGCGTCATAGCGCAAAAGAGTGTATCAATCAACCTTTTACGAAATGGAAATAAATTTATAAACATTAGACTATACAAGAAGAAACTTTAGTTTTGCCACTCTGCAGCTATATAGCGTCCTACGACGGCTGACCAACAAATCTGTGGTCAAAAGCAATAACGACTTAAGTCGACTTAAGACGAAATTGAGTTGACGTTACCACTGTATTCCTGACGTTGATGCGCATATTTTGTTCAAACCCCGGTATCTGTACCCATCTCAGAAAAAAAGTTATTTAAAAAAAACACATGCACTTATGTACATGTACTTATGTGCATTTCAATTTTCGAATTGCATTTTCTCGAAACAGTTGTTTTCGACTTAAGTCGTTATTGCATATGACCACAGAAATATAACCTCTGACCTGCGATACTCATAACACGCTCAAATAATCGATTCAATGTCAGCTCGTTCGAGAGAGTCATGGAAATAATGATTGAGCGCGTTTGACGTTCGAATTATTTATCAATTTTTAGCCGTATGCGCTCTTTTCCCCGCTGACCCAGCAGCTAACTGGCCGGCATGTTGAAATTCTTTGTCGTTGGTAATCGCATCGGAACCAACAGGTGTTCTGCTCCCAGATATAGCGCAGGTGTCATTCATAAAATAGCGGCCGCACGAATACATGCCCACTAATCGGACCACTGATATTGTACAAATGTACATACATATACCTACTGGCCGAAATTCGTAGACTTTTGATTATCATTGATTTGGGCTCATGCGCTTATGCGGCTGTTAAAGTGCAGATAGTCCGCTTGTTCGGGGTATACAAAACAATATATCCGCAACTATTCGTGTATGTGTTTGATTAGATAACAGCCAAATTGGCAAAATGTGGCTCAGAAAGAAGAGAAGAGGCAGTGTGGAATGGCATTGCGCAGATCGATTCAGGCCACAATCAGTTGCATTGGAAACACAGCGCTGACAGTGGCTCTTTTCAATCTGGACGAACATGACGAAGTACAAGCTAACATTGGCGGTTATACTCCTGACAGCCATTGCAGGTACTATATTTACGCAAAACATTGCTGTTGTTTGTTGTTCTCTGATTTAAAGTGCGGCAATATTCGAATGTCCTGGTCGCATTACAAACCTTGGTGGCGGCAGTTGTAAATGGTGTTCCATATGCTTGTGTGCAGTGTTGTGTGAAATTTTCTACATACATACATATGTATCATATACTATTTTTAATACGTAGAAAATATCACGTAAAAAACTCTTTAAATCGTATAAAACATATAGACTATGTAGAAAATGTAAAATACATAAAATATTGAAAAATATTTGCCAAATATTTGCAATTTATCTGGAAAAAATTGAGCGATTTTTATGTAGAAAGTGTTGTGTTTGTTTTTGTTATAATTTTGACGTACAACAAATTAAATATTCCTACACCTTCCTATGCGACCGATTAAAAATTTAAGGTTTTTTTTACAAACTTCTAAATGTGAAACTTAAATTTTAAAACTTTAAACATAGTTTTTACATATTTAACATTGTAGACGCGTGTTTCTACGTTTTTGCATTTTTTACGCACATACATACATCCATATGTATGCATGTAAAAACTTTCTAAAATACGAGAAATTGCCCAATTTTGCTTCTCTGCGTGTTGCAGTCGCTTAATGTAGTGCTGTGTACCACATATGTATGTATGTTTGTATGTATGTCGATCACGTAGTACATAATCAAGGTCAACTACATGGGACTTTAGGTTTTGCTGTACAATGACTTACTTGCAAGCCTTTTATGTGTGGTTACTTTATTGGGACACTTTAAAATGTATACAAGAATTTCTAAGTCTGAGGTTTCCAATAAACTAGAAATGCAAGGACCTTGAACCCCTATTCAACAATATATAAACGTCAAGTAGAATTTCCGTTGAACAAATTCCACTGGGCTATACATACATACATACATACATACGTAAGTATGGAAGCAGTTTTTGCTAGTGACTAGTTGGAATTACCTTACCCATTAGCATCGAGGGGAAATATGATGTTTGAGTTAATAATTAACAGCATTGCAATTGTAAAATGAATGCAGTGCGAATGAACGATCTATTTAATGAATGTGAGCGAATGTGTGCATTGAACAAAAGTGAAATTACAAGAAAATTTTTAGTGTTACTACACCGAAATTGTTGAGCTCAAATGTCATATTTTCGAACGAAAATTTAATAACATAATTTAACTTATAATGAAAGCACAATGACAAAAATGTTAGGGTGATGTTTATAGCCCTATTCTTGCATTACAGTCACAATTGGTTGTCATTTTACTTGATATTTCTTCACACGGATGAAATATTTATTTTACTGTTTGTTATCAAAGAGTGGAAAATAGTGGAAAAATATCAATTGGTGCAAAATACTGAATTGTGATTTTTGTTACTTTCGTCACCAAAGAGCTCATGGTAAAAACAAAACTTAAAAGCACGACATAACCTGGACTTGAACATAACTTTGAAGATACATTTAATAACAGTTGGTTTTCTTTTTTGCATGACAAGCATCATGGCTCCAGCTAGAAAAAAGTGCTTCCTAAATCTTTTGTTAATAAATTTGCAATTGAAAGTTAAATGCTAAAAAATTTTAAGAACCGTAGTAATTCGAAAAAATTCTTTGTACAATTAGCAAAGTGTATCGTGTAAAATCATAATCTAGACGTATGAGAAAATACAAATGCATGAAAAAATTGTTACCTTTGAGTTGGAAAAGAAATTCAGTTGAATTCTTCTGGAAAAACCCCAAATAATTTGCAAAATCCCAAATTATATGTATATACATATTAACAAGTAAGGAAGCATCAGTCGGTTTTCACCGACAGAGTAATACCCTACACCAAATAACCGAGTGTGGTGATAATACACTGAAAGAAATGAAATTGTGGGTGTTTTAAATTTGCTGCCTATATAGTGGGCGGACCACGCCCATTTTTCGAGAATAAAAAGGTATTCCTACCAGGAATGAAGTAACCAAATCTGGATGCTCTGGTGTATATATTATGGGAGTTAGGAGGATTTTCCGTTTATCACCTATATAGTGGGCGGATCACGCCCATTTTCTCGTATGGCATCTAAGACCTATATATCAACTTGGCAACCAAATTTCATTCATTTAAATTCGTAAATAGTCAATTGGGAGCCATTTTATCGGAAAAATTTTTCTGCCTATATAGTGGGCGGACCACGCCCATTTTTTCGTATGGCATAGATAACCGACCCCTTAACTTGAATACCAAGTATTATTCTTTGCAATGAGTAATTAGACAAATTACAGCAATTTGATCGCAAAAAACCCGAGGTAGTGGGACCTACAGGCACATAATGGGCGTGTCCTTCAACCGATTTGGCTAATCTTAGAACTTAATCTAAGTTAAGGTTCACTCTAACTGTGTACCAAATTTGGTCTGAATCGGACAACTCCTTCTCTCTCTCCTGTGTAAACGGACGGCCAGACAGACAGACAGACAGACGGACAACCGGAAATCAACACAGAAAGTGATTCTGATCATTTCTATATACTTATGTCTATACCTAGGACGGCTCCTTTAATGCGTTACAATTTTCGCACAAAGTTATTATACCCTATTACCATAGGTGTAGGGTATAAAAAGTTACAATAATCTCGTGATAACGGATATTCGAAACAAACTATGCCTGATTGGTTTAGAGCATTATGCCCTTGAATAAAACCCAAAGTATTTTTATTTGGTTGATAACTGGCTCTCTCTTTTTTTCGGTAGCGCGCTTTAAACAAAAAACGCTGCACTATCTTCAGTCCACAACAAAAAATTTCCCGATCATAGGTAGCTAATAGGTAGCCAGGTGAATATTTATAATCGAAAATCGATTGCTCTCTGGAGATTCGTTACGCTATAATTTTGTAGTGAATTGATTACATTTATGACGGCAGATTGCGTTGGTAAAACAATAAGCTAAGCCGTTTGTTATCTGCACTACACGATCAGATAATCTCAATTAAGTTAAGTGCGATAAGATTTGAATTTTGAAACACCTGTTCATTTGAGAAGTAGCTATAATTTAGGGAACTCTAAACGTAATATATACATGCTTTACCTTATAACGTTTGGAACTTTTAATACAATATTTTGCTGGTATGTAACAAAATTAGGCAATCTACTTCGAAGAGTGACTACTGTCGTGCCGCTTTATAGTTAATTGTAGCAGCGAAAATCGCTTAAAAGCGATTGTACTCAAAATATAGCAAGCTCTATACTAAAGATATTGTGCCTTTATGTGATATACGCATGGCATTCCCCGAAGAACCATTGTCGGGCTTAAGCCATCATCAAGGGGGAAACAGTTCTTTCTTTGTACCCACGAACTGCTTAAAAACTTTCTCTCAAGTTACGTGCCTTATATAGCCATTTTTGAAGAAGAAACAATATGCCAATTCGAGCATAGGTCGGGTAATGTAGTGTTATCTTTTTGCCATAGAATTACTATTCTCTGATATATGTAGATACATCTTAATATATAAAAACGTTTGTGCGTATGTACATATGTCGCAGCATCACGGCTGAACCACAGAAGCGATCGACCTTATACTCACAACATATGTTCGTGAGGTGCTCTGAATGGTTTGTTTTCATGTTAGAACATCCTAAGTGTTTCCACGGTGGCGTTTTTTCGAAATTTCTTATTTATGTACCGATTTGGCTCTGATTCACACCATATAATACTTAAGTTGACAGAAAGTCGCTGACAAAATTTGAACCCGATAGCTGTTGTCGGGTTGGAAATATTTACGAAAACGTATTTTTCCTGTACATAATTTTCATATTATTAAAAAAATTCCTACCATAATTAAAATACATTTCAAAACAAATCTTAGAATAAAATAATTATTTTAGGCAGAACAACGTTTGCCGGGACAGCTAGTATGTATATAGATATTCTAATTTTCTACCCCACCTTTTGACGCTCAATGTCATTATTAGTGACGTCAAACCTTTTGAAATTTAGCTTTATATAGTAAGTTATTTGTGGTTCAAAGAGTTCATTGCCTGATGCTGATAACAATTAACGACCTTGTGGATATCTGTGCATCTCTATTGTAGGTCTATCAAGCCAACAATTTGTACAAAACTAATTTCAGGTATTTTATTTATACCGTTAGTGCATAGGCATCGATCTTTACATACTCATATTATGCTTCGGCTAACTTTTTATTTATACTATTCTATATGACCAATAGAAAAATCGTAATGTACAAGTATATATATGGTGTTTTTTCTACTTACAGGTGGCCGTGCTACTCTCTGGCCATGTGAATCACATGATGACTGCACGGCCAATGACTCGACGTGCTCCGCGGAAACTGCTCAGTGTGAATGTCAAGACATCGATACCATATTCTCTGAGGATTTCACACAATGTCTGACGACGTCACTCTTTGGTGACACATGCGAAGAAACCGTTCAATGCAATCTTATGCCATCGGGAGCCAATTGTAAATCGGGGGTCTGCGATTGTGCCGATGGACACACATACGTTCGAGGAAGATGTAGACCATTAAATGGTCTAGATCAATCTTGTGATACGGTATTTAGCCCACTCCTACACTCTGTTATTCATTGCCTTGATTCGATTGGTGTATTTTTAGGATCTCGATTGCTATTTTGGTTACGATCGTGAATCAATTACATGCCAAAATAAAATCTGTGCCTGTGCAAATGGATACTATCATAGAAATGGAAATATATGTCGTCGCAAATCAATGGGTACGTCATACAATCGAGCTAAGGGTATTCCAATAACGATGTCAAACTGCAGATCCTGCAACAATTATTCATACGCAGCGCTAAATTTACGTCATAGTTTGAATAGCCTTACTTACCTCACATTAATGTCTTTTTCTTTTCATGTTATTGCCTGTAGAAATCGACGATGCCTGCGTCGTTGATACTGACTGTGATGAACTAGGAACCAATGTCAAATGTGTAAGTCTAACGTGCCAATACGAGATCGAAACCGATTTGCCCGCAGCCGCAACGAATGCAGGAGCAACGAATAGAACAGCAACGAAAACGCAAACACCCGCATCCACACCCACTGAAGCCATATCACAATCATCAAAATCCTCCAAATCCGAAACCGGAAAGCAGACTCCAGCACTCGTAAATGGACGTAGCGATTTCACGGACACAGAAACCGAAACGGATCCTGTACGCGTCTATAAATCACGGGAAATTGCTGTACAGACGAGCATTGATGATTTCGAATTGAAGCCATTATCGTCGACGAAAGTGAAAAATGTTGCCACCGCCACTGCCTCGACTAGCACCAGCAGCCGCAGAGCGTCGCACCACAGACACCGTGTGCCCTTGTTCAATAGGCATGACGACGAGGATAAGACTTTATCGACATTGTCGAACACTGATGACGATGTTGACGATCGAAGATGTAAGAATACCACATATTTTTTTTTGTTTGAGAGAAAGGGGGGAAGGACTTCAAAAGATGCGGCAGTAGAGGTTTTGGCCGACTAAAACAACCCACTATTTTGAGCATCGACTAAAACCACCTTCTTCTTCAAATAATCTCTTACTAACATGTTGATGGTTTCCTAAAGCTTTCCTCTCTGATCTCGTTGTCTTTGGTTTTGTTAACTCAAGCAAATGTTTGAAGGCCTCACTTACCCTATTCCGCCTTCCGTACTCAGCAACAATTATGCATTTTGTGTGTTCGGTTATTTTAAGATGGCAGCTCTTGCACGGACAACGGCAAATCATGTTCCGGCCTTCCTCACTCATTATGTTCAAATAGCATATGCCTTTGCAAGCAGGGATACTATCACAAAACTGGAAAATGTTTCGCTGGTAAGATTTGTGGACTATGCTTTCAAAACTCACTCACTCAAGAATTTTCCTCTCTTGATGCTTTCCAGAACTGGGCGAGATAGCGGAGAGCACCGATGAATGTGAACACACATTCGATGACTTGTCGAAGAAATGTATTTGCCAAAAGAATTACTTTTACGAGCGTAGTTTGCGAGCCTGCCGAAAACGTAAGTACTCTTCTACAATCGCATTCCGAGATTTTCTATATTTCTCATGAACTACACTACAGCAATCCAGTACCACTTGTCGTGCACGTCGAACAGTCAGTGCAGCCCGTTCGGCGCAGCCTTCTGCCATCCGGACATACCCAGACGCTGCACCTGCGAGGAGTACGCCGAGTACGATGCACTGCAGCAGATGTGTGTGTACAAGCAGGGACTGGGGGCGCAGTGTGACACCACCGACGGCTGCCCGGTGGAGCATTCGATGTGCTCCAATCGCTATTGCGTTTGCAAGGACTACTTCTTTGAGAGGGACAATAGCTGTGTGGCAGGTATACACAAGCACAAAATCAATTTGGGCGCATAAAGGATCCTTTTGTATGTGAATTGGCTTATTGCAGGAATCGGTGCTACTTGTGAGGCAGATATTGAATGCATTGCGGAGAACTCGGAGTGTGAGGCACCTTCTACTAACGATGAGGAAAGGGATAAAACCTGTCAATGCCGAAAAGGTTTCGTGCACTTTAAGGACGAATGCTTGAAAGAAGGTTGGCACCTGGAAAATACCTGCAATCAAGAGATCTTTTTTAAATAAAAACCTTTTATTGCAGCTGAAGAACTGGAAGATGAGTGTGTGGAGACGGAACAGTGCAAGCCTCTGCTGGGTACGTGTATTGAGAAGAAGTGTACATGCACTGCGGAACAGCACTTTAAATATGGCCGTTGTGAGGAGAAAAAGGGTGAGTTGCGCTGCTAGAGTTGTTACTGTGACTGTATGCCGGACGTGAGCTTGGTTGGCCCCGCTGGCATGAGAGGTGAATAGAAATGTTTAAAGTATATGAGACAAGGGCCAGTGCAATCTTGATGCAAAGCTGTGGAAGCCGGAAAATAGCTATTCTCTTTTCGCAACCCTTGGAATAAAACAATGTTCTATTCTCACTTCGCCAGCTTCTATTCTGACTCGTAAAATCGTTGTAATTTATTATCTTAATTATTATATTGTAATACTATATCGACGGCAGAGAGCTTTGAATGAAACTGTTAATAATCGTTTGAAGAACGAACTATTCTATACCGAAGTTGTCAAGGTTCACGATAAGAGAAGTGTCCTTATTCGATCTTGATGGGCTTCGGTTGCTTTACATCAAGCTGGCACTAGGCCTTGTTCCATAAACTTGTATACATTTTTGTTTACCTCTTAAGTCAGCAAAGCCAATCGAGGAGCTCGCGTTGGCCATCAGCTTTATATCAAAAGCTTTATAAAAAAAAAGTCAACTTCATTCAAACATTTTCTCCCTTGAACTTATTTAGAAGTTGGCGAGGCTTGCTCCAGAGCTGGTGAATGTTTTGTGGAGAAGGAGCAGGAGCAGGAGAATGTGGAATGCCGCAACTCGGTGTGTCAGTGCAAGTTTGGTTATCAAACTGATGTCGAACAGAAGGCTTGTATACGGGTAATGCCCAACAAGAATAGTAAGTACTCTCAAGATTTTGAGCGAAAAACATAATTACATATTATTCAATTGCAGATTCTTCCGGAAGGCCAAGTGCTCTTAAAATAATAACATTCTTATTGATAGGATCAGCATTTCTAATAACAAGTGCCGCCCTCAAACAGGCTTACTATTAAACGCTTGACGTATGTGACTGTAAACTGACTGGCGTTTAGGTAAAATATCCTAATAGTATGAAATAAAACTATTTAAACAAATATCACGAGCTAAATTTGGCTATCAAAGAGCATTAGAACTAACAAACCTATATTAATAATAACCATGTAAAAATTAATTACTGAACACATGTTATTTGATAAAATTTATTGCTATCGATTAATAACAGTATATACAACCAAAACACGAACATACGAAGTATTATGCTACTGCTCTATTATTCAAATGTTATAGTCATAAGTGCATATAAACTATATCTATTTATAAATATGTATGTATGTAACTCTACATACCTACGAATCGTATGGGGTCGATTTTTGCTGCAGTAGTAATGCAGATGTACCTTTTTTTTCTAAGATTAACTCGTAAAGCAATATATTGTAACGAAGATAATTATTATAAATTGAAGTAAGTGAATCGAAAATGGCGCATATGAACTTAATTGATATCAATTTCTTGTTATTACATAACACTATTCATTATCTATCGTACTCGTATTTTAGCATAAGCTGACAGTCAATAAAACATTTGAACTTTATTCCTGCCGTATTCTTTATTTCGTTTATTTACTCATAAATAAGGATATGCTATTAATACTCGTACATATACGAGTGACGATTAGGCCTAGCTTTTTCGCATTAGCTTGTGTGTGCTTTTTCTATTTTAGCACAAGTTAACGGGATCAATAAATTTATTATATAGCCGTATTCGAACAGGATTACAGATCCAGGAAATACTGATCTTTCAGAAATCGAAAGTTTCTAACGAACTTCAATAGAAAGTTGAATTTCAGCTTTGTACTAAGTGATGGAAGTAGGTTACGCCACGTCTGGAGAGGGCGGGATAGAGACACTCGAGAGTCCCCCTCGATCCAATGCCTTGCAATAACTGTTTAACAAAAATTTAATTTTATGACTTGATATAGATGGCATTCAAGAGAAAAGACTTGCGACAATACTCTGTTACGTAGTACAATATATATAAAATGTGTTATAGGGACATTAATAAGGAAAAAAAATCCCATTAACACCAAATTATGAAGCGGGTTAGTTTCACACTTAAACATTCTAAAAGAAATAGGACGAAGATGCGGAATCAGTCGACAGAAATAATAATTTGAGGTCAAGAGGCTCGTCCAATACTCCTTTATCTAAATATTGAAGTATATGCATAAATATATAACAACTGTTCGAATTTATATATAAACCTAAGCAACCAGTTTATTTGTATACCTTCAAACAAATCATTTCTCCCACAAGCATAGCTCCTTCTATCTCCTATACTCGTACTTATCAAAGTGCTATGAAGAAACAATAGCGCACATTCATACTCGTATTCACCCTGTATAGCGTGAATGGAACTTTAACCCTGTCTTGGTTAACGCACTTTTTAAATTACCATTCACTGTTCACGCAAGCGATAGTGTCATGCCCTTAAAAATGAACGTGAACCCTTGAAAATGGAATGGAAAAATGAAATGATTTTGCTACGCCATCAACATGACTTGGGAGTGAGTGAAATGCGTGTCAGCGTGGTTGATGGTGCGCCAACAATGTCGAAGGCGATTTGAGGCAGCGCGCCTCAGCCATGACTGACGTCACAACGTGTTGGTCAGTAAAGAATGTCGTAGTCGACTCCACACTTATTGCTGTTGTTGGCATTGTTGTCGTCGTATTCGTCATTGACCATTTATTTAATTAAATATGTCCTTTCCATGTTAAAACGATTTTTGTGGCTGGCCATAAATAACAGCCAGCCCATGTGGAGGCTTGAATTAATCCAATCACGACATTTCGTTACGAAGAGCGAGCAAACTTATTGCTGCATTTGCACTAGATTCCGCTGGAAGGCGGTGAATTGCCCGTTCTATGGAAAATTCCTTTGAATTGCTCGCTGCTCGTTTAGCGTTGAAATTTTGAGGGAATGTTGTGCGGCAGTTGAGGTGGCAATCATCTTGAGCTCAAGCTGTATGCAATTAAAATAATTAAGCATTAATTAAAAGTTAATTAAGGCTGCTTATTTGTTACATGCCGAGCACTTCCGGCTCAAGAAAACATACCCATATCCTTCGTAATAACATGCTGCCAGCAGATTGTTGATATGAGATTGTAGCGAGAGCAATTAAATTTTTAAGGATATTGGTTCCATTACATGAGCAGATATCAATCAACTCGCTTGCATGAGAGTAACGATAAAAATGTAGAACTAAAACCCAAGGATTCAAAGTATTATGTTTAGTATATAGCCGTGATATGTTACGCTGATGTACTATATACTCGGATTTTCCAATATTATTTTATCTTGACTAGGTCAGAAAAATTATTATTATAAGGTAATCAATGCACTTCGGCCAATATCGATCTTTAAGTTTTCGATGTCTGCTCAACTATGGTCCATCGGGGAGATTGGTCTTATGCAACAGACCCTCAGTTCCTTATCCACATCATCACGTTATCTACTATTATACTACTCAGCCATCTCGTTTTAGCCCGTTGATTGGACATCAAAGAAGAGGTCAAATATAGTATTTTTGCATAGTCTTCGAATTTTTGATCCTTCCAGAAATAAAAAGCTTTGAAGAAAAAGATTTTCATAAAAAATCTCCACCCATCGCAGTATAATAATATGTATGGCTATCAATATCTTTCTTGAATTTTTAATCAAAAAGTTTTTCAAAAAGAAGATAGGCAAAATGTGCTATATAGCAGATGCTTTGATTTCCACCATCAGGCACCTTTTGAACATATTGAAGCCAAGAGCAAATTTTAATTCTGCTTTGATGATCCGGGAACTTCAAAAAACTTGATTTATTTGTTAACAAAACTTTGTCAGTTAAAGAATTTTGAAAAGAAAATAGTACACGTCAGACAAATTTAAAAAAAAATTCAAAGACAAACAAAAATGTCGTGTATTTGTCAATACTTCGCAACGGCGAAAAATCGGAAAAATGTTGGTGATCATCTTGCATGCCCAGCCGGCGGATCTCTAGCAACAGAACACTCGACTATGCAGCACTATTCAGAAGAGAAGTATGTTGCCCTTCTGCTGAGCAGCCTTGATCATTAGCCCATGTCATATGCTTTGTGCTTTTAGGGACAATTGTTCCTCGGCGAAGTCGGAGGTGTCAGCATCTGAACTTGTGGCTGCAAAGGCGGAAATATGGGTGCTCAAGAAGAATCTGTCCGAAGCGCAGATATCCATTGAAAATCTTGAGAATCTGGTGCGTACCATTATCGTCAAGCAGAACGAATTGCTCAGCGAAATGTACGAGCTGAAGCGGCAAAATATCGAGCTACAGGACGAGTGTCGGATGCAGCGCGACTACCAGACCATGGAGCGGAATGCCATGCTGCGCGAAATGTACGACATCAAATCGTCGCTTGGTGATCGTTCCAAAGTTTTGGTACTAATTACTCAAATGCATTTTGTACTATAATTTGGCGTCGTTACAAGTTCATGATTTTGCAGGAAGAGACCGTTCTGAAGAACTCGGAGCTGACCAATGCTCTGCAAGATGCCAATGAGAAAATCTATATGATGGGCATGAAATTCCTGAAACTGAAATCTTCGCGATCGAAACATTCGTCGGGACATTCATCCTCTGCTTGCTCGGAGAGGTCTTATTAGTCTACGCGAATAGTTTTTGTTAATGCCGAAAATGTCTATCGAATTTATATTTTGATTCATGTATTATATTTTGTGAGCTAAAATTGACATTTCCGTGTGTTTATTTATGTATTTATTTATTTAATTCAGTCTATGGATTACAAATCTTTGTTGTTGTTTCTTTGTAGTCCTTTAAACCGTGAGTGCAAGTAGTTTTGGTAGCACTTTGAAAGGCGTCCTTTATGTGTTGTCAACTGAGCTACTGAGATGGATTTTCAATTATGTATACCAAAAAGCATTAACAAAATCGCCTTGGCTATATGCAGACATTAGTATTATAAATTTCGACTGGCCATCTGCTGACTCTTCAGAGTCCTTCGGAAGAACCAAGCAGCTTAATACCTTGAAATCCTACATCCATTTATTTGGTTACCAAGTTTTTAGCATTACCTTTTCCAAGCAAATAAGAAGACGAATTAGCGTTTTTGGACTTTTATTTTTAACTAAGGTACGAAGTTAATTATAGGCATAAAATGTCTAAATCAGAATCATAACAGGTAGACATATTAAAGATGCTATGCATAGAATTGAATTTTGTACACTATTTGTAGGTAAGCCACTAACTGTAGCTACAGATCGGTAAACCAATAAGTGTGTTTTTGAATATATTTGCGGTTTGCATGTGTACAGGCACTTATACACAATCTTTTCTTATAATTTAAGGTATAAAAGAGATGTTCAATTTATTAATCACTTAATTTTGCTTATGGCTTTAAAGAAAATGCTCTACAATATGAACTTTTTTGTAAATATAAAAGTTTTGCAAATATGAGGCCTTATTTTAGGTACTTATGAAATGGGAATTTTTATATTTTGGAAAAAAGCTGGACTGATATTTAAAGCATCTAAATTAGTGCAATCGAATAAGGCAAAACTTTTGAAAGCTGTGCGCATACAGAAATATGTGATTTATAACTACAAAACATCATCTATTCTCTACATGACGGCATATAATTTCTACAATTTGTGTTGTAAGATTTTTTGTTTGTTTTTTGAATTGACGGTGGTATTATAATTCTTTGATATTAAATCTAATTTTAAAATATGTAACTTTAATGATATTTGCTTAAAAGGAGTTTATAGTTTTGCTATTTGAAAAGACATAAATGTAAAGCTAAAAGGTCGAAATTTCATTTTGGAGGCACAATACGATATTTTATGCTTCATAAAATCTTTTTTTAAAATTTGTCTTATTTGATTTGATAGCTGAATATGATGAAAAAGTGTTGAATTTTGACTAGACGATGGCTGATGTTTCACAGTGGAATAAATTTTCTATTTCGCCTCGATCGCTGGTGAGCTTGTGAAATGCCAATGTGAGCAGAAGTGACTAAAGTATCCGGTTGAGCAGCTTAGAAACGCATCGTCATATGCGAGTATACAAAGAAGGGCGCCAAAGTGGACATCACCGAGAACAACACATTCACAAGTGTCTGCAATGCAGAAGCTGTAACGAAAGGACAAGAATAAGGAAGGCGTACTATTAGCGTCATTATGCAGAGCAATGGAAAATGCGCGCATGCTTACCGCCACTGCAGATGTCGCGTTCCACATCCTCAACATAGCCGCTGTCGTTGTCGCAGAGGCACAGCTTGGTCTTGGACATGAACTTCGCCACGCCAATTGTGCGGTTCGCATTCTCATACTGGCACACCATGCCGTCGTCACATTCATTGGCGCTGTTGCATTTGTGGCGTAGTCCTGCAAAAAGCCAAGAGAACGGGAAAATGTTGAGAAGAATTTCATAGAAGATATTTTGTAAAATTGTAACTCATATGAAAGAATTAGTCTTAGTTGAGTAGGGACACTCAATCATAAGTAAATGAAAATAGCTTAGTGAAAAAGCTTCCCGTTCGGACACGACTTTTAAAGAAATGTATAGTTCCCGACGAAAATAGAAAACTTTCCAACATGCAGACATCATTTGTACATTACAATAACAAATAAACTCTTCTTAACGGAAATCTTTGCAAAAAGATAATTTTTTTTATTTTTTTATTATAATTAATTATAAGAATACAATTCTTATAGTTAAATGAAACTAAGAGCACTAGCTGCCAGGGCTTTCAGCAAAGAATATAAATTGAACTACCACATATTTAAATTGAAATACATGCTAATAAAGTTACGTGATAATACGACAGGAAACTAAAATTTTCAAAAATATGAATATGTAATGTGAAATTATTTTTGCTCCTTCTTATAGCAAGATCTCAGTTTTGTATCGTACAAATATGATTGACCAAATAGAAGCCAATTTAAAGAATTCTATTGCTATGATTCACTCTGATTCACTTTAAAAGCTCAGTGTAATTATAAAAGCGCATATGGGTAATTCATGCTCATCAAACTCACAGCTGAAATATTAACAAGACCCTTTCTCTTCACTCCTTTGCACAATTCCTTAATTAACGGCCTTTTGCATTTGACGAGTACGTGTATGCATGCATGTGTGTGTGTGTGTCTACAGTTTTGCTGTGGAAGTGCATGTCACAAATTGGCAACTACTCTTACGTCTGTCACGGATTTCGAGATACACCCTTGTGCACAACTCGTAAATGCAGTAGGTCTATAAAAATTCGTTGTGCTGTTATTTAGAAGTGAAACCCTTCGGGCCAGTACAAGAGTACAAGCAAATTGCAAGCAGGCAACTGCGAGATTAGCAAACAAACTTGCAGCCTAGATGACTTTCTGTTTAATTTTCACTTAGGCCGTTAAGGATTTCACAACAACAGCAATGAAAGAACGCGCAACAATCGGCCCAAGTGTATCCTTTCGCTAAATTGCATGAGCGCCTGCCCGTTTCATATGCATGTATGAGTGCATGCACGCGTATATGTGAGTTAGTTGTTAGAGTATTTGGGCTCAGCGTGTAAGCGTATATTACGGAAGGTCCTTGAGAAAAATAAACACAGCAACGAGTCTCTGCTCTGATGATGCATGCATGCTCTGCACAAATAGAACTTCGTGGATGGTCCTGTGTGGGTCAGTTGGTTTATTTCAAACAAAGATTCTTTTAATGACGTAAGTTGTCTATTCTTGGAGCATTTCGCATAAACTATTTTTGTATGACTGAACCGATGAAGGTCTTTTATTGACAGAGTCCCAGATATCTTTCTCCGAATGTCACATTTGAGTGCACAGTTATAACATTTATGCCTGAAGTTTCTCAGAAGAAAACAAACGAGTTATTAACGTTTTCAATTAGTCACGATATTCTTGATCGGAAGCTAGAAGTAGTGTGTAGACAGAATAGCATGGGCCAGCAACGAGCAGACTTCCGCAGATCCCCAAAAGAAAAATATTGTACTTCATAACTATAAAAGTTATATTGCATGAGCATTTGTATACATGTATTGTACAATTATTACAGTAGGCCCTTCTGGGCACGATAGGATATACGAACCTTACTTCAAATCAAATATAAGCCTCTCCAGCAGACCAGCAAATTTCTAGATACGCTACTGGCAAAATGTTAAAAATATGCATATTCCTCAACAATTTTCTGAATTAGACGAACAAATAATTTCCATTTTCACAAAAACAATCTTAGCATCTCCCAGAAGACATCTCAGTCTCGAATCTTACAGCAATTTCATTAGTCAAAACTTTTCCACAATCTTCCTTGCAGAGTTTTTTCAGGCTCATGCTTTGTGTAGTACGGGTTATAGTATGTAGCTACTATAAGGCAATACACAACTTGTTATGTTTGTGACTTTCGATGTCTCGATCTTACGTTAATTCACCGCGCTATAAAGTGACGAACTTATATAATATAAATTAAATTGCTTTTATCATTTTAACAGAGTAAACATTGCAATTAAGTACCTTTTAAGACATCATCTCTACAAAGTCCATTGCTTGGTGCTGAATCATCTCCACAGAGGCATCTGAGCCTGTAGTCGTTCGGATCCTTGACGCAACTGGAGTGCTCTATCCCCGTGCAGTCATCGTGGGAATTGCATTCACGTCCTTTAACTGCAAACATATGAAAGGTCAAGTACACAGGTAAAGATATCAGTCGGCCATTATAGTGCTATATGCACAGAAATCTGTATTTAATAAATATGTACGTATGTACATAAATCATATGTAGTACATATTCTCATATTTGTGTCTAACTTGGAAAATCAAATGGAACGCGAGTGCGAACCTTTTTTAAAATTATTGTTAGTCATTCTAGTTAATAGCAACCAGCATTTGCCTTCTTCTTAAATTTGAATGTATGTGTGTACAAGTTTATCCTTCCAGCTGAAGTTGGTGACGATTTAGCTTTCTTGTTGCTGTGCAATAGTATGCCAAAAGTAATTTTATGCCACGATTGCATTGATTTTTGCAAATGCTGATTAGCTTAATTTTACCATTTTGCTTTCCTTATTAATATTCAAATTGCGTCAAAGTGCACGAATCGTTTGTACGTATGTGCTTGCTCCTTATTTTTGCTCAGTGCGAGATTCGCAGCAGAACTCGAATGGGGCTTTGAAAAATATTTCTCAGCTTTTGTAGTAAGCATTGATTTTTCAAACTAACTTGTAAGAGACTTTTATTAAAACTTGCTTTATATTATATTCACTTTAATTATTTCTTAAGGAAGTATTGCACAGCGACTTATGTACCTAACATAATATTTCCATAATTCCCTTAACCGCCCGGAAGATAGGGGCGGTTATGCCTAGGCATATAAGAGAACCTTCATGAAACAAACTAGGGATTCCACTTTCTTTCTATGGATTATAAGACATCCTTATGTACATTCATTTTTCTAGTTCTTTCTAAAAACATGGCTCTTATATAATGAGAATTAACGGTTTTGAAAAAGATCTCTCCTTTGTGTGGAATTTTCTTTTGCTATCTACTTCTACCTAAAGAAATGCTCACAAATAATAGAAATATAAAACCGCAAGTCAACATTTTTGGAAAAACTACAGACATGCTCGGAATAACACAATTTATATAGGATTTTTTTCATCTCACAGGCAGTTATATCTAGAGCCGAAATATTTTGAGAATCTCATTATAAAATAAACGAAGGTATAGTTACAATTTTGTTCATCAAGCACCCTAATGTGCATATATAGGAATCGAACTCTATGTTCCATTAATACATGTATGTATGTACTTATGTAGTAACTGCATTTAAATATACCATTAAGAACGATGCGATTCATATACAAATAAATTCCTTTTACTATTGTATCGTTTGTTCCTTTGCTAGCTCCAGCATATGCTGTGTATTTACCTTTACAATTTTGGGGTTGACACGTGCAAATTAGGAGAGCACTTTTCGTCTTGACAGCGATTGATTTTATCTGAATTAACTTGCAGACATACAATTTTATTCTAATTAGCTTGAACTTTATCACTTTACCGCTTGAGCTAAATTTAATTGTATACAATGCACAAGCATAGATATGTTAATATATTTACATATGTATGTATTACACATATGTTTACGCGTCTAATTCTTAAATATAGTCTGTTGAAGTTATTACTCTGATTACAGGTAAGGGAACACTTTCAGAGTTTGATAAATAATGGAAGGATACGAACTTATGAAAATAGATTTATGTAAATTGAGAGCAGAGCATGCGATGAACTTTAGTTGGGCTTGAAAGTAGTTTTACGCGACTTTGTTTACTAAAACTGCATCCTAAAATTCGGTTCACTTTATACATTTAACTGAATTTGGTATGGTTTTTTCAGCCAATATTTTTGATAATTTTTTGAGAAGAGTAGTTGCAGTTGTAAGGGTTTGAATATAAAGTAATAAGGGCGCCGCGGTGGCTCAGTGGACTAAGTGCTTGGTCGCAGATGCGGGAGGGCCCGGTAGGCACTGCAGTGTACTGTACAAGACCATTTTTGATACAATGTGCCTAGTAAAATAGGCTTGGCGGGGCCTGATGGCAGTGGATGTATTCGCTGCTTACTGAGCGAGTAACACCTCTTAGGCAAGTTGGTTATTAACTCTGGCTCAAGTTAATCCTAATAAACTAAATACACTGAAGAAAATCTTTCGACACTTACTAATTGGTGGATGAGTTGGCGGTGGTGAATTGTTGGTTTTGCCAAATGTTGTCAGCGCCGTCGAGCTGACACCAAAGAGCACAATGAAGACCCCGAAGAGCATGGTGAGGCTGCCGCATTGTGTGAAGCGTTTCAGCGGCTGTGACATTTCGCCGAATGTTTATGAATATTCGATACTTTCAATTTCACGCGGGCTCAAGTTTCCAAGCAATGTTTGAAGTTTTCTTCGACTCAATTAAGTTTGTCGTACTGCCGCACACGCAATACGCCTATGCAAATTTTTCAAGCAGTGGAGTGAGGAAACAGCGAAACGACTTCCTGTAGCCTAGCGAGTTAAGCGAGCGTCGGCGAACACAGTTCAGGGATAATGGTGGCACACTTGGTTTGCGAGTTATTGGCGTGGTCGTAGCACTTTTTGTATGCGTTTCTTCGAATAAAGTTTTTATCAAATGTTTCCTTATGAAACGCCAAACCATGGAATATGGTCGCATAAACACAGCACGCAGTTAGCCTAGCAAAAGGCTGGAAATTCGAGAATTCGAAAATTTTTTAACATGCGAAAATCAAAGATGATTTTTGATCTGAATATAAGTACATATACACTTCCAACTTTCTACTTAAAGTGTGCTTAGGTTTAGCTCTTAAGCAGTTTCACTTGCTGCCTTGATTTAAGCTTTTGAGCTCCGATTCAACTTTTCGCTTTCACGCTCCAAATGCAAGTGAGTAATATTTCATCCAACTCCAAGTTTAAGTTTGGTTTCTGCGCGGGCTCTCGCGTGCGTGGTAGGCCGCCACACGCCACCTGCCCCACGGACCAGCGCCTATATGTAGGCTAGAATAAATCGTAGGCAAGAAATCCGTTGAGCTACAAAGAAGGCGAAAGATTCAAGCGGTTTCGGCATTGCCCTCTGACGCGGCTGAAGAAATTGCTTTCGTGCGCGCTGGTCGGCTTTGAGGCACCGAGGCGCATGATTGCCAAGTACGACCTCGTCCTCGTACGTGCATGTACGGAGCTCAGCGAGTCCAGGGGCTAACAACGGTGTCGACAACGAGGACGAGGAAGCAAGTTTTGTAATTGTGTTGGTGCTAAGCACCCAGAGGGAAAGTTTTCGGTGATGCATTAAATTCGTCAAAAAAGAATTAAGCGAATGCCACAGCAGAGTGTATAACAATTGCGATTTATGATCGTTTTAGTATTTTTATTCACTTCCGCAAGTGATGCGATGGTACAACAGTAAATTATTTTTTTTTTATAAAAAACCGAAACTCAACGCTTGCTCTGAGAATGTCAGAAGTGTTCATTCAAATCAAAATTTGATCTCATTTAAATGAACCGATGAACTAATGCAAGTGTATAAATCTGTTTATCGCTTTTTTTGTTTGACTCTGGAATCAAAATGTAATAGTTCATAGTACATATAAACCTTTTGGTCAAATGAGTAACAAAATTATAAAATAATGCGACTTTTTCTTTCGGGGTAGTGTTTAACAGCCAGCGACTATGCATGTGTATTTGTCTATGTAAATGTATGCGTATCCGTATCCGTATCAGAGCCATCGTTGTATTGAGTCAAGTCGAATCGAAGGCAGTCTTATGGCGTACAGCGCTGGTCTTTCAGAGCTTCAGAGCTAGCAAGCTAGCAGCACAACAACACCAACAACGTTAAGAGCAGCAATAATAACATAAACTATTATTATGACTCCGCTTTAATACATACACCATACAACAATAAAACGTACAGCCGAAAAAAGAAGTTTGTGTGCTCAGTGCTAATTACGCTCTTGCGTAGGTAGCGCCTATTTTCTTGTGCGGGAAGTGGAAACGAAAGCGGCAAGTCGCACCTTCCTCTGGTTGATTCTACGCATCATTTAGGCGAAAAGCAAAACAAAACTCACGCATACACACACACTAACAACGGCCACTGGTACATTGTGCAAAGGGTTGCGGGTATGTAATTAGATGTGATTTCTAACTAATGTGGGTAATGCGACATTAATCAGCGGCCTGGCAGCTTGTCTTCAATTTCGCTCCTTCCAAAAGCGTGAGCACTTAAGGCACAAAAGCTGAACTAATCGAGACACATTTTCGATCTGCATTGTAATTAAAATGGTTTAAGTGGAAATGGCACAGTAATTTTTTGTTGTGTGAGAGCACCCTTACAGCTATGCTAATTTTAGCCCACGTCTTGACTCGAAAATATCCAAACCGTATCATTGCATACGCTATCGAAATATCGTATTCTGAACTTTTCGCTTTAAATAGTCCAAACCGACATAGAATGTTGGAAGTACATAAATCTAAAAAAAATGTTCGTGTCACTCTGAGGTCAGTCACAATTCAATGTTTTCTATCAGTTGTTGGTACTTAAAGTAAGACATCGAGTTTGTAATCACTACGACCCAAAAATATAACATTTTGAAAAATATTGTAACTCACTTTTAACTTGAAGCCAGAACTAAATAGAGTAGAAATTAGAATGCATATAGCTTTTAAAAACATAAAGGATCCCCTTTGGGTGTGTTCGATTACTTTAACCAGCGAAAGGAGAATTTTCATAGATTGACAGTTGATTTGTGCGCTCAGTTAAGACAAAAATAAGAAATAAAAGAAAACCGTGCTTGTCGATTCAGCGAAGCTTTACTTTTCAGGGTAACAGGAAAACTAATCTTTGTCATCATACCTATCTATCGTATATCAGCTTCAATGAACATCGAGAAGGGTATTTAAAAATCGGATAAATGTTGCCGTCTGGATCGGTGGACATGTCCTCCGTATCCACTTCGTTTGCTCTTAAATATCAATTGGGAACTTCTGGAGGATTGAGCCTTAGCCAAATATGTATACATATATGCCATGCTCAGGGGATCCAACTTAACGTAACAAATAAATATCTCTAGAATTGTTCTTTATGTGGCACCATCTCAAACGATCAATTTCCATTTTCACGAGAGTAATCTTTGCCTTCATTAAGCTGCTCAGTTGGTTTCTTGAAAAGCGTATCATATTCTGCATAAGTGGAAGCTATTCTACATACGAAAAATCAAAATATGATTCTGGAAGATTGAGCCTTAGCCAAATATGTATACATATATGCCATGCTCAGGGGATCCATCTTAACGTAACAAAGAAATATCTCGAGTATTGTTCTTTATGTGGCACCAGAGAGTAATCTTTGCCTTCATTAAGCTGCGCAGTTGGTTACTTAGCCAAATATGTTTCGGAAAGTGTGCATACAAAAAAAAAAAAAAATTAGGCCGCTCTAGACCCACCCCGAAGTAAAGTTCACAATAAGTAGCCACAAATAGCAGCCTCTTACATAAGAACGCCCAAAGTTCCAAGTGGTATTTACACAAACAAAATGTTATTGAAGCAGCAGCACACATCCCTCTCAGGTTGAATTGTGTTTTAATATACCAACTTAAACAGAAGGTGCCTGCGCGGCAGGCAGGATGAAATAATTCAGTGGCACGCCATGCCTGCTGCCATTTCGAATGCGTTTCAAAAGTGTCCGTTCCGAAGGTGTATGTATCCTCAATGCAGGCCAATAATTTACACTCCACTTCCTGAACTTTTCGACTAGTCAAGCAAGCGGTTGGGCGGTTGCTTGGGTGGCGTTTGCGCGGGTCGCAGGACGGCTTAGAGGTCAAGCAAGTGCTTGAATGCCTGCCATCAATTTGTTTCCGCATACGAGCAGCATACATGCCATTCAGACATTTTGCCAAAAAATTACAGCGCTTAAGCGAGAATTTATTTTACTACAATTGCATAATAAAAGGACCTTATTTTACATTTTACTTGATTACAAATATTTCTACCTAAACGATATATGTATGTACATACATATATACATAAGTATTCCGTGTCATTCAAGCGGAAACAAGTGTCTGTTTGACAGAGGCACAAGGAAGGCTCCAGCTATGCAAACAATGCAGAAATCTATTTTAGTGCGACTTGGATCAAGTACGCGCAATATGTATACCTATATATCTGCATATATTTATAATAAGTAAGTGTGGCTAATTGGATTTCGCACAGAACGGACGATTCCAAATGGACGCTCAAAATATGTGCATAAAATTAATTGCTGCCACGCACACAACGCGGCCATAAATTTTAATTTGGTCGCCTTAACTACAGTCGCAACGCTCTTCCGAAAAGATCCGCAGAGAGTAGGGATAGCTTATGTTGTTGTACAGAACTGAGGGATAGCGGGACAGCAGCACTGGCAGCCATTACGATTTCACTTACAAATTAAACATTTACGTCGAGGCAAACGTTTAATTACCCAACAATTTTTTTGAGGGCGCGAAAAAAATTGCCAAATTTTTTCTACCAAATAATTATTCATATTTAACCGATATCACAGCGAATTTGTGCGTGTGTGCGCGCAAGCGAGCAAGTGTGGGTAAGCTAACAATAAAAGTCTACTGCACAATAAACCGTTATTTCAAGTACGCACGACATATTGCAACTACATACATATGTACATAACGAATTTCAACCGCTGCAAAATTGCTAATTAATTCTACAAATAATTTGTCAACATTCCGCTTCAAATCAAAATAAAAGAAAACAGCAGCAACAACAACAAACAAAATACGAAATTGTGATTAATGAGTGCGACACTCGAAATCTGAATGTGAAATCGTTTTGGTTTTGTGCGTTCTGTTGGGGGCTCGCACCGAGAAATAACCAATGCCGCGTGCTGACTATCGGCCAGTTGCCTACCGCTCCTGCCTGCCCTTGGGCGCGGACGTGCTGCGCACTTGCAACTGCTTCGTTACTTCTTTACGCCTGCTTCTTTACGTCATGCATAATAGCACCTCTTCCACGTCGAGTGCGGGTCTCCCTAAATGCCATATTTCAGCAGCTAATTGCTTCCTAGCGTTCACTTATGTATGTGCATGTGTGTGTATCAGGGCTGCGAAAGTATGTATGTACTACTTTCAGTACAATTTTACAATTATTTTTTATTGGTTTTGCAAATTCAGCACACTTGTGTAATTAATTTGATTGAATTATAGCAGTCTAAATATTAATTTGATACGAAATTTGTAAACGACATTTTGCATCCCTGGCTTCTATACATATGTACTAGATATGTATATAGTAGCACTTTCGTTGCGAGTGTCAATTTCTAGAATTTGCTTTTGGCTATCTTGAATATGTATGTGTGCACCCTTCTTCTGCACTCTCCTAACAAATCATTGGTTACGTGGCTGTGCTGCGCTTTGGTGGTCACTAGCACCTTCATTGAATGCGCAAGCTTTTGGGCGCCCCTTCACCCCTACTCCTTACAATAGCCTTAGTGCAACACCGCCGGGCATGGGGTGAGAGGGTTCTGCATTGCGCGTCCTCCCTTTGTTGGTAACCTTCACGGCGGCGGCAACAACAGCGATAACCTTTAATAAATCGCCTCCCTCAGAACGGCTTTAAATTGATCATTCTCGTAAGCGGTTCAAGTGCATTGATACAATTTCGTTTCTCTTTTTTCTTCTGCTCTATTTTTGCGTTGACTTTTTGCATAGAAAGTTAAAAAATGCCATGAATTACAATTTTGATAAACAGTGATTAATTTCGCTTTCAATTGACATTTTTTAAAAGCGTGCGCATACGTTTTATGCTGATAAAAAGCTGCACCTTTGCCCTTCGCAACTTTTTTAAATATACACTTCAAAATCACACATATTCGTATAAGTATTTGATCTGTATTAAATCGTTTCAACTAAATAAGAGTACGCGAAAAATACTTGTTTTTTGCGTCTGATCGCCACGTCTGCCGATTGTGCACTGATTTTTTCAAATTAATGCATTCAAATGGCTTCGTGGCAAATGACTCAATTGATCTAAGACCCGCAACCGTCGCGAATTCGCCTTTCGATCGTCGGTATAAAATCCATAAAAAGCAAATAATTTCAAAGCAACTCATTTTTATTAAACCCGTTACAATTGCGTTAGCTATATGTATGCAGTATTGCCAGCTTTCCGATAGTTTTATAAGCTAGTTAATTTTAATTAATTAGTGCATATAGTACATATACTGCGATTCATGCATAGCAATCTGCATAGTAACCTTTGGGTCACCGCTTTAACTGCATGGTTGTATGGAATATGGAATTGATTGATTTTTATTTAATTTAAAAATACTTGAAAAATATTAAAATGTATGTTCAGAAAAAATATAGCGGCTGCAGATACGAAAATAATGCAGTGTCGTATCATTTTGCTATTAAAATTTAATTGAGGCGACAATCAATTTCGTATGGTAGAAGCAACTCCAATCGCTTCAAAAAGGTCCCCAATGGAGTACTTAAATATTGGTGATAAACACAGGATAACATCGTTTTTTTACGTAAATGGCAAATGGAATATAATTATATATATAATAGATTGGTAATAAATTTTCAAATATAAAATGTGTGCTAATAATATGCTTCAATAAGAAGGCATTTCCTGCTGTTTTCGCTTCCTACTGAACTTTTCGAGTTCAAAGCTATTCCATTTTATTTGGGTCAGCAAAAACCATCAGATTCAGTATTCTTCAGTGCTTCAGTATTCTGCTTCGAATTACTACCGCAATTTCCGTTATATTTTTGTTGGAATTTATGTGCGAAACTTCTACAAGACATGCCACTTCTCTCTCCCATAGCTTCCTTTGCCGGGACTAATGACCTTTGTGGAAGTGCAATAGATGAGCGGGGCCTTTGGCCACCCTGTATGTGCCCATATACATAAAAAATGCATTAAACTGAAACACACACACACACACACACACGCAAAAAACCTCAAATTCATTTTAATACAACTTCTCATCCTGCCTTCTTTGCCGCCGTCCATTACTTTCACTTCCAAGCGCACAAAATATGCCAACGAACGATTAAACTTAGCTGATTATGGAGAGCGCGAGTGGGCATTTTCTGTAGCATTTTCAAGTTGCAAGTAGTTGATGACTATGCCACTAAACACACACACACCCCAAACGCATGGCACACCCACCCACACACACACACACTCCACCAGCAGCTCACTCCCACACAGTATATGTATGTCTACTTTGGGCCATAGCCACTGATTTGCAAATTTATTTGAGGCTTTGCTGGAGTTCTCGATGTCGCGACGTCGCTGCAATTCATCACATTCACCCACAGCACACATTTTGCGGCAGGGAGAAACTCGATGACGGCTTTCGCGCACGCTATTCATTACATCATCAAAACGAAAGTCCGTCGTAGTCGAATTAAAATTTGGGCGCCAACTGGCAAGGATTCAACGCGCGCCACAAGAGAGCTGCCCCTCGCATACTTTCGAGGGCATGTGCTTGTACGCTTGTGTGTGTGTGTGTGTGTGCGTGTATATGTGTTTGTTAATAACATGAATTTTGAAATTTCGCAATGTTATTTTCTTCGCTGATCGCGCGACCTCAACTGAAGTGGCCAGCTGCCGCTGCCATTGGTCGTGGTGGCGCATATAAAGTGAGGTTAATGTGTGTGCCTTCAGTGAGCTGGCTTGTTCGCCGCCGCCGTGATTGCGTGTGGCTTATTCGCGCGTGTTTTGTTATTGTTTCGCTCATTCTAATATTCTAATAGCCGCCAGCATGGAAGCTTCGCATGTGCCGCCGGCCGTGCGCTTGTGCTGGAATGTATTTAATGAGTGCGACTTGAGACGCGCGCCACACTTTCGCTGCCGTGCGCTGCAGCTGTACCTGGAGCGGGTGAACTGGGTGAACTGCTTTAACCAGCTGTGACGATGATGGGCCATTACTTGACGGAACTTTGTTTATTTTTTTCGCAGCAAATTGCTTGGCCTACACTCGGTCAGTCAGGCGGACAGTGCGGGTGGCATTCCAAGTGCTTCATGTTTGTCAATTTACAACGCAGTCACAGGCCGTGGAAACTTTTGACTGCAACAAATAAATACACACACCCATGCACAATGATAGTTAAAGTGGTGAATGTAGAATCGTTTAACTATTATAAAATCCTTTATCTTTCCACTTTGCTTGGCTCATAAAAATGTAAATGGCGATAAAATTAACATCCCCTCAATTGTACGACACACATTGGTCATGCACTAATGAAATGAAATTAAACAAATTAATATGATTTCCGCATTGAATTTTAAATTACACTAGTCAACAGTAAAAATTCGATGTGCCCAGAAAATCTCTTCTTAAGACAGCTCATGAACGTCTCATACATTTACATTTTTAAATTAGACATTGATCGTACATATATATATCCATTTTTATATATAAGATGACAAACAAATTTTGATCCATTTATAATAAATTTTCTACGTTTCCATTTCGTGTTTTGCAAACGGCAACAGTAGGATAATGACTGCGAAAACTGCAGAAATTTGTCACTGCGGTGCCAAGCCGTTGCATTAACGGCATTAACGAACGCGTTGCACGCAGTAGTATTGCGCCATTTTGCTTTCACGAACGCGTTGCTTTGCAGTGCAACCGCTGGGTTGCATTTACGAACGTACCTAAACCTTTTCGTTGGAAACTCTTTAGTTAGCGTTAGCAGTGCACTCCGTTGTACGCTCGATTTTTATAGAAGCTATCAAAGTATTGTACATACTATTATTAAATGGCAACAAAATCCGCATGAGAATTTCGGACAGCCAACATATTAACAGAGAATTTCGAACAGCCAACATATTAACAGAGATTTTGCATTTTGCTACGTGGCATATTAACAGAGAATCTCCGACAGCCAACATATTAACAGAGAATTTCGAACAGCCAATGGAACCAAAGTTTCTGCAACCAACCTGCAAACGAAATCAGCTGATCGGGCAGTGACAACTGAAGTTGGCTGCACTGCTACTGTCACTGCACGAATTTACTGCATTTACGAACGTGCCTTATATCTATGATATTTTAGTGATTTCGAGGGCCGCTTTGACTTTTCTAACATGAGCGATTGAAAAATTTGCTGCACCACGCAATTTCACTAAAGAGCACACAGTCAGATCCAAATTCTCTTCGGGGGCATTTGCTCTCATTATAATTATTAGTGGTAGTTATTACATTTCTGCTTGTTTTTCCTACGCGGCAAATTTCATTATTTTAAATGCTTTGCCTCTTTCGCGATAATTTCAAGATGATTAGCGTCCTTTCCGGTTGTTGGTTGTTTCTCTCCCAGTACACTCACGAAAACTTAAGGTATTCAAATAATTCTCCAAAATTGTTTCAAAATGCACACTTGCATATGGTTGTTGGGTTGTTGGAGCGGGGTGTGTCGGGTGCCATGGCCACAAATTGCTGCACGTGAGCATTTCTGCATTCAAGTTCATTTATTTTATAAATTAAGATTTAAATTAAATGTTCATATCGAAGACGAAAAACATGCAACAACCCGCACGAAAGGGCTTACAGGAAGCCGCCACTGCTGACAGGCCCAATTAGTGTTGGCAATGTTCGGTAGGCACACGCAAAATGCTTGCTGGCGCCAGAATGCATTTTGGAAGTTATGTGCGGGAACGGTCGAATGAATTTTTGTTGGATTTAAATGGGTAATTCCGAATCGCATTTAAATTAAAAATCACTCTCATGTAATTGAGTCAAAATAAAGGCGTGAAAAACTTTCAGCTAAAATTCAACATCAAACTTAATTCAGATATGTAATTGTAAATTGTTTGAGTTACTTGTTACTATATGATATTTAATTTTATATGAATAGACAGTGACAAGTGGCATCTTTACATTTTCCACTACTAGCCATTCAAATGCAGGCGAACAAAAATATTATAAAATGATTACAATAGAAAGAGCACAACGGCTCGAAATCCTTATCTAAAACTAAGATTGGGATACTTTCGTATTTAGAACAAGTGGTGAACAAAAAACCATTGGGGGAATACATTCAATATGGAGAGAGATAAACAACGTAGCCTGTGTTTTATTTACAACGTGCGTTGCTCACTCTGCTGGCCGCTTGAGGCAGACGCATCCTCATTTATGCACATCCACTGGTTCTCGTTGTTCTCCTTCCACAGTGTCACCTTATTGTCGCCGCCCGTCACAGCGAGTATGTTGCCCGTCATGGACCAGCTGACGCTCCAGACAACGTCGTCGAAAGTATGCAGAATAGTAGGGGACCAAGTGGTTAGGTCGGTGCTGTTCCATATGATGACATGACGATCCTGCGATGCTGAAGCGATTTGTGAACGCGTAAGTCCAATGGAAGGCGCCCAAGCCACATCACGCACCCAGTCCGAGTGTGCTTCCAGACGGTTTTCCTCCACCCAACGATCGCTATCCTCTCGCCAAATTTTGACACAGTTATCGCATCCCGCACTGGCCAGACGTTTTATGGCTGGGTTACGTGTCGAAGCACGTTGATCAAATGCTGCCTCTGGCACAGTCGACGAACACCAGGAGATAGCGTTGCAGCCAATAGTGTGAGCATTTGAGATTTTCTTACAATCCCACACTCCGTATTCCGTGTTGCAGTTTAGTATTGAAATGGAACCATCGGAACTGCCGCAGGCAAGTATCAGTCCATACTCGGCAGGAGCAAAAGCTACGGAATTGACTGATGAGTCGTGGTTGTTGTATTCATAGCTACAAAAAACAAAACCAATTTATCAAAATGACCTAATCTTGATTTTCGTAATCTTAAACTTACATTTTGCTCCACTCATTCGCAGCAGCCTCCTTCCACACAATCACTTTCCGGTCGTACGAACACGAAGCCAATATATTCCCGAATTTGGGGTGAGCCCATGCCACCTGCCACACTGGACCTTGATGTCCTTTAAGGTCAGCGACAAGCACTTGATTGCCGTTCTTCACGTCGAATATTTTGACAGAGCCGTCCGAAGAGCAGGTGGCCAGAAGCAGCCCGTAGTAGTCCAACACCGCGTTGTGTATCATGTCCTCATGGCCAGTGTCCACGGTATTGATTAAGGTCACCATTTTATCAAGTTTGTTGGGCTAAATATGATTAAAACACTAACTTTTGGGGAAATAAAGCGGCTTCTGCTGCTCGGATTGACGTGTACGTGGATTTCGAGATGCAACTGAAATATGAAAAATTTTTATCGATAACTGCGGGGGTTTGAACAGCACTGCAATATTCCGGATTCTTCTTTACTGATTCTTTATCTTAGTTTTCGAGTTCCTAGTTTCCGCCGAAGCCAAATTTTAGCCGAATATTTCCATTCAGGTCTATTATTATTATATAGGGTTATTATTTATTTAATAAAAATATAATTTGCTCCGAACAAAACTACCTTTATTTCTAATTTGTGCTGAGAAATTGAAAGTAGGAAAAAGTTCCTAGTTTCCGCTTACTTGCAATTTCTTGCAACTATACAAGCCGAACGCAGCCGAATGAATCTGCCTCTTCAACTGTAGAATATCAACAATATTGGTTGGCAATGCCATACAACAGCTGTTTATTTTAGCGCCAAAAAGTGCTTAAATATTACATTAGGGAGAGGGATTCAATTTATTTCAGTAGATTTTTGTGTCGTGTGTATTTTTTAATAAATTATTAATTGATTCCGTGTAATTGTATGGGCAAATGTAAGAATGGAGAAAAATAACAAACAACTGAAAACACTACAGAATACTGGAAAATTCGTAGCAGACAAAGAAAACCGCGCAGAAGGGTTCGTTAATTTAATAAAATTAGTAATAGTTGGTTGAAATTTGCTTTGAATATTTGCAGCGATGACTTCTTCAATGAAGCTGGCTATCGTCAGTCGCGAGAAAACGATAAAATCGATTCGAAATTCGGCTTCGATCGTGTTAAGGATAATGTTGAGCGGACGGGTTACTTGATAAATATGCATACGGTCGGTTTCATTTACATCTTACAATCATTAGGCAACAATTTCAAACTTTCTTGCAGACTGAAGTCTTGGATGAAGATCGTCGTCTGGCTGCCGCACTTGATCTCTTCTTCATACAAATGGACGGTTCGCGCTTCAAGTGCACCGTCGCCTACAAGCCATATCTGCTCATTCGTCCCGACGAGAAACAGTCGCTTGAGGTGACACGTTTCCTGAGCCGCAAATACTCCGGGCAATTAGCTAACATTGAGCATATCGTCAAAGAAGATTTAGAGCTGAACAATCACTTGTCGGGTCTGAAACAGCACTACCTGAAGTTGTCGTTTCTGAACCAGACCGCAATGACCAAAGTGCGTCGAGAGCTGATGTCTGCAGTGCGCAAAAACAGAGACCGCGAAAAGGCCAACACCTTTTACATGCAAATGCTGTCCTCGTCTCTGGCGGCATCGACTTCCAGCGAGAGTACGGAAGCCAAGAAGCAGCAGGACTACATGGACTGCATCATGGACATACGCGAGCACGATGTTCCATACCACGTGCGTGTGTCCATCGATCTGCGTATCTTCTGCGGCCAGTGGTACAACATACGTTGTCGTAGCGGTGGCCTGGAAATGCCCATCGTAACATCGCGCCCTGATTTGTTGGAGCGGCCCGAACCAGTGGTGTTCGCCTTCGACATTGAAACCACAAAATTGCCGCTCAAATTTCCCGATGCGCAAACAGATCAAATCATGATGATCTCATACATGATCGACGGACAGGGGTATCTCATAACGAACCGCGAGATCATCTCCATGGACGTTGACGACTTTGAATACACGCCAAAGCCAGAGTTCGAAGGTAATTTCATCGTGTTCAACGAAACCAATGAAATGCAGCTCATAAAGAAGTTCTTCGACCATATCATGGAGGTGCGTCCGCACATAATCGTCACCTACAACGGCGACTTCTTCGACTGGCCTTTTGTGGAAACGCGAGCTGCCGTCTATGATTTAGACATGAAGCAGGAGATAGGCTTCTCAAAGTACAGAGATGGCACCTATTTGAGTCGTCCGACTATACATATGGATTGCCTCTGTTGGGTAGGGAAAGAAACTATTTTTTCATTCAAATTTAAAATTTAATTCTTGTGTTGCAGGTGAAACGCGACTCCTATTTGCCTGTCGGCTCACAGGGCCTCAAAGCGGTAGCCAAAGCGAAATTGCGCTACGACCCTGTCGAACTAGATCCCGAAGACATGTGCAAAATGGCTGTGGAACAGCCACAAGTGCTGTCCAACTATTCCGTTTCAGATGCCGTGGCTACATACTATCTCTACATGAAGTACGTGCATCCCTTCATATTCGCGCTCAACACAATTATACCCATGGAACCGGACGAGATTTTGCGCAAAGGATCGGGCACTTTATGTGAAACGCTGCTCATGGTACAGGCTTACCACGCGAACATCGTGTATCCCAACAAGCAGCAGAGCGAGCTGAATAAGCTGTCTAATGAGGGACACGTGCTGGACTCGGAAACATACGTTGGTGGACATGTCGAGGCGTTGGAGTCTGGCGTTTTTCGCGCCGACATACCCTGTCGCTTTCGACTGGACCCGCAGATGGTGCAGCAACTGATGGAGAATGTGGACAAGGTGCTGAAGCATGCTATAGAGGTGGAGGAGGGCATACCGTTGGCGAAGGTAACCAATTTGAGCGAGGTGCAGCAGGAGATCAAGCAGGCCTTGCAAGGTAAGTGCGTTTAGCACAGCAGTAGTATAAAGTGCACCTAAACATTTTCTGTTTTTACAGGTCTGCACGACATCCCCAATCGCCTGGAGCAGCCCGTCATTTACCATTTGGATGTTGGTGCCATGTATCCCAACATCATACTTACCAATCGCCTGCAGCCCTCAGCCATGGTGTCGGAAATAGACTGCGCTGCATGCGACTACAACAAGCCAGGCGCCAGATGCAAGCGCTCCATGGACTGGCTATGGCGCGGCGAAATGCTTCCTGCCTCGCGCAACGAATTCCAACGTATACAACAACAACTGGAGACGGAGAAGTTCCCTCCGCTTTTTCCAAACGGACCGACGCGCGCCTTTCACCAATTGTCCAAAGAGGATCAAGCCGCCTACGAGAAGAAACGTCTCTCGGACTACTGCCGCAAGGCGTACAAAAAGACGAAGATCACGAAGCTGGAAACGCGCAGCTCCACCATCTGCCAGAAAGAGAACAGCTTCTATGTGGACACAGTGCGCGCTTTTCGTGACAGGCGTTACGAATACAAGGGCCTCACGAAAGTAGCCAAGGCGGCGGTCAATGCGGCCGTTTCCTCGGGCGATGCGGCTGAAATTAAAGCAGCCAAGGGCCGAGAGGTGCTCTATGACTCGCTGCAACTGGCGCACAAGTGCATATTGAACTCCTTCTACGGCTACGTGATGCGGCGTGGTGCGCGCTGGCACTCTATGTCCATGGCGGGTATCGTCTGCCTAACGGGCTCAAACATAATCACGAAAGCGCGAGAAATTATCGAACGTGTTGGGCGGCCACTCGAACTGGACACGGACGGCATTTGGTGCATATTGCCTGGCTCGTTCCCGCAGGAGTTCACCGTGCAAATCAAGGATGACAAAAAGAAAAATATCAATATTTCATATCCCAACGCCGTGCTGAATACTATGGTCAAGGATCACTTTACCAACGATCAATATCACGAGCTGGTGAAGCCTAGCAGCGAGGGGGAGCCGCCGGAGTACATGCTGCGCGACGAGAACTCTATTTTTTTCGAGGTGGATGGACCCTACTTGGCCATGGTGCTGCCAGCAGCCAAGGAGGAGGGCAAGAAGCTAAAGAAGCGCTATGCGGTGTTCAACTTCGACGGTTCCTTGGCAGAGTTGAAGGGTTTTGAAGTGAAGCGCCGGGGTGAATTGCAGCTTATAAAAAACTTTCAGAGCTCGGTGTTTGAAGCCTTTCTGGCGGGTAGCACTCTGGAGGAGTGCTATGCCTCGGTAGCTAAGGTGGCGGACTACTGGCTGGACGTGCTGTACAGTCGTGGTTCGAATCTGCCGGACTCGGAGCTCTTCGAGCTCATTTCGGAAAACAAGTCCATGTCAAAGAAACTGGAGGACTATGGATCCCAGAAGAGCACGTCCATTTCGACGGCGAAGCGCTTGGCCGAATTTCTTGGCGAGCAGATGGTGAAGGACGCCGGACTGGCATGCAAATACATAATCTCCAAGAAGCCGGAGGGCGCGCCGGTGACGGAGCGCGCCATTCCCTTGGCCATATTCCAGTCGGAGCCGAGCGTGCGACGGTACCACTTGCGGCGTTGGCTTAGGGATAGCAGCATGGGCGATGCCGACATACGTGACGTGTTGGACTGGAGCTACTACATAGAGCGTCTAGGCGGCACTATACAGAAGATCATCACCATACCGGCAGCTCTGCAGGGGCTGTCTAATCCGGTGCCGCGCGTGCAGCATCCCGATTGGCTGCATAAGAAGATAATGGAGAAGAACGATGTGATGAAACAGCGACGTATTAACGAAATGTTCACGGCAAGGCCGAAGCCTAAACCCTCACAGATCGCGGCCAATGATAACGAATCGGAGGTGCCCGATTTGGAAGACTTGCCGGGCAGTAGTATGGCTAATATCTCAGGCACTTCCGGGCGTCTTCCAACGTTCACGAAGCGTAAAAGAGTCAACACAGAATCGGAGGACAGAGACACAACTGCAGCTGATGCTGCAACGTGGCGCCAGGCTTTGGGCCCGCCACCACCGATAGGCAAGACGCACAAAGATATTGTGGAATGGGTGCGTTTTCAGAAGCGCAAGTGGGCGTGGCAGCTGGAGCGGCGACAGCAATACAAGCAGACGCACAAGCGCCAGCGCGGCCCCAATACGACCACTCCGCAGACGGAGCTGCAAGCCAGCAGAGGTGCCATCTCCACTGGAACGGTGGGCGGCTTCCTGCGGCGCACGCAACGCACGCTCATCGATCAGGTGTGGCATATACTGCAGATACTAGCTGTGGATGACTTGGGCCACTTCACGGTGTGGGCTATGATCGGTGACGAGCTACATCGCATCAAGATGACGGTGCCGCGCATCTTTTATGTGAATCAACGCAGCTTAGCGCCGCCGGAGGAGGGCCAAATGTGGAAGAAGGTTAACCGTGTTCTGCCGCGATCGCGCCCCATGTACAACTTGTACCGCTACAGCGTGCCCGAGCAAGTGTTCAAGGACAATTGCCTGGGCATGCTGGCCGACCTGGCGACGCCCGACATTGAGGGCATTTACGAGACGCACATGTCGCTCGAATTTCGAGCGCTCATGGACATTGGCTGTCTGTGTGCTGTGCAACGGGAGGAGGCGCGGCGCTTGGCGGCATTGCAAACCAGAGATTTGGAACACTTCTCCATTGAGCAATTGGAACAGCGCACACAGTACCACGCAAAGTACTTACAGAATGCGAGCACAAAAATGCGCAAGATCTTTTTGTACCACCACAACATACCGACGGCCAAGAAGCAGATCTGGGGTCTGTTCCTCTACTCCAGCAAGAAGGCTATTATAATAGCCTTAGACACTGTTCGCACCAACCAAATGCCCAACATGAAGAATCTGTACTTGGCCGAGCGCTTGGCACTAATCAAGAATCTGCAACATGCCGCAGATGCGGAGAAATTGCCGCCAGAAGATTTCGCTTTCGAGGTGCAGATCGAGGTGGATGTGAAGCAGGTACACCGGCATATACAACGTGCGCTGATCGCCTACAAGGAGGAGCACCGTGGACCGACTGTGCTTTGCATGCAGACGGCGATCGAGGCGCGAAAACTAGCCGAAGACATGCCCATGCTGCTGGACTTTCCACAGGCACAAATACACATCTCGGATGATGCTTCGCTTTTGTCCGGCTTGGATTGGCAGCGGCAAGGTTCGCGTGCGCTAGTACGCCACTTTCTCAATCTGAACAACGTCTTTGATCTTATGCTGGATCAGTGTCGCTACTTTCATGTGCCCATTGGCAACATGCCGCCGGATACGGTGCTCTTCGGTGCCGATCTATTCTATGCGAGGCTGCTGCAGAAGCACAATTTCGTGCTCTGGTGGTCCTCCAGTACCCGCCCGGATCTAGGTGGCCGCGAGGCAGATGACAGTCGTCTGCTGGCAGAGTTTGAGGACAATATCACGGTTGTGCAGAATCGTCCGGGCTTTTATCCGGATGTGTGTGTGGAATTGGCGTTGGACAGTTTGGCTGTGAGTGCTCTGCTGCAGTCGGCGAAGATTCAGGAGATGGAGGGTGCATCGTCGGCTATCACATTCGACGTTATGCCCCAGGCGTCGCTGGAGGAAATGATTGGCACGGTGCCGGCTGCCACGTTGCCGAGCTACGATGAGACGGCACTTTGTTCGGCTGCCTTCAGGGTGATGCGCTCAATGGTGAACGGTTGGCTGCGTGAGGTTTCCATAAATCAGAACATATTCTCCGATTTCCAAATTGTGCACTTCTATCGCTGGGTGCGCTCCAGCTCTGCGCTACTGTACGACCCGGCTTTGCGGCGCTCTTTGAACAATTTAATGCGCAAGATGTTCCTGCGAATTGTGGCTGAATTCAAACGTTTGGGGGCCACCATAATTTATGCCGACTTCAACAGGATCGTAATTAGCTCAGGCAAGAGGACCGTGTCGGATGCATTGGGATATGTGGACTACATCGTGCAGAGTTTACGCAACAAGGAAATGTTCCACTCGATACAATTGTCCTTTGAGCAGTGCTGGGAGTTCATTTTGTGGCTGGATCACGCAAATTATTCCGGCATAAGAGGCCGTCTGCCCAAGGGCTTGGAGGATACTACGCTGGGAAATGCAAGCGCCGCTTTGACAGCAAACTCGGTTACGAAGAATCATGGCGACGATGAGGCGGCCGAGGAAGACGATGATGATGTCGAGGAGGTGCCACGTACAGCAGAAGACGAGGCCAACGAGGAAGAGCAGTTATCACTCGAGCTTAATTGGACAATTGGCGAGCATTTGCCGGAGGAGAATGAGTGTCGCGAAAAGTTTGAGACACTGCTGACGCTTTTCATGCAGTCGTTGACGGAACACAAGACTACACAACAGGCCATAAAGGACATTTCGCATCAGGCTTTCGCTTACATAATGACACTACATAGGAACTACGGCAAGGGAAAGCAGAGTCCCGGGCTGGAATTGATACGTACTCTTGTGAAAATTTTTAACGTGGACAAGGGCTTGGCCGAGGATGTCAATGGGCTGCGACGTAACATGCTGCGTCTGGTGGGTATAGGAGAATTTTCTGATCTGGCAGATTGGAAAGACCCCTGTGACACCTACACGATAGCCGAAGTGATTTGCAAGGCCTGCAATCACTGCAGGGATTTGGACTTGTGCAAGGACAAGCATCGCGCCATGAAGGATGGCATGTAAGTGGTAGCACTAAACTGTTAAATATCGATTTTCATCCATATGCAAAATTTACTTTCTTTTAGGCCCGTTTGGCTATGTGCGCAATGCTTTGTGGCCTATGACAATGAAGAGATAGAAATGCGCATGATTGACGTGGTGCAGCGAAAGATGATGTCCTTCGTGTTGCAGGACTTGCGCTGTACACGCTGCAATGAAATTAAACGTGAGAATCTCTCCGAATTTTGTACTTGTGCGGGAGAATATGTGCCACTTATTAGTGGCAAGGAGATCAATACGCTGCTGGCCACATTCAGCAAAGTGGCAAACTATCATAAAATGGAATTGCTGCAAGAGACCGTGCAGCAGGTGATAAGCACAAAATGATTACGCGATCGTTGGGTTCACTGCATTTTACTAGTTTGATAAAATGTAAATAGATCTGTGTTAATTTTTAAATGGTGTTTTTGTTTTATTTGAATTCTCTCGCCTGCAAACCCTTCGCATAACAAATGGCGAACTTCTTTCAGAGCTTCGTGTACAAACAACTTACATATTTTACAGCGTATACAAAGCCCCAGGCGGAAAGTGGAATTTCGAAACTGCTATTAAATTGCTCTGCTCTATATTAAATTCCTACTAAGATCTAGTTGGCCTGGGTGATGGGGTCAATCTTGACTTCGGGGAACTTGAACTCTGGGAATTTAGTCATGTCCACCTTGCCATCACCGCCGAATTGTTTGGCTACGCGCTCCAGCTCGTTCTTCATTTCGCGTTCAATTTCAGGATTGGAATCGACCATCTTGCCGCCACTGGGTAGCAAGGTTGAAGACAGAAAAGAACAAATATCATAAAGTTGTCTACATTTAAACACAGCTGCAGCACTTACACGCTCTTCTTTTTGTACTCGCGCACTTTTTCCAGGAACATTTGCTGGATGGGATCCGAGGCCTTGTTGAGCGCGGGCGCGATGATGCCGAAGTTACGGCGTGCTTCAACGCGGAGCACACGCACACCGGACAGAATCGATTGTGACAACATCTGCAAAGATTTTTAAACATTATATCCAAATCCAAGTCTGAAATTTCAATACTTTTTGTCATAATTCGCAAAAAGTAACCTTAAAGCAAGCAGGTTATGTAATTTTCACAAGCAATGACCGAGCTCTCGAGACTTGATGGTTTCTGCCACTTGATTGCTTTGATTAATTTGATTTGTGAAAGGTTTCTTCAATTTTTCTTGATTAGTTACCTTTTTGCAGTTTGTGTATTAAATTATTCCTATAATTTAATAGCGAAATGAAAAATCCGCACTTGTAGTTGGAGCTGGCGCTGCTGTCAAAATTTGACACAATATTCTAAAAAGTCTACGCTGGAAACTCTCCGGTCGTCCGGTCGTCAAAGTTCTTTACGACCCTGGCAACGCCAAGCTAACAACTCTGGCTTTGCATATACATTTAACCCTTAAATGCCCAAGAACCCCGATTTTGTTCAAAAAAATATGTTGTGTAAAATGGTCATATAAATACGGTTTCCTCATTGAGTTTTTCGAAAAAAATATTTTTTAAGAAGTTATTTGTATAAAAGTGGTTGTATCTTAAAAGATACACTGGGCATTCAGCATACTTTTCAGTTCAGCACCCAAAAATACAAAATTTCGTTGAAACTTTTTATAAAATTTTTTTAACTATTTTTAAAAACTTAAGTATTTTATTGGAAAAATATATAAAAAAATATTTTTTTAGAAGTTATTTGTAAGAAAATGGTTGTATCTTCATAGATACACTGGGCATTCCACGCAGTCAAACAAAAAGTATAACGTACCGAAAAAGTCAATTCAAAAATATACGGCAATGCCCAGTGTATCTTTAAAGATACAACCACTATATTCAATCTGGTGCATCAGCCGATGTACGGAATCGGTTCAAATTGCAAAATATCGTTAGTAAATATATTTTCGACAAAGTATGAATTTTTATGGGGCTCGAAGGCCTACCTGTGCCCAGATTTTACTTTTCAAAAACTTGACTTTATTTAATTTTCCAAATTTATATTTTTTTTTACTTTGTGATACGATATTTTTTTTTAAATGTGACCAATTCTGAAATTTCTTTTTTCCATTGAAGTGCACAGATTTTCTGATTACAACGACATACTTTCCGTAGCTTTCGGACAGGTAATAGTGAAGCTAGGGTCTTTTGAATGGTTGTATCTTTAAAGATACAGTGGGCATTTAAGGGTTAAAATGCGGTCGTCGTTTCTTTACGCAGGTCTGTTGATAATTTTAAACTTAATTTTTAGCATGAATTTCGATTGCTTTGCACTATTGGTAGTATACGCGCATACGCGCCACAAAGCATATTTTAAATTTTAATTGATAACATAACATTTCTGCTTGTAAAAACTTGAACCGACAGAAGAAGAGGAAGAAAATAGCTGACTGATTTGAATATGTAGATGTTTAGATTTGGCTTAAAGAATTATTGGTAAACTTCTGTAATATTAATTATTGAAAACTTATAAAAATACATGTAAAACGCAATTCTTGCCTGGTAGAAATAGTTAATTCTCTGATTTGAAAGTTCTTTGTAAAAAAGCGTTTAAGAATTCTTTTTTGAAAGTTTCTAAAAGCACGCGAAAATTTTAAGTGAATATGTGAATGCTAATACGGATATGGAAATAACACATATTCCAGACTTAAAAAACACGGGAGCTAGTTACCTATAAAAATCATATTCAGATCAGATTCATTTAATTTTTGATTATTCAATTCCGATTACCCACATAAAACATAGCACTATTTTTTCGCTGCATGCAACCCAATGACTAAATTAGTATAGTTTCTATATTTTGTACCTCTGCATTTAGCTCGCAGACGGGATACTTAAATGCACAGCTTGAGTCCATTCTTCCTATTGTTCGGCAATTAAACAACAGGAATAAAACGAAAATAGCCAAAGCAACCAACCGAGCAGCACTAAATCACCGGACATCATGTTGCCCGAGACGGAATAATGGACCGTTTGGGTGTGGAATCCATTGGTTCATTGGAAACAAGAGTGCTTTAAAGCCTTCAGTCTGAAATTCATACGCAACAGCAAGTTTCATTCATAAAACTCGTGGCCCCCTTCAACGGGTTATTCACTCACGCATGCAAACAGTGAGTGGTAATTTGTGATAGAGAGCGAATTCCGCTGGAAACAGAAGAGAGGACTACTCAAAGGAGAGTTGCATCAAAGAGTATGTTAATATAATATAATTATATATTGTTATTAACATACTTTTTGGTTGCATTTTGCACTTGCCGGCAGTTCGCCGACGATCCTCGGCAATCCATGAAACACCACAGTTCTGACGTTTTTGCTTCACATCATCAGTCCCAGAGGCATATGTATGTACGAGGGAGAGTGCCTGCTTTTTTGAAACGTCTCCTCTGGTTCAACATGTCGACTTAAGTTGACTTCGACATCTGCATATGGACATTTTATCATAAATGTGACACCACCACATATGCTGCGCATGCTCATTCTCAAGGGGACCAAGAGGGAGATTGCTGCCAAGAGACATTCTCTTCTTTGTAGACCTTTACTTCAGATAATTCGATATATTGCCCTATTAAATTGCCGGCAGTACAGATCCGAAAGATGCAGAAAATTGAACATAATCGTTTTATTTTTCCTCAAAAATTAATATGATTTTGAAGCAGGTTTAATAAGAAAAAAACTTGATCGACTAAAGATGTGGTTTGCTGGAAAATCGAAATATGATAGTTTCGGTAATGAGGTAGGAAAAACGAAGAATCAAGCTGATAATGATGAAGGGATCTTTGGAACAAATAGTAAAATCTGAACTCACATATCTCTTTTGGCATGACAGTGAACTAAAAACTATTTACTTTAAAGTCTTGTTTTTAGGGGCATTGAAATCTTGCTAATTTTATGAGCTGGCAGTGCTGTGGAAATTGCAGATCTCTTCACGATTTGTAGGAGAAAAAACCTGTTTGTGGGTGTACGGAGTTAAGAGTTCATTGAAATGCAATTATACAGGGCTGACATTTAGAATTTCCACAGGGCATAGGGCAAGGGCAAAATAGAACCTATAGCTAGCAGTTTTGCGGAACGGCTTAAGTATGGATTGTTACTCAACGAACTGCCATACCTCATTCCTTACTATCTTAGCTACCAGAACTTTCGGATCTAATTGATAAAAAATTTCGAATTGTGACTAATGTATGATTTTCGGCAGAATAGAGCTGGTTAGACTTCTTTAAAACGTGGTCGTCGACATTTCGCTCACAAATTTAAAAGCATCACAAGTATTTAAGAAAAGGTCATAGTGTTAACTTAGTAGAAGAACGGCAGCCCTGCATTCAGGCACTCACACCAGAGAAGTACGTTCTCTGCTCACACACTTGCATGCAGAAATGCAAATCGAAAGCGTTGCCAGCGCGCAATTTCGAAAGGAACTATAAATTGTTACTGATCAATGGTGGTCATCAGAGGTGCCAGGTACATATAACATAGATCCATTTGTGGGCAAATATATCAGCAATTATAATTACAAAAACTATTTGTGAGGAAATTAAATTAATGTATTTTTTTGGAATCGGCTTACCAACCACATAAACAGAGCAAACACGAGATGGCTCCACGAACAGACATGTTACACAGCAAGACAGATCTGACCGACCTATGATCAACCAGAGCAGATCCAGCGAATTGATCCTACTAAACAAACCCTCCATAGCGATTGTCGTAGGAATCATAACCGGGGACTGCCTCATTGGTCAACATGCCAACAGACTGGGACTGCTGTACAACGACTTCTGCAGAAGCTGCAGAGACGAAGACTGCGAGGAATCTGTTGAACACCTCCTTTGCAAATGCCCAGCGCTAGCAAGAACGCGCTTCCGATTCCTGGGACACTACTTCCTGAGCTGTCTGGCAGACTTGGAAAAAACGCCACCAGGACATATCGACAAATATACCAGAGCTACAAAGTGGCTCCCATACATGGGAAGTGTATAGGTGAAAACCCCGACGTGGTAACACAATGGGCCTTTTGGCCTAAGTGAGGTCCTCAAGACGACCACTTAACCTACCTTGGAATTGGCTTATAGGCTGGCTGCAATTTTGATAATAATCGAAAATATTCTGTTTTGAAATTAAATTGATATATTGTTGTGGTTTAATAACATTTTAAAACACAACAATATTATCGACTTCTTGTATTCCATAGATATCTTCAATAATATAGTCGATTTTAACATATTTTTGGAAGAAGGGTTTTAAATAAAATGTGTGACTTGAGAACAAGTTTTAATGGATAATATGGAATTCGTAAAAAATTCTTCCATTTAATAGTAATTTAAGTTGCAACAAAACATTTGTCTTACTACATTTTGTGCGAAGAGATTTTAAAATTGATTGCAGCTTTTTCGCAGCAGTTGGCAGCTCTGCAAATGTATCTCTTTGCTCTGTCGAGCGAAATGATCGCTGTGCTAAAAAAAGATACACACGTACACACACACACACACACAAGCGAGCACACCAACACACGTATGCAGAAAAACTCAACACACGTACGCACAAATACACTGATACCCTCAACTTTGCAGCTACTTTTGAAACAGCAATTTTGTTTGCCGTTTGAGATGGTTTTTGTATATTTTTTTTGTTTTTCTACACATTCACACGCCAGCGCCGAGTGTAGGCTCTCTGTATGACTATTTTTGAGTGCGGCCGATCAGCGATCAGTGATCAGCCCCGGCAGTCGAATAGATGCTGCGCGCATATACGAAATACGGATTATTTTGATTTTGGCGCAGAACGAGACGATCGCGTAATTGCAGCACAGAAAAGTGAATGAATCTGAAAAACGACGCAAAAAGATACAATTAACGGGGGTGTTCACGAAATTTTCAAACTGCAGTTGATTTTTATTTTCTAACAAATCATAAGAAAAAAGTTGAAATTTTGAATATTTGCTAAAATATGACAATGTGCGCGACTGTGAGGGCGAACAGATAAGAAGAAAGAGTGTGCTTGGCCACTCTCACTTTTCAGTGTTATCAGCGAAAAGCGCAAAAAAGAAACAGTGAACGGCGAACGATGTGAAAGCAACAGGCGAAAACGAAATCCAACAACTGAGCACCCTCAAAAAGCAAGAAAAAAGCAAGAAATAAAAGAACAGAATAGAACAGCAGAGAAGAGAGGCGAAGAGCAGCAACATGGCTTGGAGCCACAAGCGCATCGGCGCACAAAATCCAAATCAGTTGGAACTGAAGACTCACTTCGTAGCGGCATAAAAGCGGACCCATGCTCACGCGTCTCACTGCTCACCACTCGCTCTCAACGATAAACAATAATTTACATGTGAATAGTGTGTAGCAGAAAATTGCGTTTACAATCGTCGCGATAAAAACTGAAATATTAAAAATTTTTTTTTAAATCAAATTGGCATATTGAAAATAACGTCTTTGCCGTCGGCGAGGAGTGGCAATCAATGTGATCGATAAGTTCAGTTCAATCGAGTGAAGTGTTTCAAGTTAACAAATACAACAAAAGTGCAATTTTTGTGGCATATTTAGAAAGTACATATTTTAATATTTAAATTTTAACAATTTCCTATGCAACTGCATACAATTAACAAAAACAATATAACGACAACAGCAGCAGCAGAAGTCAACTAAAAATACAAATTTAAAATAAAAAAAAACAACAACATTTTTCTGAAGGAACCGCGCCAAAGCAGAGACGAATAGCGCCGAAAGCCGTATGATAGGAAAAAGGCGCATGCGCGCAGGTAACAAAAGAGCATTCGATAAGAGCAAAGTGGCAAGAAGGACTGCAGTTGAAACTGCGATCTGCTGAGATCTGCTGCGATCTGATTCGAATCTTGGCTCGAAACGTTGATCCGATTTGAGCGCATACTACACCGCCAGCAAGTGTGTGTGTGCATTTTTTTAAAGCGTTAAAGCATAGCAATTCTTCCCTCTTAACCCAATGGAATATTACTAAATGTGCTCGAATATATTTTCTAAGAAATTGTAAATGCTATTTTGCCAATTTCGAAAAATTTTCACTGCCGTCTGGCTGTGCGCGAATCATAGATAAGATAGCGAGTGCGCGTTTGCTGGCAACAGAACACACGCCGGCCATACCGACAACGCTGCTTCAACCAAATCAAGCTGAACTACAATACTTCAGTATCTGCGAGTTTAAATTTCGCATATGTGAGCCGACGACGTTGACGACGTTGGCGTCTCTCAAAGATTTTTTACGGTTCGTGGTCTTCTTGTACGTACGGACGTACCGACAGACAGACGGACGGACGGACTGACGGACGCAGACGGTCTCTGTTTGTATCGCTTGCCTTCAAGACGAGTGTAGCTGTCTGTATCTGCTCAAAAACCTTTTCTTCCTTCGTGTTGCTGCAGCAGCAACCAAAACAACAACAACAGCAACAGCAACACATATGCTGCTACGTCTGCAAAAGGCAAACGGCATAACCTAATAGCAGCAGCAGCCAAAAAACACAAACAACAAAAGATATCACCAGCAATCTGTATCGACACATCTACTGTTTTTTTCGTTAATATTTCGATTTTGAATTTTGAAGTGTTTGCCCCTGTGTGCGTGCGTGTCGTTGTGTGTGTGTGCGTGTGTGATGATCCAGCCGCACAAGCAGCTCTACTGCATTTTTTTCCAACAACCACTGCGCGTTCTACGATCGGCGATCGACGATCAGTGATCGTAGCTTGTGTAAATCTGTGCGTGTTAATACATTTTCCAACTTTCTGAAGCAGGAAAAAAGCAAACAAATCACTTCAGAGCAAAGCAAAGCAAAGCAAAGCAGCGAGCGTGTGCAGCGTAGTGCTTTCGCGTTAATTACACTTGACCTTTGCCGGCTGATTATTGCCTGCCCTACTACCTTCCGACTGCTGTCGAAAGATCTGTCTTCCCCCTTGTTCGAGCGGCTACCTACTCGCACTGCAACACTCCACCACTCCAACACAGCAGAGTTTTCCCACTTGCCACTCACTGGGATATGCTTGCTTGATCAAGCAGATAAGCAACTAATTTAGAGCTGTAATTAATTCGGATATCATAAAAGCATTTTACTACTGCTGCTCACGGGTGAGTATTGCCGCAGTCGAAATGCGCTGTTGCTGTTGTTTTTGTTGTTTGGTAGCAATTTGAATCTCATTTGTTAGCGTCTTCTGATTTGGAGCGCGCGAAGAAGTGTTTGCGGTTTCCTTTCTTTTATTGCTTTTCATTCAGGAGTGCACAAACTTGCAATAGCTGGAAAATCTTCTCTAGATTATTTACAGTTGATTTTATTATGAGGCACTCCCCTTAAAGACAGGCTGCAAGCTGGCTTTGAACCAAAACGATTGCCTTTAAAGCGGGCTTGAACCGAACCAAATACTAAACAATTTTCTGTTTTCCTCCAGACCAAATCATCATTTCTACTTTACTAAAACAAGAAACGAAGCATTTTTAAATCCTTCTGCCAAATCGTCGCGAATAACAAAGCAGTTTTTTTGAAGAAACGATTCGCTCCGATCAAAGTAACTATGTAATATGTCTCATTTGTAAATGACTAATCTAATCTGCCACAATGTCTACAAAAACTGTGATTGTCGAGTCGAAATATATTTTTTTTTACCAAAACCGTGGCTCAAGGTATTGTGAGAGCCTGTTTTTGAATCGAATCAATAGCCGAAGATTTCGGTGAACCGGTTTAATCAAACGGAAAAATCCATTATATGAAAAGCGAATTTGATTTAAAATATTGATACCAAACTTATGGAAGATCAAAGTTAGTCCAAGCTACTGGCTTTTTCGAAATAATTTGAAATTCTTTGCTGTGATAAAAAAATACATATTTTAAATGAAAAAGCTTTGAATTGACAGCGCTTTTGAGAGTCGCTAAAGTTACAACTCGATATTTTGCGTCAATTGATATTATTTCCTATGAACAAAAATTCTGGTTGTAGGGCTTAAGGCCAGAACACGGCTAGAAATGTATAGAGCATTAACAGTGAAACGGCAAATAACACCATTAAAAATTTTCAAATCCAAAATTTGGTGCTGGAAAGACCCTGAAAGAACCCAAGATTTAAATAATTTAATCTCGTATCCAGCGCGCAAACATGCGGCATTCAAGATACCTAATTCTTGTGATGAATTGGATTTTCTCTAGGAGCATTGATGACATAAAAGCCTACTTTGAATTTGGCAAAAAAAGCCTGTTTACCGTTTCCAATAATCGAATATTATAGTTCAATATAGAAGATATTAGCCCAATTCACATCGTAGCGAACAAGTGCATAATCAGTTTGTCACATGGCTTTCTTGATTCAATGTCAGCGACGCTCAGCCAATACCCAGCTGAAGTTCACAGAATGCTCCCGCGGAATACCGCCAACAAGAATGACCTTATCTAGGAACAATATACACGTATACCGTACCCATAATACAACAACACACATGATCTCATGATCATATTTCAATAGAAAAGAGCAAAGATACGAGTTTCAAAAAATTGAGTACAAAATTCAAGCCGAAACCGCAGAGAGCAAGATTATTTCAGATTGTGAATTGGGGAGGATTGTGCGAGTGTGTGTGCGCATGTGCACGAACCATGGCACAGTGCCGGGGCGCACAGTGCGCAGATACATATGCATGCCGACCGATTCGATTCTCAGGCGCTGACAATAGGGGTTAAATTTATGTATGCACGTAACGGTAGAATAATTTCATGTCGGCGTGACTGTGTATGTGTTTGGGCTTGGGCATGTCTGCTGACATGATCACTGTCAGAGGAGCAGGTTGATTTTTATGTTCCTGTGCACAAAAACACCACAGCAACGAATTTTTTTCTTTGTAGTTTTGAGCAGTGGCAAAGGGGGAAAACTTAGTATGAGAATGCACATGACCTCTTTGCCTTGTCACGGACACACACAGCTACACACATCTGCATGCATGTACATATATATGTACATATATGTGAGAATGTGCATCACTGTGCGACGCAGGATTTTTAGTGTTGCCATATGCACCCACAATTCCTCATAATTCCCCTCGTTCAATGCTCGTGCTGTTGTCTCAACGCCCATGCACCAAAGTCTAACTTGTACGCGCAGATACTGCATTTTAATGTATCTATTAATAATATATCATGTGCATAGGCGTGCATATGTATGTGTGTGTGTGCTCATAGATGCACTGCTGTTTTAGAACTCGCATGCGGCCATTTGACATGCGAATATGAAAAGTTGAATCAGACAACTTGTTGCCAAATCATGCTACATCAAAGGAGCAATATAAGCGTGCACACACACACGCACGCACACAAATATATGTATATCTGCATGTGAGCCCACTCAAAGTGACAGAGTGCTTTAAAAGTTAATGGCACATTTCTGGCCGCAAGCCGTAGCATATTGAAATGTCTGTGTTGATACATATTTTGAAAATCGTTTCGAAATTTTAATTTTCTCACTAAAGTGCGCTTTTTGTACTCAACACTAGCACAAACTAAAGTGTATGTAGTTGTATATTTCTATAAGGCATAGAAAAAAATTATTTGTATGATTTTAGCCAAGGTGAATGCACACAATGTTGTAATTAGTTTCCGCATCATTAACTTCGAAATTGTGCATAAAGGTGCTGTGCATGTGTGTGGGTGTATCTGTTTGTGTGTGCACTTTCAATAGATTCCCATCGTTTGTCCGTGCATTGTGTAAATATTTGGCCTATACAGAAAATATATACATATGTAATTTTAAAAGAAATATTTTTTTATAAATCATTATTTGAAGTCAACTTTTTGTTATTGTAAGCCCGAACTTAAATCAAATCTCTCAAAAATGAAAAAGATACTGAAAAGTCGGAATTAAAATCATGATTTCAGATTCTGCTGGAATTTTTGTTAACAAATTTATGCACTAAACTTTTAGATAAATTTGAAAGGATTTTGTTAGTTTTGTTCGACTTTTCTTTAAGAGGGTACTACATATTTTTGGACTCTATACGATTAATAAAAAAATGGGTACAGATACCATTTCTTTGTTGATATCATATGATGAAAAACGTTTTCTGTTATACAAAAGAGTCAGCGAAGAATACAAAAATTTTAAATTGCAATCCTTTTGCGAGTTAAACATTCAAATATGAGACATCCATGAGCGTCTTTAAATTATGAAGAAATATATTTTAATTATGCCAGTTACAGTAAGATGTTTCAGAATTTTATTGAATAATGTAATTCAACTGCCCACAGAAAATATGATCCTATTTAAAGCAAGAGTATAAGTTTGCATTGTACCTTACACTCACACTCATACAAAATAAATAACGTACACCCGTGAATTTCTGCTTCTGCTGCCTCTGCAATTGCATTACAAATTCGAGCATTTATGTAGATTAACAAATTCAAAAAGTGTTGCCATAAATTATTGGAAGAAAAATAAAAGCAAAGAAGGCAAAAACACCAGCAACAAATTGCAAGATATCAACACCGATAACCGCTTGCGTGCTAGATCTCTTTTCAGTGCGACGGATGGGAATACATATTGTATTTATGCACCAACTCCACCAACAACAACAACACTGGCAACAACGCCCACATTTGCATATTGTATAAGTTAATTGATTTTATGTAGTTGACATTTTCGACTCAGCGGGTTTTTAATTTGTGGAGCGTCTTCGATGTTCGTTTCTCGATGCTAGAGAAATCTAGACAAAAGTTTGTAATATTAACGTTAAACTGCGAATTTTGTCAAGCGTCACTGGATTTACGATCGACAAATGTATTTGTGTGTTTGTGTGTGCGCAAGATCTGGGCATGTGGAATAGCTCATTGCATATGCGAATAATAAATTACGCGCCTAGCCAGTCCGATCGGATGCTGCACTCTCAGCACCAGGCGACACTATCTCGCACTGCTTCGTTGTCATCTATGTGGCTACATAGCTGCTGCTCCAGATAGAGATACAGATTCAGATAGATATCTACAGATTTTACAGATCTTATCACTGCGGCGAGTTGCGAATTGGCGCAAGCTGTTAATTGTGCTTCATTTGGCATTTTGAATGCAAGCAAGCAGAATTTCAATTCAAATTAATTCCATTACAAGCGAGCAGTACTCGAAAAGTGGGGCGTTGCTTTTGACACGCAAATATTACCCAGGTCCCCTAGACTTTAATTTAAATATAAATAATTTACCTTTGAGCGGGTAGGTGCATTTTTTGTAAGTGGAAGCGAAAATGGAAATTACTAAAAAGAAAAGTAAACAGCGGCGGTATTTGAAAAAAATGTTCGATGTCGAAATATAATATTTTCAGGTCCTTGCTACTATTCGTAGTACATATATAATAATTTGCCGAGCCATGGCTATATTTATCACTTGAACAGTTGACAGAGCTACATTTTAGTAGAGTTTCCGTGGTTCTCGCAGCAAAATAGGGAACAACGAACGATGTGGGTACAGTTAATATGAAATAATTTTTTTTATTGAAGAATTTAATACATTTAGGGTATTCACAGTTTCCTCACAGGTTTAGCAGGCGGCAAGGAAAGCACACTAGATAGCATGGAACTGTGAACTCCCCAATTATTTTTAAATGAAGAACAAATAGGAACGTTCCGTTATTAATTCAAAATGGTCACCAGGACCCAAATGGAGCTGCAGTGGGTTAACTGCAACGCTCTGCGTTGAAGGGCATTCTAGTGCGAAAGTACTGCGTATGTTCTCGTAAATTCCATAACAGCGTTCGCTTTTTCTGGCGCGCTTTGCTCCGTCACTGTAGGAGTAGATAGCATTGCCCTAGCTTTGCCAGTGCCCATTCATAAATCTCATATCACTGCGCTGCTCATGTTTATTTGTTTTTATTATTTATGAAAGACAAAAAAGCAAGAAAAACAACAGTACACATAAACAATGGAAATTTCGATTTCTTTCAACAGCACGAGCAACCAACTAACATTATCATTGCCGGCGGCGGCAAAAATTCCGTTGATCTGCGCTGGCTGGAGCGGGTCCATGGCGAGCATGTGATCCGAGCGGTACCCTTCTTTGCACAGTAGCCCATTCCCATTCCCATTCAACTTCCGGCGATAAAATCCACACAAACACACACACACACACATATACGCATGCCACACACGCACATGCACACGCTCTGCTTAACAGCTCCGGCTTTTGGATTGCCGGATTGTGTAGCGCGCAGTTGTTCCCTGATATGCATTTTATCAGTTTTATGCCGCAGAACTAACTGCAAGCTTTCGTTCGTCTGCTCGCCTTTGCGGAACGCTCGAAATGCGCGCAAATGTTGACGATTTGACAAACTGCCCGCCCGATGTGCCCGCAAGTGTTCAAAATTTAATTGCAAAATAAGGCTCATACACGCAAAATAATTTTTTAAAAAAGCCTGAGATTTCTATGAGACTTTTGCCAAATTTACATCAAAACCAAATGATTTTGCAAATTAATTAAAATTTAAAAATTATTGTAGACTACTTCTAAAAATACAATAAGGGTATTCATTTAAGCAGATAATTTTGCACATTGCTCAGATTTATCAATTTATCAAGTGTGTTAAATGAACGCATCTGGCAAAGTGTTTGTGCAAATGGTGTTTGGCTGTCAAAAAGAAAAAACTAAAATGCCGAGAATCAGTGAAAAAGTAAAGATTAATGTTGGAGCTGTTTGGAAAAAATGACTGTAACTCTTTTGCGTTTATTTTGATTGTTCAATACTAAACTTTTATCATAATGTTAAAGATCATAGTTAAGCAGGGTTGCATTCGTTGCCGTCTAAGTTTACAAACATCGTTTGCACAGCGAAATCATTGGACAAATTTATCACATTTGTGCAAATGAGCTTTCATACAAAATTTGACAGTTCGTTTATCAGGTGATAAATTTGTCACGTTATCAGGCATTTGCGCGTTTTAATGAATACCCCTAATATCTACTTCTTTTCTTTCTCTCTCATACAATTTTTGGCAATTCTGAAAAAATTTCGAAATGTCACTATCACTAGCATATCTCACACTTACACCATACAAAAATCACAGAATAGCCAACAGAAGTGTAACTGAATCAGCTTCTGTGAAAGAAATGTCGTCACAACAAAAAGAAATACAAGCAATTTCTTTGAGTGCATATACAATGTATTTAGCAAAATATTTTGTTGTAGGAATGAATGTTTTTGTGTGTGGGAATGAATCATAAATATTGCATGCTCATTTGCAATATTTGCACATTTTATTAAATGTTCTTAGTTGTACACGAAAAATCACTATACATAAGCATTTACAAAATTTTCGAACTTCGTTTTTGTTGCATTTAGGCTCAGTTAGTGATGACGTATCGTATTTATTCGTATTGTAAATGTCTGAGGGAGACCTATTTCTATGAGAATTTCTGCGTTAAGATCCGAATAAATACGTCAAGAGCGAACGCATGTATAGAGCTCGGGTAAAACAGGTTTTGTCTGCGATACGAATAAATACGATACGCCATCACTAACTGAGCCTTTAGAATGATTTTATGCAAATGTTTTGTTCAATACATTTCGACTTTTGCATCTGTAATTCGAAATCCGTAATCTATAAGTTGCAAACTTGCAGAAATTGTTTATTTTGCTAGGAATTTTCGCTCAAGATTTGTTTTTGCTTTGCTAGGATTTTTCGGCCGTTCGCAGAACCAATAATAATAATTTCTCATGCCTATAACACCCACTTGCAGTTATCTTATCGGGCATAAAATTCTTATCGCTATTTGTTTCTTCTCTTTGAAATTCGCATTCGAAATTACAGTGGTCATAAATTATTCTGTGAAGTGTCAAGATTTTGCAATTCACGCTTAAGATTTCACTGCAGGCATATGATTAGGCGACTTTTTTATTGGACATGCAGTACAATGCCCCGCCCACAGTTTATGCTGTTTACGTTTGGTGAAGATCTTGAAATTATTTAATATCTTTTCGATATTGTTAGTGCATGCAGTGCATTGTGCTGAAAAGGTTTTACTATCTTGAAGTTCACGCCTGCGTTTTATTATTTGTGGCATTTGCTTTATATACATATATACAAAATTCGTTATAATGTTCTTTTATAGATGTTACATTATTTTTATAGAAAAATAATATTACATTATTTTTATAGAGAGCGAATTTTACAGCTCTGTTTAATTGTATTTGAATAAGAAACGAATCAATTGCTTTCGAGAAATCATGCTAATTTGATTGGAATATAGCTTCAGAAAAGTGATTGATTATCACTGTCATACTAATTTCTATCTATATAATTTCAGTTTCATTGAATATAATCTAAATCTAATTCCATTACTAAAGGCTCAGTTAGTGAGACGTATCGTATTTACTCGTATCGCAGACAAAAGTGCTGCCACTGCTCTTTGAGTTTAGTTTAACAAAAAAGCGGATTATTATTGCCAAAATTAGTCCATAAAAGTTGACCACCATAAATATATTTAAAAATTAAGATTCTGTGTCATAGATTTTGTAAAGATTGTAAAATTTAACCTCAAAAGCAAAATGAACAGCGTGCTTACTTTGTGCACTAAACTATACGGCAGCACTAACAACAAGTAATGAAGTAATCAGTCGGGTTCCACCGACAGAGTAATACCCTACACCAAGTAACTGAGTAACTATTACCATATGTGTAGGGTATAGAAACAGAAATCTGCAAACGAGCGACAGCTGCAATACGTTATACGTTTTTCACTAAACGGCCCAAATTTTGCCGTTACGATTAATTACGAATAAATACGATACGTCATCACTAACTGAGCCTTAAGCAATGTAAATTAACGATTGCTTGGAATTGGCATTGCATTTGTAATTAACCCAAATCTGCTAAGGCGCCGTATTTGTATGCAAATCCGTTTCTAATAAGAATTGTTTTGTTCCTAGAAGAATAAAATTTTAATTTGCAAACAAATAAAATTGACGTAAAACAAAAGGGCACAAAAGCGGCTCCTTTGGTTGCGCTGCTCTGCAAAATTGACACTCTACCACTTTGGAGCACAGTGCGAAGTTGTGTGTGGACTTTTGTTGAAAAATAGTGCATCCCCGCTAACCTTTGATGCGAAGCGGCTTTGAAGCCGTCAAAGCGTTGAGCGATTGATTCAATATTTGCCCTTGCTAATTGTGGCCTTTCAAAGGTACCGATTTTTTTACAACTCGGTCGACACTTACACAAACACACACAAGCACGCAGACACACAGATACATAGATTGACGCGCTGGCGTATTCATCTACGCCGAATTATGGTTGCATTAAAAGGCGAGCGTGTAAACATTTCGACGACTCCATTGTGAAAGATCGAAAAGGCGAACGCTCGCCGTTCCGGCCAAAGTTGGATGCGCCCAATCGGTTGAGAGTCTCGTTAAGCGTTAAGAACCTCATAATTTCTTGCGTAAACAAAGCGTAATTTGTTATTTGCAGAAAGCATACAACAACAACAACAACAAGAACATGAACAACAACAGCAAAGTGAGAATTGAATATGTCAAATGAGGCGTGAAGTTGTGAAATGACAGCCACGAATTGATTTGATCTGTCCGCCGCAGCGATCGCTCAATTGAAAGTGCGTTTGCAGATTTGAGCACACGTTAGACACGCTTGGCGTTAATTAATTAGTACTTAGCGCTAGTTTGTGCGCCTTTTTAACAAGTCATTAGCAAAATATGCTTGCAGAAATCTTTTCATTTTAACATTTTTCCTAGATCATGTAAATTTTTGTTTGTTTATTTTTTCGTCTATTCAATTTTCAAATTTTTTTCTTGCCTGCTTGCAGATGCCTACGCAGCTATGGAACTAGCGATTTGCAAAACGGAGCTGCCCACTACAAAATTTATGCTACCTACTGCACCGACGGCCTCATTCTACGAGAAGAGCAACAGCGCACACCTCAACGAGATATTCAGCTTCAACACGAATTATTTATTCAAGAACAGCAGCAGCAGCAGCAGTGTCGGCGGCAGTGGCGGCAGCAATTCTGGCCAAAACATTAATCATAATAATTCCATTTTGAGCAGTAGCGGCAGCAGCAGCAGCAACACTTCCAACTTAAACAACAGTAGCAACAACAACAATAACAACAACAACAACAACAGCAGCAGCAGCATGCGTCTCAAAAAGAATCGCAGGGTTACCTTTCTTTCAAACCTCATAGAGGTAAGCTGCTGCTAGTATTAACAATAATAAAAGTAGGGAGAGAGGGGGCGGTTATGGCTTTACCCACAGTACATGGGCGGTCGGATAGGCGTATAGGCTGTTGGAAAATAGGTTCGCATGCAAGCCCAAAATAAATCGAACGTAGTGTAGACTTTTGATGTCGCTGTCGCTGCAGATTAAAATGGCGTGTGTGCAGCGGCGAGTGCCGCCACCATCGTCATCGTCATCGCCAGCGTCAAGGCGTACGCCGCACTGCGTCTAATTAGTATGCGGCACAGGCTGCACGCATTTCTATAATGATATTGAAAAGTTGAAAGGTGTTGTTTTTTCTGCTGCTTGTTCGTCTTCGTCTTCCACTTCCACTTCTCCTCCTCCCCCTCCTCACAGGCGTTGCTGTTCTTTTCAATAAAAAATAGGCTTCTCTCAATTGTCTAGAATATGGACACATGCATATATAATGATACCCACGGATAGGGGACGCACGGAAAGAGGGGCAGGCAGACAGGCAGGCAGGCGGTGACACTTATTCTTAGCATAAATTTAGTTTGGCGTTCTGCGCGTCAGGAAACTGCGTGTGCTTGCAGGCATGCATCGTTACCTTAATGTAGAAAAGCCCTAACTAAAATCAAGTTTTTGCTTACTTTCCTACATCGTCTTCAAATACACCCTCCTTATAAATATGCCAACTGACTAACCAGTAATTTGAAATGAGTTTTATATTAGCTTTTTAACTTCCCTTATAACATACAAACATTTTTGTTGGCGTCCTTCTGTACTAGGGTAACATAAGGTAGCTAGCATATAGTTATAAACTAGAAAATGCATGGCATAAAATTGTATTTTTCAAGAAAATGTGGGGGAAAATTCAATTGAATTTTTCTGTTTTCTAAGGCGCTCTCATAACAGTACTTCATGTAACAATTTGTTTGTTAAAATATTTGTGAAGACTAATTTTGAAAGTTCAGATTATAAATTTTTTTTTAGATTTGAGCATAATTTGTTATGACTTCAGAGAAGAAGAAGAATATTTTTTTACAATAATTGCAACTATGAATTTTATGAGTAAGACTTATAAACTTTTTCTTAAATATTGCTCTACTTTATTTATTTAATAATTTTGAAAGACTTATCTACCAATTGAGTTAATGACAAACAAAATATAGAAATAAGATACAAGCAAAAGAATGATATTTAAAAAAAGAAAATGCAAATTGGGATTGCATTCAAAGATAGAGCCAGTTTCTTCGATTAAAGATTCATTTTCATTCATTTATGATAAAATACAGCTTCAAGCTGCTTCCAGTAGCTTAATCTATTTTCCGATTTATAAAATTTAGAGCAAGAAAATTCACAGTTAATATGAATGCGCTTAAACATGCTATGATCCCGTAATAGAAGCTCTTCCATAACAATATCGAATGTGTCTTGAGTTTCAGACTCATCCATTAAGCGAAATTAGTTTCGTAATTAGTATTCCAATCAAGCGAAAGCCAGATTTGTGCATCGCATTATGTAGCTACATGTATGGAAGCCATTGTCTATTCGTTCCATTGAAATGCACTGAATGGATGACGACAATAAATATCTCTTTTCTGGACATATGTACGTATTTGTCCTTTGCCGTGAACATTTTATAAGGATAACAAAAAATGAAAAGGAAAAATCGTCAGCTCTTTTAGCATATTTTAAGCTGATCCGCATATAATTTACACACTAGTGTCAATACAGATCACATTTTTGAAATGATCCTTGCTGGTATTAAAACTATCGCAACTACTTTTTGTGCCGGCCGTTCAGCCGAACATGTCATTGAAACATAATCTGCAAACCGCGTAGTTCATCCGGTTCGAATGAACCCTTTTGGTCGCTGGCCTCAACTGCAGGCCGAAGCTACTGCACAGCGTTCAACGATCTTGCGCTGTAGCAAAAAATTTAAGGATAACATGCTGTAATCTTATTTTTCATGTGTTTTTTGTTGTTGCATTTTGTGTGTGTATATAGTTGTTACAAGTACTCGTGAGTGAGTGCAATTTTTTCAATAAAACTGCTGTTCCATATTGATTAAGTACAGTGAACCTGTGCGGCATGATCGGCACGATCATTCAAATGGAAAATGTGCTCTCTGTTGTAGGAAATTGGATACTTCAGTGAAGGCATACGGCCATCTAGACATGCACATAAAAGTTTATATAAGAATTTATTGTAGATATTGAATTTCACAAAACGAAAAAAAAGACTACAAATTTGAGTGCGTGCATCGTGTGGAACATTTGGCTGAAAAAATTAATTTAGCCATACATACTTACATACTTTTCACTGATCAAGCAGCTCTTTCGTGCCAGCAGACGGACAAGAGTGCGTTCACACTAAATTTTGCACAAATTCCATCACATTCATATGCGATAACTCTTGCCACGTCAGCTGAAAGTCTAATTCAGTGTTTGATTACTTGTTTCCAGCACATTTCCATGCGCGCCAATTGCCAGCTCGGAACACATTTCCATTTCTATGCTCTCTCCCTCTCAGTTAGCTGATCTTTTATTGAATTGAATATGATATTTGTGAAACATTCGTTTGACTATTTGACCTCCATTATCACAAATGACAACATCGTTCATGTGTCCGTCCTGCCGACCAACTGTCTGTCCATTCGTCTGCCTCGTTATGCGATCATGCGGCGTCATTTGAGTCAAATGTACAATTGAATTTGGAGCGCGAGAGTCACAGAAGTCACAATCTCTCAGCCGTATGCGGGGGAACGGTGATGGGTAGTACGAGTACTCGTACATATGTACATATGTATGCTCGACAGCGCGGAATTGTATACATACATTGCATTTACAATATGAACGCGGGCATCGGCATGAGCCCATGGGGTTGAGCTAAATTGGGTAAAAGTGGCTTGTTTATAAACGGCATAAACAATTGACAATGCCATTGAGATTAACTTGTGTGTCGCATTGTTCATTTGTGAAATTGGATTATGAATTGTGTTTGGATGCGCGACAAGCTTTGGAATGATTGCAATTGCAGGGGAAAAATAAAGCGTTTTTATAACGGTTCTTCTGATTTTATTGGCTTGAATTATTACTCATGCCCGTCTGTGGGTTATGTGTAGAAGTAAATTATGACAGTGCATTCAGTCAATTGATAAGCAATCTATACACACTGCACTTTTTATTACTCTCAGATATTTTAGTTTGAAGATTTCGAAAAATTAACATATTTCTAGGCCATTTTGTCTCTGAAGCGGGAGGTGCCATGTCCCTGGCAGACCCAATACAATCTAACAGAAGAGTAGATTATTATTTCGAATTGTTTCTTTTTGTGGCGCCATCTCTCGAGACGAATTGGCAGCTCTTGAGCGTATTCGTTGCCTTGATAAAGCATCTCAATCTCTTTTGGCTTGAAAAGTTAATAAATGCACACATAAGTTAATGCGAAAAATCTAGGCAAAATATTGAGTACAATGTACATATGTGCTTATATGTGGGATCACAAACCATAACAGCCTAACTCGAGTTAGGACAAAATTTAGTTTTTATGCCATCGTGTTCAGCGTGTCTATATGCTATAGAATTTTTATACATATCCATCCGAAATAGCTTTTACATATACCACAGTTATATTTCGTTTGAAATCTTGTTATTTAGTAATTGTTTTAAATTCGAATTATAGCAGAGTTTATGGTAAAATTAACAATTGGCTACTTTTCAACATTTATGGCAATTAGTTACAAATTATATATTTGCTTTTTTCCAACCAAAAATATGTTTTTTAATCTTACAAAAGCCAATTACAAATAAAAAAACTGGCGTATAATCAGGAAAGCCCGCGATGCTGCTAGAAATGATTCACGTCAGTGCAGATAATAATGCAGTATTAAAACGACAACAACACTTACGGGGACTGCAAAATTAGAAATATAAAATATAATAAATACAGCACAGGGTGTATAGCCAAAACAAGTGAGAGGCAGATAGCAACTAAATATATACTGTGAAATGATCGGGCCCGTAGTCAGGAATATCTGATGCTCTCGTAAGTAGAGATACTTGTCACTTAGATTTAACGGCTCCACTTTCTTTTCTTTGTACTGTTTGCCTGAGACTTTAAGTTTACAAATTTCAGATAATTTAATAGAAATGAATAGGTTGAAAGGAACGCCAATCTCTTTACTTGCTTTATCTTAATGAAAAATTTAAGAATTTTATTAAATTGTTACAAGAAAAATGGAACTAAAATATCATGTGCCTGAAACTTAAAACCGAAATAAGAATAATCCAAGTAATAAGTAAGGTTAAACTAGTAGTAGACCATATAGGCTACGAATCGATCCTGCTTGGTTCCGGTTAGTAGGGATCTGTCAGCATACGAAGGTCTGACGACCTTCAGTACGGAGTTGATTGCCAGCTGTAGGGTCCGCTCAAGCCCAGTTCTTCACATGGCCCCAAAATGAGATGGACGAAATGTAGTAAAAATTTTTATAGAAAATTCTCCTAAATTTGGAGTTGGAAAATATGAAGCTGAGAGCTTCCAGCTTCCAGCTTATAGTTTCAATTTCTTTTGTTCTTTTCTAATTCTTAATATCTAAAATTTATTTAATTTACATTTCAGACCAAAAATATATTTATCAAGGAGGAGCCCGATGAGGGTTCTAAAGACTTAGCACGGCTATCGGACATTTCGGATCATGAAGGCACGCTGGGTAAGTGAAGTGACCTTTTATTGCACTTTAAAAATAATTTCAATTTACTTACTCAATTACTTAAATGCTGATAAATTGTGTAGTTTACAAGTCTCAAGTGCAAGCACGCTCAACAAAGAGATATTTGTATTTAGGTTGCTTTTTGGTGGAACCACTTTTGATATGTGTAGCTTTTATAAAAAATGGCACATTATCTCGAACTTCGGTGCTTCAAAAAAACCGTTCTTTTTTTGGTTATTCATTGGAGTGATGTTTCGGCCGCTGCATTGAGGCGAGTGATAAGCGAATTCTGGGAAAGAAACAATTAGAACGCAAAACTTTCTGCGCTTGTTGTGCTATTACGCGCGGCGGCGTGTACACACATACTGACACACAGCCACCCATAATATATATGTATGTATGTATTTGATATATGCATATATGTATGTAGTGTACATGAATGTGGTGTCGTTGTATAAGTCACACACGAATTCCAGCCCCAAAAAAAGCCAAATAGCAACAACAATAATTATAATTATTCGCTCTTCAATGCTGCGCACTCGCACGAGCAACAGTTGCTCGCTCGAGCGATAAGATAAGAATGGCATATATCTGTGCGCGCTGCTGGTGTTGCTGTTGCCATTGTTGTAGTTGTTATTGTTGTTGTGGCTGACAACATTCATTTCAAGATACAGATACGCGTATATCTACGCTCAGTGTAGCTGTTAAGGTTGTATAAATTAAGGGGACTTTTAGGTTAAAATCTGTTCTAAAAAAATGGTCAAAACTATTAAAAATCGCACAGGCTAGAGCCTAAAATACATAGAAAGATAGAAATTTAATAATTAAATTTTTTTATTGTGCCAATATTCGGCGGATGCAATCTATGCGTGAATAGCAATTGTTGTTTCGAAAAGGTTTATAGATTAGTGGAATAGTAGAAAGTGAAGTAGTGATGGTAGACTCTTTAAATAGCACAGTTAAGTTGAGTTAATTGGTGCAAGAAAGTTAACAGTAGGTATGACTAGAAGCAGCTTAAGCTTGAGATTTTTGTTGTTGAAGCGTAGCTGACTGTTAGAGTTTTTTCCTTTGTGGTCTTAAACTAATCGCTTAAGCTCATTCTAATTTTTACGAAAGCATACGACAGCAGTTCAAAGAATATTTCGCCTTATCACTGAATTGACAACAGCGGAAGCAAAATTAAATGCGAATGAAGCTTAAGCATCAATCGAAACTTAAGCTTACTAGCTTAAGCCGGCAATGACAATCCTTTACAAGACAAATTTTTGGAAGCTTCGCTCGAAAAACCTTTTTTAAAACTTACAGACCTTTACTTTGAATAAAGCTGCGGGAATATAAACATTTATAAATGTTAAACTCACATCGATTATTTTGTCGTGCCTACATAAAGTTTCTCTTATATGAATTGTTATTTGATTAATCAACACTTTATTATGTGGAGAACCCTTGAGAAAAATATGTAGCCTACGTTTCTGGCTGCCACAATCACTTTGCCGTAGACTGTTTGTTTTTATTTGCTCCTTTTTTGTGCTACCAATCTGGCAAATTATTTATAGATCTTTTTTGATAGTTCAAGTTCAGTTGTTCGTTCTTCATCTTCATCTTCGTCTTCGTGTCTGTCCTGGCATACGGCTTTGACACGTTTTGATGAATGCATTCATCGCCCGCCAGTCAAATGCAAGATTTGTTGTGTATGCAAACTATTTTGAATATTCTGCTGCGAGTGTGTGTGCGCGGGTGTGTGTGCATATTCAACTTAGGAACACTTCTCAAATGCGATTCTTGTATTTTTATAAAAAGTCACGTCGTTTATTTCCGGCGCTGTTGCTGTTCCAACGACGCACGCTAGAACCGCATTTGCATTTTTAAAATCTGCCGTGCCACAGCGCCTTCCCACTCCCGCCTCGGCGCAGCTATTCCTGCACTCCCTACCAACTGGCATTTCGCTTCGGATTCGCCATTGCGCCTTTGACTTTATTGTAATTTATAGTGTATCTGCGTGGAAATTATGAATGGAATATAAAAATGTTGATTGAGCGGCTGCACGATGACGTTGATAGCTTTGGCCACGGCCGGTCTGCAGTTCCCTTGGCATTGGTGACGGTGCCAAAGCGATGAAGGTGCGTGCAGGTTCCACCTTCATTGCTGTTCCACCGGCATTATAAGAGTTCAAAGCCTTGTGAGACAGACCAACCATTTGAGATTTTTGATGGGTTTGTATAAACCTAAAAATATTGCACATGCGCAGTTCAACTCTGAAGCAAATAGAAAAGATCTTCGTATGGCCGTATGTTCCATATGAAAGGTATGTGAAATGAAACAGAAGAGGGTTATATAAGTTGTAAAATAAATTCTGTATTTCGGACAAAAATTCATTTTGTAGTAAATAGTGCTGAAAACGATGACTGACTAATGATTTTTTTGAAATGATATTTTGTCAATGATCTGCAAACCATTATAAATATCTGGAGTATGCCGCTATCTCAAATGGAATCGATATTACATGGAATATCGTTCCATAAAGAATTTATCATAACATATAGCCTAAAAACTATAAATTTTTGCTTGCTAGCTTTTGACAATAGAAAAGAATTTTTCAAAAATATACGTTATAATATTGTTTCGATAGCGAAATAACTCTTTTGTTTCGGCAGAGTTGCACTGCAAATGCGATTGCAAATTATACAAATTCTATAACAATGCTACAATGCTCACTGATAATAAATATATGAGTGTACCTACTTACTGTTTTGCGAAATTCCGCCGTCCTCTTTTGCCTCTTCTCGGAGCGGCTCGCCACTTTTTATGTTCGCACTGAATTGTAACGCAAATCGTAAAAAGACATGCTCCAAGTTACAACGACAATGGCAATTCTTTATCGCGTTGCTCAAATCTTGAACTTTTCAATGTCAAAGCAACATTTTTAACATAAAAGTTCATATCATTCAGTATAAACAAGCAACAAAAAAGGAACGATAGTAAGAAAAAGCACGAATATGTCGATTGCCATAAGTGCATTCGAGTTGCCAGCTTTCTGGAAACCACAAAGTGATTTTTAATTGAAAGTAACTTAAAATCAAAATTACATGCTCTTACTAAAAAACCGATGGCTTCGTTTAAGAGTATGTATACCGAAAGTGGAATTTTTAAGAGATTTGTTGCATTTTTTCCACCTGCTTGATTAGTATTTTATTGTTATTATTAGTAAGATCAGAAAAATGTTTATTCTTTTGAAATGTTTTTATGTTTGTTTAATGATACCTATAGCGTCTAGAATAACCGTTGCGATAATCAAAGCAAATCTGATGGCAGATTTTAAATAATAACGATATAAGTTGAAATATAAGGTTTTTTTAAACGAACAAAAAATAACAGAGAAACTCTCTGGTATCTTTTGATCTTGTATAACCTACTTGGGAGCCTTATGGCTTACTAGGCTGGAGGAGTCCTCAAAGCTGGTAGGCAGCTTTCTACTGAAGTTCATTAGAAAATCTTGTATTCCTTTTTCTCGGATCCGTCTTTTTAATGGCTGGCCATCTGGTATCGCTAAGGACTCTTTGCTTTATCTACAGATTTCTTCATTTGATAGGAGAGAATTGAAATATTAGTTGAAATATAGTTGCTTGAAATGTACAAAAAATTCATTCCAAATTTTGCTAGCAATGTTTTATGAAAGTGTGGCATGCTCTTCGAAATAATTCCTGAAAATTCTCAATGAACGCTTGCCGGTGGGGAGAAAGAAGGAAGGCTGAGTAGAGTAGAGTAGTGCGACAGTGCGAGATAAAACCCAACCGCGCCAACAACAACAACAACGAGCGCGACAAGCAGCAAACGTACAAACGTAAATTTTATTTTTAAAAATTTGTTTTTTTTACGTTTTTTTCGGCTGTTTGTTTTTGTTTTTGTTTTTGTTTTTGTTTTCGTTCGTTGTTTTTGTTGCTGTGTGTTATACATAAAATGTTTTTATATAATTTTTAATTAGCTTATTTTCTGGCTATTTCTGTTGTTGCTGTTGTTGCTATTGTTGCCGTTTGGGGCACTTCTTATTCCTCACAGCGCGCTTCTTGCCGCTGGCCCAAAAAAGTCTGCAATCGTTGCTATTCAGAAGAAGCCATTCTACTTGGCTTTTGTGCCTTTTTGGCAGAGCATTTCTCCGCTGTTGTTGTTGTTGTTATTGTATTTTTTAAGTATATTTTTAATTGCGATAGAGATTAACTTTTGTATTCGTATCTATGCGTGTGTGTGTGTGAGTGTGTGTGCGAGCATGGCGCGTTTCTCACGAAGCACACAAACGCTAGCGCACACACGTGTGCTCTCACACACACACATGCATAAACTCGCGCGCCCAAATGTAAAAATTGTATCTCTGCGAGCGATTTTGCGTTTTGTATCTCAAATGCACGCGCTCTGCGAGATACAAACTTTTGTGCAAGTATGTGAGTGAGTATGTGGCCAACGGGCAAGGTGTGGTGCGCTGCGGAAGAGGGGAATAGAGCGGTAGCATGCAGGGTAGCCGGTAGCTGGCAGCAGCGCAGCGCACTTCTGAAATTCATTCATTCATTCATGTTTTTTGCTTTGGTCGCTGGGATCAGTCGTCGTCGTCGTCGTTGTTGTTTTGGGTTTTGCTGCTCCCCACATTCGTTTTCATTCATAGGACTGCACACATTTACATTCATATTTAGCTGCGGATTTAGAGACGGAGCGCACGAGCATTTGTATCTGTTGGATACCTTACAACGCGGAGCGGTTGCCTCTTTGGAGTACTGTGACGGCTCTGCGCTCGCGTTTTTTCGCTCCTCTGCGATTGCCGGCTCTGTACTCATATTCGCTTTTGCCTCCCTCATGCATTCATTCAGTGCTTCATTCAGACGCTCGCTCACTCATTCATCGATTGGCGCTCTGTCGTCTTTTGAAAAAAAAAGAAAAAAAACTTTGTTGTTGTTGTTAATCTTGATTTCTGCTGGGGATTATGCTGGGATCTTGCTTCTGCGGCGCCTGTCATTTCTATTCGTTGAATACATTTTCGTATGCGTTTTCGCTTTCCGTTCCCGAGTCTCACGGCCGCTCACCGCCGCCACCGCTGGCGAGTGAGTGAGTGGTGAATGAATGGGGATTTCGAATTTCGCTTTGTTGGCATTTTCGTTGCAGCGGGGTACTTGCGGCAGCCAATTTGTTTGTTTGTTGTGCGGATGAATCGGAGGCACAGACGTAGGCACGATTCGACGCCAGCATGAATGGATCGTTCGCTGCGGGCTCTGGCTCTGTCTCTGCCTGCGTCTGCGCCTACGTCTCCTGCTGCAAGTCGGCTACTAAAAACCGGCTTGCTTGCAGGCGAGCGTGTCGCGTTCGTGGCGACGGGACGCAGCGTGGCTCCTCAACAACGGCGCAACGTCTCAACACCGCAACCCAATACTGACTTTTGATATTGACCGTGGGCGCAGCGTGGTTCGCGTGGACTGCATGTCGTTGTTGTCTTTATCTTTTTTAGGTTCATTTGACACACTACAATTCATGTGTGTGTGTGTGTTGCACTTACAGCGTGGGTGCATCTGCATAATGCTGCTATGGGGGCGTGTCACATATAAAGGTGCGCACTCTTTCTTTATTTATATCTGTTCAAGAATTTTATAGCTTACACTTTCTTTTCATCTATCGAATTGATGGTTAATTCTTTTCGAAAATTATGACGGGAGTCATAATAAGAGTGAAAATTGCAAATGTTTAGAAATTTTGTCAATTTCATTGTTCAATATTCTGCATTCTGCTTTTCTAAGAAAGTTCACGTTTTCGTTTCTTAAAAAATTTCAAAGCTAATTGAAAAGATTTTTAAGTATGTATATACTTATGTACATATGACGCGCCCAGAGCAAAAACGACTTTTATACCTGCACAGCGCATGTGCGCAATGAGGCGAAAATTGACACTCGAAGCGTTTTTGCTCTGTGCGCGTCATATGTATGTGCTTATATAACATAGTCCTATAATAGCTACATACATACATATGTATAAGAAATTTACTTGCTTAACTGAGAAAAGTAGAGCTCTGCTTGCGGTCAGCGCGACCGACACAGTTCCCCCAGTTTTTCGAATGCTTTCCGAGGCAGAGTGCCTCTTCGAATCGAGCTGCGAGTTGCGGTGTCATCCGCACTTGTATGCATCTGCCTGCCTGCCTGCTGTCTTTTTTTTGTAAATATATTCTTCTTTATTACTTTGTTGTTGTTGTTGTTTTTGATTTTTGTATACTTTTGCGTGTGTCTTGTTTTATATTTCATGCGCAGCGCGGCAGCATAACTTTATTCATCTATCCATGCGTCCATGCCATCTATCCCAACTGCGTCAGCCTTTGCGGTAATTCATTCGCACGCAGCTGGCGTGCTGTGGCTCTTCCCCAAGCGGCAGTTCGCTCGGCCACTTCCACTGCTACTTCCACGTCTTCCATGGGCTCCACTTATTTGGATTTTTTTGGCTCAGCCTGCTCCTTTTTCTCTTCGAGAAGTGGCTAAACTGGTTGCTGGCCACTTTTTCTAGTCGCACCGTCCCGCTTCGCTCCTCCTCACTTCAGCACTCTTTCTTTAATCGACGCGTTGCACACAGCCGCGGCGTTGCATTGCTGGTAGGTGCGGCGCGTTGAAGAGGAGTTGGAAGTGGCGTAGTGTGTAAGACGACGGCAGGGGCCGAGCAGCAAGCGCTGCCACACTTGCTCGTGTTTCTTTGAAATGGCTGCGTTAACACTTTTATGCCTTTACAAATTTTCATTCATAAATTCTTTTTGTTTGCCTTATTTTGTTTGTTGTTGTTGCTTTTCATTCACTCGCTCCGATCGTGCTGTGCGTTTACTCGCTCGCTTGCTGCTGTTGGTTTTTGCTGTTGCTGTTGTTGTTGTTGTTGTTGTTGCTTTTGTTTTTCATTCATTCATAATATTGGTTGGTTTTTTTTATTATATCCACTTTTGTAATGCATTTGCCGTCATTCATGCATTTACACACACACACACACTCACACACATGCACATACATTTGCACTGCGCTCCAAATGCGCCGCTGGCAGTTGCAATTCTGCTACTGCAATTCTCACTTGTTTTTGTTTTTTGATTTTTTTAAATTTTCCTTGTTCTTGTAGTTTTTGCTGAATTTTTTGTAGTATTTCAAACTTTGAAACGATTTCGCTGAAACAATTTTGCTCGATGCATTTTTTGCGAAGTTGCTCTATTTTCGAGCATGACGTGTTTCTTGGCAACTTGAAAATGCTGTCTGTCCAGTTGGGAAGTGGCAATGAGTGGGAATTCCCTGCTGCTAATGTGGATGCGCAACTGAAGCGTTGGCCAAATACATAATACACCAGCATAAAAAATACTTTCATTTTTCGTGTTTAAAATTTCCATTAATTACATTGCTAAAAAATATTAAAATATTACAGGACTCAGGCTTTCAGACTTTATTCCTGCTCCAAATACAATTTACGATTGGCATTAGTCCGAATTTCAAAAGCCCAGCGAAAGCGTCACAATACTTTTTGCATGAACTACCAAATCACAGTTCTGAAACCATGCCAACTATTTGGAATGGATTTTTAATTTAATGGTTTGCAAATTTAATTCAAAAATGAAATATGTATCGTTTTGTTTAAAAGTTAGCACTTTTGTGAAATTTTGCCTATAATTTGAATCCTTAAGGAAAACTAGAGAAATGCAAATTTTTTGCAAAGTTCGTGTAAGCCTACTAACATGTGATTTCGAAAAAAGATTCTTTAGGGAAATATGCTGAAATTCGAATAAAATTTTTTTTAAATGCACACCCCAAAAAACTATTATGTTTAACAATATATGTATGTACATATGTATGTATATTCTGGAGCTGTAGAAATATATCTACTGGTAGTAAGTTTATGCACGATATAAGCCTAATTTTTAGAAGACCCGAACTAATTACACTATAGTTTCCAAGGCTATATAAAATGATAAAACATATGTTCTTTTAAAATATGATACAAAATGTGCAATCCGCAGGTATTCGCTAACCAATCTTTTTCAACCTTCGTCTTTGTAAAGAATTGACGTACCTACATAGTTAAAAAAATTGCTGAATTGTTTATGAAATTGCATTAACTGCACTCAACAGTTTTTTCTTATTCAAAAAGTACAATAAAAAACTATAATGAAGTCATTTATTATAAGAAGTCTAATTAAGAATCATAATTGCTAACTAACCCCCTGGATTCTACTTTTACCAACGTCTCTCTCGTCAGACTGTCAGATCTTTTCTACTATTTCATTTTCGAACTTCGAATTGTAGTAGATAAGCAGCTTACTGAATTGGTATGTGTCTGTGCTAAGTGAGAGCAGAATGATTAGCGATAAAATGCTGCATACTTTCAGGCGCCCATTAATAATTTAGCCAAAATGTAACACTTTTACGCATAACGTAAGCAGGAAAAAGGAAAAATCGCAATTTTTCCCAAAATTTATGCAAATTTCTGCATTTTTCTGCCTCTACGCGACGGCAAGGGGGTTAAAGAATTTGGGCATTTTTGCTGCATTCCGGGAATTTTGGACGCAAAAACTATTTGTCACGCATGCGATAAATTTATCCACCTTTCCCGTTGTGGCGAAATCCAAAAATTCCAAATCGCATGCGATTTTTCGCCAATTTTGTATGCAAATTTTTTTCCGTACATTTTTTGTATATTTTTCGTTTCAACAACTTTTAAAATTAACAAACAAAGCGAGAGTAAAAAAGAAGTGGGGCGGGCCCTTGTTAAGCATGTGGTGAGTGGGTGGAGGGGGGGTGTTTCGGTCGCCATAGTTTCTTTCGCAGAGTTTTCGAGCAAACTAGCAAAGACTGAAAAGATTGATAGATAGAACAACAGCAAAAAACCGAATCTATCTATTCCAACCGAAGTTGAAGTGCACAATTATTTGTATGAAATCACAGAACAGACAGAATGTTAGTGGATTGCGAGATTGCACTGCTTGCGAGTATGTTAGAAAAGTGCGACAGTTCTTTTCAGAAAATCAGCAAGCCTACCTTTTTTTTACCGTATCTGTTTTAACTATTAATTTTTATAGGTAAAAGAAAAATGCTTAATGTGCACAAGAACTATGTGTTCTGTTTATTAATCATGAGTAGTCGATAAACAGTGGACGGAAATGACAAAAAATTAAAAGAAAATCAGATTCTGTTGTGGCAGAGGTTCCGACCCCCTACCGCTGCTACCCGCTGTTAACATAATTTATTTAGCTTAGGCACATTTACGAGAGCTGCGTCTGCGAATAATACAAAAAAATCTGAATGATACGATCGGAAAATGGCATATAATGCGCACAATTGTAATTGCTGCCTCGCCGCGATCCAAATGCTGGCAATTATCAATCAAAGCAGGCGCATGCATTCGAAACTCGCCTCGTAAGACTCGTATGCACAAATAAGAACAAGTAAAAGCGACTAACTCGCAGGCGATCAGTTGTGAAAGAAGCAGAGCAAACTGCTTGGAGCCGCGGCCAACAAGATCGAATTGAGTCGAACATAATAAGCGTCTTCGTCTTCGAATGAGCGCACCAGCAACGAGAAATCGTTCTCAGGTGCAATTGCGAAAATGCAGCCAGCAGCCAGCGAGAAGCAATCAGAGCAGCAGCAAATGCAACTGAAGCAATAACAACAACAGCAGCCACTTTAATCGGCAACAAGTGCAAATACTCTGGCTCCTCGGCCAGCAATCGCAAACGTAGCAAGTCTTCTGCGGACCGCTTTTGCGTGAGTACCCAAGATCCAATGAAGCGGCGGCCTCTGGCGGCATGCGGCCCCGTCAAGCGCTAGCAAAGCATTTAATCACTTGGCCAATGCGATCTGCAAATGTGAAATAATTGAAAGCGAAAGAGGGCGAGAGCGGCAGGCAGAAGGCGCATATGAACACATGCGCAAGGTGGCCAGATTTGTGGAAGCCAAGCAAAAAATCAAACAACAAGGGCATAAGAAGCTGCAAACGATTTGAAAAAGTTTTGATAGGACGCGTATGAAAAATAGAAAAACGCTCAAAAATCGTCTACTTCGCTTACATTATATTAAATTTAAAATCTTTTCAAACTCATGGTGTTTTTTAATGTGGGTTTTTATAAACTTGACTATTGAAAACAACAAAATTTTCAGATTTTAGAAGAAGTTCATAGATATTGGAAATTATTGTTAATTTTTAAAAACTTGACTCTTAAAGAAAAACAATTTTCAGATTTTCGATAAATTTTACAGAAATCGTAAAAGTGAAATATGTACTTGAAATTTTTGTGAAACGGCAAAAAAACTTCGGGTTTTAAATCTGTCTTTTAGTAGCGCACCAAAATTTTTACAAATTTAAAAAGATTATTTGAGTAATCATAGAATTTTAGTCGATGACGCATTAGGCTATCGCTAGAGATGAACGCTTTATCGTAAAGCAACAAGTCGATTTGAGGCTATAAGGGCAATATTGACCTAGCACTTGCGGCAATTCGGCACGCCTGGTCGCCTTAAGCAAGTGGCGGACGGCAATATGTGGCGCAAGTATCACCTGCTTCATGTTGCCTATCAATTTTGCCAACAATTGGCACTGTCCAGATGATCCGCCTGCAAAGTTCTACGGCGGCGTATTTGCGTGAATAAAGCATATCGATCGATGGCTTCTCGATCGTGGTTGACTCAATTGGCCCGGCTGAAACGAGCAAGCGATCGAGCAGTGGCGCATATGCAGCAATTGAAGCGGCAAATGAAGCGTGCAACGGGCCATCGTTATCGCCGCCATTGCTGCCACCGTTGCTGACATGGTCGCTCTTTTTGTTGTTGATCTTGCCACAGCCAACTTGCCACATATGAGTTTTCATTCTTCAAAACGCTTTTGCATTCAAATTTGAATGATTTGAATGACGCATGCGGCAGGGGGGACGGCATGGCATGGCACGGCACGGTGCTGCAACTGCGCTTCGTATATTCAAGTTGTTGTTGCTGTCGATGTTGTTGTTGTTTTAGCCAATTGGCAATTTAACGCTTCATTGCATGTGGTGCGCTCTTTCGTGTGTGAGTGCAGTTGCACTTTGCTCTGCTCTGCTGCGCATGCCATTAACAACGGTCTGCCATTACACTGAGCGAAACGAACGTATCTGACAGTTCAGCCCGTTTCTTATATACAATTGAATACTTACATACTTCACTTACCAAATCGATTAACTCTGATTCTGAATTTTATTAAATTTTAATTTCGAAACAATAAGCATATGAGATAATCATTATCGGGAAAATTTGTCAATAAAGTGTTTTGACCTTAAAATTTTATAAAATTCAGAAATTGAAGTTAGTCGATGTGACAATTGAAGCATTCAAAAAGCATTCAGAATAATAATTAAAAATTTATGTATTAAAAAAAATGTTATAAAAAAAATTGTGTAAGCACCCTACCGGCAACTCAACTAACTTTTAGTGCACTATAAGCTAACTACTTCGCAACCATAGCTGACTATTCTTCGACTACTTTCAGTGGAAATGACTGACTTTTTTAACATTGCGATGTCCTAGGCAGTAGTCAGTCCCGATTACCCTTCGATGACTTTTCAACTAACTTAAAGTCGGTTACTTTGAAGTTAGCTAAAAGTTAGTTGTTTAGAAGTTAGCTAAAAGTTAGCTAATTTTTTTTAGTTATAGCTAACTAATTTCATATGAAGCTATTCAACTAAACTAGTATGCTGTAAAATCGTTGCCTGTTTAAGATAATATATCATCATATTTCCATAATTTGGCAAAAATATTTGGTTTTTGATAAATCTTTTCATTTCCTTCTAAGCAACTGATTGAAATTTTCCAATGCAAAAGTTGTTTGACAAATATATAAAACAAAAAAGAAGGAAAACAAACGGCCTGCTTTGATTTTTCAATTTCAATTTCACAGTGCACATAAATAAATGAAAAATATTCAAAAAAAGCAAATAGCAAAAAAGAAGAAAGCAAACAGCTCGCTTTGATTTTGGGGCAGTTCTGCACTACATTGTAGTTAGCTTATAGTTAGGTCATAAAAGTTAGCTATAAGTGTGTTATTTTTGTAGTCGACTACTGAAAAGTCAACTATAAGTGCGTTATTTTCGTAGTCGACTACTGAATTGCTTATAGGGCATATATGCATAAACTTTGAGTGTATGTATGTGCATTTGTGTGCGTACAACAATTGCCATTGCTGTTGCCATTTCGCAAGTCACTCGAAGAACTTGCACGCCGATCAACGAGCGTTCCAAATGCATAACATTTATACCGCTGCACATTTGTCAAATGCATGCATTTGTTGCGCATGCGCAGAAGTATTCCCCCTTCCTCCCCCACTCAACGCACTCAAAACTTTCTTAAATTTTGACTTTGTCATCGCATTTAAAAGCTTTTTGTTCTGCATTTTCATTTCTGAAAATGTTTTCATTTTTAGTTACAGTCAGGCGATTTTTTTTATATTAGCAACTGCCTCTCGAACACACAGATACGCACACACCAATACACCTGCTGACGCATACCAGCATTGCATCTCCATTCACTTGTTTGCCGCTACGTAATACACGCGCTTATTTTTAGTTAGTGTTTACACACCACCCACTCAGTTCGATTTATACCCTTCGCCCACTTTTCCTTCTCCGCTACGCCGTATTCTGATTACGTACACTTCGATTCCGTTAAGTTGTGTGAATTTGTATCGATTCTGATGGTTTTACAAGCTGCCAATGTTATGCACTTGAAAGATGCCTCTGCCTCTTGTGGCAGCTCCTTGGCGTATTTGCCTTTCGCTGCCTGCCATCCCCTGCACTAGATCCCTCCTGCTCCTGCCTGTTGGCAATATTAATGGCTGGCGGTTTGTTTGCTTTGTGCCAGACTGGCTGCCGTGAAAATATCATGTGGCGCTTTTGTGTCTGTTCCGTGCCGCCACTGCAGCCACAACAACAACTCTGCGCTGTCTTCGTCACCTTCGGCAGGCATAGTCGAAAATTAGGCATATCTCAGGTGACCAGATGAACGGAAGACCTCCCGTTCGGGTTGCTTGTTTTTCATTGCCAGAATAACTAAATGTATTTTAAAGCTAGGTTAGATAACATTGTCATTTTAAATAGACTACACGTAGACCCTAATCGCTTCTTAGCCAGATGACGATCCGGCGATCCGCTTAAGAGTTCGGAAAGCATTTCACAGCTTACATCAATAGTACTGGAGAATTTCATATAAATATTTAACATACCAACGTCTACGCTCTAAAGAAGGCTAGACTGACTTGAACCGTATTGAAGAAAACAGCGTAGTTGATTTAGACATGTAAAAATTAACATACTTGGTATTTAAATTTGGTATAGAATAGTAGATGTAGATATACATATAAGAAAGTCTGTAAAGAGCTCGAACTAAGCCATCACTTGAAAGTTGAAAATTTTGAAAAATTTGTATATGTATTGAAATGCTTGTTGAAAAGAAGAAGTAATTTTTCTATTAGAATAACGGATTTTAGTTTCTAAATAATTATAAGATGCCAATTTTAATTTCGTTAAACAATTTTTACCATCAATGTGAAATTAAAAGAAAAATGCATATGCAATTTATGTTGCAGTTTTCTAAATCTAATGTTTAGATTCTAAACTATGGTTGGAATGCACAAGGAACAGGAGCGGGCAGTTTTTTGTTAGAAAATCTGGTCAGCTTAAATATAATCCGCATGCACACTCACCTCACCTGCCTTGTGGCAGCAAGCACATGCATGTTGGTGTGTGTGTATGTGTGTGTGTGTGCGCGCCTTGCGCCCCAAAAACTAAGCGCCACTCGCGCTGCGGGGTTCCCAAAAGTATCTCATCGCTTCTCAGACTGCGGAAAATGCTTTGATGCTGCTTGCCTCTTGTCGCGCCTTCGCCCCGCTTGCTTGCTGCACTATTTAAAAACGATTTTTATTCCATGCGCCTTTGTTTTTGTTGTTGGCGTGGTTGCCTTCTGACTTCATGGGTGAATTACTTGCATTTTAATTGTTATTTGCTGTGAGTTGTGAATCGGATATTGAATTTATTGTTGCAGCGCCTTCTCGCGCGCTGATACTGACCATAACACCGCACTTGCCGCGGCTGTTGTCGCTGCTGCTGCTGTTGCTACATTTGTATCTCAGCTATTCACGGCAGCAGTTGCAGCTGCAGCTGCAGAGCGCGCCTTCCTGCTTAATTTATGCGCTTGCATTCAGGCTCAAATTTTCGGTGTGTGTGTGTGGAGGACCCGCTAGAACGCCGCTGCTTGCAACACGCCACAAACACAACTTATGCGGCTGCGCTGTTTGTTTATTTGTGGCCATTTGCTGCGAGATTTGTGGCCCGCGCGCTCGTAAATTCATTTGTCATTGCTGCGCGCAAGGCGTGATTAGGCGCTGTATTTAGTTTAATTTCTAAACAAAAACACGCAATTGCCTTACACAATATTACAAAATTGTTGACAGCCGAAGTGCGAGTATGCGTGGCTATAGCGCCTTCTCCGGAGAGCATGTGGTTTGTTGCGCCTTCGTCACGATCTACAACAAAGAAGCAGAACTGTAGAAGACTGTGGTAGTTCAAAATCGCTCGAAATATAATATATAGCATTTCCAAATTAGCAACTAAAAATTAGGCACCGATCGAAAAGGCGGTACTTGGAACTCATTTCACTTCCGCAAGCTAAATTGGAGCTTTATAACTACAGAGTATTACTACTTGAACTATTGTAAGTCCAAACAAATTCTTCTATACAAACAATGAAAAAGAGCTTAATTCGTAGTTATTATTTTAAAAATCTAAGAATTCACAATGAGAATCTACAAGCTTTATAGAAAATCAATCAATCAAAATCAAGAATTATTTGGTTTGAGTTCGAAGGAGAAGCGCTTAAATTGAATATCAATTACTGATAACTTCAAGGAAACTCTCTTGACATGGCGCTACCACTTCAATGCCACCAAATATTAAGGAGAACTGAGTCTCTCTATTCTCTCTCTCTCTCTCTCTCTTACATGAATTGAGCCTCTCCTAGCAATTTGTCAAGGCATTCCGTCATAGACAAAATTCCACAAAATTTATAGTGTCTAAAGCGCCAATCAGTCACCGCGTATCTTATTTAAGCGTATCGTAAATGTCTGAGGGCCAGTTTCTCAGTGGATGTTTAAATCTAATTTGCGAATTGAGTTTAAATCTAGTTTAACTTCTCTTGAGTTTCACAGTGCATTTATTTAAATACGGAATAATGAATGGCAACTTCGAATATTTGACAATTGAACACAGCACAACTTGCCAAAAACATATGTTCAATTGTTCAATTATGGAGGCAGCGCGAGCTAAAAATTTTTCGTCGGCCGAAAGAAGTGAATTATTGGATATTCTTCAAAGAATCCACAGTTTATATTATTTATAATACTACGGGATCATTTATATGTGCTACACCATGCAGTTGTATGTTTAATTTGGCCGCTTATAAATTGCAATATTGTCGACGCAGCTTGCCTGCACATCCGAAATCAGCTGTTTATTTGTTTTCGATTGCAACTCTGTGCCGTACTTAAATGCCCACAACCGGGCATTTAAATTGTATTTAACTTCCCACTGTGAAACTGAAATTCCCTATTTAAACTGCAATCAGAGTTTAAACATCCACTGAGAAACTGGCCCTGAGAGAGACATATTTCTATGAGAATTTCTGCGTTACGCGCCGATTAAATACGCAATGAGCGAACGCATGTATGAGCTCGGGTAGGGTAGGTTTTGTCTGCGATCCGATTAAATACGATACGCGGTGACTGATTGGCGCTTAAGCCTACAAAATTTCATCTTCATTTCAACGCAAAAAAGTGAAGAGAATTTTGCCAGTTTTTTGGTTTGATCGAGAATTGAAAAATCAAAACTACTACTCTTCAATATCAAACATACAAATTGACAAACGTTGCAATAAAAATCGACAGTCTTACAGCTTAAGGCATAAGAAAGCCGAGCTAAACAAAATTCAATCCGTTTTGTCTCAGAGCTTTTTCATTCGTTTTAATTTGTTTAGTTTTAATTAAAATCGACTGTGATATTAGGATAAACAAGAATTAAAAGCGCAACCATTCACTGTGCACTCTTTCCTCTTATTCGTTGCTTGTTCTACTTCTGATTTTCCAACTGATTTCCAATTCAAATGCTCAATTTGCACGGAGAAACGTAATAAGCCTGGCCTTAAGTGCACTCAGGCGATTTTTACACTCCTTAATGGTTTTGCTTTAGACGAGCGCAGCCGTTGCGATTGTTGTTGTTGCTGCTGCTTTGCAACCAGTTTGGCGGTTTAGTTTAACCAGCCACAGCCGCAAAGGCTGCTACCCCAATCGCCTGCCTGAGTGCGACCTGCCCGCCTGCCGCCCCACTGTCAGGGAGCCTGCCAGCAGCCGCGCTCCAACTGTTCCAACTAGCTTCATTTGAGCCATACATTTTTAATATTACCGTACATCGGCAGGCGGCACAGGTTTTTCATTCAACCGACAACTGATTCAACTAGCAACAATAACAACAACAACAACAACAGCAAAAGCGAGCAGCAGGTGAAACTTTTGCGTTCAGCTGACCAAACCACTTTTTCCCCCACTTACACTGGCCACTCGCCATGCAGGCGACTTCTTCTCGGTTGACTACGAAATTTGCAGCAACAGCAGCCACAACAAATACAACAGCAACAACAACAGCAACTACAACAACAGCACATCGACAGCAAACAGCATGCACGTAAGTAACTATCGCGCATCATCATCATCATAGTCTAATGACCGAAGTGCGTCCAGGCCAAGCCACTTGGCTGTACATAGTTTGCATTTGCTGTTGTTGCCGCTGTTGCCGCTGTTGCTGTTGTTGTTGCTGCTGCTGCTCCTGCCAGGCATCCATCTGCTCATTGCAATCGCTGCTTTGACTGTGAGTTGTGTTGTTTGCAATTGAAATTGGAATCGCTGCTGCTGTTGCTGCTGCTGCTACGGGTGCCGAGTCAATTGGCTGCAACGCGATGGCAGCACGCCTCATGCCCCACGAAGGGGCAGCTGCCATTGCGACTTCTGTGTAAGCCTATTATAAAAAGAAGTGGGATTAGGCCGAGAAGAACACGAAGCTGAATGTGGCGCGAGAAAAGCTGCCTGCCACATGCAACTGCTTCACATTGAAATGGAGCATGTGGCCATGTGGCAAGGCGGCGTAAGTTGGTCAAGTCGCAAACGCGCGCGCCTGCGCAACAATAACAATCAGCGCTGATCATGCAACTAGGCGGCAGCAGCCGCAACTGGGCGCGCCAAGCCAACGACGCTTGCACAGCGCCGCCAGGGTTATAATCACGCCAGGTGCTTTTCAATCCTTGCTGCTGGCAGGAGTCGCTGCTCTGCTGCTCGCCGTTGCGATTGCACTTAACAGTTTCTTGCTGCCGAACGTGCGTTCGTTCGTTCTGGACAGAGTTATCAACATGGCTTTACTGCTTTACGGCTTTAAGCAGCGCCACTAAAACGAAATGCCTCTTAATTCTCATTATTAAAGTTGAAATAGGGGGCCGGGATGCTGCGTCGACGGTCTCTCGTTGCACTTGCTTGTCAGTTCAGCTACGCTGAGACTCGCCGCTGTTGCCCATTGCTGTCCGATATTTGGCTATTCCAGACTTATTTGATACTTTTCTTTCAGAAATCGTTATAGATAGTTAGATACTATTTATATAGTTATGGAATGAAAAGGCGAGAAATGCGTTGTACGTGTACTTTAATTCGCTTTCCGACTTACACTACTTCTTACTATAAGTGCTGACCACTCGGACAGCGGTTGGTACAGGGCTGTATTAGTATGGAGTAGTGTCATGACATGGACAAATGAGGTAATGAGGTTGCCATATAATCCTATCATGACTATATTAATAATTGTTTTTAAATAGAGGCTCAATTGATATTGGGCGATTTTTTAATTCTTTATTGCATATATTTAGTTGTATATTAAGGGTATTCATTTAAGCAGATAAATCTGCACATTGCTCAAATTTATCAATTTATCAAGTGTGTTAAATGAACGCACTTGGCAAAGTGTTTTTGTAAAATGGTGTTTGGCTGTCAAAAAGAAAAAACTAAAATGCCGAGAATCAGTGAAAAGGTAAAGATTAATGTTGGAGCTGTTTGGAAAAAATTACTGTAACCCTTTTGCATTTATTTTGATTGTTCAATACTAAACTTTTATCATAATGTTAAAGATCATAGTTAAGCAGGGTTGCATTCGTTGCCGTCTAAGTTTACAAACATCGTTTGCACAGCGAAATCATTGGACAAATTTATCACATTTGTGCAAATGAGCTTTCATACAAAATTTGACAGTTCGTTTATCAGGTGATAAATTTGTCACGTTATCAGGCATTTGCGCGTTTAAATGAATACCCTTATTGTTTTTTCAGATTCAAATACTTGCCAGATCAATTTCATTTCTGTTAAACATTCCATTGGAACATGAACTGCCAAAAAGGCCAAATTGAATTGAAGAATTATATTCGGGTCCTTCGCATACTAAAGAGCTTGTCAATCAATTACATACATACTTATTTACTTACTTATGTGGCCATTATAACGTATTTCACATTTCGGCCACACGTACCAGATCTCTTCAGGCGTTCGCAGTTGTGCGTGCCTGCTTCAGTGCATGGTTCTAAGCAAAGATAGAATTTCTTGCAATTTCTCTTCACCGGAGATTCGGCTTCCCATCTCTGTGTCAACCGTCAACCTAGGTATCGAATATCTTCATGCTGTGACATTGTCGTTCATTCGCTCGACGTGCCACTCCAATAAGAGCCGATCTCTAGCACCTATGTATATGCTGCCTATCTGGCCACAACGGACTTTGTTACCATATACATATCTCTAATGGATTCATTTGCATGTAGGTTATATCTAAGAGACGATGAATTCTCTATCCATATTCTCTCTGAATGTTCGGCTCTTCTAAGACTCTCTTAACTTGAATTCTATCTGTAAAGATTATCCTGGCCTTCTGAAGGCAATTGATAGTGTGCTACAAAAGTACGAAAGGCTCGACATAATATATTCAAAGCGTCGCAGTGCCTTGCCAATCGGACTATTTTTTTAAATTTTTTTGTCGGAATATGAAAAACCTACCAACACGCAGACAAGTATTTGTCCATTGTACTGGTAATCGAATTCCTTTTACTGAAATCTTCCTGAGCTTTTAATAAAGCGGAGGATTTTCGATGGTGGCAGGGAACTTAGTTGATCGGTTCTCACCACGTCTGACTCCAGCAGCTGCAATCGCGACCTGGAAAAGGCGGGACACTCGCATAAGAAGTGGGACTATACTGCCTCAACTGACTTGACTAGAAATGAAATATTATAGTGCAAAAGAAGTAATATATCGACGCTCCCTATGAAAAAGCGCTAACTCAATGTCTAACGAAAGAAGTCTATATATTTCAATAAAAATCATATTTTTGAATTTTTCCTTTAAAGCTCGTTAATGCCAAGAGCATCTTAAACTTTCCACCACGTAAACGAGCTACTAAATTTTTTATGGAAAACCAATTATGCGAGCAGATAAATTGCCTAAGCGATTTTATGTGCTAATGAGCTCGTAAATTTACGCAATGCTTCCACAAATGAGCACCAGCTCAAGGCGCGTTGAGAAACGGTGCCTTAAATGCAGTTATATGTATGTATATGCATAGTTAAATAGTTTAAAAAAATGATGACTTCCTGTAACGCGTCCTTTAAATATATAAAACACACAATCCGTAATTTGTTCAGTTTTAATGAAAGCTCCTAGCTCTCACTTATTGCTGCGAAAATTCATCAAGGGTATTCATCTAAGCTAGACAAGGTCTCCTAAACTAGATGAACGGGAGCAAGACGAGTTTTATGTTTTGTACAACTTTTGGCAACTGAAAAATATGGCTGTGAAGATGTCAAGAAGCACGCACACATATCCAAAAATTGCCATTACCACAAGCAACGTTTTCATTTTGGACAATAAACGAAGAAAACTCTTGCTTCTAAGGACTCGGCAAGCAATTGAAAAGTAGAGGCATCTCTCGCATCTCTCGCCTGACCAAACGAACGCTCTACACTCGCTCAACACTTATTCCACCTGCTCGTATTGCTTTAAGGCATCGATGCATGCGTGTTTTTGCAGCCTCTCTTGGAGTATTCCATGGAAATGTGCTCCGCAATATCTTCAGCCCAAGCCGGGCTGGCAACGACTAGCATTTTCTGCGGACTATAGTACATGCATTAACAATTTTTCTTAATATGCAGTTTTATAAAAATATTTTTAATGCATTATTAATCATTGCTGTAGTAAGCATAAAAATCGTCTGTACATCAAAAGATTTCTTTGCATTTTTGTTGAATGGTTTCTTTTCAAGAAACCATATGTGGTCCATTGCTTCCAGCTAGGGTGCTTTCGTCGCAGAGTCTGATTGCTACTCAACTCAAAATATGAGCAGCACATCGTCCATAAATATTGCATTAAAATCTGGTTTTTAATGGTTCCCAGCGGGCAGCGTTAGTACTCCTACTGCCCGCTAAAGCTCATCTCAGAATTTTATGACCTGTGGCTACCGTTGTTGCCGTTCAGCGTTCGAGCGCGCTTTTAGAGTCAGCTGTCCATTCACACGAGGGACGGACCAGTCTGTTAAATAGTCGTTGCAGCGGTAGCAGTCGTTCAACGGTGCCTACAGGTGCAGCACATCTTGACCGTTGCCGCATAAATCCGTCAACCAGTTACGCTACCGATTCCACAGTTGCAGCTTTGTTTTCAAGTCATAATCTCGTTTTGAATTTGATGCTTCCGCCATGCATTCAGGCGCGCCGCACTCATTCATCGTTCTGTATGGAAAGTGGTCGATGGACGGCGGCGTGCTGTCCATTTAATCGGGCAGCCACTTGGCACCGCACATTAATTGCAGTTAAAACAAACACTTTTCATTAGCATAATTTGATGGCGATCTCAACCACATTCTCAGCACAGCTCGACCGCAGCAATCGAACAGTTTCCAAGACTCGCTTCTAAGGCGCCACTTTGTTGTTGATTGATTTTTCTTATCTGCTCTTTTTGTTGTTGTTACCACCAATTTTTTTGTATAGATTGAATAATTTCCGAATGTTTTGATTTGTTTGCCATTAATGTTGCTGCTTATCTGTTGTTGCCGCTGTCTTGCCGTTGTGTTACCTTAATGTGTTGCCACAACTTTCTTTTGTGGAAATTCGAAATGGCTGTGGTCACACGTTGCTATGGTGGGAAAATAATTAATTCACAGCTTTGTCGTTCCCGTTTCTGTGGCTATAATAATTTATTGCTAGCAATCAATAGATTTGCATTAATGAGGAGATCTTATTAAATTATATGTATTTATAATATCACATGATGGAATCATGGACGTACTTATGTACGCATGATTTCATTTATGAGGCACCTAACAAATTATATACTTCGAAAGTCGAAATTCTATGTTATCTTTATAAGATTTGTTGTTTCCTTTACTCTTGAAGCAATTTGCATTACATGTCCACCATTGCCATAACCAACAGATATTTCTCAGTTTAGATAAGATTGTATTTGGAATAGGGTTTCAGTTCACAAGTAATCGCGAACTCAGAGACCCATTGCGACAGTTCCACAGGTACTTGCAGATCCCAATGGCTGGGGAGCATATTTCCTGCAATTAGATACACAGTTTTACTAGGTAATGAAGTCTGGTCCTTACTAGAGAACAAAACTTGACTTTTCGTATAAACATTCATGAAAGAAATTTCAATAGAAATTACTTTTACATGGAAATTTCTGCGTGTCATTTTAGTTTTTTTTATTGCAAAAGAATTTTCCACTTGTCGGCGTGCATTTTTTTTTGTAATAACAATAGCAACAACAGCACACGACAGTCAACGCAACGACATATTGAACAATTGGCATATAGCAATTTAATTGATTGTCATGCCTAACAATTGTAAAATGTTTGCAAATGAATAATTATGGCTAATTATTGTCGGCGCAACGCATTTATTAGCTTTTATTGCTGCATTGCTGGTGTGTTGCACATATCGTGAACAGCAGCAGCAACAGCAGGCAACCAAATGTGGCGACCCCATCGGCGAAGCTGGCTGGGAAAGCGCACGCAAGCTACGCGCACTCACACATGCACCAACTGCCCCTTTGTGTCGCTTGTAGCCGCCTGCCAATGAGCGTCGGTCCAATTGTCCATACACAGAGTGAGCAATTAAAAAATTCGATCTTAGTTGTTCGTTTTTGTTTTGCTTTTTTTGAAAAATTAACCCTGGCGGCTAATCGCACTGAAACAATGGCATTTAAATTAAGCTTAGAATGGTTTCGCAATCGAATTTGACAGTCAGCCCTGGAATGGAAAGGCATTTTAAAGAGTATGTAAAACCTTATTGAGAAAGACTTTGAAAGTGGAGCAAGTCCATATAAAAAAAAGTTTAGATAATGGCAGTCATAGATTAAACTTGTTATGATCTTTTTATGGGTAGACGACTTATAGAAAAAAATTGAGATTCTAGTATTTGAGAGATGGAAGTTTTAGCTTTTAGCAGTATTGACACTGAGAGTGAAATGCAAACCTTTAAATATCTCGCAATAACAGAAAATGAACGCAAAATAAACGGCTCTTATTTGAAAATTAATTATAAGGATTTGCAACTCATTGCTTAGATTCATCTTATTCAGAAAACATAGCATGCTGCTTTTTCAAGGAATTGCAGCTCAGCCCTGGGGAACTGTTTGGAGCACAGGTGTTTGAGCGATTGATTTTGCAAGAAATTGTCTAAGCACTTGTGTCGGTGCTTCTTTATTCTACATGCCGTATCTAGATTGTATTTAGAATATTTTAGTTCTGTAAGTTCAGACCATGAGTTCCTTAGTCTTTCCTCTTCTCTCTTGATTAAAATATTGCAAACCTTTTGCCCAACTCTAGAAGACATTTTCGAGCCAGCTTCTTTGCCAACTTGCCAGACAACCACAGCATAGTTACGCTATTCTACAGGCCAAGCGTAATTAGTTTGTAAATTTATCACTGTTTATAATAGCAATCGTATCTAATATAGTATATATATAATATATATTGTTCTTCTAGACAATTCGTGATTTCCTTATCGGCCACTTAAGATTTTTATAAGATCTTTGATTTATGACGTACATATATGTATATAAAGATGCAATTAGTGCCCCGTTGACTTGGTAGCAGTTTCACGCGCATAAAATGCTTTGCAACTCAATGTTGCTGTAGTGCAATAAAAATAGTCGGTAACACCGACTGCTCGCACTTTTTTCACTTGTGAAATATGCAAATATTTTTCTACAGATTAAGCATTGCGATAGTGTCTCACTGTGTTCGTGGCCAACATATGATATGAGCCTACGAACGCAACTACAGCTCATTCATTCATAATTTGTAGCGTATGTATGTATGTGTGTGTGTATTTGCCTTTGCCTTTGTTGCTGTTGTATTTTATCTGAAACCACAACGTATCCACTGGCACAGCATCCAGCAAGCAACGGGCAAACATGGAAGAGCGAAAAAAACGTAAGCCAAGCCGGCGACGCGTAAGCGGGGAAGTAAGCAAGCAGAAAACGTAGTAAAAAACGAATTTAATTTGAGGCAAACTAGCAATGATTAGGAACATCCGGTTTACTAACCGAAAAATCGTGCCTCTGCTGCAGCCTCGGAACATGCTCACACTGATGCTTGGCGCACAGCCTGAACGAGCGAGCGAGCGAGCGCAGAGTAGCGAGAACGGCTGGTTGGGTCGATGGAATGGATGGATGGATGGATAGATGGATGGTTGCTTGGATGTACAGGCATGAATGAATGCATGAACAAATGATGATAATGACAATGATGGCGAGTTGTTGGTGATTATGTTGGCGCTGGGGCTGTTGTCTTTGTTGTTGTTGTTGTGGCTACCGTATTCCACTTTATATGCCGAACGCCAGCAGCAATAACAACATCATCAACGACCGCCACCACCACCACCAGCGCCAACAGCAGCACTGCATGCCACAATTGCAGACTCTCTTCATAGTTGTTGTTGTGGGTTTTTGTGCGACCGTGGCTGCTACTGAAGCTGAAGACGCGCTTTGGCATGCAGCCACAGAATTTTCGAGCTGGTTGTTGGCTGGCATCCAATTCTGTTGAGGAGTTGCTGAGGTGCTTTGTAAACTCTTGCATTGTTGTTGTGCATTTTTGAACTTGTTTTTGGCGCATATCGGCATGCATCATAATCATTTCAACATCAACACCATTCTCGGCGCCGCCGTCGCCACGCGCACTCAATTCGCTTCATTCATGAAAAATTAGCTCGTTTTAGTTCGGTTCGGTTTAGTTTAGTTCATTGCATTCGCTGCCGTGCTGCACTTTTCGCAGTTTTCAGATTTAATCTGCACTCTTGCATATACACACACACACACACACACACACACACACAGATACATGGCGTCTTCAGCGCAGCGTTTAAACGCGTTGTGGGCGAGGTCAATTCTATTAGGATCGTGTGTGTGCATTATCGTCGACCCACATGCTCAACGCTGTGAGCTGCTTATTACACAACAGACGAGACTATGAGTGTGTGTGTACAAATATGCTATTAAAAATTAACAACATTTAAATGAGACGAAAAGGAAATTCTTCAAAATGTCAAATATTTCATTGCTATAAAATAGCTCGAAGATTCAAAAAAGCCAAAATCGGAATATGCAGTAACCCGAAATGCATTCAATCATATGAATTGCTTTGAATTTATTATAACTCTTTTATTCAAATCTGAAACTAAGATAAATTTTTCGGATTCAAGTGCATAACTAACTTTTCTTGTTAATTTTATTTAAAATTTTGCAAAAAAAATTGGAATACTCAGCTTTAAAGAATGTAGATGTGCCCTCCTATAAGTTTTAAATTTAAATGAAGAAGTAGCAATCAATTGTGATTTGGTCAACAGAATAGGGCTGCAAGTTGCCTAAAACTATGCAACGGTTTTTTAAGGTTTATTCTTTGGAGTTCTAAGTAAGCCATTTTTTAATGGGTTCTAGGTTCTATAAGCTCGTTTATAGGAATTTGTTAGACGAGCCGGTGAAAAAGTGTCAAACATCAAAGACTTTTTATTAAATTTTAGCATACAAATGTATCGAAATCTATAATAAGCTTGGTTAACTAAGCTTTCATTAATAATGAGGCTTAAAATGAAATTTTAAATAAAAATTAACTTAAGTTATCCTTCAGCATTTTTTAACAAATATGTTATATTAAACGATTTCTATGCAACCCATATATAATATATGTATGTATGTACGAATATCGCACGTATGTTAATGTTGGTATAGAGTGAATGGCAATTATCACATGTCGACTAACACTCGCTTACAAGTTTTATGTGACAATCGCAGTTAAAAGAATCCCACGTATAGCAACCATTCCAACCAGTTTTCGCAAACACACACACACTCACACCCATTAGCAGAGAAGTGGCTGAATTGAAGTTGCTCTGCATCGCAGCGAATCATAACCATCAACAACAGCGACAACAACAACTGCCAAGAGCTTTCATTAAACATCAACAAATTAGAAACTAATTTCAAAGCCTGAGAGAACATAAAAAGCAGACACGGCGACGAAGGCGCGACTACATGCAGCTATGATCGGCACAAGTGGTTCCGGAAATATATCCTGATTTCACTCTGATCACCGTCCGCGCCGCAGTCGTCATGCCGATCGTTCAATGGCTATCATAAGCTGCCAGAGCACATTAACTGTTTTGCATGTTGAGCACTTCCGCAGAGGAAGCCGTTTGCTGGAGCACTGCCAAGACACACGATCTCACACACACACCTTACATCCTTCCTTTCCTGCTGAAGTGGTCAGCGGATGCTGCTAAAATAGTTTGATGTGTTCAACGGGCAGCACGGCAGATAGAAGCAGAAGCAGCACGGGAACTGGAAATGGACCGCGGTTTTATGGGCGCTTTGTATTAGAAGCAATGCAAGATGGCAGCGGCCGACACACAGTACACATGCTGCCGCTGCCCTCTGCCTAGGGTTGCCAGATGATCGAAATCAGTGCAGTTCTACTTCTTTAACTGTGCTCAGAAATTTCTGCAAAATTTTATAAAATTAGTACAAAATCTTTTAAACTTTTTGATACAAATTTTTTGTAAAATTTGGCTTAATTTTTCGGGTAGTTTATAGAATGCTTTTACACACAAAAATAGTCATAAGAAGACGGCATAGCAAATACATATTTCAACTGCTAATCATGCTTTCAGAATCAAGAAGGGATTTGCATGTTTAGAGCTCAGCCTCTGAGCGATTCTTTGCTCGGAAATATACATATACATACATACATATGTAGTGATATTCCACAATTAAATTTTTCTTAGTAAATATCCTTTTTTGCTGTGGTTTTTGTGAGCGCGGGCATGAGTTTTTCAGGTATGTTCAACTATCTTGCTTTTTTCATCTGGCAAGCCTAGCTTAAGTGCGCGCAACAGCCTCAGCCTCAGTTGTTCTTTTTGTTGTTGTTGTTGTTATCGATGTTGTTATCAAATGTGATGCCGAACCGTTGAACTGAAATACTTAATTTTTCACAACGCTGTGTGTTTGAATGTGTATGTATGTGTTTATTTAGCCAACGCTACACTCATATCTTTCGATGTCGATCAGCAGCTTGCAACGTGCACACAAGCAACTTTCCAGCGATCCAGCGGCACAAGTTCGCACACTATCTAAACCAAGCCATTTGCGTGCTGTGCTGATCTAGCCTGGCCAAGTCAAAGCGCTGACTCGTTGTCTTTTTTCACACTGACCGGATGAGCAGCTGGGATCAAGTGAGGATGAATGACAATCGCGTCGACAGACGGACAGTCAGGTGTATGTACGCGGCGACGGACAGACGGACAGACGGATGGACCGATGAACGGAATAGTTGAAACCAGTTTCATTGAGAAAAAGCGCCGAAGCTATGAATTAATTTGTGGCAAAGTAGGAAACGCAATTTTCGCTGGCAGTTGGTATCTGTGTGTGTGTGTGTGCGTGCGTGTTTGTAAACTTGTTTGTTTAAGTATGTGTGTGAGAATAAGTTGCGTATATTCTCCAGATATGCACTTGCATGTGTTGGTATTTAATATGTGGCATATGTTGGATTTATTCAACACTTGCCTCAACAGGCGAGGCGCCTGATGGGCTGCTGAGGTGGCGGCGGGCTTTGGGGTTCGCTGCTGCTTGATTGTGTTTTATGAATGAACTGATCGACAGATGAATTGCAAAATTGTGTCTGTAAGCTGTGAACCAGCTGGCTGACGATGTTGGGCACGCTGGCCGGCCGGCCTCGTTTGTTGTTGCCGTAGCGCCAGGAAAACATAATTTCTCTTAATTATGTTGATGGTCACCTTTTTTGCCCTCTCACCGTAATCAGCGTTGATTAAATGTTGCAAATGATTTGCAGTAATTTAAATGGAAATCTTGTAGAGAATTGCGGCACACCTTAACCTGAGAAAGTTATAAATTAAAAAATGAAAATATATTGAATTAAATTATTTATAGGTAAAATGGTTGATCTACTTCATTTTGCTTGCTAGCTGAAGAATTGGCAATTGCTTCCGATACACTTCGAACTATTATTATTGGCCGCATATATATCAATAATTTAATAATTAATATAAAACTAAAATAATTGAAGCATAAAACAGATAAATCGTTTTTGCCAAAGCCTCGATATTTTTTGATAAGCAGTGATGTTCAGCGAAGTGCAGGCACCATTTTCCATGATTCTCTAAGGAAAGTATCTCTAACGTCATTTTGACATTCAGGGACCTTTTGCATTTTGCTGATAATTTTTTTAAGAATAATTTGACTTCTTTTAATTGCAATTATTTCATGACATCATGTCGCATTATCGACATTTTTTTCGGACCTACCGACGCCATACTTTCGCGTCATAAGCTCAAATATAATTATGAAATTTTTATTTTAATATGCCACTTCAAACAATCAAGTTTTTCTAATTGCTTCCCGTTTAATTGAAATTTTTTAAGTAATGCACTAACATTTTTGTGAAATACTTAAATGCCAAAAATTTTCAACTGGAAATTCGCATTCATTTCAAGTTTTTTGTATGTTGTTTTTATTGCATAAATTTGAATGCATTTCTTGGCTTATTGCATAACTCATTTAATCAACAACTACTTACTAAGTTATATACTGTATGTATGTTGTTTCCAAACGACTGCGCGGCTGTGGAAAAACGCAACTACAACTTCACACCCACGTTGCACTTCAAACAGTTGCCAAAGAGTCTGTTTGGCTTTAGACTTGCTGTTGCTACTCTTCCGCTTTCCACTTTCCACTTTTCATCATAAGTGCAATCGAAAGTATTCGAAGATGGGCACGTCGGATGGCCGGCCGGCTTGAAAACGCTTTGATCCCAGCAGATTGCACTTCTGACAGCGCATTATGAGTTGTAATTGTGAGAGAAATGCTATTGATATGCCGAGGAAATCCCAGCAAGGAGCGTGCATGTGTGTGTGTATGTGTGTGGCAGTTGTGCTTGCAAGCGGAAAATGTGCTTGCTGCGGCAGCGTTTTGATAGTTTGTCGTTTGATGTTTTCACTGGAGGCCACAACAGGCAGCATTAGCGAAACAAACATTTCACAAATACAAATCGTAATCAAATCACATGCACACATACATATAGGCACACAATTACAAAATCAAATCGTTTTCAAATAAATTTCCAATGTTTATGGCTCTCGCATAAGCAATGTCTTGCCACGGTGTAGAGGAGAAGCGTTGTAGAGCCGATATTAACTTATTTCCTCGAACTATACTCTCTCGGACATGTTTATAAACATTTAATTCCGACTAATTAAAAAGGCTGCCCTGCGCTGGCGCTGCTACTTCTGCTTAGCTTTTGATTTTCGACCAGCAGATACTCGCATCGACAGTTGAAAGCACTGAGAAAATAAACTTTTTTCGCTGCTCCAACGGCTCCGCACAAATACTTATAAGAAAATATTATGATTGCTTTCGGTTTGGTGAAAAGCAAATTAAAATTTAAATTATTGCTTTTCAAACGCGCACGCACACTTACACGCAATGCCTTGGCTGCGAATACAATGGCTGCGATCCATCGCATCCATTGGATCCATCGCTAGCCAAATTAGCCAGTCAGCCGCAGATGTTTTATAATCGTGTGTAAGTTTCTTTTTGATCATGAATTTTATTGTTTCTCGCATTGATGATCGTGTTTGCTTGCGCGCTTCGCTTTAATGTTTATATTGTTCTAACAGTCCAGTCGCTCAGGCGCAGGCAATCGCTTGTTCACTGTACAACAACAACAACAACAGCAACAACAGCAACAACAATTAGTTTCAGATCGTTGTACATCGATCGCTACTATCCGGCGTTATACTCTTAATTTGCATGCGGTGCTTAGTAAATAAACAACGCGCCGCATTCGAAGCGAAGCGAAGCAAGCCCAGTGGATTTTTGTTAATCATCGTTTAGAATCACATACTAAAAAGTTGTGTTTTCGTGTATTTTATTGCAAAAGAACTGTTTTCTCTCAGCATGTGTGGGAAAAGTGGCAGCAAATGTAAAGCTAAAGAAGAGGAGTAAAAACATACCCAAAGGATGCTCACTTTATTAAGTTGACCATTGAAACCGATTACAGGTTTCGGTCTGCTGAAATAATTCAGTTATTTGTTTCAAGAAATAATATTAAATATCAGTTATATTATAAATAGGCACTGCGAAATTCATCCTTAATGTTTGACAAATGATCTGTATTTTCTTGATCGTTTGAAATGAAACGGCTTTTCTTTGTTCGGTTTCCATTTCAACTTCTAGCTACATTCTTCCAGCTACATTCTAAACATCTTTAAGTCTTCCACTTCTTCTGTTTAACGTTTTGTTGTATAAGGATAAAGTTAAATCAATTTCCAATTAGCGAACTTTGCTAAATTCCTTTTAGCTAGAAGAGATTTACGTTGAAACAAGCGAGTTTATCTAAGGTTTGACTATGCTAATCTCAGCTGATTTGTATAGTCTGCTTGCAAGCAACTTCTCCGTCATGGTAGTTGCGCTTTGAATATATTGTGGGAACACTTGTTTATCACCCGGCACAATTCATTCATACGTTATTTCTCCAGAAACTTTTCGCGATACTCAATATCGCTTCTTTTCGCTGTTAACCGAAAATGATCGATAATTTCACAAAACAATGTCGATAGCAATAGTCAAAACGAACTTTTTGTCGGCACATCTAAAAAACTGTCGTTTTCAAGGGGAAAATTAAGAACGCCAAAAGTATTGTTCTCTCTTTTGATGATCTTATATTAAACAATATGCCGGTTGGACCCTAGAATATTGTGGAGAAGTTCTTCAGTTTGACAAAATTGCGACAAAATTTTCCGATACATAAATACGTATTTATAACTCACTTAGATTTGAAAATTTATCAAGAACTCAGAAGCACCAACTCCTCTGTACAGCACTTCGTTGATTTTTTGTACGTTATAATGAATGGTTTCTGCCGTGAAAATTTTATTTTGGTTGACCTTACAGAAAAAAATGCCATCATGTCAACAGTCAAGGCTAAACAAATTTTCTCTTCGTCCTTGCTCATGAGTTTTACTATCTCGCTTTATCTTTGTAGCTGCACTGCAGCGCACAGCGTGTAGTAAGTAGGTACAAAAAAAAAGGTCCTTCGTCCAATGACTTCATCAAAGGCCAACAGGCAAATGCCATTACGGAGTTTGGCTACTAAAATACCAATTAGCGCATGTTTTGGAAACAAGTTTTTATTTGTGGCCTGGTCTAGACCAGATTGAATTAGCCGCAGGCCAAGCGGGGGCAAATGCCAATTACGCATGACGTCACAGTAACACGGTCGAGAATACTGCAGAGAGGATACAAGCGCCTTTAAAATGATAAAAAAAAAAGTCAAAAGTTATTGATTGTACGCAATAAACAGCAACAGGCTAAAGGCAACTACGGCAGATTTGAAAATGTTTGCGATGGGTTAAAAAGGGCGTGCCCTAAAGTGCGCGTCGTCGTAAATAAAAGCAAACAGCGGCTTGTTGTTGCTATTGTTGCTTTGTTATTGTGGTAAATATTTGCTAGTACTTAAGCGCAATGAACGTTGCAAAGACGATGAGAACGCTGACGTCGAAGCGACAAACAATTGCGACAGATAACGAAATTACAAAAGAAATGTCATTCGAATGCGTCTCAGAGAGGAGCGGGCAGGGGCTCCTCTTGCTGCTGCTGCCGTCATTAATAGCAGCGTCCAGCGTTGGACTTAATTTGTTCAATTCATGAAATTGTGATTGTGTCTAAATCTGTGGACTTAATTGACAAATGCAGTCAGCCCTGAGCTGGCGACCGAGACGGCTGAGGCGGGCGGTGGTAGGCTCTTGCGACGGCCGTTAATTGTCTTCTGGCATGGCGCGCATGTCCGTTTAATTGTCCGTGGGCGGTTGTGGTGCAGTAATTGTAGTTAAATTCAATGAAGTCATTCACGAGTCGACTGCAGGCGGCGCAGCTCTGCGCCATAGACAAATCAGTTGCATTTTTTTTGTATCTGCTTTTATTAATTAAGAAAATTTTATAAATTAAAAAATTTAAATTCGCTTTACAGCTGAGACGCTAATTGTGCTGCTGATAGATAAGCCAATTAATCGTAGTGAGATGTCCCTTCCAGCATAAATACGAATTATAAATAAATTAGCGCAGGCTTGTGTAAAACCAGTAGTTAATAAATGAAAGAAGATGGCTTGGCCGGAAGCAGCGCTCATCAGCAACGTGATGGGTCCCTAAACTTTGGACATTTCGTAACTATCTGAAAGCGAAGGCACACTCGCTCATGGCAATCGCCACACTTATTCTAAGCATTTCTATTAAATTTTGAATAAAAAATGTAGTCTGTTCGAAAACTGCCACAAAACAGGTAGAATATCTACCTATTTAGCTCATGTACATATATACATATGTATAAGTGTTGCAAATTTTGTCGTGTTTCTTTGGAATTGAGAAAAAGCATCGATCTTAGCTGCGATCTAATTTCACATACATACATATATACATACATTGATAATTAAATTTTAGTACATAAAATCGTAAAGCTTAGTTCATAAATCGTTCTATAACATTTAGAAAAAAACTCAAAACACCAGTTTTGCAAATGTTTCTTTAAGGTTCCTATGGATTTTTAAATCGTTTCTAAGCTTTTTAAAGTTCAGTTTAACATTCTTAGTCGTTGTTCTGAAGACTAGATATTGCTTTACTCTCAAATTGATAGGTTGCTTCATAAATTTGGAACTGTTTTGAACTACATACTTCATATATTCGTAAATCATGCGAATATGTCGCTCGATCAGCTGGGCGAATGGTGGGTCATGGGCTCATGCCTTCAAAAAAGGCTTTAATTGTTTTTCAGAGCAATGTCAAAGAATTAATTTATGAGTAGCTAGCTGATAATTAACATTAAAACAAACATATGCTGTAATTCTTGGGTAGATCTAACTGAAATTTTAGTGTCCAGTGGCATGATCTTGCCAGACGCGTAGGACTTAGCTGTAAGACAAACTTTATATGCGCCGTTATGCGCCTACGTTCTACTCCAAGCATGGCTCAAGAAATGATTTAAATGAAACTAGTTCAATAATCTGATTGAAACCGGTTTTTAAATGCAGCACTTCAAATGAAAAGGGGAGAACAAACTTGGCAAAAAGTCGTTGCTCCAAATTTCCGTGTGAGAAAATGAATTTATGAGCAAAAAGTTTTTAAATGAATGCTACCAAAAAAAAATGTAAGAGGAAGAGTGTACCCATGGAACTGGCGGCAAATCTTGACCTCGCGACGACGAGACGCAGATACAGACCGCGCGCGAGAGAGAGAGAGAGTGAGACGGCGAGGATGCATGAAGGACAAACTGATAGCGATGTGAAGTGTACCACAAAGAGGAGTGCACTTGAAAATGAGAACTGCTTGAGATCAGAAGCTGCTGCTGCCACGGCTACAACGCACAGCGCAGACAATAAAAGAAAGCGGAGGCTGGCGCAAATTTATTCCCACGGCCAGGCTGCCTGCCAGCCGTACCGGGCAGGAGCGCACACACATGCTGGCGACGCACACAAATGATCGCTTTTTAATAAAGGCCCTCGAAGCGGCTGGAGCTGTGTCGCTTTTGGAGCTGGACAACGGCAGTGGCGGCAAACTGAAGCAGCCTCAACGGGTCGTGGCTCTGTGGCTCTGACAATTGTTTTATGGCGCAGGCACTCTTGCCGCAATGGCAGTGAAGCTGGAAGCTCGAAGCGCGGGTGCAGACGGCCGCATGATTTGCCGAAATTTCGCACAGATTTGCAGATTTTCAGATTTGCCCGTGCAGATAGCTGAAGCATAATTGCGGCGACTGCGAACGGGTACATAACCCCTGATGGCAAAGTGGGGGCGCACTGCTGCTTAGAGCTGCTCAAAGCCATGGCAGCGAGAAACAAGCTGATCCTTTTCGCTGGTAATTTGAGAAGTTTTTGGGAATTTTTGAATTTTGTGGGTTTTGCTCAAACAAGCGCGAAATATTGAAATAAACCTACAAAAATAAAGTAAAGCTAAGTTGCTTTTGTATTGCATATTTTGTAGGTCTGTCTGTCTGTCCGTCTGTCTTTCTGTTGGTGTGTCTGTGCAACTGCCGTGAGAAATTTGTATTCCGCGAAATTTCTTTGTTATTATGCCACGCCACATAAGAAAGAAACCCTAAAAGTGTACTCGCATTCGTGATATTTTTGTATTTTAATATTTTTGGAAATTTTCGTTTGTGTGTGTTGCGTGTCGAAAGTGCAAATATTTGTGCAACTAATTTTTGCAATTGTTTTTGAGAATTGTCAACTCAACTTGTTGCTCCCCCCGCCGTTAAAAACGGCATCTGCTTGTGTGTGACACATGGCTAAAGTGCTGGACGGGAAAGACACGTCTTCAAACGGATGCAGAAGCGCTAATATTACGTGCCGTTTGGCGAGTGGCGTGTGGGTGGCAGCGCGAGCGCCGCTTTTGGTGGCAAGCACAAAAACAAACACAGCCAGCGAATTGTTGTTGTGCACATTTGCTCATCTCGTTTGCTCGTGAAAATCAGCGCGCATCAGCGACACCTGGACACGTGTGTTGCATGCCACACAGCTGCAACAAGACACGCTGCACCGCTGCTCCGCTGCTGACTGGCTCCTTCTTCCTTCAATTAAAAATCAATTAATATTTCAAAATGCCATAAATTTTAATAGTGTCACAGTATTTTCACACTACACGCTGCAGCAATAATTCTTGCAAGTGCAGCAACGTGCATATGTGCAACATGCAACATCAGCTAGCATATGCCAGCAGGAAATTCTGCGCTGCATGAAATTGCTCAATGAAGAATTTTATGATGAGAATTGTAACTGAATAAATCGAGCTTTATGAGGTAATGCAATTATTCGTTTCATGAAACTAATTGCATTATGAAATGTATTGTAGCTATAAAGAAGTGAAATATGTGGTCATTTCAACCTCTTAAAATTTATCTAGAAAAAGTAGCAGATCACCTTCTTTATTGCAATCTCATAAAATAAATATATAAGGCTTCTTCTTCTTTTTATTGCATTTCTTCAATATTTAGAGCTTACAAGAAATCATTTCTTTCTTGGGGTGGATTAAGATTGCATTTGGAGGATTTCTTAAAGTTATATACTCTAGTTGCCGTGGCCTAAAAGGCCTATCAAATGCAACTAACAGTACTCAGCCACTCAGTTTGCCATTTGCAAGATCATCTTGATATATACATACATATATAGCAGATCGTTGAATTTCGATATGCCCAATTTTAATACATTCGTCCTTGGATTAGCAAATAATGCATAGCTTAGTGCCTAGTTAATAATAAGCATACGTACTTATAGAAAGGCAATAGGTCGGTGCCAAAAGCGATAAAAAATTCAGGATTCTGCATTCTAAGCTTTACCAAGTACATTACTTAGTCATGGGTGACTCCTTCAAGTAACTTTTCCTTGTAGAAATTTTCGTTGTAGAAGTTTCCATGTATTGCATATTTTCCTGCTTGGATGGAACGCACGCATACACACACACACATGCACATGAGTCCCTGAATGCATGAGCAATGGCACAGCCGAGGTGTTGTTGTCAGCGCTGTCATTGTTGTTGTCGTTGTTGCTGCTGTTGCATGCGCATTGCGCACACATTTCAAGTGTTGAGTGTGTAATTTTATATTTCCGGTATATCGTGCGTTCCTTCGTGCGTCTCTCCGTCCATCCATTGCACATGCACATGCCTCTACGGCTGCCTGTGCGCACCAGCCTGCTTGCCAGTCGGTCTTCTCGTGTGCTCGCCCTCTGTCGCTCTTTCCGCTACTCACTTCGTTGCTGCACTGTTTCAGCTGCAAAGTGCCGTGGCACTTCGCTTTTGCCCACATTAGCCACTTGTGGCTCTTACTCACCGCCCCACATCTGCCCGCCCTGCTTGTCAAGCCATAATTCCTTTTATTGTTATAAGCCAACTCAGAGCTAATGTCTATCTTTTACAGCATTTCCCCGATATGCCAAAAAAGTGTTTCGCTTCCCCTCTAAAAAACGAAAAAAAAACCAAAAAAAATGGTTTGATTTATTTACTTTCGATTATGCCGCAAATTAACATGAATTTCGACGTGCGTTTTTTGTTTCTACAAGGTTTCTCGGAAAAGCTGCCAACGTTTTCGAAGCGTATCATCCGTTCGTTGTCTCGGCGCGGGTGTGAATTTCGTAGAATTCTGCACTTTATTCGGAATTTGAAGTTTTTCTTCGTAGACTAATTTAAGTCAATTCTGCTCATTTTGCTTCGGTCGACTGAAGTATGTATGCATGTATTTATTTTTTTTTGTCTACTTGTATTGTATTATTTGGCTGGTATTATAGGAATCTAAAATTTAATGTATTCAATTCGAGCTTCAATACACAAATTTGTCCATTGTTTTATGTATTGCGAATTTATGAAAAGACTTCTGGGTATTTCAAGGCTGCTCAATTCAATAAAAATACAAATGGCAATTATATAGAGTTAACTGAATTTCTTGCAATTTTTGCATAAAATTCAGTAATAAGAAGATACATACTTATGTTCCTATGTTTCAATAAAGAGTTATTTAATTTTTTTTTGCATTTTAATTTTTCGCATGAGAGAAATTGAAACGATGGCAAGTTCTAAATATTATCTAAATTTGTGCTGCCTTTTAAATGATTAGATTTGTTGGTGACAGAAGTAGGTACGTGATATCTCAAAATGATTGCATATACATACATACATATTATTTATTTGACGATATCGAATTCGCACGTTGCTTGTCTAGTTTTTAAGTCATAAGCATTCAGAAAATTCCCTTTCTTATGTGGGTTATAAAAGCAGAAGTAGAAATTTGAAATGATAATTTTCAAAACAAATTTTCGAAAATTTGGCACACATGGCGAAAGACGATCCTTGAGTCAAGTTTTTAGAAACGCACTTGTTTACCTTTTTTAATTAATTTATAAAAGCACGAACGTCACAAGGGAAATCCTATAAAAATGTTCAGCATGTGTTAGCAATTGTCTTCATCAGCCAACTGAGCTGGTTTTGAAAATTTCTACTGCGAAAAGTTTGTTACTTTGAAGAAATGAGCACCCAAATTGTATATACTTATATTGTTGCCTATGTTGTACTTTATACCCAAACAGCGAAAAAGGCCGTGGTTAAGCAAATTGCAAACAACTTTGGCAGTGTTTGTGGCTTACTGCTTTCTCGACAACGGTCCGATAAGATAAGATGGCACGTTTGCTCGCACATTAAAATTCCAACCCGCTGATATCAGCGCCTTTCATTCACAAAGTTAGAGCAAAAAAAGATTCGCAGACCCGCGCAATAGACCCGGCCCCCAATTGATATCAGTTAAACTATCAACAAAGCACTTAATCGAGGCGATGCGATACGAAAAGAAGGCAATCAAACGGAGCAAATTTCTTGGCTACATGCTGAAAGGAATGGCAACACACTCACACAAGCGCGCAATTGGCCGAAATGTGGTCAGGAGGAGACGACGCGACGGGGCGGCTGATAAAGTGCAAAAGCCAAGTGCCTAGTCAAAGAGAAAGCAACAACACTTATAAGTTATAACATGTTTGTTGTTGCGTCGACTTCCGGTGGCAACAATCAAACCAAAAGCAACACCAACAACAACCACGTCAACATCATTATCATCAGCAGCAGCAACGTTGGTGGTGCCGCTGCATGTGCGTGTAAGCAATTTTCTATTACTCCGCATGGAAATGCCAAGATTCTGTTCAATTTCCGATGCTCACTTCCACCGTGGCAACATGCGACACATATGCAAGCACTCCTGCCACTGCTGCCCACCCCCCTCCCTAAGCCAACATACCTTAGCATTTCCAGCAGCAGCCACAAACGAGTCTTTGCTGTCTGCCAGCGCGACAATTAAATAGGCTGAGGCATCTGCTTGGTTGCTTCCTTCTTGCCGCAGCGCGACAGTGGCAGCAGCGCCTCTGGCGGCTGTCGTTGGCAGCCATAAACAGCAAATCTTGTCGCCGGCAAGTGTGTGTAATTCTCAATTTATAATTTCGACACATGGGGACTGTTGGGCGCAGTGCTCCGCTTCGAATCGACTCTGCCGCAGCTAATGCAGAATGCTGCTGTTGTTGCTGCTGCCGCCTGCTTGCAGCATCTTGTTGCAATGTCGTTCGTGCAGGTAGTCATTTCAATGCAGCACATTCGATGTTGTTCTCGATGAGGGGGTGCTCCCGCGGGAATTCCCATTAAGACACCAAACACTCTGCATTTTGAATTATTGAAAATTGATGAGTTTCATAAAGGAAAGTGCCTGACAAATTGAACGCGTCGAGAAGGGATCCGCACTTAATGTGAAATGAATGATCGTTTCATAGTAATTTGTATAGCTTACCAAAGCGAGCAGGTAAGGGAAAAGGAAAGGTGCTAATGTTGCAATACCAATTGAGGAAAGGAAATCAGTTTGGGAAACGCTTGTGAATTTGTGGAAAATTTCGTAAAGCCGTAGCTAAAGAAGCTGGCTGTAAATGAGGAGCATAGGTGCGCCTTTTCATATCCATAACCTCACTAAACGTAGCGAAATATAGAGCTATGGTGGATGGTAGATGTAGATAGATATGTATGTATATTCAAATGTTCATTTTAAATGAATTCTCATTCAGCTAGCAATACAAAATATAAATAATCGAAATTGAATTAAATTAGTTACATTAAAATTGTAGTTATGCATGCTAACTATTTATGAGAATATACATATGTATAGTATATACATACATATAGCGCCGCGGTGGCTCAGTGGTCTAAGTGCTTGGACGCTGACGCGGAGGACCTGGGTTCAACTCCCGGTCCGGTAACATCTAATAAAAAAAGAAAATTTGTTTTCAAATTGTTTCTTTGCGCGGCGCCACTTCTCGCGGTGAATTGGCAATTCTCCGAGAATAATCTTTGCCATGAAAAGCTTCTCAAACCCGTTCGGATTCGGTAAAGTAGGTCCCGTTAACTTGTGCAAAAATATAACAAGCACACACAAGTTAATGCGAGAAAGCTAGGCCTAAGCCCACACGGGCTGTTGTGCCAGTCAATTATTATTATATAGTGACAAAAAGTTTCAGATAATTAAAGACTCTAAGGCGGTATACATTTTATGTAGTACATTGTTTCCAACATTTAGAAAAGTATTTATTTTAAATAGGAAAGAAAATGCTGATATGCTATATGCTATGCTGATAATGCTTGATATCTAAACAATCGAAAACTAAACTATTCTATTGAATTACAATCAAGAGCTAATAACTAAAGCCCGACAAATATTCGGCTTCCCCCAAAATCGGGTATTCGGCTTCGGCCAATTTGAAATGAGCTATTCGACTTTGGCTATATAAAATTTTAAAAATGCTTTGTCTTCGAATTTTTTACAACTTTTCTAAAAAATCTGCAAACTTTATTACTAATAGAGCTAATTTTAACAATCTGTTCCAAAGTGATTGCATCGTTTTGCTCTTCATTATAAACTCTGCCTAGCTTATTCTAATAGAAGTTATTCCACGATCTCTCTTTGATACCAAGATACAGTTGCTCGTATCTCCACACCTAAAAGTGCATAACCTTCCAACAGCGTTTGGGATTTTGGAATATATTCAGCACAATTTTTTGTTTTCTCTGCATGACTCTCAAATCTAATTTGATTTTTTTGCTGGCATGCATCATTGAAGAATCTTTCGAAAAGCGCTTGCACACACTGGAAGACAATCTACACAATATCTCAATGATGGCGATGCAATTGCCTGACAACGGTAATCACCCAATTTGGATGTTGCTTCTCACCAAAAATACACACAAACCAACAACCAGCGCTGCATACTTGGCTGCATGAGACAATGGAGGAGTGCAGGAATGGAGGAATGAATGAATGTACGACTGATGTGAAGCTGCAACCCGAAATTGCATGCCACCGCTAATGCACTTCACACACGCAGCATTTTGTATCTGCCGCACTTAAATAAAAGCGTTTGTTGGAAACACCGTAATTTACGACCGCTACAAGTACGAGTATTACCTTGGTTGAGATCGCATGAGGTTGGCTGCCACCACAAAATGTTGCAGTATCTTTGGGATTTATGCGCTGGCGGAGCTGTTTGCTGCTGCCACTTCTTCCTCTGCTGCTGCTGTGAGTTGCGTATTAGCCCTTCACGTCGCCAATTATGCGGTTAGTGATAATGACAGCGCGTAGCAGCGGCTGTCTACCTTGCCACAATGCCAATGCGCTGCGATCCCTTCTAGCTAGCTCTTGCCCTTCCACACAGCCTGCTGCTTCCCCGCTTTCTGTTTTCATGCAATTCCTGCCGCACGTAACTTGAATTCATTCATCGATTTCATTCATTCATAAATTTTACCTGCATTCCCTCTGCGCTCACCGCCCGATCGTTTCGTGTCGTCCGGTCTTTTGCCCGACGTAGTAATCTTTCTGCTGCTTCGCTCTCTCTTTCCTTTTTATTTTTATTTTAGTTTTCTTTTCTTCACTCCTTTTCATACTTGCTGCGTGCGATAGTCTGCTTGCATTGCAGGCGATCGCGCGGCAGCAGCAGCAGCGCTTGTCGGCGCATGGAACGGAAGCAGCGGAAGCCACTGCAAAAAAGACCAAGAAGATATCAGATACGAGTATCTTATAAATGCCACTACCGCAATTAACTCGGGCGTCATTCGCCTGTGTGCATCTGTGTGAATGAGTGAATGGCTGACGATCGACTGCGACGAAGACCGTGTGAGACAACACGAGAAATTCATTCATAAATTTGTTCGCTATTCGTGCACGATCAGCAACAGCAGTGATCGCTGAATCTCCGTCCACCCGGTCGTCCGGCCGTCTGTCCGTCTGCTGGCATGTCTACAAGTTGTAGTTACCCACACAGGCTTGTAAACATTTTGTATCTGTAGCATTGCCTTTAAAGTAATCTGAGCGCACAAGTGCTTGTTTTTGTTGCTGTTGTTCTTGTCTGCCTGCCTGTCAGTCCGTCCGCATGTCGGGCTGCCTGTCGTCCTACACCGGTATAGTTAGAAAATTCGAGCCTTCATGCCAGCTTGAAGCGAAATCAACGAAAAGCTGCAAGCCTTTATGGGCCAGCTTGTGTTTAGGGTATATGTTAGTAGTATTATATTTACACGATCATATTCGAAGCAATAAACTTCATTGAACTGATCTTAAAGTTCGTATACCATAGCCCAACTGAACTGTTCAGTTTTGCTTTGGAATCTCATTGTAAGCACGAAATTTTTTTACACACATAATTACTATAATATGTAAAATATGACAGAAATGATCAGTAGTTGTTCGAAAGTGTGGTCTTGGAGCTAGATCCTTATTGTAAACCTGTTTGATAGTAATACAAAGATAAAAAAAACCTTTAAGCCTTTCACCAGATCTTTTCTTATTACGAGCTCTTCAATATTTCTTGTAGCTTTTTTGTATTCTTAATTTTTTTCCCAAACACTTGACAGCTTCTTCACTATCTTTTTGCATGCTTTTTCGATTTTGAATTTGATGGTTATTATTTTTTGCCATCATCTTGCCATTTTTATTAGGTGTAAGAAAGGGGGCGCTCATATTTCAGCGCAATTTAATATAAAATTTTTAGACTTTTTTTACAAGGCCTTAAAGACCAAAAAATTACAAGCTTACTCATGTTTCTAGTATTTTAGTGTCACCCTATATTGGTAAGCATTTTTCTTTTATGCTTTTATAATTTCGATAAAAGTTTTTTGTTGCCTTTTTCGCTTTTTGCTTGTTCGTTTTCTTGTTCTTGTTTTAGTTTAGTTTTTTCACAACACAGAGTAAACAACACGTTGTCGTATTCGATATTGTAGTTATTGTTGTTGTTGTTGTTGTCGGTACGATGATGGCCGTTTCCGTTCCACTACACACCAACTTATACCTACATATGTATATGTACATATTTATACATCGTACTTTCGATATTGGGCGCGCTCTCTCGACACTGTGTAAATGCCTGCTCTTTTGCTCTGTCCCTCTCTCTCTCTTTTCTGCTGTTCTTTATCGCTTTATCGCTGTGTTGCTTTCCAAAATGTATTTTTGTGAATGAATTCAAGTGCGTTGCGTTCGTTCGCAGTATCTGTTAGATACATTTATGCTCCACAATTGAGCGTGAGAGCGCACGCACACGAGCGCAGCACCAACTGTTGCTCTCTCTCGCCCACTGTATCGCGCTCTGTCTCTTCCCGTTCGGTTGGGCTTCGCGTTGGGCCCTGTTGCTGTTGTATTTCATAGGATATGATCATCCGCGCGATCGTTTCGTTTCAGTTTGCCTTTACGAATCCAATAGATACAGAACGTTTTGTACGTTTATTGTTCATTAAGGCGTATTTTTCTTGTATTTTCTATTTTGTATCGTGTTTTTGTGCGTTCGTTTATTCATTGTTGTCTGTTATCCGTTTGCTGTATTTTCGAAATACGAGTATATTTTCAACGTGCGGTGTATGTGAATTTTGTGAGTTTCAGCGGTTGATTTAAATTTATTGTGCTCCTTCTGCGAAGAAAAATTACAAATAAATTCAACAATTTTAGTTGATTTCAACAAAAAAGTGTGTATAATTTGCAATGAAATACAGTTGTTAATTTCGTGTGCAGCTACCGAAAGTGTGGCTGATGTTTTTGTAGGCAAAGTGACTATGTATTGCTGTTAGCGCCTTTAGCGAGCTTTATTATTTATAAAATTGAAGAAAGATTTTTTACCAAAAAGCCGCTGGAAGGGGGACTGTGCATGTTGCTTTGGAAAAATACTTTAAATGTTTTAGAGATTTAAAAAATCGATGCAATTTTAATTGCAATTAAAAAACTGTTGCAGAAAATTAAACGATATTACGAAATTTATCGATAGCTCAAATAAGTGTGCACTCTCCTTATCTGCTAGTAAATATCGTTGTCAAAAATTAGTGAATCTTTTGCTATGAAGCCGTTAAACGCCGTTAAAATGTGTCAATAGAGTTGACAATACAATTTTGCTACGAAAGTATAAATTTATTGCCGTCTAGTAATCTTTTATTGAATGGGCCTACATTTTGGAATAAGTCAGAGTTGGTGCAAGGAGGAGCGATGACTTCTGCAAACAAATTAAAATAATGTGTAACTCAACAAACTTTAATTTTGATGCTCTCCCACAATATTTTTTAAATCCGATCTGTTACTGGGATCTTTACTGACTGCACAAAAGTCTAACTCGTGCGATAATTGGTTTTATGGTCATGCCTCTGACTTCAGTTAATAAGCTTACACATTCAATTTAACTATCTTGAGAATTTTAATTATTTTCGATAGCAAAAATTAACTAAACTTTATAAAAATGTTTAAATTCAATTCCTGAAATCACTTTAGAATTTTCTGAAATTAAATTAAGAGGTGCTGATTTTTAATGAGTCATATAAGCCGTGAATGGGTTTCTATCGACTAAATTTCAATAATTTTTAATTCAGTTCAAATACAAATCAAACAAAAGAAGCTAATAAACTGTAAATAGAAAAGTGGCGTAAAGTTGCCAAAAGCAGTGCGAATTCACTAATATCAACGAATATTGAAAGCAGATCGAGTAATCGCTTAAAAGTACATATACAATTATTGGCATTTACAATACAGATACACATCTTGTTGTATAAGAATTGAAATGCATTTTATCATAATTTCAAAATATAAAAGCTATTTTTACCATGTAAGCTTCATTCTGTGCTTCATTCTGTTGTTTCTACAGCTGCGCTTAAGCCATCAAGGTCGAGTGCTTGAAATTTTTCAATTCAATGGCAAGGAAACCTTTTTTCTTTTCTTTAGCATCTGTCGTGCCGATTTGAAAATCTGATAAGATTTTTGACTATAAACTTCTTCAAACTCTTCTTGCTAGCTTTTTTGACGAAAGCTCAAACATAATCCTTGTTAAAACAGTTTCTAAATAAGCACACCCTACTGTTGAAAGATTGTATCTTCTAACGAAATGTAATAAATTTCAAAACAATTAAAAAGTGATATCATTTTATCGCATTGTGTGTTAAATCTCACATAAAGCACGTAATTAAAATATGGCGCATATCAGTGTTGCTCTTTTAACCCCATACATTACAAACAATACAAACATCTAGCACCCTCGCACGCCCCCTCCCCCTCCCGCACTTGCACTTGCACACCCACCCACATGCACTTAAGGCGATTGCAACAAGTGCCTGGCATTGGACTGCAAGTGCCTGTGTGAATTGCGCCGCACCACGCGTGCCGCCGCCTGCCGACGATGCCGCCCCTGCGCCTGCCGCTGCTCTTGCCACTTGCCACAGCCAGCGATGAGCTTGCTTTGCAGTCGCCGCAAGCGAATTGATGGCGCGCATAAATTACTCCCCAGTTAGGGTGAAAGAAAGAAAGGGTCACGACTTTCATTGACTTTGCTTGTTGCAGGTCAAATTGATGAGATTTGATTAAGGGGCTTGCCGCGAGTCGCTCGCCACAACAGCGCTAGCAACAGTGTTTGTTGTCACTAGCGCTGATCGCTTGAAAATACACGCTTATTGAATTTATGCGCACAAAACATTTGACTTTTGTGTGACGTACTGCTCGTGCGTAACCCCCTTCACCATCTGCTGGGTGTGTTTGAACAGCTGGCGGCTCAGGCCTATTGTCGCAGCTTCGTGGCAGCGGTGCTGCGGCTGTTTATTTGCCTTCTGTCTGATGCTGTTAATTACTTTGAGATTTTCTCCCTTTCCAATTGGCCATGCCCGCTATAGAAATGTGTCGCGAAGTTGTTGTTGGAACTGAAATTGGTTGTTAGATGCGTGGCAAGCGCCTTGATTTATACAACCGCTCACACAAAACGTGCACAGCTTACCGCAAAAGCGTGTCGCCAAACAGTGAAGTTATGACAAATGAGTGGATCGACTGGACGGACAGCAGGCTGCGTGTGCCGCTGCGCGCCGGCTACCATCATCAGACGTTCCTCAACAACAACTACAGCGGCTTTCCCAACAAGCTGAGCTTCAAAGCGCACAAGCTGCAGCAGTTGCAACAACTGCACACCACCGGCAAATTGAAAGGTAACTTGCAGGGTACAGCGACTTCAATGGTTACAGTTTTTAGAATTACAATTTATCAGCATTTTTACTTTACATAAAATTTTTAAATTATGCAATTCTGCAAATAACACACAATTAAAGCTTGTTTGATTTTTTTCTAATCTTGCAGATGTTCCCACGCAAATACCGCCCCTTACGCCCGGCACCAATCGCAAGGTAGCGGAGGTACTGAAAGCATCGTTTGCTTCATGGGAGAAGGAGGTGCAGAACTGCAATATTACCAAAGGTAAGCTGAATAAATATTTATATGCATACATACATACATATGTATAAGAAATATGTATATAGAGAGTAGGGGAGAGAGGCGTACCTTCGTCCTTGGGGCACATTCGTCAAAGGCGATTTCGGTATGAAGGAGTCATCGGACTTAACTATTTATTAGTAAAAACTAACCCATAACTAGCATAAATATCCTTTACAAAGTTAGCCATCTCTATCTGAACAGCTGATAAAGTCACATTTGATTTGGTGTTTTCGCGCTTGATTCTGGATATTCAGGTCGGTACACGTAAGAAGTTTGAGCTGTATATGTATCATTATTTCAAACCAAATTGTATTAGTATTACTTTAATACTAATGATTTTGTTAATAAAAGTGTATAAAGTGAAAATGAAGCGCTGAAATTAGAAGAAGAAAAAAAGAAAAAAGGGACACCGGGGTGGATTCGTCTTTTTTTCATGGGGCACATTCGTCAATATAACTTCACAGGTACTAAAAAGCGAAATCGAGTTGAAGCTTCCAAGACCCTCGAACCCGGCTTAAACCTCCCGTAACCACACAAAATTAATATTAGGGTCGATCTCAGCACTTGAAACATTATATAAAACAAATAATTTATAAAAAAAATTTTACAATAAGTATATTTTTTTTGCTCTTAAACATGATTTTTTTAAATTTTTTTAACGCAAAATATAATAAAAACGTGTTGTGTAACCAAAAACATGTCTTATCTTGTCTAAACAAGATTTTGTATCACCTTATAGTACTTTATAGTGTGAATGCCGAAAGTGCCCCGCCAAATGCCGAAGCTACCCTGGCATGGGGGCACATTCAGCGAAATGACTTTTTCTACAAATCATGAAAAAATAATAATACAAACGGAACTTTTTAAAGAAATTTAGTAAAACATTTTATTTTTAAATAATGAGGTATTGTAACAGTGTAATCGGTTTTTAAATATATTGATTACCGTCTGAAATATAGGCATTCAAAAAAAAGAGACGAATGTACCATCCTCTCCCCTACTCCATATTAACGAACACTGCTCTTAAGCGAATACATACGTCTTTGAAATGTACATATACATACTTTGTAAGGAGCATGTTTGCTTTGTTTCTCAGCAAATTCGGTAAAAATTGTGTAGAAAATTAACCAGCTTTTCTTATTGAAGAATACACCAGTTATTCGCTTAAAGGAAAGTACAGTGTACAAGAATTTAATAGTTTCTTGTATTTTGCAGATATTTTCAATCGGTCCTTAGTCAAATATATACTACAAATATATACTACTAATATACTACTCTATAGACGAAGTATATTAGGCCGTCGAAAATATGGAAATAGTATTTCAAAACGTTTTCATAAACCAACAATAAAATATGAGAGAATCATTGAGACAGCTCTGTTTCGTCAATGGAACGGTGAAAAAGTGCCCATCGACAGATATTTTAATACTGCTCTTTAAATTCGCAGAAAAGTTGTTGCAACTTTCTAAGTAAGACTACTTGAAATAACAATTTTACTTTTTCAACATCCGCTTTAATATCCGCAAGCTTCATTTGGAAAATTTTATTACTCCCTCTTGGCATGTATTAATTAAAATTTCATACTACAATGCAAATTAGGGAAATACCATCAATAAAGGCTTATGTTAATAAGAAGGAAATATTCAAATTACAAAATTTGTTCTCACAGTTTCAAAGTACACGCCGAACAAAATAACTACAAACAGAACTAAAATTAATAATTCCATATGCAATTCAAAAATAATTGTTAACAACTTGTTGTTATGTGCGACTTTATTTACAGATCCCCGCGAATGGACTGAGGAACATGTCATTTATTGGCTGAATTGGGCGATAAAAGAATTCTCACTGGTCTCGATGAACCTGGAGCCGTTTATTAAAATGAAGGGACGTGATATGGTTGAATTAGGCAAAGATAAATTCCTGGCGATAACGCCACCATTCACCGGTGATATTCTGTGGGAACACTTGGACATACTACAAAAAGGTGAGTGGCACATAATTCGAACGCAACTTGACTTATTTTGGCTTGTTTGTATGGGCTGTTGGGGTCGTGTCAGAGCGCATGCGCAGTGCGCGTCTGCATGTTTGTGGAATATTAATGAAGTGCTGGCGCCACTGGCAGCTTGAGAACCTGTGCTCGCATGAGGCTACCATTGATTTGAGTGACCTTCTCGCCGCCATTCACACATACCAAATTAGCCTTATTGAGCCGAAGCACAGAACGTCAATTTGATGTCAATGAAGTAGGAATTTAATTCGATTTAAATTTGCGCTAAAGCCGCACCAGATTTTCCGCACCACCTTGGGTCAACCAAAACAACAACAACAACTGAAGCTTGCTGCCATTTATGATTTTTAAAGCTGCTGGTTCGCTTTTTCAACTTTGCCCGCAAGCAGCTGCTCTTCCGACTGCTGCAAAATGCCTTGCAATCCTTTCTAACTCAATTTCTGCTTTTAACCTCATCCCGAGATGCCGGCCTGCGCCGCGTCGTCCATAACTCACTTTGGCACATTTGTGCGAGCAGCGCCTGCCAGCAGCAGCAGCAATAATAGAAAAACGACGTACGCAAAAAAGAATTGAGCGGAAAATCTGTTTAAAAGCGGATGTCTTCGAGCTAACAAAATCACAATCAGCGACCGTGTCCGCAGCCGTAGTCGCCGCACGGCCACCTGAGCTGCGCTGCCACTTTGCCGCGCAGTCTGAAGCACGGCAAAAGTGATGTGGCATGATGTGCGAATGGGTTAGCTGGACTGCACCCGGCACTTGCCATATGCTCGGCTGCCGTCGACTGCCCTCATGAGCAGCTTGCTTGCTTGCTGTTGTTGTTGTTGTTGTTGGCAAAGTCTGCGCTGGCCCAAAGGAAGTCGACAATATTCGCAATCAGTTGTAAATTTGTTTAACGTTGTTGTGAGCGTTTTTATAGAATTTATTGAATTTATTTTTATTTCATTATCCTGCCGTTATGTAAGAGTGAGGTTGTTAGAGTGTCTTTTTTTTTGTAAAGTTAGACCACACATACATTTTCATAACTGTATTTGCTATATTGGAAAATTTATTGAGTACCCATTCATTATAATGCATAGAAGTAGAATATGAAACAATTAAGGCGTGCACTTAGTCGTTTCTTGAAAATTCACTCCTGGAATTTTTTAAATAAAGAAAAGTGCCATTTTAAGAATCTTACAATATTTCTTTTTAATATTATGCATTTTAGACGCTGCTCCAATATAAATATTTTATATGAGTTTTTGAAATATATATTGCAATATAAACAACGTCAATAATACTGCAAGTATGTATGTGTGAAATTTTACTAAATTGAGGCGTTGCTATTGAAAGGGCATTGCAATATGTAAATAGTATTGTCGCCAAAAAATATTGCAGTATGTATATATGTATATTTGAATCGGTTATATTGGTATTGCAAAAATATTGCAGTATGTACTTTGAAACGGTTTGTTGCTCAACAGCAATATTTGATTGGTTTGATTTCTTTACTTAAAAAAATGAAATAATGAAAAATCGACAAAAAATTTAAAAGCATTTGAGCAAAAAGTTGAATCAGAAGAATCGCTTGATTAATTTTTGCAATATTTTGGGCACAAACTTTGAAAACATGGCTTCGAAAAAGCCGAGGTTTTAAGTTAGCTAATGACGTCATTCTTTCTGTAACATCCACAATTGTTTCAAGTAAAGACTGACCGAATATTTGGCTTCGACTTCCTCTTAAAAGTGATTAAGCGGCTTCGCCTTTGGCTGATTCGAATTGAACTATGTATTTGGCTTCGGCTTCGGCCAGAAATCGATGTACGGTGTTGCTGTTTAGTTCCTTTCGAGTGCTTCAAATAGATTCGTACATAAGTTCTTGTCATCGAAATTCTGCAAAACGAGCAATAAAGAATATTTGTTAAAGTCATGCAACTTATATGCTCCCTTAAAGTATATTGATACAATATCAACGACTTTTATACATATTAAGTTCAAATTATAGATGACTCAAAAAGCCTAATATCACAGAAGTAGCAGATGACAAAGTGATTTTTTACAAAATAACGATCGAATATCGTTTTTTGGTGTCAACCGAAGTTATATCTAGAGCTTTTATCTTTAAAATATTTATATTTAAAATGCTTACACGCCACTGTTTTTTGGTTTGCCCTGCAGATTGTGAAAAGAATGTGGAGGACATTGCAAATACCAATTCCTTTGAGTCGGCGACAAGTGGCTCAGTCTGTGGATCGGACCATCAAGTGCCCACATATTTAGGTGTTAGCAGCAACAACAATAACAACAACAATAACAACAATAGCAACAGCAGCGCCAATCACCGATTAACAGCCGACTACAGCAGCCCGCCAGCCAGTGATAAGAGCAGTTACCACTCGCCGTCAGTGCATCACAGCGGTAAGTGTTCCGTGTTCCCCAAGCATGCACGCTTCCGGACTTTCTTCTGCTATCTAGTACTATAAGGCTCTACCAATGCTGGGAGGGGGGATTTGCAAATGTGCAATTGTTGGGAAATTATTGAGCAGGAAACGCGCTGGGAAAGCGTTCACGAGCGACAAGAGGCTTTGGGGCATACAAGTGCGGGAAGCTGTGCGTGCGCGCTTGTCTATGTGTGGCAGTCGAAACCAGAAGTGGTTTTGGCCGCTCGCATCCGGCGTGTGTCAAAACGGCACTCGGACGGCGCAGCGCCAGTGGATTTATGCATTTCCAAATCGGCCGCGCTCGCTAATTTACGAGCAGTAATAATCACTGCTGTTAATTATCGCTGCGACTTTGTTTGGACAAACGATTAATTTTATTTTATTTCCAATTCTATTTATGCAAAGTTGGTTTGTCTGAAATTGAAACGGAAATTAAATTGAAAGTGGAAGAAGCGCGGCAGCTGAAATGGCGCCAGCGTGGGCTTAAATGTTTACATTTCGGGCTTTCGGAATACATATAAAAAAACAACAACCAACAACTAACAACAATAACAAAACATGCCAACATTTAATGATAGATGCTACAAATTGGAGTGCAGGCGTAGCTACTGCAGACTCCAGTTCCAGCTGCGAAGAATGCGTATATTAATGATGTACAAATTAGCGCGATCAGATACGCATTTGTATCTGCGCGATACGCCGTCTGCGCAAGTGTATTTAGCGTGGTGTTAACATGATGTAGTATGAGCATAAATTTATTAATTTTCACGTTCGCCTTAATTGAGCTCCGGCGACGTCCAAACGCCAGCACATTTTTTCATATTCAAATTCATGCTGTCGATTAATCTCGTATCTTTTGCATGGCCTGCGTGCGAGCGCGTGTAGTTGCGTCGCTCTGTTGACATTATAATAAATTAATTGAATTTACGCTCTTTGATGCATTCAGTATAATAATGTGCAGCGCTGCTCTGATATCAGCGGCCCCAGCGCAGACTCATCATCATCATCGTTGTGCTGCTCAACATGATCATCAATTGACTGACCGCAGCCACAAATCCAACGCGCTGAATAATCAACATTAATTTTGATCAAAATGCCCAAGTTTTAATCTCATGGCGACGCCAACGAAATGCGTGTGTGTATGTGTGTCTTTTAATTTGATTTAATTTTATTATGCATATGCGCGCTACCAACGCTACCAGCAGTTCCTCTCCCTCTCGCCCATACCTGCTTCCTTGCACTGTTTGTCGCGTCCCGACAGCCCGTATATAAACTCTAATACAAACAACCGCTGTTCGAACTGTCCACTGGTCTACACTACCACTACATACCCTCTATGCTATTGCTGCCACTCTCAGCGGTAGTTGCGGTGCTGCTGCTGGCGGTGGCTTTTTTAGTTAATTCATTTCGTTTGTCTTTTTGTCAGTCATTAATTTGCTGCATTTGCATATTATTGATGCTATTTGCATATGTTTCCATTATCTGGCCGTCGTCCACTTCTTCAACGTATCTTCAATGTTGTTTCTCATGTCTTGACCTCAGCGGGATTACATAGCGTGACGTGGTGTCTCCTTCTGCTTTGTTTAATGGTTTTCTTTGATTTCATGCGTTACACTGTGTATTTTCGCCAGCATTTTTAATTCCTGCTGGTCATTTATCCTTTTTTATGCCAAGCGCGCCTGACACTTGCACTCATGTAAAATGCTCCTTTTTGAAATTAGCCCAGGTGTTCTCATTATTCAGGCAGCTAGTAAAAGCGTTGCAAAGGTTTATGCAAATCGAAGGAACTCTTTGCATGGCCATTAATTGAGACATTTTTTTTGCACGGAAACATAATTTAAAAGTTTTGCAAGGCATTCACTGTAGTTATAAGGTGGAGCACTGACCAATGAGTTTGTGAAGTGACAATGAAATACAAATGCAGCTATTCCAATGCACGTGTATATAGAATTGTATATGTGCAATGCCCTTACATATAGTACAGTACAGTCAGTCAGTCTTTTAGTCAAGTTGGCTGTATAAAACCCAGATTTCTGTGTAGCCTGTGAACGCATAATTTACATAAAATATTTGAATTGGTTTCCCATATAGAGGAAACGTGTTCTCGAAAAATAACAAGTCTGCAAACTGGTTGTAAACTGAACTATCGTAAAATTTAGCGTTGTTGCTCCAGCACATCCTGGTGAACCGGCTCTTCAGGAACTCGTGTGCTACTAAAATGAAACACTTTCACTTTTTCCATTTGTTTGCAGTTGTGATTATTATTAAACCAATATAGTATTTTGATCCCTGAACGGAGTCACAATAGATCTTTCGATCGCAGTACGAGGCTCCTTCAGTTAACCAAGTAACAAGCTTAGTTACGAATTTCAATAGATGCATTTTTTAGAGCGCTAGATACTTTAATTACTTTTTCTAAATGCATTGAAAGGATTTATTTCTAAACTCAGAAGTTGGTATTTAGCTGCGAAAATCTCTGATTCTCGAAACTGTCGTAAACTTACATAAATTATATTTGCCATAATCCTTCAGAGATATTCGATGGGTTTTAATTCTGAGAGGCCAGTACAAAATTTGAATATTTTTTTCCTTAAATTGATTGCACCAATGTTACAACATTAGCTTATTTTTTTGACTAAAATATAATTTTTACATATATTTATGCGTGAATTAAGAGTGACTAAAGGGTCATGTGACAGTAAATATTGCTTCATATAAATAATTAGCTATTCAGACAAAATATTTATTTGGTAAAAAAGCAAAAAAGCGTTCTTGCAACATTTGGCCCAATAAAAAATACTCTTTTATAGTTGTATCTTTTTAAGCCAATGCCTTCTGCACGCGTGTTCATTAAACTGCAAAAAGCAGTTTCTTAAAAATATACAAATTGCAATTAATTATACGCAAGAATAAAACAAACGATTGAATAGAAAACGTCTTTCAAAGCTCTAAAGTCCAAAGCCAGCCAAAAGCGTAGTGTCATGAACAATGGTTGCTCCAGCGTTTCGCCAATATGTTGCTTGTTGGCAGTGTCTGCTACAATTTGTACTTTTCATTTCTTGCCTGAACGTCAGCCAAGCGCAAAAAGCCGAAAACGAATTTCGTCAGCATGCCTTTTCGGAAAAGCCAAACATACTGAGCAACGCACTGGATACAGCTACAAGGTAGCAGATACTTAGTCCATGGCTTTGTATGATTCTTCATTTGAAGCACCTCATTTAAGACATTTAAATTGCATAATTTAAAGAACTTCGCATACAACGTCCCTCACTTCGCTCGCCTTTCAAACCGCAGTTCAGTTTCAGTTCAAAGCGTTCACGGTGCTGCGCGTTCTGAGCAAACGAAATGAAAAATCCGAAACACAACAACAACAACAGCAGCAATAATGAAATTTACTATATATGCGTGTATATTCAGCCAAGCAGATTCAACCATTCACATTTGCGGCATTTAATGAAATATAATGTTTTGTTGTTGTTGTTGCTGTTGTTGTTTTAGTTGTGTTTGCTTTTATTGTTGTTATTATTGTTAGTCATCACCTTTTGTACATCCATCGTCAGGCATCGTCAGGGTCTTCTGCTGATTTGGTTGAAAGCGCAACTAGGCTAGTGTATCTAAGATACATATTTGCACGCAAAAAAAAACCAACAAAAAATACAAAAAACAAATCGCAAAAATTGGTTAATAGATATGAAGCGAACTTTGTTAATTGGTAGAAAGTAGAGTCTATAAAATGTTAAAGTCTGTCATGAAGAATGATGGCTTTTAAGATAGCAACTCGAGATTAACCAAACTTTGTTTTTATAAAAAGGTCAAAGGTTTTTGATGACTGAAACTGAAGTCGATGGTTCCGTTCAAAAGTGGCCTTAGTCTTAAAGTTTAATTGGTCAGTAGAATAGTTCAAAATTTTTTAATTCGCTAGAATAATTTCTGTGACCTATTCTAGACTTTTGGACTGCTTAGATCGATTTGCCTGAAATGTGCATGGCCTATAGATTTCGAAATGAACTATATACAAACTTAATATCTTTCTAAGTCGTCTTAGCCAAGTCTTTTGCTCAGTCTAAGTGTTGAAAGGAATTCTCTGCTAAGGGGAAGCTACTCGAGATACTTCATGCTTTGATCGTAGTTCCTCAAACTGTTAAGTTCCAATAGCACTTGGTTAAGTCAATCCCAATATCTCGATAATTGCAAGTTTTGTTGCTTTTCTGTTGGATCATGCAAATTGTGCTGCGGTATTCCCCAAGTGATTACTCAAGATTTTCCCGCTGTTAAATTCTTTCACGGTTCAACTGGTTCATAATTTTGTATGTTGTTGTATGTGCAAAAAGCATTCTTTTCCAGCACTTTTTAGCATTTTAATGGAACGCATGATGCGTAAAATGTTTGTCCAAGCTTGACGAATTGCTTTATTGTTGTTGGGTCATACTCGCTGCTCCGCCGGCTTTGATATGTATGTGTTTTGACGATGAGTAGCGAGTTGGGTAGCGAAGGAAACTGTCGCTTTGTAGCAGTACCAAGCTCTACTCACCGTCCACCATGTTAAATGAGGGGCTTACCTAGCTGGAAGTGACACTTGGAGCGCACGTTTCATTTGTCTGGGGCGGACAAATGACTCTTCAGGCAGCCGCCTAAGTCGTCGTTGCTCTGCTTAAAGCAGCTGCTCATGTGTGGTTGCCTACATTGGAAATTATGTCAGATGTGTCATCTTTGTCTGGAGTGCACACGAAGTTACTCGCGCACTTATGACATTTGTTACAGATTGTTGATTTTGAAAATGACAATGCCATTTTTGAGGTCAATTCACTTTTTAATGCATTTAGTGGCATGATGAAAAGATACGGAATTATTAAGGATTAGTTTCATTGCTATTCAAAAGTATTGAAATTAATTTGCTTATTTATATTGAGTTTTAGAAATTCTTATGAGAAAAGGGAAGAATTACCAAAGAGAACTGAAAAGGATCTTCAAAAGTCGTTTGGTTAAAAATATGAATATGCATAAAAATGGCAGCGGAACCTTAGTATAAAGTTTAAGGACTTTTTTTTATTTCCGTACACACTATATTTACAGTTAGAGATATAACTTAAGCAATGCAATGCGAAAATTGTCGGAATTACTTCCATATAGTCGGGGAGTTCACAGTTCCGTGCTATCTAGTGTGCTTTCCTTGCTGCCTGCTAAATTAAACCCACTTTGCCATCTGGCAACGTTTTTTGTTGTTGCTTTGCACGCAAACAAGAAATACCACTAGCTGAAAAAATTGACATGCGTTGGATCGTGTTTTTCTTTCGTCATAAGCTGGCATTTCTCATCATCTGTTTTATTCGCGAAAATTGAAACAGATTTTGAGCAAATTTTATTGAATTCTCAGAGAATAATCACACACTACTTCCATTTTGATGGAATATTGCTTTTTGCGAGAGTAATAAATCCTTAATAATCGCTTTAGAAAACACTTGTAATGCGATTGTGGCAAATTAAGAATGGTCCACGAAACAGGGGCGCTCAGAGTTTTATTTTACTATCGTGCTGAAGTTGCCAGATGGGAAATTTAGAAGGAAACTGTGAATACCCCAACTGTTTTTTAGAGCATGTAGAGCATGTGTTGTGCTCTCAAAGTTGTATAGCTTATTTATGTCTAAGTTAAAATCAAACTGCACCTTATAAAATATCCAAATATATCTACAAAAATGTCAAGAAAAAACAACGCTTCTTGTTAAGCTGATACGCTTTTTACTGAGATTTCAGCTTTCAAAGTATTCTTTTCATGCCTTTTAGATTCTTTGTGGAGTAGGAATCCATTTTGCTGTGTTTGTAAATACCTATATATTACCTTAGTAATGAATTTGGTGCTTACTATCATGCATCCTTACTTACATTTTATTACACAATTCTTGTTATCTCTTTCTTTGTTGCTTTATTCTCTATTCATAACTGAAGTGCAACATAACTTTGCTCGCCACTGTTTGTGGCAATTTTTTATTAACACATGCTTACATTACCCACACATGAGCATGCGCATATGTATGAGTAACTGTGTAGCAAAAGTCGGCCATTATCAATTTAAATCTCAGCCACCCACCCCACAAATTATAGGCTTGAAGTGAACAGCAGCGAATGCCACAAGCCTCGCCTTGAAGCTAATGTGCCTCTTGATTTAATACTCGGCAAATGCTTAACCCTCATGCTCGTAACCTGAAAATGTGAAACAAGAAAAAACAAACGTTTATTGCAAATTTCTTAAGGTCATAAAATGTAGTAAGTAGTAACTATTTCTTAATTTTTACTAGCTTCATTGTTTCGCTGCGGCCCCTCTGTTAAGTTTCCCCCAGCTGCACAGCAACATTGTGTGTCGACTGCTTGCAGTGTTGGTGGGGGGAGAGCTGTAAACTGGAGGCGCATACCATATTATTAACGCATTTAGCAGAATTTAATGTAGCTGCTTCGTTGCTGCAAAGTAGTACGTATAAAATTAATCATTCACACCAGCCGGGCAAATCGGCAAATACACCGACAGACTGTCCGAAAGAGTCGGGCAGAGTCGGCCTGTAACACCCGCAACGCCATCGCCGACCCGCGCCGCTTTAAAGACGCCTGATGCCAACACTTAACAGAGCCTTCAAGCCAAAAATCGCGCTGTAACTAATTAACATACAAATTTCGCATCGCTCCGCTGGTCAGCAACACTGCAAGCCGCGGCCTCAGCGCAATGCCGCTGACGCAGTGGTGCAGCTGTAGTCGAAGCCGCCTTGCCCAGCTCGCAGCCCTCAGCTTAGAATCCCAATAGGCAAATGTGTAAAATTGTTTAATGCCAGTGTGCTGATATGCTTCAACTGAAACTGAAACAAAAACACCAACAAAAACAAAGACTGAAAAAACCAAAGCTTGGCGTAATGCCATTGTTTTTTGAGCGCTTGTTTTTGTTGTTGCTTTTTATTTCAGTTTAATTTATTACCATATTCAGTTGATTCTGAAACGGTCTCCAGCCCGAGCGCTGCGCTGGTTCACATCCACCCGCCAACGCCGCTAGCGTTACCTTTTCACTGGCTCTCTCGCGCTCCTTTTCGCCGGCTCAGCTCGCCGATTCTGATAAATCGTAAAATATAATGGAAATGCCCCCTACACTTTTTCAGCAGCTTCGTGTTTTGTACGTTTTTGACGCGCGAGCGATTGTAAATTAAAAACGTACAAATTCAAATTTTCAGTTCCAGCCAACGCGCCGATTTCAGATACACTGCCGCGCGGCGATATCGCTCAGATACGCGCTATAATATATTGTGCTATAGCAGAGCTAAGCAGCGGCCTGGCTGGCGCACTGACGGACTACATGAAAGCCTCGTATATGGATATATGACTTACTTCGTTTATAAATTCGTACCTACACACACACACAACAATGTGCTCACACACATACACATACATTTATATGTAGTATAAATTTACGCCATAGAAAAGCGTTACGGTTGAGCTCATTTAAAACAAAGAACACTAAAGAACAACATCAACGATTTCGAAATGTAATAAAACAACAACTACAACAGGCACAACAATCAAAGTAACAATAACAAATTTCACATTTGTGTCGAGTAACCCACTATAAAGAGTTTGATTTAAAAAAAAAACCTTTTTTCGTTGAATGCACAATTTCTGTGTCTCGATCGCTGAGTTTCATTCTGTCACTTGGAATGAATTATATCTACTTTTAAAGCTCAGTTCTGTAGCTCAACGTAAATGTGTTGCTTGTATTTTGTGCAATTGTTTTTTATAATCCAATCACTCCGATTCAAAGAAAATGTTGCTATGTTTTCGAAAGTATTTGACTAAGCTGATTGTTGAGTTGCAATGACGTGATCCAGCTTCTGGTTAGTATGTTGGAAATTCCTGACGATTAGTTTCTGGGAAAAAAATTTCTAAAGTTCTCAAAAGAGCAGAGCCATGAGCTTTGCAAATGGTGAATAGTTTTATTGAATTAGAAATCAATTGCAAGTAAAGTGAGTGGCATTATCAACGTTATATAAATGCTCAATATTGAAGAAATCATCATATATCGTCGAATATAAAAGCAGTTCGCTTATGTCGGTTGCAATTTCAATTCCTATGAATTCTACTGACGCTTTTGAACTGAGATTTCATTTTCGCTTCATAATTGTAAGTTAAAACAAAAGGAATCATTTGATGCTTCGTTTAGAGATAGACTTATTCTGTTAGCTCAGTTATTCATAAGCAGATTTCAAACATATTTGTACCATGTGCATTAACCCTAAGGAGTTATAAATAGAGCCCGAACGAACGCTCGGTCTCGGTTTCGGTTACCGAACAGTTCGGCCAAAAGGTTCGGGTTCGGTCTCGGCTACAAAAGGCTGAGTATTTAGTCGAACAGTTGAGAAAAAGATTGTATAGTTTTAAACAAAATTTAAATTTTTTAATAATACTTTTTATTGATTTTTCATAAATCAGATGCTTAATGTATGTAGGTATTTATACCTCAAATGAATTGTTTTCTATAATAAAATGTATTTTTTCCTAAAAATGTATAAATTTTTTTTCATTAAAATTCTTCTTCTCTTTATGCATATATACTCGAAAGGTTCGGTCTCGGTTTCGGTTTCGGCCGAACATTAAAAAAAGGCCGAAGTTCGGTATCGGTCTCGGCCAAAATTTCGGGTTCGATTATAAACTTTCGAGCAATAATTGCCAATTGCAGACTAATTTCGAAGAACTTTGAATTGCAGAAATTTTACATTTCAATGGAAATTTGTATTTTGTTTGCTCAGCATCGAACAAAAAGAGCAAACCTCAGTAAGTGAAGTTTCGAAGTAAAACCAAATTCTATTAATTCAATCTGATATTAAGAAGAGAATTTTAGGCAGAGTTCAACGTGACCTTGCCATTTTAATGTGCCGATAATTTACATATGTGTATCTTCGGTGAGCTGCTATTGACGCAGGCAAGACGGTCATCGTATGCAACTAAGATAGGACAGCTTTAAATGCTGAAAGCCCAAAATTATGTGGCAACGCACAAATCAGCTCGCACGCAGCTTCGTAGCAAAAATTAAGCTGAATTACGACCATTGCCACACATTCGCATACATATTTATTACACATCGAGAAGCCTGTGTGAATGCGCAAGCAAGCAGATACAGGCGCACACAGATACATGCTATGCCAATACAAATATACAACATCCGGTCAAAGAACTGAATGAAGCGCAACACACCGCAAAGAGCCGAGCCGACTCAAGTCGAGTCGAGGCAAGTGGAGCCGCTCTGAGCTGAGTGGCGCTGAGCAGTCTTGGATTTAGAAGCGGTACTTGTACTAAAATGTTACTTCATCACATTTCATGTAAATAGCGAGTAGTAGTAGGAGCGGGTAAAGCAACGAGTTGTGGAAAGTTAAAGGTAGACAGAAATGCCGAAACGGCAGAAAAAACCATACGAAACGACAACTGTTGACCGGATGTGAAGCGTTTTTTTTTTAATTTGTAGGTTTTTTCTTACAACGTAGCTGTACCATAATTATTAAAAACTAATATGTAAGCTGGAAAAGATCAGCGGCGCAGAGATCTACTTCAAAAAAGCAGAGAGCTTTGAATAATGAATGAATCCGGCGGCTGCCTGCGTGCGAGCGTGCGTGCGAAATGCCGGCCTGAGCTGAGCTTGTTGGGGTAATGCGAAATCGATTTCGGCATGAGTCATAGATACACTCGAAGAAATTTCAGTTTTTCAACAATAAGTCGGCTGTTGATTTGTAGCTTTTTAAGTGCGATATTCATAGTGAAACCGTTGATCGAACCTCTTTTGAAATTATCTAAGCTCATTAGAGCTCATTTCTACAGCATAGCTTGTTTTTATAACTTACACTAGCTGTCCCGGCAAACGTTGTTCTGCCTAAAATAATTATTTTATTCTAAGATTTGTTTGAAAGTATATCAATTATGGTAGGAATTTTTTTAAAAATATGAAAATTATGCACAGGAAGAATACGTTTTCGTGAATATTTCCACCTCGACAACAGCTATCGGGTTCAAATTTTGTCGACCACTTTCTGTCAACTTTATTATTATATGGTGTGAATCTGAGCCAAATCGGTCCATAAATAAGAATTTTCGAACAACCGCCACCGTGGCAACACTTAGGAAGGTCTAACATGAAAACAAACCATTCAGAGCACCACACGAACATATGTTGTGAGTAGAAGGTCGATCGCTTCTGTGGTTCAGCCGTGATGCTGCGACATACATACGCACAAACGTTTTTATATATGTATTAAGATATGTATATTATTATTGTTGTTTTTGTATTAGCGACAAAAACTTGTTAAATGTAGTTTTTTGAGCTAGATGAATTATTATTATTGTTCGTGAAAAAATTTACTGAGGAAATTTTAAATTGCCGATATGAAAGCAGGCAGATGCTGTACGGATAAAACCCGTTCAATTAAAACTTCTTTTTGATTAATCATTTCAGGTTTTTTTTTTTTAGTAGGTGGAAAGCGCTCGAAAATCTCGTGTAGTGCGGGGCCCGAACCCGCTAAAACCACCTCATGTCCGTACGGATGTATTTCATGTACAAGAGACATATGTATGTGTGCCAAATATATTTGTCATTATTTAATGCTGCATATTTAACCGCCTTGTATCACATTTCCCTTTCGATCGAAATAATAATTTTAAGTAGAAATGCGTTCTACATTAAATTCCATCGAAAGTCAAATGTGGAATATGTTTGATGATTAAAAAAAAATGTGAATAATTTAAAGAAAATATAAGCTCAGCACTTATGTATGTACATATGTGGAATTGCTAAGGGTTAAGTCGAATTTTTTTAGTGTATTTCCGTTATGCATTCAAATAAGATCTTCAAAAGAAATTATCTTTGATTGGCATGAGAAAATTTCATGTTGACTTAAGGTTTAATTAATGCACAACATCGATCATACACCTTGGAATATTTTGATTCCTTGCAAAAACTTTGCAACTACAATTAGTATAAAAATTAATCCAGAAGACATTTATAGACTTGTAGATCAAATTTTGCACAAAAGAGCAATAACATTTAATTTCGAATTTTTTTCAAAATGTGACAAAGCCAGACCTAAGACACAGACTATTGCGTCAATTGTTATATATATATAAATTTCAATTATTACAATAAATTACATTTACGAAAGCAATCAACCCTAATTAGCTGCAAATGTTTATCGCTGGAATATTGCTACTGAAAAAATTGTCTTCATAATAAATATGCACAACTCTCGTCCATTTGTTGGAGCTGCTGCCATATCACCTGCTTGCCAGCATTTCAAGCGTTCCGTAATTTCATTCACTTCATTTGATTTTGCGTATCTTTTGAATTTGAAATTGCTGCCAGCAGCGAGCAGCAACAGGCCACTCCGTTGCCGGTTGCCCGTTACCCTCGACAACATCTTCATTATTAGGTTATGTTGCTTTGTAATGGAAAATCTTTACCGCGCGTTGTCCTGGCTGTTGTTGTTGTTGTGGTTGCTGCTGTTGCCGCCGCTGAGATCTCTCTTCGCAAATATGCTCTGCCACATGCCGCAATTCGCAATCCACCGGGGATGTGTTGCTATTTGGCTGTCAGTGTTTTTAATTTCCGCCTATATTTCCGATTTTTGTTTTTTGCGCTTCCTTTGGCGTTGCCACTCCCGTTGCCACTCGGCAAATGCAATTTTCCTCAAGCGCAAATTGCACTTTTATCCATTGGGGTTAACCGTGAAGAGTTTGTCTATTTTCTTTTTTGAGGAATTTATTTTACGAATATTTGTATTTTGCATGGGGGAATCTAATGCCGGCGCCCACAATCTTAATTGCAATTTTATGGCAAGTTAATTGAATTGTGTGAAATTTGGTTATCAATAGAGAAAAAGTAGAAGTGGTGTAAATATTTCCATTAAAGCGTAGCAGTTAATCTTAAAATACACAAGTTAAATTTTGTATGTAAGCTGAATGCTTCGATATGCTTTCGATATTCCAGAATTCTGCATCCTTTGGAGAGAATTTATCGTTCTTTCGACTTACATATCAGTTCAAATCGGTTTGTCATTAACCGAAATCAGTTCAGCGTAACCAAATGCCTAACATGCAGAGCAAACTTATTTTCTACATTCGTGTGATTCGTATAAAATATTTTCGTCAAAGTCTAAAAAAATGTACTTGGCTGGTTCGGACTAAAGCTAAACTGTGTCTGACTCTTTTATTACCTCCCAATTCATAAAACGTTTTTCTAAAATTTAAAATTGTTTTTACTTTTCTAAAAAATTTATAAAAATGTTTACGATATGAAATTTTAAAAGCAGCAGCTTGTGAAGCGGCCTACATAAAATTGCTCTTGCCGTTAGACTATTTATGTCATACTACCAATAGTTCTATTTATATTTTAGATAAATAATATGATCGATATTGCGCCTTTTTATAAATCAGACTACATTTAAATTGAGTCGTTTTGCAGTTCTTTCGCATACTTATTCTAGCTACGAATTCGTAACAAGGTTCAGCGGCTACTTTATATTACATGTAAAATTTATTAAATTTCTCAAATCTTTGTCTTATCAAAGAACATAGCCAAACTATTTCTTACAGTCGGACAGCACAATCCAAAAAGTGCCCAACCCTCTTCTTAATATTTTTGTATTTTTATACCCTACACCTATGGCAATAGGGTATAATAACTTTGTGCCAAAATTGTAACGCATTAAAGGAGCCTTCCTAGGTATAGACATAAGTATATAGAAATGATCAGAAACACTTTCTCTTTTGATTTCCGGTTGTCCGTCTGTCCGTCTGTCTGTCTGTCCGTCTGTCTGCGTGTCCGGAAAAAAAAGAAAGAAAGAGTTGTCCGATTTGGACCAAATTTGGTACACTATCACTGTAAACCTCGGGTTAGGTAAAGTGTTAAAATTAATTAAATCTGTTCAAGGACACGCCTACAATGGGCCCGTAAGTCCCACTACCTCGGGATTTTTTCAGTAAAATGGCTTTAATTTGTTTAATTACTCATTTAATGCAATGATTTTTGGAATTTAAGGTGAGGTGTGGGTCTTCTAGGACATAACAAAAAATGGGCGTGGTCCGCCCACTATATAGGGGGAAAATTTTTTTCGGTAGAATGGCTCTCAATTGAGTATTTATGAGTTTACATAAATGAAATTTCGTTCTTAAGTTCAGATATCGGCTCTACATGCCGTATAAAATAATGGGCGTGGTCCGCCCACTATATAGGCGGTAAGTTGAAAATCCTCGTAACTCCCATAATATATACCCCAGAGCGTCCAGATTTGGTTACTTCGTTCCTGGTATGAATACCTTTCAATTCTCCAGAAATGGGCGTGGTCCGCCCACCTTGGGGACTGTAAAATAAATATGCCGATAACATCTGTTGTACACCTGCCAGAGCATCAATATCTGGCATGTATAGTCCTATTAGGTATATTTTGTAGTCTGCCAAAAATGTAGATTGTACATCAAATGCACCCACAATTTCAGTGAATTATCACCCCACTTGGGAACATGGTGTAGGGTATTACTCTGTCGGTGAAACCCGACTGATACTTCCTTACTTGTTATAAATTGTTTCAAAAGTGCCTATGTGATATTTACGTAAGCGATTTTCAAGCCAAGTCATATTATCTCTGCGTCAGCCAACAAGTGTACTCAAGGTGAACAAATAGAAGAGAGCCTGGGAATCTGTGGAATCAAGAGCAACCGAACCCGCACACTTGACAGGCAAACAACGAAATTATGCGGAATCAGGATATGTGCGAGGAAATGCAATAAGCGGGTGCAATGAGCAGGCAAAATATAGTTGTACTCACTAACCGTTCTGCTACCCTTGTGCAACCCAGCACAGGGTGGCATGCAACAGCGGCACCCTCACCCTCACGCTCACCATGAACCGCACAACCGCACTGGCGCCCGCATCTGCCAGCAGCGCCAATTGAAATGCCTGCACAAGTCGCCTTCGCCTCTGTCAAGTCGAGTGATTACAATCTGAGCGCGACTGCTGCGGAATGTTAAGTTCCTTTGCTGAGCTGGAGCAAGTGTCCTGGCTATGAAACGCGTTCGCAGCAAAAACAAGAGGCACCACCAACACCAGCACCAACACCACCATCGTCACCAACATAATTTGTATATCTGCAAGTGTCAACGAGAACGGCGACAACAACCTTTTATTTTTATTGAAATGATATAATTTTGTTGTTGCCTGTTTTTCACCTGTGTTTACACGCGCTGCTTTTTGTTGTTGTTGCTTTTGTTGTTGCCAACCGACAAGAGCGTGAGAAAATTCTCATTTTTATAGGCAAACAAAAGAACCGTAGTTTTTGTTGTTGTTTGTTGCGCTGTTTTTTCTGAAATTTGGTGAAAATTGTTTAAAAATTAAGCAAGGGAAAAAAAAGATCAGCACAAATTGATTCGAAACGAAAAAGCACAAAAAGCAAACAAAAGGCAAAGCGTTCATTAAAAGTGGCTCTGTGGGCAAAATGCAAAGTGAGTGGCCACCCGCCCCCCTTTTACCCTGCCTAGCTAGCCTGCCTTTCCATTACAACGCGTTCGAGGTAAAAAGTGCATTTCGTGGATTTGGCCAAGTGGGAAAAGATGCTTATCGAGCGAGTGATTGCTGTTTTTGTTAGTTGGTTGTTGTTGTGGTTGTTGTTGTTACTTTGCGGTTCTACACTTTTGAAAAAGGTTCTTTCAGTTTATTCCCATTTCATTCTCAACTCAACGCATTTTATTTGATTTAATTCTCGCCTCGACGCTCGGTTTGGCTTTTGTTGGCTTCATTCTTTCTCCGCTCCGCTCGGCGACGCTGTTTGGCCTGTTTCCATTGTTTTACATTTTTCAGTTTGTGGTTTCGAATTTGTCGTTTCTTCCTCTTCCTCTTGCACTCTCTCTTAACCCCCCTTCCTGAGCATCTTTGCTATATGCCAATGTGTAAATATATTAAAATTTTCAGCTTGAAATGAATTTGCTTAGCCTCTGCCGTCCTGCAGCGCGCTCGGCGCTGCTTTTGAAGTCTGTGCTAACAAGAGCCGCTCCACGTCACTCCATGCCGCGCAGGCGCGCACCTTTTTTTACACTTTTTTGTGCACTTTTTCATTTCTGTGCCTTTGCCATTTCAAATATTTAGTCTTAATAGATAAGCTTTGTAGAGCGCCTTTTGAAGGATGAAGTGAACAGAGGCCAGTGGCGGCGAAAATTTGGCACCACTTTCAAAAACATTTGAAAATATATTTAAATGAAACTGATGCTAAATTTTTGAATCTGAATAGAATCTGAAATTGCGACCTATGGAAATGAATTGGTTTGCAAATTCTAATATTAAAAATATAATAAATTCACAATTTCTCAATTTGAATATCGATGCTTTGAGCCAAATAATCAAGAGTGGTTATTCGAATATAAAATGTGATAATTTTACGATCTGTAATCAAATTACATAATTATGTATGAAAGAATTGTTTTATTGAAAAACACATAGAAGTTTAAAATTGTATGAGAAATAATAAGGGTAAATTGCTTTTACTTAGCCTCTGCCATTGAAAACATTTTTGCAGTCGATATAAGAATCCTTTGCCTTACAAGCAATTTAAAAATCGTAATGCCTAATTTGAAATGTTCCACTCGAGAGCATGCATGTGTATGAGTTCGTGCTCTACGCTTTTCCACAGATATATACAAAAATATATATTTATCTCCCACGCAATTATCAGTTCGTAATTGACTTCGTAACAAAGTGCAAAGGACTCTCTCTCTCTCTCTCCCTTTGTCTGTTGCTGCAAGAGGTCCTTGCAGTGGCTCGCCGTATGATGAAACTGCATATTAGTGTGCAGTGTTGCATAACCTTTGGCCCCTGTTATTCTCGTTGTTGTTTTTGTGTAATGCATGAAAAGTGCAAGTACTTTGCGTGGGAACATAATTTTGATGCGAGGGTGCACAAAAGGATAATTGCATTTCTCGCTGTTGTTCATTTCAAGGTGCTGCGCGTTAATATGAAAAACGCATAAAACTATTAAAAAGTAATTGGAAATGAAATTAATGAGCTATGAACTTAATGAATGTGCAACGTATTGGAAAAAGTATATTGGAAATTGCTAATATTTCGATCAATTATGATAGTTTAAAATTTGTACACCTAAAAGGGGTTGCCGCTAGAATTTCGTTGCCAACGTTTGTTGGTTTTCTCCAATTAATATTTTTAGTTTAAAAGCAGTAGAGCACAGCTGCTGCTAAAAATTTTATATAAACCAGATTGTTCATGAAAGTTTTCTTGAACTTGAAGCTCATAATATTATAGTGTCATATTTAAAATTTATATTAAATAAAAAAAATTTAAATTAACAAGCTTTTTCATAAAATTTGTATTCTTTTTATTGATTGGGCGCTAACAACCCTTTACCGGGTCACGACCTGACGTAATTTGTAATAGATTTGAAAATCCCTGTAAACCTTTCCAAGGCGTTTGCTTTGAAATCATTTTTTTTTCTCTTAGTCATAAGTACTAAATATACACGATATCGACTAATAGCGCTATTCTGGCGACTGATATTCTTTGCTATTCATGCATATTTCTTTCCATATAAAATGCTACATTTCAAATTTCCATCAGCTGTGACTGTAACGCCAGAATAGGCTCGTAAGCATATGTATAAAAATTCGAATGACTTTTTAAATGGTCAACAGTTTTTTCCATTTATTGTTACGCCACTGCTGCCTGCCTTTTTCGAGCCACTCACTTCACTTGCAAATTTCCTTGAAGTGCTCTTCGTGCTGCTGTCATCAATGCGTACGTTTACAACAAGTACAAGTGGGATTACAATTAAAATCGCCAAAAGAAAAACATTTCAAAGCCAACGCGCTCAACTGTCTGTCAGTCCCTCTTCACTGATGTTCCGGCATTCATTCCATCGTTCATGTGAAAATTCATTCATAAAATAACCAAATAATGCCATAAAATTGCCGAAAGGTTTTTTTATTGGCGCATCCCGAAATCTCTTCAGTTTTGGGCTAAACAAAGGCGCAGCGGGTTAATGGAAGCCAGTGCAAATTCAAAAGCCTGGCAAATGCAGAAATGCACAATTGCTCCGGAGGGAACACAATGCCAACAAAAATGAAAAGAACAACAAGCAAATGAGAAAATCACATCCGGTTATGCGACTTCCCTCAGTTCCGAGTGAGCGGCAGCTTGCACCGGCAATGCAGCTCTTGTCGTTCGGATCCGAACAGTGCGTCCAGAGCCGTATGTCTGACTTAGTGGCCTTAGTGGCACTCTCACTCGTATATGTATATGCAGATGGCTAGATACACCGAGGTATATTGCATGAAATCGAAACCCAAAAAGGAAGAAAGCAACGCCCGCACAAGAAAATTAGGTACCTAAACAGAAAAAAACCTAAGAGCCAGCGAGTCAGCGATCCATCGGAACAGCAGGTACACATGCGCGCGCTGGCATATCTAATATCTTGTATCTGAGGAAAATAACCTCAAACACAAGCAACCGTTGTCTACCTCATGTCCTTCTCATAAATGCAAGCGCAGGAATTTCGTTACGGCAGAGCGAAGACGTAAAAAAAATTCTCACAGGATATGCGCAGGCCAGCGACGGCACCAAAATCGGAACTCGGAAATGCGTGTGTGTGTGTGCGTGTGTGTGTGTGATTGTGAGCATGCGGCTTGCGGGAACGGCGAGCAGGCAAAGTGCACAATCTCTCAGGACGCACATTAGTGCCCAGGGCAACGCAGCAACAACAACAGTAGCAACAAAAAATGCGAGTAGGGGAGTAAGCCGGCGAGGGCAAAAAAAAAGTGAGCAGCGCACAACTGTTGTTGTCTGCCAGAGTGCCAGTCAGCCGTGCACATGTGTTGCCCGCCCGTTGCCTGGGCGATAGTTGGACAGGTGCAGCAACAGCAGCAGCGCTACCAGCACTGCGACTGCTGCTGCCTCAATTCATTTGCGCTTAGCTGCTTCGGTCCCTGCATGCGGCACATTTAAACGCACTTTCGCGCAGTGGGAACAAATGAACCATTTAACTCGATCGCCGTCCACAGTTCGTAGTGGTGGCTCCCTTCTGTGTTGTTGATGCTGTTGCTGGTGTTGTGTCTGCTGTGCTGTCGGTCTCTGTGCTCTCTTGCTGTTTATCTGTTTATTTGCCCGTCGTTAACCATGAACTTGGTAATATTTACTATTTTAACATGGTGCGGCAATTTTTTCCTCAAAGAGAACAACTGTTATTGTACCGTTGGCTTGAAAAATGCTTCAAGCATATTCTTTATAGTTTTTGTGAAGAAATCTATCTTAAAATTATTGTGCATTTTGCAGAATCTATTGAAAATTCGTCTGGAATCGTAACATCACTTGCTTTCCTAACCGGATATAACAAATTGCCATCGCGTAAGAACCGACCACACACTCATAATTGCGAATCCTAAAGTGTGCTGTTCGGAATATGCATGATATTTTTATGAAAGCAACCAATAACAAGCACGTTTATTGAAAATACATATATGATTTTACTGAAAACTAGATTTAGTAATTTCAAAAAATCACAGTAATGTAAAGATTTTGACTTTTCTAGCCTGATATTCTGGCAACGCTAAACTCTTTGGGTTGACATGCCACAACGTGTGATCATTTCAAAATATATTACTAGATTTAGGTTAGGTTATGCGAGCTTTTGGGTTCTTAGCGATGCCAGTTACAGCTCCGTTTAGGAATGGTCAAAGTAGTGATCTGTCAGAATTTGGGTGTATTTCACAAATTTCCAAAGAGGTTTGATACCTAGCTTCAAGATCTGTTCGGGCCCTGAAAAGACAGGCGCTCCGAAACAAGTCAGACGAGTTCTAGCGATGGCGGGGCAGGAGCACAGTATGAAAAAAAATATAGCTTTAAAAGGTATATATTATATATGTATGTATGTACATATATCTATGATAACAAATCTACATATTTTGTTTTGCACAAGGAGAGAATTTCGCTTCTCGGTAAGAATAAGACCCTGCAATTCGGGCAAGCTGGTTAGGTACATACATATGTATGTCTAAATTATCTGCAGTATAGATGGAGCTTTAAAGTTTACTTTTCAGTTGTATTGCTTGGTTTCTATATTTATCTTTTTATCATTTTTGCTAAAAAAATTTTAAGTTGCTTTTGAAAACTGCTAGTATTTGATTTTTAACTATTTTATCTGTAATAACGTTTTAGCATATTTTGCCGTCTTACCACTCTACGATATCTTTTTATACGAGCATAATAAAGTGCATATGCATGTATGCATGTGTGTATGTATGTATGTATTTAAGCATGTTTGTAGGTACGATCGAGATATTCTTACAGCGCGCTACTACTATTATTGTTGTTATTACTTACGATATCTGGTTTCATTTCCGCTCCGAATTGCTTGCTACGATCAACAAACACTAACAACAACAACAACAACAGCAGACAAATAAAGCGAAATAATAATCATATGAAACGTTTTAATGCAGTGTTTGGTAAATAGAATCTGCACGAGATCGGAAGACAATAACCGGAGAAGGCAGACAGGCGGACGGACAGATAAACTCGATAAGACAAGTCAAGCAGCAACAGCAGCAGCATTTGTTTATAGTACGTCACTCAATTTAAACACGCACACATATACACACACATGCACACGTATAGTGAGTGAGCGAGTGTGGAAATAGCAACCTCTGCTGTTTATGCGCAAGGAATTTCATTCATAAAACGCCAGCAGAGATTGGCAAAAAAAAGGAAAAAAATAGATAATTGCAAGCAGGAAGCGGGATCGCGAGGGAAAACGATATATGTATGTATCTAAGCCAGGCGCCCCCTACGTGTGCGTTCAGATATCTTAATGGCATTGCGTTGCTAAGGAATTGAATGCGAGGAATTGCAAGCATTTTGTATGAAAAATTAGAAAAAAACTTAAATAAAAGCATAACAAGTAAGGAAGCAATCAGTCGGGTTTCACCGACAGAGTAATACCCTACACCATGTTCCCAAGTAGGGTGATAATTCACTGAAATTGTGGGCGTATTTGATTTACAACCTACATAGTGGGCGGACCACGCCCATTTTTGGCAGACTACAAGATATACCTAATAGGACTATACATGCCAAATATTAATGCTCTGACAGGTGTACACCAGATGTTATCGGCATATTTATTTTACTGCCCCCATGGTGGGCGGACCACGCCCATTTCTGGAGAATTAAAAGATATTCCTACCAGGAACGAAGTAACCAAATCGGGACTCTCTGGTATATATATTATGGAAGTTAAGAGGATTTTATGTTTATCGCCTATATAGTGGGCGGACCACGCCCATTTTCTTGTATGGCATCTAAGACCTATATATAAACTTGGGAACCGAATTTCATTCATTTATATTCGTAACTAGTCAATTGGGAGCCATTTTACCGAAAAAATTTTGCCGGCTATATAGTGGGCGGACCACGCCCATTTTTTCCTGAGATATAGAAGAGCTACCTCTTAACTTGAATACCAAGTATTATTCTTTTCCATGAGTAATTACACAAATTATAGCCATTTTACCGAAAAAAATCCGAGGTAGTGGGACTTAAAGACCCGTTGTGGGCGTGTCCTTCGGGTAATTTGAATAATTTTAACACTTTACCTAACCCGAGGTTCACTGTAACTGTGTACCAAATTTGGTCCAAATCGGACAACTCCTTCTTTCTTTTTTTTGCGTACACGCAGACAGACAGACAGACGGACGGACAGACGGACAGACGGACAACCGGAAATGAAAAGAGAAAGTGTTTCTGATCATTTCTATATACTTATGTCTATACATAGGAAGGCTCCTTTAATGCGTTACAATTTTGGCACAAAGTTATTATACCCTATTACCATAGGTGTAGGGTATAAAAACCAAGCACAGTGCCAATATATTGGTGTGTGTGTGTTTGTGTGTGTGTGTGTTTGATAACATGCCTACCTACTTTTATATATAGTAATTTCTTTCTCTTCTGGCCGCTTTAATCATGCTCACACTTTATGGTTTCCTTCCGTTTTTGATTTTTTTTTTCCAATAGCAGACAACAACTGCAACAAGAGGAACATATAACAGTTGTTGTTGTTGGTTTTAGCATGCTTATTTTCTAACAGGTTCTTTGTTGTTGCTTGTTCTTCGACGCTTTGCATTTATGCAATCCTGATACTGAGTTGGAGTTTGAGTCAGTGTGCTGTTCTCCAATTTATATGCGTCACGTGCATCCCATCAATGCATTGACATCCGATTTACATTATCGATTGCCACAGGCTGCAGACACCAATACACATACACACACACACACACGTACTTGCATGCACGTGCACATACGTTAGCTGTAACTCGCGCCATTGAAGAAACACCGGAAGTTCATATTAAATTATTTGAAAACTGGCAGCGGCAGTGGCAGCAGCGTAGACAGCTCCGCGCTCCTTGCATAGCTCCAGCCAGCGACAACTGCAAGCGAGCTGCGCATGCGCACACGCCATTGTTCGTCAGCGCAGAGCTAGTTTAGAATCATGTACTATAAGCGAGCAGCAGCACGAGTAGGCGTAGGCGTAGAAGAGCAAGGAGTGGCAGCATCCCATTCTGCTGCTAGAAAGGATCAAATGTTGTAGTGTGCCCACGTGTTGTCTGTTTCCTGTCTGTCTGTCTGTTCGTTCGAGTATTGCTTACTTTTCCTTTGATATAGACTTCATAAAGAAATGCAATTTCTATTATTTCCATTGTGTAGCTGAGAGCCAAGTGTGCACTTTAAGTATTGAATTTGCTTCTGTTCCTTAAAGAATATTGTTTAATGTGTGCTGCTGCTGTAGATACTCTCGATCAATGGTACGCAGACTGCGAGTCTGCTGCTTATCTGCGGCCCGCTGAAGTAGGAACACAAAAAATATTGATATTTTATATGTAGTTTTTTAAATAGTTAAATTCTTTCCCATTTATGACTGAATATATGCCTTCTTCAAAAGAAATCATTATTTTGAATTGATGCTGGAATTTTTGTTATGAAATACTTTGAATTCAACAGTTCAAAGTAATCGATACCTTTTCCTCGACACTTTATTTTAATGCTTGCATTTTTTATTATGTTGCTTACTGAAGTTTTTCCTTGGCTTATATATCGAATCTATTTTCATTTAAATAATTCTATATACCTTTTAATTTACTGTATATTATATTTATGTTAAGTGTTTTCTATAAAAAGTTAAAAGAATTCAAATTTTTTTTAAATAAATGCATACAAAAGCAAAATTGTTCAGTGGAGCCAAAACTGCTACTTCAAAAAAGATTAGTAAATTAGAAATTAATTAAAATGGATTATCACAAGCGCTTTTTCCCTAAGAAATTAATATCATAGTTGGCAGTTAGATTAGTGAAGGGTTGGCCATCAAAAACTTCCATATATTTTTATACTACAAGAAAGAAAAGAATATTTCTATACTTCTGGAATAAATGCTAAACAGGCTTCAGATCATGTCCCTAAAGAAATCCTTCTTCCAATATTTATCTTGATTTAAATAAAACAACTTTGCAATGGTCGTTCTGATTTGCTCATCACTGCTACAAACGTCAGCCATCTTTGCTGTTATTCCGCGCCATAGTCAAGCCTCTGCCTCTGCGGCATCTTGGTTGCACAATTGGAACGAGACTTGAGATCAGCCGGAAACCCTTTTCCACTCGGCGCGCTGTCAACAACAAGAAAACAAAAAAAAAGATATCCTTTGTCATTGCCTCACCTCCTTGCGTTGCTTTGTGCTGGCGAAAAACAGCTGTTCTCTGTTCGCTGCTGGCGGTGTGGCTGCAGCCTCGTTGGCGTGTAATGAGCCTAGAGGCGCTTCCTTACGGGCAACTCCTACTTTTTGTCTCGTACCATAATAATTGCCGCAAACGCGTTATTCCATTAAATTGTAATCCTTTTTAGAGTCTTTCACATCACACGCGCTCTTTCTTGCTTTAGCGCTCAGTTTGCAGAAAAAGGATATACGCGCATGCGAGTGTGAAATTGTGCGCAAGTGTGTGTGTGTGTGTGATCTTTTGTCAATGGCAATTTCGAGCCAGTTTTAATTGAAGCCTTTGAGCCGGCTGCGACTGCGGCTTGCTGTGGAAAGGTGAGGAGCGTAGAAGTGAGGAGTGCATGCAACAAGCTGTCGCTTCGCTTGTGGCAGGCAGCAGAGGTACTCGTACAGGCAGCAGCGGCGCATTTGTATGCATGCGCTGGCCTTTGGCACACACCATTCATTTCAAATTCAAATCTTGCCGCTCTTGCGCTGTGATAGGCTCTGCCTGCTCCCCCTCTCCCTTGTTAATTGTTATGTCCCCCAGCCCTTGGGATTGTCAAAAAAATCATCGAACGTGCACCTTTTCGGCAATTAGCGCGACTGTGGAAGTCTTTAATGATTTTAGGAAGCGGCTACTGTGTCCGTCCGTGCAACTGTTAGCTTGTTTGTCACTGAGTTGCGTCGGGAGTACCCTCACACACACACGCGCACATGCAACTACATATGAGCAACACCATGCGGTACTTACGCCCTTTCTGTCGCTGCTGCTGCTGCCTTTTAATTGGTGGATACGCAGCAAACCCCAGCAGAGCATAGAACCTAAGTACGCAACGAGTGTATCTTGTATCTGCGCTTCATTTGATTTTTTTGTTTTTGGTCTTTTACTTTTTTTTGTAGTTGTTGTATTTTTGGTAGCTCTTCTGCTGCCGGTGTTGCGTTGTGTTGTGTAAAATGCGCACGTGCTCGCACCGGAAACGCCGCAGTTGTTGTTGTTGTTGTTTTATTCTGCTGCTTCTTCTCGAGTGCCTGCTGTAGCTGTCTTCGTTTCGGCCCATTGTCAGCGCAAGCCAGCGGGCTTAATACATATATCCAAATCCAACTATATGTTGCTGCTGTTGTGGTTGTTGTTTTTTGTTGTTGCCGCATTATACTCATACTTCGATTATATTGCTTTTTTGTATGTATTTCCGTTTATTGAAATACGATGACACTTTGTCCAACAAATTTGATTTAAAGAGCGCGAGTGTTATTTTGGCGTTCTTTCGTTGTTGTTGTTGTTGTTGTTTTTCAACATAATGCTTTGTCTTTTTGATTTTTGTCCATATTTTGTCTTTTATGATTTTTGAATTTCAATATTGCTGGTGTTCCTCTTCAGCTGTTGCCTGCTGCCTGCAGCCGGCAGTTGGTGCTTTGGTAAGGATGCACCTTTTATGGCGCTGCAGTTAAGTTCATTAAACGCGGTCCGTCCAAGCGTCGAAGCGTCTTTGTGGTTTTGGCAATTCGACATGGTCGATTGCCGCTTGTGGCCACGTAATTTTGGCAGCTCACCAAAATTCGATTTAAATGCATAGTAACGGTTAAGATTATAAAATGCAAATCACATTTTTTTAGCAATTGTTATTAACAAACATTTTGCATTATTCTGTTTTTTATAAAATTCTTCGTTAGCTCAACGCTTTAAAGTTTAAACAATCAGCCCAATCGCGAACAAATATTTCCTTGGAATTTTTCCCTTCCTCCGAAATTTTGAATCGTGAAGCATGTTCGAAAATATAATGAAAGTTGCCTTTTCGAAGACATTTTTGGCATTGTTGCATAATTTATATTATTTTTATAAATGTGTTTGGATTATATGAGGTGTTTGTCCAAAAAAAGTATAAACAAATGTATTTTTTTGCTCTAATTGGGAAATTGTCATAAAAGTTTGACAGAAGCTTTAATTTATTACAAGGCACATTAACAAGGTATGCCAACTAGGGAGAGCCGTAAAATTTGGAGTGCGAGATATGTCAAAATCGCAGTTGCTTGTATTTAGGAGCAAATGTTTGGTTGCAATGATTAGTGTTTGTTCCCAAAGTAAAAAAGTATGAAAATGTTCTTTTATCAAAACTGCATACGCATATAAAAATTTTATAATTAGAAGCAAATGCTTGCTTAGCAGTATATATTATTAATTTCATAGCAATTAAGATGATATTCTATTAATTTTAAGGGTGATTCATAAATTATTTGCCAATTCAAAAATAAAAATTGCATGTAAATTTGTATAAAAAGAGTTTCTGACAAGTAGGCAGAGAACGTATGCACATTTATTTTGTATTTATTAATTATATTACACTTCAAATGTGTTTATTTATATGCTATCCCAAAATGTACAAAAAAAGGGTCGTCGTACCAAAAATATCAACATTGATATTCGGCACATTTTTTACGGAAAAATGCAACCGTTCAACAATTGGATAGCGTAGAGAGCCGGCTCTCCCTAGTTGGCATACCTTGTTAATGTGCCTTGAATTTATTATATTCATAGCAGAGGAACTCGATGGAATTCATAGCAGAAGAATCCATGGGCTCTCAAATTATACAAGCATAAGATACCATGCAAAACTTTGGAATAATATTTTTACCCCATATACCGATTTTTTTCATGAATTATTTGTTTCAACTATTGGCCTTTAATATAAACTCGAATAGTTGCAGTGGATAAGGGTTAATCAAATATCTTATAATTTAATACATTATTTTTCAAAATTTACTATATACTTATTGAAAGGACATTAGCTTAAGAGTTGTCCTTTCAAATAGCTGTAACATACTATACTTCTTTTCAGAGCGATGTCTCTCTTTTTCTGCGCCTTTTTTTGGTTATATACATTAAAAAGAGTTTAGATATAATTTCAGCTTTATTAAGAATTTTATTTATACGACTTTGTATTATGCTGAGATTTTATCGTGGCCCTCTTCTGTAGGGAATTTTCATTGTACTTTTACATTTTGAATTCAATTTTGTCTACTTTTTGCAGCTTTGTTGCTTCTCAGTTTATATCGATATGACATGCAATTCATAAATTGAAAGATAGTTGTATATAATTTTATGCTCACCTACTTCATATCTGCAGCGTTTGTAGCGTGCAGACCATGCTCCATTGCCATTGGCCAGCTGCGGGGCGTTTCATTTCAAAGCGCACCGCCATTTTGTAAACTACGGGCATATATGCTCTTTCGAAGCCCACGCGAAAATCAACTTTTTCTAAATACATTTGGAAGATTTCGATTTTGAATGCTGCTCGAGCAGCCACAAACACAGGCAGCAGCACGAACACACGTTAAGATATCGCTGAGCGAGCTGTGAGATACCACATTGGGGCTGTTGCTTTAACCAATCCCACTGCAATTTTGCACGTCTCTGCGTTCATATGTAGTTTGTGTTGTATGCATGCACGTGTGTAGTATGCTGTATCTTGTAGCTTGTATCTGAAAGCATTGTGAATTCGAAAGCTTCATGGCACTATGTTAGCGGTCGGTGATCGCGCAGAACGTGGCGGTTGATGATCTGCCCACATTTTGTAGAAATCGCTTTGGCTTCGTTGTGGTTGTCGGTGTTGTTGCTGTTGTTGTTAGTGCTGTTGTTGCTGTTGCTGCTGTGGCTCGTTTTCTTCGTCTGAGAGTGGCGGCGGCCCATTGGCTTTTTCGCCATTTTTGTGCCAAATGTGCTCATGTGGGTTTCACAGACTAACAACTTTTATTGTTGCTGTTGGCTGTTCGCTTTTTTCAGCACACACAATTCAAATTGTTTGCCATTTTGTGTGAACCGCACGTTGGCGTTTTTGCGTTGAATTGACATTAATTAAGACAATTTTTTTTTACTATTTTCTTTATTTGCCATAAAAGCGTGTTTGTATGTCGGTGTGTGTGAGAATTCGTTGGGCGCGTCTGAAGCGATCATACTTTAACATACTACAAAACACCAAAGCATCTATAAATATAATGTATTCGTTGATTTGCCAACAACTCCAAAATGTACAAATCTCATTAAGTTGGATTATCCAATTTATGGTCTTATTTATTTCAATCTTTGGCCTTGTCAAATCAACCATCTCATCTATCATTGGCATTTGGCATTTCATATCATTAATAAAATTTGGCGTAAACTAATGGATTTTACTGCTATCGAAGGTTGCAATTCGAAAATGATTTGCTTGGAAATTGACGTAAAATTTTTGGGAAAAAATATAAATAGAAAGCTGAAGAACTTTGGGAGTAATTACATCAGTCTCCTATACATATGTATGTATATTTAGGTATGAAATAATGTAGCTATTTTTCTTTTGTCTTCAGAACTATAGAACAATCAATTCGTCTACTCCATAGCGAAACTGAAGTTAAAACTTCGCAATTAATCAAATTATTAAAACAAAACAGATATTCGTAGAATACGAAAATTCATTATCCGGTTGTCTTTGAAAAGATAAACATATGTACTATTAATGTTTCTCTTTACTACTAAAAGTTATATCAATAGAGCTCAGAGTGCTTCAGCATTCTCAATAAATCTTATGAAAATGAATTGAAACATTTCTTATATAAAAAAGTGAGTTATATTTTTATAAACAGTTAGATTTTTAAAGCAGTTTTCTAATATTCGTTTCAACTTAAAAATTATCAGCAGCTCTACTAAAAGTGTTTCAGACTTATCAAAACTTGTTCAAAAATTAAAACTTTTTGTTTAAATTCAAAATAAATAAGTTATTTAATATACTATATAATATATATAGTTAAATGCAGAAACTCAGAAATTTTCAATTGAGAACTTGAACTGAATCTTCATTTGGATTTTGTTGTCCAATAGGATTCGCCGCTTTCTGCAGCTCAGTTCAGTTTTGTGCGAATTTATATTGCGAATTTTGATTTAATTTAATTAAGCTAATTCCAGCTAATTTTTTGAATTTCGGTTGGCGAAGAAAAAGATCAAAAGATACCCCTTGGTATTCGTCGCACTTGTTCGTATTCTTAGCTTTTCTATAATAAATACAGTAATAGGTATGAATATTTTTTATTACTGCTTTCTTCAGTTCAAATCTGCATAAACCGTTATTTCGAAAATTTCAAACTTCTGTAAGTTTCTTTGAATAAAGTTCAAAAGATTTGTTTGCTTGGTACATATAAATTTTATTACATTCAGATTCTTTGTGCAATTACAAATGATTTTCATAAAGTCGCATTAAAAACGTTATTAAAATTTAACGTTAAAAACAAATATCAAATTATAAAATTATGAGAGTTGATCAACTTAAAACCGCTAGCATTATAATTATGGCCAAGCATTTTGCAACAGTTAAGCAATTGCTGCATAAACTGGACTAGAAGCTTGTGAATATGGCAACGGATTCAATATTGAGTACCTCTATCAGTAAATCGAGTATAATTAATGAGAATTTTGCAAATTAAAATTACAAACTAGCACATAATTAAAAGCGCCTGTATGGGTATGAGTTACATACATATGTAGGTATGTATGAAAAGTTGCCAGTGGAGAGCAACGATTTGCTCATCGAAATGTGTACATTCTTCAATACGAGCGCTACTTTTTGATGTTTATATGGCAGTGCCTGTGTCGGTATTGCCTCACTCATTCACGCACAAACACACACACGCACATGCACTTGTACACATGCACAGGCTCACAGCTCACAGGCACACTGGCAGCTTTTGTGTATTGGTAGTGAAACACGAGCATGAGCAAATTCATTTTCAAGTTCATTCATTTCAAATACCAACAAACTACAAGCAACCACCACTCACACACACACGCACACACGCACGCATATGCGCTTACAACAGGCCAGCACAGTCACACAGATACTTCAGCCAGCCAGCAAGCCAGCAGCGCACAGCAAATGCCAATAGAGGCAGCAACAATCAAACAGCAGCAACAGCAGCGCCAGCGCCAACAACGACCAACAACGTTCGCACACAACTTCAGTTGTGAAACGGATGTCGAAGGTAGAAGAGGTGCGCATGCCAAACGGACCGCCAGATACTTTTCCAACGAGCTGCTCGAGCGATCCGATCGCCAAGTGAACGCGCAACGAACGCAGATCGTTAAACGCGCTGCGAGAATAATTTACGATATAAAAGCTTAGTGTTGCAATAAAAGCAGCTGTTGCTGGCAGCCGTTACAGTCAGATATTAAAGGATTTTTTCTACAGTTTTTAAATTGAAAATATTAACTGAAGAAGTAGTGCAACAACAACAAAAAACGAAAAGTGCGCTCATTTAATTTACGCGGAAATGTCGAAGAGCTTAACAATTGTTGCATAAATGAAAAGCAAGCGTGTGTGTGTGTGCTTGATACTTGCAGTGAGCATGTGTGCGTTAGGCCTATTGAAGCTAATATTATACTAGAAGCTATAGAAGCTCTTCAAAAAAAAAAGAACGAAAAAGATTTTGTTGTAAAAAAACACATTTTAATTAAATCGCAGCTCATAGGGCTCAAAAGGAAGCCCGCTGCCTCTAATTGCGCGCCTCAAGCGCAGCACAGATTTAAAATCGGCCAGCGGAAGCCACCGCAAGTGCGCCGCTCTAAAATTGCTGCGTCAGCCAAATTTTTTTTCTGTTAACTGCAGCCTTAATTAAGTGCTGCGGCAGGCCGCCCGCATTCGGCTGATACGCTCGTGTGCAAAAATTAGAGCCCAAGTGAAGATCAATGAATTTTAATTTTAGTACGACTGCAAGTACTACCAGCAGCTGTGCTGCTTAAGCCTCAATTAAGCGTTCACTCCCTCCGCCGGCTGAAAAGAAACCTCTAATAAAATCGAAAATTTTTTTGTCCAAAATTTGTTTGTGAGTTTGTGGGGAGAGCAGCGCTGCCGCATGCAATCACAGCATATACAACAAACAACTACAACAAAGTCAATGACGAGCGTTTTCAGTGCGCGTTGGAATTGTGCCGGAATAGCGTTTACTTTGTGCTGCGTAGGGAACAAGAAGAACAAGAAGACATGCCGCCCTCTGCGTTTTTAGTTGGTTCCACCATAATTACAGCAACAGCAGCAAACGCCGATACACATGCCACAACAACAATAGCAGCAACACCAGCAACAGCCAACCAAAAAGCCAACGAAACGACGATAAACATTTCAAGAAGTGGCATCAAAATTGCAGCAAATACGCGCAAATACAACAACAACAATAATTGTCAAACGGCGCAGAATTACAATTATTTGCATACACCAACAACAACAACGCGACAATCACCAGCAACCGATTTGCACAATATGGTGCTGCAGAGCTACGAGAATTACGCCTCGTACCATTTGCCGCATCAGCATGCAACGCACGCGCATCAGCTGCATCAGCACAGCGTAGTTGCGCATGCGCAGCTGAGCAACAGCAGTCAACAGCAGCTGGCGCACCATCATCAGCAACCACAACACCAACACCAACAGCAGCATCAACAACAGCAGCATGAGCAGCAGCCGCACACTCTACACCCGCCACAGTCGCGCTTGTCCGGCGGCAGCACCGGCAGCGGCGGCGGCAGCAGCAACGCCTCGTCCCATTCCACTTCGACGGCGGGCATCGGCAACAGCTCCACCGCCTCATCGCTGGGTCTGGGCTACTTCAATGACATCTCCGCGTTTGTCGCTGACTTTGCACCCTCGCATCATCCGACCGCGAACTCGTACTACACCGACATCGATGCCAACTTCTACAGTCAAGGTAAACAAGCGCACCAGCGGCACCAACGCCCTAACGTGATTAAGAGCAAGGGTGATTGATGCTCGTATCAAGTGATTTGCGTGTTGATGCAATGGAAAAATTGTTGCAGATCGTCAGGGAGGCTTAATGCTTGAAAGTAGCAGCATTTTCTATAAATTGTTTTATTACGAGGCGCCAGCTCTTTGGCTTGATGAAGCTTTTAAATATGTACTATTAACACTCGGCATATAAAAATAATTTGTAAAAAATATAATACGCACAGAGGTTAGTGCGAGAAAGCTCGGCCTAAGCTCGTTTACGCCAATTATATATGCATGTACAGTGGATCACAAAAGTATTCGCAGTTTTAGTTTAACAGCAAGTAGTTCATAAATTTTTTATAACCCATAAGTTCTTTGAAAATCAAGTTGCAAAAAGTAATCGCAATAATTTTTAAAATATTTCGAATGAAGCAATAAGTTACTACTGCTACCTCTTAAAAGCTGCACTTCTATGGGAATTAGTGCCATTGGTAAAAATTGCTCTGGCAGCAAGGTGTAATAGTAGATTTGTTCTAAACAACAACAAAATACATTTGCAACCTGTTGGCTCTAACTGCATCTTGTTGTTGTTCAGAGCTAATCTGCTCTTGTACCCATATATTTTGCATTTCAAAATATAAAAATATTTATTGCTTCAAAATTTATTGGTTTCAAAAATATTAAATTTGTTACTACTACTTTCTTCAACACTGTTTTAATTCATAAAGGCACTTGATTTGCAATTTATGTGCACTTTTCCTTTAAAATTTAAACTTCGATTTCTTTTGTGAGCCACTGTACGAGTATATTTACTGCGAAATTTTTGCATTTCTAAGGTAACCATAACCAATCTAAAGATCGTCGTCTGTCTGAGGTCAGCGACAAGTGTCTGCGATTATAACTATTATTATTTAATATATGTACTTGAGTTTGCAATTTTTTTTTACTGCTGATATTTATAATTTTATATTGGAATTTATTATAGTAAAAATCCATGCATTAGAATCGGTAGCTTATTCTTGAGAAATTTTCCATGAGCGGCAACTTTTTTTGCCGAGTTTAAAGAGTCGCATACATTCTTCATACAATAACTACTACCTTATATCGACTAATTGTAGAATGGTTTGCATGTTTAGTACTGCATTTTTTCTTGTTAATATGGCATTAGTTGACATGACTTTTCTTCGCTAGCGCACTGAATTCCATATAGAAGGTATTATTTTATAGAAGTAGTGCCTCAATTGTGGAATCCTTATCCTAAGCTTTAACTAGTTTTGCAATTTTAGCTAGAACAAAAGCAAATCGGTTTGCAAATTCCAAGTTGGCAAAATCGCAAAAATTTCAAAAAAAAGTAAAGAAAAAGGTTTTGCGGTTTTCTAAAATATATAGATATAGGTACATTAAACATATTTAATTTTGATAACATTTTTTTACAAAACCCATTGACTATCAATTTGTTAATTTTGTAAAAAAAAATCGTATTTTTAGTATTTATCACAAATTTTTCATATTTTTTCTCCGTCAAATTTTAAAGTTTTCACATTTGTTTATGTCTACTTTACTAACTAAACCAAAATCTGTAACTTGCGGTAATTTATTTCTGAGCACGTCTATGGGAATCACTATTCCTGTCTCATTAATTCTTAGATTACTTTGAACGATATTTTCAGTTTGAATTGTTGTGAAACGCTTACTTTTAGATGTCTTGGTTTTACTTTCTCAATTCGTATTATTTTGCATTTTCATAAAATATACTGATCAAGTAGTCTTCCCTTATATATACGTGTATCTTTTAATAAGTGGAATTTCAAAACTTATAGAAGCAATTTTTGCAATCAAAAGTATTCAATAAATCTGGACTAAGTTTATTTTAGTTATCGAAAAGTTGTTATCTACTAGTTGAAAGCAATCAACAACTTTAGCGCACCATTCAGCCCTTGGTATGCTGGTTAGCATCTTAGCCTAGCAGGCGATGGGTTCAGGCCTTAGGTTTAGGCATCGAGTCCTGTGCTCGCATAAGAGCAAATAGATAAAATTTTTACGTCATACTGAAAAAGATAGTTCTAGTCTTATTTTCTGCTAAAAAGTCTGAATCAAAAAACTTCAGCAACTAAAACGTTTTAGAATACGATATTGAGTGACTGACTTATTCCAATCTATGACTAAGTAATCGTACGAAATTACGCTTACATTTATAAAGCAGCAAAAAAATGGCACGCTTTATCCTAAGTGGAAGTACAGTATTTGGAATTATATTAAAGGCAAGCGAAGACCTACATACATATGTACATATATCAAAACTATTGCACAGTCGTTCAGCTCAGCCATGGCTGCTGCTTTATTAAAAAGTCTTCTTTTGAAGTGTCCTCACGGCGGCAAATATTTGCACAGCTTTAAAGTGATTTTCTCGCTTTTCAAATTTTCAAATTTTCACACCACAAATGCTCAAACATTAAATAATGACATCAAAAAGATTTCTTCATTGCGGCAGCAACAAATACCAAAATTTAATTATGTGCTCAACGCCTGCGCACTTAATTACCATGCTGTGGGGGGAGTGGGTGTAATAGGGGCGGGGGTGTGAATTGCGCTGATAAACGCTGGCGAGAGCGTGCACTCACTCACTCACTCGCATAGCGGTGAGTGGCGGGCGGGCGGCGGCGTTTAAAAATAATTAAATCGCAATTTATATAAATTTCCAACAAGTAGAGCAGAGTGATTGGAGATAAAGGCCAGAGGAAAGAGGGGGACGGTCGATGGAGAAGGGCAAACAGCGTCGATGACACAACGCAGATTAGCAAATTAGAGAGTCTTTTCAGTGTGAATTCATTCAACCGCCAGCCAAATGCCAAAGTCAATAATGTGGCATATGCACGGCTATGCTGGAGTATCTTTGTATCTGCCTGCTGTTTGTATTTGTAGCTGCAGCTCTATTCAGCAGACAGAAGCTGCGAATGAGCACAGCAACAAGTTTGCTCATTGCCTATTTCTATTTGCAAACAAACAAAGCGGCAAATGAGCCAACCCGGAGGCAGTTGCGTGGGTGGCAGGCTGGCGGTTGCCTGTTCTCTCTCGTGCTCTACGAGTGCCCACGGCTCACACTCTTGTGCGGCACGACTTAATTGCTAAACGCCTGATTAACTGACAAGCAATTAAATTCAATAAAGTGCGCACGATGTATCTGCCAGATACTCGTACCACTCGATGTGTATAGCAGAGTGGAGTCGCTGTGCGTTTTGGTCCATAGCTGGTCTGCCTGCCTGCCTGCCGCCAAGTAGGAGGAGTGTGCTCCGGCGCTCACGCCGTGCTTCGGCGCGCTTCGGCAGCGAGAGCGTATCTGTAGCTGTTGGTGTTGCTGTAGCTGTATCTGCGCAATATCGGTTTTGAGTGCAGCGACGAATGGCGTGAGCTTTGCGCCTCAATGGATGTTTGGATGGTTGAATGGATGAATGGACGGGCTGCTTGAATTGAGTGGAAGAATGAATGCGTGTACGAGCGCGCTGCTTCCAACAGGTTCTACGACTTTTTTCTTTCCATGGCGTTTCATTTGAAGCGCGCGCAAGTGTGTAGAGCTATCTCACAGATGCGAAAGAGTTGTGCATGTGTCTGTGTATGTGCTTCAATGGGCAGCGCGGAATGAGTTGCAGCGTGCTTTGATGTCTTGTGTGGAGCTCATTGTGAGTGTAGCTCTACTTTAGCACACTCACACATACATACACCTTAAACCGCCACACTCGCCTCATAAATCTGTAGCTGTTTGTACGCTTTGAGTGAATGTATCTTAAAGATTTTATGCATGTGTATGTGTGTCTATTTGTCGTTTTGCTAGTGTTGGTGCAGCTTTTGCTTTTGATTGGTTTTCGAATTTCATCAAATCACCGTCTTCTCTGCTGGCATAGACAATGGGGTTCGGGGCAGGCAGGTGGAGTGAACGATGGCTTTGGCACGCCTCTCGTGGAACTTTTAAGCATCTACATCAGAAAATGTTAAATGCAGCAACATTATTTGTTTGAAAAAACTACTGAACTATTTATATTTCAATATTTTGTAAAAATTTTGGTAAAAACAGCTCATATAAATAATATTTTGGTTGGTTTTCTAAAATGCCTTAAGCATAAAAAATGTATGCTTATAAAGTAACAGCATTCTCCATTTGTAAATTCTTTTAATGTAAAAATAACAACTGAAGTGACAATTTTTTGTGACTGGGAAGCTAAAAAAGCGTCATAAAATTCTTTTAGCCTTCTTCAAAAAGTGTATTTTAAATGTACAATTTCTGATACATAAATATGTACTATAGCCCAATTCACAATCTTGTGCAAATGGTCTGGGATTTTTGCAACTGACAGTTTTGTAGCAAAACTACAGTAGTTTTGACAGTAGTTTGCTACAAAACTGTCAATTGCAAAAATTCCAGACCATTTGCACAAGATTGTGAATTGGGCTTATGTAGTTTTTCCTATATGCTTTTTTAATTTGATAAAAAGCCATTATTGATCAACTGATTTAAGAAAATAAAAATTTCTTTGACAACAAATTACCTCCAGGCTATTGAAATTATATACACATGGAACTCTACTAACTGTGAAAAGGAATATAGTAGTAGTTCGTTCTTTTTTATCGAATCAAAATCAAATCAAATTCCGAGCAAAATATGATTTCAAGTCAATTCGGAATTCAACAAATTACAAAACTTAAAATATATATAATGATATTCTTGTTGAATATAGTTGAATGTTGAAGGTTTCAGTTCGATAAAACAGAGTTGTGGAAGAAGATACTTTAATTCGAACTTACCGCGAATTATCTTATTACAAAAAGTATCCTTAAATAGAGAGGGCTACATGTTAACTGTGTGAAATATTTAAATTCGATTCGACTTCGATATTCCGCTACATCAGCATTGGTATCCTCCCACTCTGCCCATTCCCATTCGCTTTATTCTCATAAATTCTAATGTCTATACTCTTGCTCTTCTTTTCTCTTTGTTTAGGTTACAGCAACAATCCGCACGATCGCAGCAATCAGAGCCCGCCCCCGCAACAGCAGCAAAATGCCAGCAATGCGACGATGCTTCCACCTACAGGTCTCAACGGTGCTCAGCAGCAAGCATCGGCCAACTCTTCAACAAGTTCAAATGCCAGCAGCGGTGCGAGCGCAGGCAGTGGAGGAGGAGGGGCAGGCAGCGGTGGTAGTGGTAACTCACTCGCCACCAACAACAACAACAGTGCCAATCTTAACTACATGCAAATGGCTATGCGGAACTCCGCGGCCGCTGCGGCCCTCTACTCACAGCACCAAATGAAAGAGGAGCCGGGCACACAGAACTCCTCCGCCGCCAGCACCTACCCCGGCCTCGGTAGTAACGGCCAGACGGATCCCACCGATCTCTCCAGCTTCGGACTGCCCGCACACTTGTCAAGCGCGGCCGCAGCTGGCCACTACGACGACACGGACTACCATAGCACCATCTCGTCGCAGGACCATCAGAGCCAGTCGGGCTACCTAGACGGCAGTCCCGACTTCTACGGCATACCCGCTGACACCAAGTACAATGCCTATGGACGCTCGCGCTTCCACGAGGCTTGCGCCCCTGAGTTTGCGCCGTACGATGCGCCGCAGTTCCAGACCATGGCCGGGCAGCCACCGCCGGATCAATGGAACGCACACCATCCCGGGCAGTATCCTGCAGCGTACATGAGCTCCATGGGTCTGGACAAGGCGCTGCTGGGCGGCTATGGCGGCCAGGGTGGCGTGCCCTGCTTCACCGGTTCCGGCCCCATACAGCTGTGGCAGTTTCTGCTGGAGCTGCTGATGGACAAGACGTGCCAGGGTTTCATCTCGTGGACCGGCGATGGCTGGGAATTCAAGCTCACCGATCCGGATGAGGTAAGTGTGGATGCGGTGGCCCAAATGCAAGGCGTTCAATTCTAATAACACTTCGTTTTATTGTTGCAGGTGGCGCGTCGCTGGGGCATACGCAAGAACAAACCAAAAATGAACTACGAGAAGCTGAGTCGCGGTCTGCGCTACTACTACGACAAGAACATCATACACAAGACGGCCGGCAAACGCTATGTCTACCGATTCGTTTGTGACTTGCAGAATTTAATTGGGTGCGTTGTCAAAACCATAACTACATAACCTCAAACTGTTATTCGTCTCAACCTCAAAATTTAGCCAAGCTCCAATTGTTATTCGAGTTAATCTCAAATTGTAACTAATCTCAAAGTGCTGTTCGTTTCAATCCCAAAACTTAACCAAGCTCGAAATGATGTTTAAGCTAACCTCAAATTTTAACAAACTGTTCGACGAAATTTTCAATAAATTTGTTTTTATTTTTCACATTGCAGTTACTCACCGGAGGAATTGTGTGCTAAATATGACCTCAAGACCGACAAAAAGGACGACGATTAAAGTGTCCTGTGCTGCGCCGCCCACCGCCATCCGCCCCTACCCCTCTACCCGCCCATACGAATTGGTTTCATGTGGATTCTTCCGAATGTGCTTAATTCCAAGTAAAAAGCCGCACGCGAAATAATCAGATGCAGCAGCATTCTGCTGGAGATTAACAAAATTTTAAAGTTTACTTGCACAAAAATAATTCTGTATGTAAAATACGCTAATTGATGAAAACCGTGATTTAATTTTAATTAATTGCCTAAGTTTACTCACTGTAAAATGCAAACGAGCTGGAAAACAGAGTTTTTCCATTTTGCTTTTTCAAACCAGAAATGATCTTTATACATGCATATACATGCATACATATATTTTTTGATTTTTGCTTATAATTTTAATTTATAAAAGAAATTAATTGAATTAAACACGTTTAGTGCCTAAGTTGAAGTTGCTTGTAAGTAAGTTTTGTTAAAAGTAAATATATGCAAGTTAATTTATGATCTATTAATATTATTAGCTATGCATTAGTTTAATTACTCGCTATAGTCTTCGATTTACTACACTGTGCTTTTTAACAAAAAAAATAGCTTATAAACGAGTTGTAACACTCACAGAAATAATGCAGTCAGTTAAAGCTCTGCTCTTCTTTCCTTCCATTCGCTTGCTCCTTTCGTTTTGGTTTTGTCTTATGCATAAAAAGAAGAAGGAGAAAAACCAAAATAAATAAATTTCAATTGTGCAATTTCTTAGTTTTGAAAAAACTATTTTGCAATTTTGTATATAGCAAGCAAATTTAATCGTTCAAACGAAAAATGGCAAATCGCAAATACATCACTCTCAAATACAATTTTGGCGCCATAATTGAGTGTCGTATAGCCGAGCTCGACTGATATTAGCTTACTTTCTCTTCGATGTTGCCTTTTTGAAAAAAAAAATGTTGTTCTTTTTACCATTATCATTTACTATAGTTTTCTACATGAACCTTTGTCACTTGTGCATTTTTAATTAAATTCTGTAAGCCGCTCTACATGGCATCCTCGATAAGCCACACAACCCAAGCACACATTCTCCATTTGTTCTGCAGTCCTTAACTATAGTTTTGTTTTTGTATAGCATATTCTCCTGCGTGAGTGCTTCCGTGAGACTCAAGAGTTACATACATACATATCTATATATTTGCAAATTATTGAGTTTTGCATAGATAAAATCACAGCTATGGATTTGTTTTATGGTAGGCAATACTATAAACGGATTTTGTGTAAATTTTCTAGTTTTAGTTTAGTTGTACTGAAACAATTGTTTAAAATGTATTTTAAGCAAAGCAAATAAAATAAATTTTAATGCTCAAATCATCGAATTTGTTTGAATTTTATATCAGTTGGGAGTATTTCTTCGTAAAGTTTTTGATTAATAGTCAAATTGAAAAAATTCTCGCCATCCAAAAATTTTTATCGATTGATGGCTGCGTTCTAGAGTAGTTTCAGTTGACATTTTTTGTTTTTTAGATAGTAAATTTCAATATCAAAATATATATTGCATTGAAATTTGGCACAGATCCGTGCAGCCAGTTACTAGATATGTATAAAGTACCATAAATTTTGCCCACATATAATATTGCGTGAAAATCAAAGCCTTTAAACTGACCTTCTAAACGAATTCAATTTTCAAACCCTTCCATAGACTTAAGCGAAAACGTCTATACCTAGCTGAAGTTAGGTTTCACGAATGTTTCGAAAAAAATAATAATTCACATCTGGAATATTTTCTGTTTGCACCAGAGATCTGCCATTATTAGTTATAAGTAGCGTAGTCGAGTATATAAGGTACGTTCGTAAATGCAACCCAGCAGTTGCACTGCAAAGCAACGCGTTCGTAAAAGCAAAATGGCGCAATACTGTTGCGTGCAACACGTTCGTTAATGCAACGGCTTGGCACCGCAGTGACAAATTTCTGCAGTTTTCGCAGTCATTATCCTACTGTTGCGGGTTGCAGAACACGAAATGGAAACGTAGAAAATGTACTATAAATGGATAAAAATTTGTTTGTTATCTTGTATAAAGATAGAATACATCATCTGGATAGGTTTTTATTGTTTTAAAGTAATTATTTAATTTTGGGATAGATCTTATTATATTATAAGCTTTATATTAGGTTCACATCCGGTATGTATGTATGTAGTGGAATCTAGTAATCAATTTTTCACCCACTTCCCGACTACTTAGAGATCTGAAACTTTGCATACATGCGTAACCACCATGACAATGCATGAATCAATAAATTTTATGGGCGTAGGATAAGGGGCGTGGCACTTTTTTATCAACTCTAGATTTGTGTATAACTTTAGAACTACACATCGCACATCAATGAAACTCGGTAGGAACTTACTACACATCCATATCCTTCTACTGAGGAAATAAGACGGGCACTGAATAAGGGGGCGTGGCACACCCCATACAAACAAAATTTTTGATCTCGATTAGCTTTGGAACTAAAGGTCGTGCAGCATTGAAATTTCGTATGCAGTCGCCTCTTGGATGTTTCGTCCCACTAGTAAAATTTTATGGGCGTAGGATAAGGGGCGTGGCACCCCCCATACAAACAAAATTTTTGATCTCGATTAGCTTTGGAACTAAAGGTCGTGCAGCATTGAAATTTCGTATGCAGTCGCCTCTTGGATGTTTCGTCCAACTGGTAAAATTTTACGGGCGTAGGATAAGGGGCGTGGCACTTTTTTTATCAACTCCAGATTTGTGTATAACTTTAGAACTACACATCATACATCAATGAAACTCGGTAGGAACTTACTACACATCCATATCCATCTACTGGGAAAATAAGACGGGCGGTGGACTAGTGGGCGTGGCACCACCCATACAAACAAAATCGTTTATATAGAATACCTTTGGAACTAAAGGTCGTGCAGCATTGAAATTCCGCATACAGGCCCCTCTTGGATGCTTCGTCCCACTGGTAAAATTTTATGGGCGTAGGACAGGGGGCGTGGCACTTTTCAAGCAACTACAAACTTTGGTTTCAGTTTATAATTATAGGTACACCAGGTACACCACACATCAATGAAAAACGATAGAAACTTACTCGCCGCGCCTTGCAAGCAAAACAACAACAACTCATCGCGCCACAAATATGCCACGAATATTAGGGTCGATCACAGCCGTATTATTTGTTAAATTACGGATATGACATATGACGATAGGAAACACTGTGAATACCCTAAATATTGTGTACTGCTCTGCAAGTTTTAAATTCTTTTGGCGAAAACTTTCAGAGCTCTAAAATTGAATTTATGGAAGACTAAAAAGTAGAAAATAAAATTATATAAAAAAAAACTTTTTAAAAATAAGCTTTAATTTATTTAATGTACTAAAAAGTAGTAAAATAAATTGTTTCCAAGTCACCTGTATCTTACTATTAATAAAAGCTTGTGCGCTCAATATCCATATTCAGAATATCTTTCATTACTAGAATCTATTTGCAAAAAAATTATTTAAATAAAATATTGTGGTAACTGGTTGACAAATATTGAACACATGAGCGCACAAGCTTTTATGGATAGTAAGATACAGGTGACTTAGAAACAATTTATTTTCTACTTTTTAGTACATTAAATAAATTAAAGCTTATTTTTAAAAAGTTTTTTTTTATATAATTTTATTTTCTTTTTCAACAAGGTTTTTACCACGATATATTTTTTTTCACTCGGTTTACTCTTTTTTATTGAAATTTATTAAAAGACTCTCACTTCGAGTTTCGCAACTATCAATTAATGCGTTAACCAAAAATTCCATCCTGAATCGCGTTCGTTAATGGAACCAATGTTTCTGCAACCAACCTGCAAACGAAATCAGCTAATCGGGCAGTGACAACTGAAGTTGGCTGCACTGCTACTGTCACTGCACGAATTTACTGCATTTACGAACGTACCTATACTCATATTTTTATTAGACTACTACTCACATGTATTCACTGAAATTTGAGCGGTACTGATAACACTACAGTGAATCTTAATTGTTTAAGCGCTTTATACCGTTATTCTCGCTCTAGAGTCGATGCGATGATTTGTAGTCGCTCTTAAGAATACATAAACATACATATACATATAATTCTGAATATGAGTATGTTGTTGCTGTAGGATGAAAAGTGTATGTATGTGGATATGCACAAGAGATTAAGAGAGAACACGAGCATGCTGCAGTGGCCAAGTGCCCGGTCTTCTTATGCAAAAGGTCGCTGGTCCTCATTCATAAATAAATAAAAGAGTTTTTACATGGTTGGTTTATTTTAAAAATAAAAATATTTTTAACGAATATGAAATGTGCAACATGACTGATTATGCAAGTGTAGGGGATTTCTATAATCAGTAACACCAACAGAGCATGCACGCTTCTTCACTTTAAATTATATAAAATCTCAATAAACTACGAACGATTTTTGATATTTACATCATAACTTCAATAAAAAAATTTATTTGTATACAAAAAATTTAAATAGCATAAAAAATAAGGAAAAACAACAAACCAACTAAAAATCAAAACAAATAAGCAAACGTCCTTTATTCCTGGCCTTCAAGCAGTTCCAGATATCTCAAAAGACAAGAATTCTATTTTTAAACCTGATACATACAAGTTGGAATGCTGAGAGCAGGTGCTAAAATTTTGAGCAGATTTGGAAGGAAGACGGATTTACGCTGCTCGCTACCGACGCAAATCATTCACCTAAGACACAAGCATGAAATTCCCAAGGAATTGCAGAATATACCCAAGGAGAAGAATCCGGCCTTTGGGGCCATGGTGCAATATTATTATCATTCTGCAGCGCAAATTATGGAGGAAGAAATGATCAAGGAGCTGGAAAAGTATCCGCACATGCCGCAGAAGGCGCGCCAGGAGCGCGTTAAGGGGATTCTGGCTCTAATTGGCTCAGTGGTCAACATTTTGGAGGTGAGCTTCCCCATTATAAGGTTGGACGGAACATATGAGCTCATCACAGGCTGGCGTGCGCATCACTGCAAACACAGAATGCCCGTCAAGGGAGGTATGCACTCGGCTACTCGAGGAATTTCTGAATTAAACCAGAGTGGGTCGGTCTCACTCACCGTTTTCTTGTTTCTGTTAAGGCTTACGATACGCCTTGGATGTTAGTGCCGATGAAGTGAAAGCCTTGTCTTATCTAATGACCTTCAAGTGTTCCTGCGTGAATGTGCCTTACGGCGGTTCGAAGGGCGGCATACGCATCGATCCAAAGAAGTATCAGGCCAGCGAGCTGCAGGCGATCACACGTCGCTATACGATGGAGCTGTTGAAGCGCAATATGATAGGGCCCGGCATCGATGTACCCGCGCCGGATATCAATACGGGTGCACGCGAAATGACCTGGATGTGCGATCAGTACTTGAAGACATTCGGTACGTTTTCTAGTTTTTCTAATACATAATCTCATCCAATATCAAGATAAAATCCGACCGAGTTCCCTGAGAGCAAGTTTCAGAGGAATTATCTAACCTGTTTCTCCTGCAGGCTACAACGACATCAACGCATTGGCCATTTGCACCGGGAAGCCTGTGCATAATGGCGGCATACGAGGGCGTGATTCTGCTACTGGGCGTGGCTTGTGGAAGGCCGGCGACGTTTTCATACAAGATAAAGAGTGGATGGACTTAGTGGGTCTACAAACCGGCTGGAAGGGCAAAAAAGCGATTGTGCAGGGATTCGGCAATTGTGGTGCCTTCTCCGCTAAGTACGTACAAGAGGCTGGTGCCAAGGTGATTGGCGTGAAGGAGTTGGATGTGTCCTTGCATAATCCAGATGGCATCGATATCATTGTAAGTCAACGTAGTAGTTTGATATCATAGTTCTGCCCCACTAACTTCCATGTCTGCCACACAATAAAAAACAGGATCTAATGGAATATGCCAAAAAGAATAAATCAATCAAAGGATACGCCAAGGCGAAGGAGTTCGCCGGAGATCTGCTGACAGAGGAATGTGATGTGCTGATGCCATGCGCCGTGCAAAAGGTGCTCACCACCGAGAATGCGGACAAGGTAAAGGCGAAAATCATACTCGAAGGTGCAAATGGGCCCACAACACCCGGAGCAGATGAAATATTGCGCAAGAAGGGTGCTCTCGTCGTGCCGGATCTGCTCTGCAATGCGGGTGGCGTCACAGTATCCTACTTCGAGTACCTGAAGAACATCAACCACGTGTCCTACGGCAAGCTGAGTGTGAAGCGTGACAACACCATGTTGCACGAGCTCTTCAACTCACTGAACGAATCGCTTGAGGTGGCCGGAGATTGCTTCGTAAGTAGTGATCGTGCACTCTTGTAGCGTTCCAGAGCATGATTTGTGTATATCTGATTGCAGCCCAAAATGAGGCCCAACGAAAAGCTCAAGCTTATACGTGATTGCACGTCGGAGGCGGAAATTGTCGATTCCGGTTTGCAGACTGTGATGGAAAGGGCTGGCAGGGGCATCAAGGAGACGGCCAATCGGTTCCAGCTGTGCAATGATCTGCGCACCGCGGCTTATGTATGGTCCATTTGGAAAATATTCTTGTCCATAGAGAGCTCCGGCCTCTCGCAATAGCTATATTAAAACACAATGAATATCGCTATATAAACAGATAAAATGCAAGTTTATTTTTCAATTTGCAATATTATAGGCTCAAGAAAAGAAACTTGAATATTCAAATTTTCTTTTCACTTTCTGAATGGTTTTAGATTCGTAACGAAATACTTTTCTCGATAGTAGCAAATCGAAAGAGAACGTGTTGCTGATCATTTTTAAATTTCTTGATAATGCGATAATATCAGAGGGTATCAATATATATTTATAATAAGGACATAGTCCTATCGGGCCACTTTCTGAGTTGTTTGTGTTTTGAGATAAGAACTGTCATTGGTAATAGTTATTTGGGCTTATTAGTTCTTGACTACATCTTATGTGATTAAAAAATTTAATGAACCAATTTAAAGATTTTACCTTAACCTAAGGGTATCTAACGAAAAACAGTCGTTTATCAAGGCTCCTAAAAATAAATCTTGTTCTGTTTATGATGACTCGAATAATGTAGTTAGCTTTAGCGGTACCTGCCTCGTAGGATGTACCGTTTTGAAAAATCCTGTACAATCCGAATTGAAGTTTTTTAAAAATTGTTGATGCAATTATGATTTGTGACTAACTTATTTTGGCAAATGTATAATCGCAAAAAATTTCATACGAAATCCGATTTTGGAGGCCCGGCTTACGGAAGGTATCGAGGTATTTTGGAAAATATCAGTAAATAAATAAAGGTAACTTCTTAGGAGGTTACAGAAATATATTGTTTTTGTATGGAGAGTGAAGCCCCTTCATGTACTTATTTGTATGCTTTTTGAGTTCTGTTTGCAGTATTCGATTCCGGGAACTAGTTACATAATATTTCGGATTTACAAGATATTTTTTTGGTTTTTCACGCTTCGTAAATTTCCGCATTAATTGAAAAGGCAACTCTGCAACGGTGCCTCAAATTATACGTTGCTGTCCTGGCAGTCGTCAAGGTTGCTGCCAATGTGGCCAGTAAAATCATCACAACCACCCCCAGCTTATGTTGTCATTCGCGACAGCTGCCATTCCAGCATTATCTGCAATTCAAACTTCAATCCAATTTAAAATAAAAATATTTATATAAATCGAGGCAGAAAAAACACAAACAGCAGAAAAGTGTAGATAAAATTTTCATTATCGCGAGATAGAGTAAACAAAATTTGAAAAAAATCACAATGGCACTTACCATGGAGTTCTCGAAGAAGGACTTCCTTGAGCAGTACTTGGCCAAGCAGCGGGAGCTGGGCAAGCGGCAGCGCGAGTACAAGAAGATACTGTCGACCCGCCTGAAGACGCGCAAAGAGACGATCATGCAGTCTAGCTACCAGCACACCATCGAACAGCTGCGCATGGAGAAGAACGATCTGCGCGCACAGATCTGGGTGGCGAACGGTACCACGCACCAGCGCGACAACCGGCGCTACCTGAACAACATACAATGCCATGTGGAGTGCCAGGAGCACTTGGCGGAAGACATACACAAGTTGAAGGTGGCGACCTTGAATCTGGAACGGGAAATCAGTCGCGTCAACAAGCAGGTGTACGACCTGAATCGCAAGACGGTGCCGGACTCGCAGCATCAGGCGCACGTAGCCAAGGCGCGCAAGAGGATGCACATACTGGAGAACCAGCTGGAGGTGGGCGTGCGGCGGGAGTGCGGCTTCACGGCAGCCAATGCCGAGCTGCGCGAGGAGCTCGTCAAGATACTCAACTATCGAACGTTCTTCAACGAATCGTACACGAAGCTGGTGCAAAAGCTGAACAGCGACAAGAAGTACCTGATCGACCTGATCGAGTACGCGCTGAGCACCTTCGACAACTGCATCGACGTGTACGAGAAGATCGAGAACATCGTGAAGCGCGAGGCGAAGGAGCGCGACCAGTACAAGGTCGAAATACAGGGCATAATGCGGCAGGCGGCCGCCGATGCGGACAATCTGGAGTTTCTGGAAACGAAGAGCAAGCCGCGGCAGCTGGCGGACCTGCAGCCGAAGGAGTACAAGCGGCGCGAGGAGTTCCGTCGCAAGCACAACAAGAAAATCAGCCTGTACAACAAAATTCTGGACAAGATACTCGAATACACGCAGTCGAACAACGTAGAGGCGGTGATCGAGAAGTTCCAGCAGCAGGAGAGCCTCTACTACTCCTACTTCAACTACGCCAACGAGATGAGCTACCACATGACGCTGCTGAACAATGCCGTCAGTCGGCTATACACGGACATCAATAACCTGAAGCAGGATAATCGCAACACGCTACAGCAGCAGCTGGAGACGATCGACAATCTGGAGGCGACGCTGAAGGACAAGCAAACCAAGAACGAAGCGCTGCAACAGGTGCGCGAGGCTAACGACGCGCGCCTCGAGAATCTGCTGCAAGGCATTGAGGCGCTCTTCGACATGAGCAATGGTGATGCCTCACCGCTGATGGTGCTGCTCGGAGACCATTCGCACGTCAATCTGGTGAATGTGCGCAGTTATCTCAAGCTACTGGAGAAACGCATCTTCGACATTACGGCTAGTGTGTATGTCATGGAGCGTTCCGATGATGCGAACACGGGCGAATACGTGGTGAAGGATATCCAGAAGATATGCGAGTGGCCCACCGAACTGAATGACATAGTATTGACGCAACAGTGTCCTGAATGCGCCGAAGGTGAAGCCTTCAACATGGATGATGCCGGTGATGGTGGCGTCGTTGTGCACAATGTGGACGTGGCCAAGAAGAATCTATACGAGAAGGTCAACCAGCCCGAGATGCAGTACCGCTTGCATAGCATTAGCCAATGCCGCTTGCCGAGATCACGCATCCTGGCGGCCAAGAGGAACATGTAAAACGATCGTTTTTATATCATGCGTTTCTTTCTATTTTAGAAATACAAATTTATTCTATTGTGATAAAATCAGAGGCTCTGAGTTATAATCGATTTTAACAACAGAAACTTTACATTGAAATGTGATGAATCCACAAGCTCATCAAATCCAAAGCTTTAAATCTCAAATTACTATGAGCATTCCACCAGATGTTTTGTGAAAAAAACTTTGAACTCCTGCAGAAAATCTACACTTTTAGACTTTCAATCCCATTCTGGCGAGAGTCACAACATCTTAGTATAATTTTTTTTATGAATTGAAATTTTTTCTATAAAAAGTTAAATTTTCTCTGAGTAAATTTTAGAAAAATCCATATTTTAATAAAATTCTGTAATCGTTCATGCAATGTGCTAAAACTTTATACCAAAATCCCCGGATTTTAGTAACAGAAAATGGTTTAGTATACCGAGACTAAGGGGTTTCGAGGATTCCGACATTGTTAGTTCTTATTGTTCTTATTTTATCCTGGGTCAATGACAAAGAAATTAGAAGACATACTTTTTAATTTAACTGCATGTTTAAAGTAGTCTTTTATTCTACAAATAATAATACTGCGCGGTAGACATAATTGGGATTCTAGGAACAAAGTCGTGTGAATGGAATATGAAATAATTTAAATTTGCTTCGGTCGATGAGTTGATGGAGCGCGCTTCGGTCAAACACGTGCATTAGGCCTCGGCAGCAACGGGTGTCTGCTCTTCACCCAAGCCCAGGCCGCTGATAAGACCCCCCAAAAAGTTGGTAATTATGTTGTTGCCGTGGCCGGGTGCTGGTGCAGGTGCCGGAAGCGGTGCAGGTGCGGGTGCTGGAATGGGATTAGGACCGGGCGCCGGTGCACCACCGTAGCCGCAATTGTACATTTTGTTCAATTTCTCCACATCGAAGGCAGAGAAGCCATCACGTTGTCCCATAGCATTGCCACCGGGTTGCTGTAAGGAAGATAATGCACGGAGATAAAGTGAAACTCTTCGGAGCAACGTTCGTTGACGACGACAAGTCTTGTTTTTGTGGGATTAGCTAGCTGCTGAGATTGTATCTTATCTTCAATATTCGAGTTTGTTGCACTGTAAATGCGAAAAAAGCAACAAAATTATAACCTTAACCTAGCACAATGTGGAAGCGCGGTCGACAGAGACCGAGCACTTATCCACTGAGTCACTGCTGCTGAACTGCTATTGATACATACTTGCAGAAGCATGTGAATGGATCAGTGTAAACATCATTATTCAATACACTGATTCGGACCAACTTTAACCTCACTTTAAATTTATACTTGCCGTTGTTAAACCCAAGATCATCCCTATTCGACATTTTCTATCTGTTCGTCGTCACAAGTATTTTAAGTTTTCACTTACCACAGCCACAATGGTGGGCCTGCCATTGGTGGAGAAGGCATTCGCCGAGTAATGCATTACGCTGCCATAGTCGTATGGCACACCGAACGCATTCGTCTGGGAGGCCTTATCGAAGTTGCTCGTGGCACTGGCTTGTATGTTCTGGTACTGTATTGACACGAAACTGTCGCGCTCCTGGCGATTCTGCTCGTGCAGAAAGCCGACTGCATGCATCAGCTCATGCATGGGTGTGCCGGGCTTGGTGAGACAGCCGGGAGATTGCAGATTGACCTCCTGTTTGCCGCCCACACGGCCCACCGACGACCAACAGCCCGAGTTGCCATTCACAATCGAAATGTAGTCGCGTTCGGTGGTGCGCGGCACAAAGCGAATGCAGGTGCGCCGATGGTACTCCTCCATGGCATGCTCTATGGTGGCCAGATCTCTGGCAGCGAAATTGCCGCGTATTTCGAAGGCCACCATGCCACGGGGCCAGCGCAAGCTCTGCGAGATGACGCCGTTCTTGGTCAGCGCACGTGCGCCATTCGTAGGCACAAGTATATCGCCCTCCAGGTAGGAGCCCAGCTCCTCCGGATTTACCGCTGATGTTTCGGGTGTATAGTTGGCCACCAGCTGTGCTGTTGTAAGGCTATCGGGAGTGCCGTAAAGCGCATTGCCAAAGAAACTCAGATCTATAATGTCCTTCGCGGCATCAAAGTCGACATTCTCCAGCTCGGGATTTTCGAGCGCATTCGAGTTGAGCTCAATTATTTCCGTGTCGTCATCATCGCCGTCGATTGCGTCTTTATAGAAGTTGGGGGTTGCCGTACCCAGGGGCACTGCCGTGATATACACGGCGAGTTGGCCCATCAGAGCCAGGCTGAGGATTAGCGTCATCTGTAGCGTGCTAGCCATGTCGTATGAAAATGCTAATTTAAAGTTGCTTTCCACTCGCTGCTTGCTCTTGCGTTGTGAACGCGACTGTGCTTGCTCCATGCGCCGGCAACGATTTTATACGCTTCTTCGGCTCTACGGCAGCCATTCTTAGCCACGTGCATTCTAATCGCTCTTTCGGCGTGCTTCACGCTCTCTTAGCCGCGACTTCTTGGGCCACTGATAGACACGCTTGCACTTTCCTTCATATTTACATAAGATTCTCGAGCTGCCAGCTCGCTCCGCTCTTATCGGTCGTTATTTATGGTTTTGGTCTTACTGCCTGCCAAAAATGTGCGGCAACAACAAGAACCGGCCTCGGACCTTCTATTCCGAGTTTGGCACTTGCTGCTTGCCATTTCTTCGACTTGCCCAATTGCTTTCTTGAGTGCCGCCGGCAGCAAGCGGCAATCTCTTTTCGCACAATATTTGAATATATCAGCCGTTTTATTTGAATAGCGCATAACTGTTGTTTCGGTCCCAAAGGAAATGTCGCGTTCTTTACAATGTTGAGATACTGCGGTTGTTGTTTGTTGCTGTTGTTGTTACTGTTTGCCGCCAGTACAACCGATAATAAGCACCACTAGATAATTTAATTTATTTTTGCAAAATATTTCGCATGGCTGCTTTGGCAATGAACCGCGATTTAGAGGCTCTATCTGTTCATTTCAAATTTATTTTTTAAAGAAAAGTATACATATGTAGATGCGTATATGCGACGCCAGTGATCTTCTTTGTACCACGACTACAGCTGCTGAAGTCAAACGCAGGAGAATATACCAACTAAGTTATCTGCTACCCGCTAAGTTCATTCGCTTGGCAAGATTTCAGTAATATAGAGAAAATCTAGGCTTAGGCCGGGCTCGTTTTATTTCTAACGGGACCTACAAATTTATTCTATAGCTTTGTCCGAATCCTCTAGGCGAAAAGCAAATGTTAGAAAAGGATCATACATGGAAAGTTGTAACGATTAGCAAAAAGTGAATCCGAATCGTCACGGAGTTCTTGACCAGGCAGTGTAGGCTAATGAAGCATATGCCTGCCATAGGTACTCTACAGCTAGCATGTGTCGAATTCGTGACGATGATGGGGAAACAGAAGAACACATTCTGTGCCACTGTGATAGGCTAGTAAGGACCAGACTTTGTTACCTAGATAATTTGTATATCTACAACCGCAGGATATTGAGGAAAGATCCCCAAACGAAAAATCCCCAAATTTTCTTGACGCCGCGGATCAATGAGAATCTGTAAATAGATGGAGAACTGCCATAATAGGCCTTTCAGGGCGCGGTGAGGTGGAACACTTCTCTAAATACTATGTACATGTTTAGTGGGATAGGAGAAAGTAAAGTAGTGATATATCATATTAAAAGCAGCACTCTAACGCTTAAGCCCCTAGCATGACACTGTGATACGTTTCCATACAACATCGATACAAAATTAGTAGGAATGCTCTGATTACGTATGATAGTAGCTCTATGTCGTTGAACTTAAATCTGAAGTCGGTTTGAATTTAGCTGTTTTGATCTCGTAGCAAACCAGGCTTAAAGTTGGAATTGTCATAAATGGGCTCAATTAAAACTAGTTTCCATAATTTAGCTCTCATTTATATATGATTTAATTCCAACTTGTAGACGTAAATTCGGTTTTTCAATGGCCTCTAAGTATACTTGTGTGGGCTTGCGTAAGTAAATAATGCCTGCAACTAAATTAGTCATTAGGTATACAAATGTCTTATCACGGAAAATCCCAAAGCATGCCAACAGCTGACGCAGCCTATACAGTTCTAAATATCGGCCAGAGCCATGGTAAAGACAAGTTTCAGGGCTAAAGCAAATATGAGCACTTCAAAGGCAAGTTCATGTCCCACAGCACAGATGTTTTAGAAAACGGAAAACAATAGCGGTACAAACAACATAGCGCTACCTTAGGTCATATTTCTTTATGCCTGACAATAATTTTGGCATTGATAAATCAAATGAATCAATGCGAAACGAAACAAATACACTAACAACTCGTGAAGAAGTTCGACAAACTGCAACAAAGCGCTTAAAAACACAAAATTCGTTTTTTACTGATAATAGTATTTTCAAAATACTTATTATTATTATATTAAACTCGCTGCGCACAGTTGCCAGTTACTCTTTAGCCGCTCCACTACAGATCCATGCTAATATCCATAATCAAATTCGCATCGTTATCGGAATTCTCTGAAATGTCTTCGAACTTCAGCTTCATGCAGTTGTACTTCATAGGTGACTCTTCTATGGGTGGAAGTCGTTTCGCGGGTGACTTTAATGAGGAGAGCAGCGAACCGCTTGAGTTCTCCTTGCCGCAAATTTCGTCTATGATCGAGTCATCGTCCATGAGATCCTCAATGCAAGTCTTAAGAATAGTCGAAGTGACAATGCAGTCGCGATTGATAGCCAAACTCTTGTGAAAGAAGGTGATGGCGTCCTCGAGATTGCCCATGAGTGCGTGCACAAAGCCGATAGCTGTGTAGGTCTGTGGACTTTGTGGTTTCAACAACAGCGCCTGTGCAAAAATAATAAAAAATTCACGAGTTTTGTATGAAATTTGTATTTTGCTTCAACTACGCACGCATTGATGATATTCCAGTGCCTCCTTGTATTTCTTTGTTTTGCGGCAACAGTGACCCAAATTATTAAAAAGTGGTTCCCAGCGTGCGGACACCTCTTCTTTGTTCTGTTTGGCACGACTTGTGACTATTTCCGCTGTTGTGCGAAATACTTCCTCGGCACTTTCGTAACTGTTCATGGACGATTTTTGAATTTAAATTCGTAATGCGAAATCAGCATGTAACAATTTCAATATCTTACTAATCATATTCGTATTTGATCACACCCAACTCGTGCAACACAAACACATCCAACGGAGCTATGGTCATGGCCTGATAAAAGAACTTCTCGGCCAATTCTAAATTTTTGGTTAAGCCACACTCGACACCAATGTACAGCAGTGGTAGGTGACAGCCTCGCATGAGTTGCGTGGCTTTGAAGTATGCCGCCATAGCCTGGTCGTGCTCATTCTCCTTTGCAAAGGAATGTCCATATGCCAGCCAAGCTGGGCCATAGAGACGATCCAGTGAAGTCGCTTTGGAAAGATACCGACGCGCCGGGTCGCTCTTACCAATGAGGTCGTAATAGCAGCCAACGGCATACCAGGAGATGGCCTTATCGGGATAGCGATCGACCAGCTTATGCGCCACGTAGAACAGCTCTATGGGGTAGAATGAAGCAAGGGAATTACATATACATACGTGTAAGTAGTAAACAAACTTACTATTATAGTCTTCAAACTCCACCAAGCAACCAATTTGTACAGTCAATCCAGCATTGTGATAGGGATCAATTTTAAGTAGCCTGCAAGAGTTTAGTACCAGAAATAAGAATATATACTTTCCAAGTATAAAGTCAAACGCACTCATTAAGTATTTTGAAACTCTTCTTATACTCGCAGTCGTAGAAGAGCTTCTCAGCCTGCGCTGCCATAATGTCGGTGCTCTTTTGTATGCGTGTGACGCAGGCTGACAAAGGCAGCATATTCTGATTATCTCCTTCTTTCAAACGATTGCGCCCGGGCGTTTCCCCGTGTGAGCGAGTGGAGTCGTTAATATGCGAGGAAGCCCGCGACAGGCTGTTTTGCAACGAAAAAGGTGTGTTTTTCAAATCTTCAAGCACTCTGCAAGCAAAAATCACATGTTGGTAATTTCTCTTTTAGTGTTCGGTACGAAATCGGGATTACTTGTTGGCTGGTGACATGATTTGAGTTTGTGTGGGCGTCATGAATTTAGGCAACGTGTTCTTATGCAGTTGCGCATCAGAATTGCGATTCTTTTGAATTTTCTCAGTGAGTTCTTTGATTGACTTCAGCATGGTCAAATTTCCAATAGGCGTCTCTTCGGCACTGGTCTGCTGCAGAAGAATACGCACAACTTGCTGGTCAGTTTTTAAAGTGTTTATGGCGATGTATACTTACTGGAGCCAGAGATTCGTAGTACTTCTTTAATTTTGACTCATATAATTTCGTTATCAATTTAGCGTCTGCCTCAGTCGATTGTTGCGCGAGAGGCAAATGTTGCATCAGTTCTTTCTCTGTTAAGATGTGTGTGAATAAACCAAATAAATTACATTTAGTCGAAATACTCTACCTTCCCACGCCATGAGCATTTCATGTTGCACTAACGCCTCTAGGGCCTCGTAACAATACACAGACTTGTGCAGCGCTTGTACGTAGTAATCCATTGCCAAGCCACGATTGTCCATAGCCTCATAGAGTTTGCCCTTAAGATAATTAATGGAAGCGAGCATCTCCTAAGGAGCATACAAATCGATATTTGAAGAAGAAAGCGTTTTTGACAATTGACAACATTATTAAAAATGCCATGCTCACATTCTTGCCAATTTCTTCGAAGCTACACATACTCTGACCCTCCGCAGAGCCGCCTAATGGCTGATGAATAAGTGAGGAAGCCAAATACTCAACGTCCACGGCATTGATAATTGCCAACGCTTCGCTGAACTCCTTCGCCTCGTACAGACTCTCCAGCAGCAGATTGTAGCAGGGCACATGCGACTTTTCCAGCTCGTGCAAGCGTATTGTGTGCGCCGCCCGGTGATACTCCTTAAGCAGGAACATGCACTGGGCTTGGCAGAAAACATCTCTCGGATCATTCTGGCTAAGCACGCACACCTTCTCCGCCCAAAAAAGTGCCGACTGGTATCGTCGCTGTAATAAAGACAGTTAGCAAAGGGAAGCGCGATGAGCAGCGATTTTCATCCCACCATGTCGATGAACTGTTTCACCAGTTTGCGATAATGCATCACATCCACTAGACCGCCTTTATCCGCGTCCGAATTGTTCGGATTCCGCATCTCACTGTCACCAGTCATTTTCGCAATGATTTTGCGAATTTTAAATACTTTTTTAAACAATTCAAATTCCAGCTAGTCTTTTTGCAGTTTGTTTATTTCTTATTTCTAACCTTACTTCACGAACAGCTGATTTAATTTTTGACAACCGGCTGTCAGTTGTCTTTCTATCTTCTCCCTGTCGCTCTCATTTGTTGCGTTTGACGTCACGCCCGAACATAACCATCATACAAGTTGCACAGTTTTGCGGTTGGTTGGTTATTGCGCCAGCTCAAACTATCATAATTCAATATATCTCTGTGCTCTCTGCTTAGTCTACTGAATTTTGTTGAATGGTGAGGTTTAATTTTTAGATAGGAGCGGCAATATACCAAGAGACTTTTTAATTAAAAGGAACCCAAAAGCACTATTTTAAAAACTCTTTTAAGTAACTGAGTTTATTTAACAAGCTAAAAGAAGAACGAGCATTTTTGTGTGAGTTTACGACGGCGAAAAAAGCCCATAAAAGTGTGCCAAGTGCCAACCAACTGCAGTAGCATAACGGTGAATCTTGTACGTTTTACGTTTTCGCAACCGAAAGACCAAAAATGTGCTTTCTGCTGTGCCCGGACCTACACATTTTGTGAAGCCTCCTCTGTGAGATTTCGGGATTTGTTAACCATTTTTGTCGAGTTCCCGTTTCAAGTGCAACGCCGAAAGGGCAGAGTTGTTTTTGGGGTATGTATTTTACAGTTTCATTTAAGGCAAACGAATTAATTTCAGAAATTCTAAACATGTTTCCTCAATTAATTTCCAATGCAATGCTAGAAAAATCGGGAGGAGTCACTTTTCGCTGTTATAATGCTTTTCCTTTATTTTTTCTTCCGTTGTTTCTTGTTCGGCTCACGCCACGTCTCGTGCCCCGTCCCTGGCCCAGCGCATGCTGATGAGTGTCTCCCGCAAGCGACGACGGCCTGCTGCCAGTTGCCGGCTTTATTCTAACATACCCCCGCACCTGCCCACTCAGCACTATATACGCTACGCGGCCCAAGCCCCATTCCCGTCCCCCGCACACATCGCAGCACAGCTGCAGCTTCAGTTTCAGCCGCAGCCACAGGCGACTTCACGCATCTTTGCTACTATACTTACTATTTTACTACTATTTTAAATGTACACACACATTTTGCTTCCTTTGTTGCGTTTTGCTCATTTCCTGCTGATTTATAGTTCTAATAATAGGTTCCCTCACCAGCCAAGCCAAACCGAACCACGCCAGCACGGCACAGAAAGGAACAGAACTTCTTCGCAGCCAAAGGATTACTGCATGCTCCTTGTTTGTACATACATACATACACATAAAATCATTTTTAAATTGGGTATAAAGAAATTAAATACAGGCAAGCACAGCAGTACGGCCGCAGTGGGATAGCGACAAGTTGTCAGGGGTAAAATGTGAGGCATTTACCTAAAAGCGAAAAGGGGCATTTTAAGGATGTTGATGGTATATTTTCGGTCCAAATAGTTTCGCACAATTTTTCCCAATAAATATTTTTAGACTTTCTACTTGTCAACTTGCTTGCACAACTCATAGCCAAAGCCAAGTACACGCAGAGGAGCTGGTAGCTGGTTTCCTTTAAAGATTAGCGTACACACACAGACAATACATATTCCCTGATATGTATGTATGTATGTATTTCTAAAAATACCATAAATTTGGCTAGAAAGCTTTTAAAGCATCGTTGTTGTGTGCCAAGAAAGGACACACTCATAAAATGTGTGAACAATTGAATCGATATATCTTCCATGGTACATCCTCCATCTGCGTAAAGCCATTTGTTTACTCACACTACATACAAAGTACCAGCTCCTTAGCTTGATAACTTATTAGTCGAGCGGAAACCAAGACCTTTCTTTTAACCATAGAGTTTCACATCCCGACTTGACATTTTTCGGTGGCCCTGCTCCGGTACGCATTTCAAATGAAATGAAATTACATTAGAAGAAATAAGTATGCATATTTGATCTATCTATGTATGTACAATCTATATATATCCAACACAAATTTAATGAATAATAATAATTCAGATAATACAAAATCCACTTAGATTGATTTTTAAGGTATGCAAGGCCGAAGGAGAATATCGTCTTTTGAGAGGAAACCGAAAGTCAAAGCTGAACATTAAAGGGATAATTCTCTATTGCGAAGCGCTGTGCTATCTCTCCACGCGAAGTTTTCCAAAATAAGCGACGCCATTGTTGCATTAACAATTTAGAATTCCATTGAGAAAACACTTGATTCTTACTACTTAGTTACTCATTCGCCCGTTTTGCCGAAGCCGAATAGTTTATTAGAAATAAGCCGAAGTCGAATACATACCCATTTTTGGGGGAAGCCGAATATTCGGACGGTATTGATAAGGTTCCAAAAAAATTTTGTTTAGTTCTCAGTAATAAGCTCACTGTCGAGTCGACCCTGAAAAACCCCACGGCCACTCATTTACAGAAAATTTTTGAAAATAATCCCTTTTAAATTCGAAATTTTTATAATTTTGTACTTCCTGTTTTAAATATTATTTGATCTGTTTGATTTTTTTATTTTTAGATTATGTATAGTTATTCTATACAAAAAAGAAGTTAATACGAAATTCTCATTCGTATCCATTGATGACAAGTACGGAACAAGGAACAATGGGCCTCGATGATTTTTAATAGTGTTTGCTGCTGGTCTCTGGAAAGAAAAAATATTCGCCATTAGAAATAACACCAACGGTATAAGCCGAGGGACGGACGGACGCAACCTGCAGCATGTTGGGGTTGTAGTGCAGCACTTTTGAGTTGCAATCGAACACAGCGCCACACTGAAGGAGCAACTGCTCCCAATTGCTCTCCGTAGTTCCGTAGTAAACACCTCTTCAAGAAACAACAGTCAGCTCCATTAGCTTCGCGACTCCACCGTCGAGCAAGAAGAAACGGAAATTGTTCGACAGCATCAGCTTGAGGGTGCTACACTCTACACTCCTGTTTTGAATCTGCTGCGCGTTGAGCATACGCTCCCACGGCCGTCCGCAAAGTATTTCCTGGTCCTCTCGTGGTCGTCGTGTTTGCCGTCGTGTCTGCGAGTTACTTGTTGTTTGCTGCTCCACTCTGGTCGCAGGTTCCGTGAAGGGGCAGCCAGGCGCCTTGCAGTGCTGGAAGTAGTAGGTAGTTGTGACATCACGGCCTTCATCCCGGGCAAGTGGAAGGTGTGGAAATTGAATTTTTATTCAAAACAATGCCTTCGCTGCAACAGGTATGTAAATAATAATAAAACTCATTCGTACTTGTGAAGGGGAGGACGGTCGCTTGGTTGGTTGAGGACGATAGGTGAAAACGATGGCTTGGGTGGCTAGGTATGTAGGTGCAGTTTGCAATTTGGAGTTGTTGGCTCGTCGCTGAAGTCCTCGCACCTTTACTACGGCCACCCTGCTCACCCGCACAGTCGACTGTTGGCTGCGGCGGCGGCAGGACGACATGACGGCGCGTCGGAACTGCACGCCGGCACGCTGCAGCACAGTCGTACAGTTGGCAGTGCTAGTAGCAGTGGTAAGGAGTACTGATCCTAATCAGATTAGTTAACTTTATACGCTGCTTGTCATCTGTGGATGAGGCTGTCGTTGTGGCAGTGGCTGCAGCAGTGGATAGCAGGTTGGCTGATGTCTGGAACATATTATTATGAGATAAATTCGATTAAACTTGTGCTTGTGCAGCATGAATGTGCTGCTCCTGCTCCTGCTGCACGGGCTGTGAGTTGTTATGTGCGAGTGGGCCACTTATGAGAGTGCGTGTGATTTTGATTGTCAGCAAGTCGAAAACTGAGATTTCATGTCCCTAATTAATTTATGGGTCATTTCATGTGAGGAATGTCTGGTACGTTCATGTGCGTCTGGTCTGCGTATGTTCGGAAAGTGGAGTAATTAGCCTCTCAGAAACTGATTATGATGCTTTAATTAACGGATATTATGTATAACTCATCATGACTGTCATAGTAGAGAAAATGCGATAGTAGAGAATATGATATAGCCAATTTGATGGGCCGTGTTTAAGAAAATAGTTTCTAAACTTGCAACTTCTTTATCTAAGCAGAAAGGGACGAATATCAAGCGAACGTGCTATCGTTCGTATTGCAGACGAATTCAACTTACTTTATTGGGAGTTTCATTTAATTTATACACGTGTCAAGAGTTTTATTTATAATTTATGAAAATGGTGTCATAAACTCTCTCCAAACTTTTAACTATAATTTTTATATTATATATAGTATGTATATTTGTATATTTCTGCACTCAAGTTATGTCCACACTGTGGATATCTGTTTCACTGAATAAACTAAAATCTACTTTGTCTGTTTGACCGTTAATTTGTAAAACATAAGACCAAAACTACGATATGTTTTTGATATTAAGTGAACTATTGAACTTGGAAACCGTTAAAATTAATAGTAGAATAGTTTTTTAATAGTAATAGTTATTTTGTGTCAGAATATGAAAAACATACCCGCACGCAGACAGGTATTTGTCCATTGTACTTGTGACCGAATTCTTTTACTGAAATCTTCCTGAGCTTTTTATAAAGCGGAGGATTTTCGATGGTGGCAAGGAACTTAGTTGATCAACCTACATATGTATGTTATTACGCCCATATTATAAATTTTCTTATAAGAACAAAATTTGTGGGGTGCATGCAAAGCCGCTGGCACTGCGAGCTTTGTTCAGGCCTCATAATATTTTAGCCGGATTTTATATTGATTTTTTTCGTTAAAACTGAAAATATCTTGCTTTGTGTTACTTTTGCCTTCCGTTTTTAAATATTATGTAGCTTACTTTAAAGTCTCTTTTGTACTTCTTTTGCTTAACTTAAAAGTCTGACTTGATATCGTTTATGGAAAAATGTATCTATAAGAATTATTACAATACTACTCCGTGCACATGGAAGACTTGTAGAGAATTGAAATAAAACTAAGAAACTAAAACCTGATGACACTTGACAGGATTTCACGTCTCGTCACTGCTCACTGCCTGTTCCTTCCTTGTTGCGTAGATTCCCATTGGAGTGCCTGCCGTCCGTGTGTAATATTCCATTTACATGGGTTTTGTGTGTGTGCTTGCCGCACAAGTGCATGTAAGAAGCTGGTATTTAGTTGCATATTAAAGTTTGCAGTGCTTCGTCAATTGCTGCTGCAGCGCCTCCACGATTTATTTGCTGCATACAACAAAGCTAAGCGCTAGCAGCAGGATGCCACTACTTGCCATCGAGTCAAAAAAATCCTACATAAAAGTGCTTCAATGCTAAATGAAAAGCGAATCCAAAAAAATATAAATATAATGGCAAAAAGGCACAAAACAAAACAGCAACAAAGCAACAAATAAATAAAAATATAAAACCGAAAAAAGAACAGAGTAGCGCAGCGCATAAAGAAATGAACTATCCGTATTAAATCTGTAAATGCTCGGCATATTGTTGGCCGCCTTTGCGCTGATGTTGCCGTTGCAATGAAAAATCGTAGAAATGTGCAATTGTATGCGGCGTATGCTGCCTACTTGTCTGCTCGTGAATTGTTGCCGCCGCCTAGGACGCATTTACAGCAATGACAGTAGCAGCAGCAGCAGCCGCGCCACTCGTACTCGCTCATTGCGTTCCGTTATTGTTGTCATATGCCAGATAATAAAATAAAATGAATTGCTTACGCAACCAAATTACAAATTATTTATACTAGAATCGGAAAAAATATGGCGCGGAGCAACAGCAGCAGAAATGGTGGTAGCTCCTCCACACCGGCCCCTTACCCTTCGATGATGTAAAAACTGTGGGAAGCATGTAAGAGATGCGTGTGGTTGGGGGCGTTTAGGGGCAAGGCTGAGAAGCTGCCTTAGAGTCGCAAGAAATATTGCATAATAATCCCTTTGAAATCAGCAGATTATCCTTAAATATTTGTATAAACAATGTAACAAATGCGTATCCATCACAATGCGATGGGGGATAACTTGGGAAGGGGAACAAAAGCAGCGGAGTGCACTGACTGAAGGGCATTTTCACTGAATGGCAGCACGCAAATGTGAGCAGCCGGCGGGATGGCTGCACACATCTAACAATAAGAAATTCCGCCCCTTTCCCTTTGGAAAGTCGTTAAAGGACGGTGACATTTCTTCTTATAACGTGCCGCAATACTTCTGTGTTTGTGTGAGCTCATCTTAATGTGGCTTCCGCCAGTTGGATCTTGTGGAAGAAGCAGCGAAAATTTGATGCACTAAGCATTTTTGTCTTTTTTTTATCTATACCTATCTTTCATTGCATTTGTATGACAAACATAGGCAACATTTATTTTCGAATTTTGTTCCATACTTGATTCCGATAAACCAAAATTTTTAAGCCATTAAAATTGCCTGCATAGCCATTAAATCAATTATAGTGAACAATTCTTTTAAAATTCATTTTAAAGCAGGGCGTCTTCGAAAATGTGAAAAATGTCCGTCTTTTTTCTCATCCTTAAGGGATCGAAGTTAAGAAACTAGCGCTAAAATCACTCATTTATAATCAAGAGACAGAGATATTGAATAAATAAAAAACAGATTAAAAATTATTTTTATACATTCCATTGAAAATTAATACGATAAGGAGAAAGAATTACAAAGTACCCCTGTAGTTTTTTCTATTGTATAACTGCACATACATACATATGTATGTACATATGTACGTTTTTAAAGATATTTGCCCAGATTTGTTGTTATTTTATTGAGCTTCATTTATTAATTGCTTGCGCACACACATGCAAAGAATGCGCGTATGCATGTGTGCGTATGGAAATTCAATCAAGTGGAAAACTCAATTAAACTGCCGCTATGCCAATACATTTAATATTTCATTAAAACTGAAATGAATGAAATTGAGTTGCTCGCTTGAATGTCATTCCTTGCAGTAGTCCTTTAGTCCTGCATCAGCGCTGAGTGCTGAATGCGATTGCAAATGTGAATATGCTTTCTTCTGTCTGTCTCGTCTGTTACATGCATTCCTTCATGCTGTCATTTTTCGCTAGGTTCTTGCACGTCGTGTCTGTGTGGCGCTTCTTTTGTAAAAGAAAAAAAAAACAAGAAGCACATTCAAAAAACAACAACGCATTAAGTGCATTTTCCAGCTATCAAATATACCCATTTAATAATAACAATATTGTAATTCAACCGTTTTGCATCGCACTGCCAGGAGTAATATACACCAGCCTATGCCATGACGCCTGCACGATTCTTTTACCCCCCGCACATGTGCTTCCATACCTCATGTGCCCCTCTCTGAGCTGCTATCACGTATGCACTAGGGCTTTAAATACCTGCACTACTTTGCAAACGTGGAATTTCGATATTAAATCAAAGCCGAATGCCGAGATTTATCTCTTATCGGGATTTTGTTATATTTCGGAATTTTGGGATTGTTTGTTTTAAATTGAGATTACACTCAATCAAAAATCTTTCATGCTCTTTTCGTTGGATTCACATTATTTTTATCAATGTTGAGCCAAAGCATTTTTAATGGAAGGCGGCGGCTAGATGGAGACTTACACAGTTCGATAACTAAATTTATACAAGCACTTACGGGGAAAGATTGCAGAACCATCATAGGTGTATTAAAGGATCACTGCCTCGCAGCGATTTACGCGCACATGATGGGCATCCCTAATTTTTATGAAAGTCCAATGTAAGAAAGTATCAATTGCCATTTACTAAAAAATCAATGAAGCCGAATTCGTCGTTTCAATGTATTAAATATTGGATTTACCATACAATAGAGGGAGCTATTGATCGCCGAATAGCAAGTAACTTCCAACAAAATTAACGCATGTTTATACCCTACACCTATGGTAATAGGGTATAATAACTTTGTGCGAAAATTGTAACGCATTAAAGGAGACGTCCTAGGTATAGACATAAGTATATGGAAATGCTTAGAATCACTTTCCGGTTGTCCGTCTGTCCGTCCGTGCTGGAGAGAAGGAAGGAGTTGTCCGATTTGGACAAAATTTGGTACACAGTGAGAGTTAACCTTAACTTAGTTTAAGTTCCGAGATTAGCCAAATCGTTCAAAGGACACGCTCACTATAGGCCTGTAAGTCCCACTACCTCGGATTTTTTCGGTAAAATGGCTATAATTCATCTAATTACTCATGAAAAAGAATCATACTTGGTATTCAAGTTAAGGGGTAGGTCTTCTAGGTCTCACGAAAAAATGGGCGTGGCCCGCCCTCTATATAGCCGGAAAAAATTTTCCGGTAAAATGGCTCTCAATATAATTATTTCTGAATTTAAACGAATAAAATTTGCTTCTTAAGTTCAAATATCGGCTCTACATGCCATATTAAAAAATGGGCATGGTCCGCCCACTATATGGGCGGTAAGCTGAAAATCCTCATAACTTCCATAATATATATACAAGAGCGTCCATATTTGGTAACTTTATTGCTGGTAAGAGTACCTTAAAATTTTAAAAATATCAATGTTATCCGCCCACCATGAAGGCGGTAAATAATACATATCAATAATTTATGTTGTAGTCCCTCCAGAGTGTCAATAGTTGCTATATACAGTTCTATAAGGAATACCTTTTAGTTTGACAAAAATGGGCGTGGTCCGCCCACTCAGTTACTTGGTGTAGGGTATTACTCTGTCGGGGAAACCCGACTGATGCTTCCTTACTTGTTTTACATTGGAACAATGTGTTTTATCATTAGTTGAATGCAATTTTTGATTCAGTACATATAGTAAATAATTATAATTTCGTATTGGTGGATCCTCAGATTAAAATCCATGCACAATGCCGGAGTTCAAGATTCCAAGATTGGACACCCTAGTATGCGCATACAGAACAAAGCTTTGCGCTACAAACGCACCCAGAGCAGGGTAACAGCGGCCGGAGCACACAAGCAGACATTTTGTTTCAACGGCAACATTTCCGATTTTACAGTTAACATGAGTTTCCTCCGCTGGCAGTGAATGCGAGTAGTAACTGCCACAAAGTGTTAGCGTGCGCGGGGCGGGAAATGCAGCAAAGGACGCAGGCAAACACGGCACAACAACGCAAACGTTCCGGCATGAATGCAGCGGCAGCAAAACGCGCTTTTATTATTGCGAGTTGCGAGTGAGCGAGCTGCAGCTCCGCCATGCCTAAACGAGCAGCCGAAAGGGCGTGTGGGCGGGCGCCGCCATTTGGTTGGTGTGTATTTTTAGGCGCAAGAAAAACTTTTCATGCCTATTAAAGTTTCTATTTGTTGCCGCCGCCCCCTTCCCCATGCACACTCCTGAACAGGCCTGCCACTCGCAGTGCCACAATCCCGCTGCAAAGCTTCCTGCCGCTGCTGCTTCACTGCCGTCGAGCCTACACAGAAAAGTATTAAATGATAACGTATTTTTAAAATGGCAACGCGGCATTTCACTTGGCTCTGTTCAACAAGCGGGATTGAAAAATTCAATTCAGCCGCTGTCTGCGTATCTGAAAGTAGTGAAGTAGTGAAGCTGCGAAGTAAATTCCAGAATTCAATTGAAATTTCCAGCCTGAAATGTGCTACCTTCAAGCCCCCTGCCTCGCCAGTCACCGCGACAGCCTGACAAAATCTGCAGAGTTGCGAGTGCCGTGCGCCTCATGCTGCCTTCTCATTGCCATATCCGCAGCGCATTCTCTCGTGCAGGGAGGGGAGGAGCGCAATTTCATGTATTTTGTGTGGGACTTGGAATCGACGGTTTAATGATGTGGCTAAAGGCGCTTTCTCCTTTGTACTTTTGGCATTTTAAAATGCGCTGGCTATGATTTGCTGCATGCAATTGCCGTCGCCGCCGTCGCCGCATTACAAACAGCCACCAACAAATATCGTAGTTTTTTTCGGCCACTTACTGCGCGACAAGAATCTCGGCGAATCGGCAGCCAACAGCCAAGCTTCTTTAATCCATTGTTGTGCGCGGCAACTAATTTGCTAGATGTTTCATTTCAATTGAAAACCCGGAAATGTCCTCCTTCCCTCGGCCACTCACAGCGTCTTCTGCGTCATTTGCGTCATTTAATCGCGCGACATGAAATGACAGAATTAGCTGGTAGGCATTTTTAGCGGCGGACATGGTGCAAATGGCCAAAGCCTAGAATTGGCTCGGCTGCTTTAAATTGTATGACAATAACATAAAATGAAATCCTTACTATTATTCTAGAAAGTTTCGCTAATTTCAGGCGATCAAGAAATCGTACTATTTATAGGGATATACATACCTTTAAAATGGTTTCGACGGAAACCTCTGCTCAAAAATCTCAGATTTCAGTTTGGTTTAAAATTTCCTGAAATATTAGGAACTGAACGACGCAATTCAATATTTTGTGCCAATTTATTATTTTTTTCTATGAAAAGATAAGATCTCAAATGGCGTTTAGTTGTGACTGTAATGGCAGAATATGAGAATATGGCTGTTAGTTTCAGATAAGAACTTCGCATAAGTACAGTTCGATTTATGAATCAACTTCAAAAGCAGTCTAAAGTTTCAATATATCTCTTTTAAAGTAAAGTATGTACAATTGAAAATTTCTCTCATACGCGCAGCAATGAAATTCGCTGGTTAAATTATCGCTCGGCGACATCAAATTGCCAACATTCCACTATCTGCGCCCAGAAGGCTTCTTGCAACTTTCCAAGAAAACATTTTTTAAATAGATTTCTTGCAAGAAATACATACATGAGTTTTATCAGGCACTGCTGTTGCCATGTGTGTGTGTGTGTGTGTGTGTGTGTGTGTGTGTGTGTGTGTGTGTGTGTGTGTGTGTGTGTGTGTGCTTGATAATAATTTCGAATGGACATTTTTGAAAGCAAAATCCTGTAATTTCTCTTTGACATTCTGTGCTGACATCATCCCATAAAGAGTCATGGGATTAGGTTTTGCTGTTTTTGAATACTTAATCGCAAAGATTACAGCAACACCACAGCAACAACAACAACAGCAGCAGCAGCAGCAGCAGCTAGCAGTAATACACCGACGAGTGTTAGCGGGGCGGGAACATTTCATTGGACATAACATCACACATTCGCCCAGATGTTCCGAAGTTGCCAAAATAAAAGAAATAAAGCAACAACAAAAAACGAATGCAGAAAAACCGTTTTGTTGCTTTTGTTGCAGTTGTTGTTGTGCTGTGCATGAAAAATATCGAAAGTATTGTTTAGAGTAGTGGGAGGGAGCAAGGATCAAAGGACAAGAAGCTCCACAAGCAAAAAGAATGTCGAATTTCTTCATGTAGCAAAAAGCCAGTAGGGAGGGAAAATGAGAAAATTTAAAATCGCTGCTGCTTCTTCCTAGTTGCCAATTCAGAGTGACAACAACAAGAGCGCCAACAACAGCAGACGCCACCTCTACCATCGTTACACAGTGCCTGCCATTGCCATCTCAGCTGAAGCTGCTCATACGTTTAAGTATGTGTGAGGCCGGACGCGGATGCTATTATAGCAGAAATTGAGTAACATTTTTCCAGCAGTTGGGCACGCGAACAACTCAACAACTGCACTCTGCACCGCACTCCGCACCCCGCAATGCACTCGTTATTGAAGTCGTTAAGTGGTTAACATTTTTTGGCGAATCCAATTTGTGGTGCGCTGAATGTGGCAGAACGATTGTTGTTGTTGTTGTTGGATGTTGTTGGTTTTGTTGTAGCTTGTTGGTAGCAAAAAGGGCAGCACACGCTTAATCCTTTCACACACTGAACTCTACTCTACAGTGTCTTATCTAGTAAACTGCTTAAAAATTCTGTTTTTAGATTCGAATATCTAAAATTAGTTAAATTGTTCGATGCATTCGAAAAATTGTTGTTTCGACTAATCCGTCCTTTGCTAACTTGTCTCTTCTCTATTCACGATTTCAATTTATAAAATTAAACTATCAAAATATTGAATATCCTCTCAAAGATCTACGCATTCGAACCACATGCCTCAATGCTATGATAAAAAGGGCGTGACCCGAAAACTACAGTTGTCATCTGTAGACCAACAACAAATATTTTGTTAACTTATGAATGTATCTTAATGGCAAAAGTATTTGGTAGCTCCTGATAACTATCGGTGTCAAGTATCTGCCAGTTCGGACAATTGACCCTAATAACAAAGACTTGTTTTTTTAATTTTGACTGACTTGAATGACTTTTTTCGCTCATTAATGTCACAAAAATAATCCAACTTGATCCATAAAATATAATGCATCAATATGTAAACGGAGGCGTTGTTAGAAAGAAACACTGATGTAGTGTATTGCTTATAGTTACTGGAACCGACTATAATTTCTTTCTACTATTTTGTTGTTTTTGTGTCCACTGCTCTTGAAATTGCTTCCTTTCTTAATTTTTATGGCTACTGTACTTGATTAGTGGTTCAAAGGATCATGCTATGCTAGCGGAAGTGTTTTCTCGTAGGGGAGGGTTTGGGCAAACAGGCACAGCTTAAATTCTCAAGATTTGCACACAAAGTGTTTAGTCGTTTCGTGGAACGTAACCGCGTTATAGGTGATGTGTGTTCCAGAACACCCGGAACCGAGTTTCTTGAAATCTACATAATTAGAGTTACTCGAAACCCAATTGAATTGCACACTTTACCCAGTATACAACTTTGCTGGAAAATAATATTTTTGTAAGCTTATTTCTGTAAATTCAGTTAGAAAATGCAAAAAATTTAATTTCAAAAAAATTACGATTTTGGCCAAAGCCGAAGATTAACAGTATATGTTCTAGCCGAAGTCAAATATTTTTTAGGAAGCCGAATTTTTAGAGGAAGCCGAAGCCCGATTTTTTATTTTAAGGCCGAAGCCGAATATAACGGCGACAATTCAAAGTTTGCAAAGCGTTGAACTTATTTAAACGCCGCGACAGCAGCGTACATAGTTAGCTGTGAATAAACATCTGCTAAGGCAAGGATGTTTTCATTAATAAAGTATAGTAGAGTATTTCTGTGTGTGTAAATGAAAATGCTTGTTCGTGTTGTAAGGACCTCTCATTTCTGACTTCTGTATGCTTACTTACATGCGCTTAAACACAATATTGCAGTTTAAGCTTCCGTTTCCGGTTACCTCATCAAGTTGTCATTCACTTTAAACCCAATCTACACACACACACCCGCGCGCGCTCTTACACAGTCTCGCACATTAAAACATACACACATACGTACAAATGGCCGCTACCCACAAGTGTCCTTCGTCCTTCGACAGTTGACACATTTCGTTGTTATCTCTCAATCCTTGTGGATTTTGCGATTGCCATAGCTTTTTTATACGCTTTTATTTTCAATTTTTCGTTGCTTTGGTTGCTCCTTCCCCTCTATTCTGCTCTGCTCTGGTCTGCGGCTGTTATCTGCTGATATACATCTCTTAAAGCTGCCGCTGCTTGCGCACATTAATTACGTGCCTGCTTGTTCTCCGTCGGCTGCTGCTGCCGTCTTTGGTTTCCAGCCGCTTCCGCTTCCTGCCTTGTCCCCTTCGCCGAACGTCGTCCGGCTACGCTCTGCCGTACGTCCCCACTTCGTGCACTTGTTGCCATAATTTTCGTTAATCTGGCGTAATGAGTTGTACGCCATTTTTGCCAAATTGTTTGGCGGCTGTTGCTGGTGGATGTAGCAGAGCGGGCGCAGGCTGGAGAGTGGCGGCGGCTGGCGAGAGCGCCTGATAACAATGTTTGCACTAATTTGGCATTTTAATGGTGCTCCACTGACACTTGATGCGCTTTTAATTGCGCCAAATGCTCGAGTGTACTTGGAAAAGTGTTTTCTTGCTGCGCCGCAACCGCTACCCCCTTCTCCTTTGCTTCTTCTGCTTCTTCTTCTTTCCTGCCCACAGCATGGCCTGTTTTTTGTTAGATATTGCTTGTGGGTGCATGTGATGGCTGCAAAAGGCGGAATAGCAGTGGAAGCGCTGCTGCAGGTGTCGAAGTGTGGTTCGTGTTGCGTGGCATGCCACATGCCACACCCGCCTCCTGCTGCTGCTGCTCTGCTCCTTTCGATTGGTTTTTGCAATGCGGCGAACGCGCGCTACTCGTCGAAAAGATAAACGATTCATTAGTTTACAGTAGTTATTGTGGTGGCCTTTGTTGTTATTGTTATTCTTGGCGGCTGCGCGTCCTTTTAGTGGCATTGTGCAACTATTGTGTCACGCTAACAAATCCAATCATCGCATTTAAGCACGTTTTGCTTGCGGTTTTGTTACCTTCATCGCTGCGTTTGGCTGTTGCAATCTGAACTGTTCCTGTGCAGAGTCACAACGTGCATAGTTTTAAATTAATCTAATTATTATTATGATAAAATAATCATAGTCTATAGTCTCTGATCATTACAAATTTGCATACTTGCAGTTTAAATCCAACGATTGTTCTGCATCCAATATGAGATCATTATCCGAAGCTAGCACCGACATTCTGCAAAAGCACTCGATCAATTCGATTCTCGAGCAGCGTCAGGATTTTTTGAGTCGTCGCAATGAAACAAACGAGGCATTCATTTCATCTATAAATGGTAAGTGTTAATTTTCTAGGCAACGATATTACAAATGTTACAAATTCACTTTTTGGTACCAAACATTCAACAACTGTATCAGCGTTAATTGTTTACGCCGAATCTAATTTTTTGAAATTTTTTGATAGTAATTTTCAATCAGTTACGATACTAAAAAATAAATATGTAAATAATTGTCGCTACAGTTCATGTGGGCGCATTATCTAGTGTGTGCTCGTTCTATTTTTAGAACAAAATAACGGGACCTACTCATTTATTCTGCAGCCATGTCCGAACAGGAAATGAGAAGCTTTTTATTTACATGGCAAAGTAGACTCTCGGAGAGTTGCCAACTAGCTCAGGAGAGACGGCGTCAGTTACGATACGGCTTTCTAAATTTGCTGCCAAAAATCTAATGAAATTTTGGCCCGTTTCAGCGCTGCTTCTCTGAAACGGCGAGCTCTTCTCTTTGTACTGTTTCTGATTTTGATTCAATTCGGTCTCTGCATATACAAACGAATGAAGTTTGAAGCATGTAACAAAAGGTTCCAAGCATTCTTGTTAACTTCTCATTAATATGGTTGTTAGAACCCTAATCATATTACTAAGGACTGTCGTTATTCGATTTTTAAATATGTATTAATAAACAAAGGCATCAACAGCGTGAAAGCTGCCATCATAACTTCACACATCCACACATGAACACCGCTACTCAAAGTAAATTAATTGAATCAGGGTCATGATTCATGAGTGCTCTAATGCAATAAGCAACACGCACTCGGCTTCCATAAATGCGCACACTCATTACACATATGTACATACAAACATACATACATATGTATGTACATACATACATACACCTCTGCATACAAATAAAAAAATATGCGCTTTACGTAGAAATGCAAAAATTGCCTTACTACCGTGCAAAAGTGTACACAACATTTTCAAAGTTATTATAAAATTTAAGATCAATATTTCTGTAAATATTTGTGAAAATCGACATTCGCAAATTTGAATTACACTTCAAGAAGCTAAACTTCATCAATTGGCCTGCACTGTGCTTACTGCAGACTACCAAGAAAAAGCGGCTCAAAGGAAGTGCTTCGCTGGCCTGGGACAACGCGCGCACACCACACACAAACACACACACACTTGAGCTGCAGTGCCCAGTTAAATTAAGTTACATTGAACAGGCAAAAGAAATGCTATTTTCGAGCATTTTTTTCTATTTATTATATTTGCTCAGATACTTGAGGAATTATTGCGATGCAGTTTCAGAAAGCATAAGAAATAACTTTGATTTATTGGCACATATTTCATTGCATTAGGCATTATAACAGCCGGACTGCGCCATGTGTTGTTGTTGTTGTGGCGGTGCATTTGCTTATGTGTGTGTGACATTTTGAATGTGTCCTTTTGGTGGCCAACCAAAACGGATGCTGTATGAACAGCTTTCCATATACATAAGTGCATATTTGTATATTTATTTGAGTGTTTGTGCGTGTGTGCATGTAGCAATTTAACTAATTTGCTTGCACTTGTATTTTGCAGATGCAATGACAATCAGCGACTTTCTTGGCTTGGGCAAGCCCAACAGCAACTTGATGCTGGGCTCCAATGTTGACGCTTTAACCGCTGCCTCGTCCACCTCATCGATGGCCACCTCATCCTCGTCGTATATGCCGCTGACGCCCAGCTCCACACAGTCCGCCACTTCGCCGGGCACTCTATCCGCCAACTCGTTCGACATTTTCCAGGTGAGTTGTGTTTCCCAGCCGTCCCCCTCATTGGTTTTATCTCTTTGCACTATAATTGCACTTATTGAATGCTGTTTAATTTTTCTTTTCTGCTTTTTAATACAACTTTTTTGGCGAATTTCCAAACTATATTTTTGTTATAGTATATATGCATATTAAACCATGTCAATTTAACATTTGATTCTATTCTCTCTCTCTCTTTCTGTATGTCCTTATGCTAATACTTGCTGACACTTTTCATTTTGTCTAACTTTTTGAATTTCTTCTGTATTTCTTTCTTTTTCGTATATCACAAAAATGTGTGTTTAGTTTGAAAATGTTGCACAAAATACACCACTTAAGGTTTTCCAAAGAAACATCAGCTTCGATTGTTCTGCACCTTTATCGCCAAGTACGCCCACATCTCTTTACAATCGCTCTTTTCACAGTTCACCTTTAGTCAGGTAAAAATTTGTGTTTTTGCATTTTGGAAATTGTACTTTTTTATTGTTTCCCACGCACTTATAAGATTTATTTGTGATGCTTTCAGCGATAGCAGCAACTCATCCAGTGCCAATGGCTTGTCACTCGACTCCATACCCTTGGTGTATCAAAATGTCTACAATGGCGGGGGTCTCTCTTCGAGTCGTTCCAACTCGCCGGAGAGCCAGAATAGCAATCAATCCAATGCGGAGCACAACCTCATTGACATGATGGTGAGTAACAAGCGCTAATAACTTGACTTCTCGGCCGCCAATTCCATTATTTTGAAGAATGTTTATGTGCTGGTCCCATAAATTGATGTAACAACTAAATAGTGTCTCCCAGCTATAATCGAAATTAAGTTTAGACGATTTTTAACTGACATTGCTCCTGAACAAATAATCCAATACAACTAAACTTTCCATAAAAACTTTCATGTGCACATCTTTTTTATGTTTAACGGGCTTATATTCCATACCTTCTATACGCCAACCTAACGCATTTTTGTCACGTAGATGATTTCTCGATTAGATACAATTTTTTATTGTTGTTGTGATATCTTTCTGGTTTATCGTTCGAATGTTTAATGGCAGAGTTTAGTTGGTTCAGAGCTATGATCGCCAAAGTCGGCTGGAAATCTTTAAATCATTTTTTTAATAGTCTAAAATTATTGAAAATTGTTTATTTTATAAGATGATATTTATAAGTTGTTCGTATTTTTTAGAATTTGCTCTCAGTGAACAACGAGCAGCATTCGCAACAACAGCAGCTGCAGCAGCTACAGCAGCAGCAACATCAGCTACAGCAAAGCCAACAGCAACAGCTGCCGCCACCGCTGACGTCACAAATGCCACCAACGCGTTACCATGGCTCACCAGCAACGCCACCCACGAATCTCTTCGATGAGCAGAATTTGCAAACGTTCGAAGCACTCTCCGCTGTAGACATGGAATTGACCAAGCTGCAGAACTTGCAGACGCTGAACACGCTCAAGCTGTTGCAGGCGCAAGCGCAGACTCAGCAGATGCCGCTGCTGAGCCACCTGTTGCAGGGATACAACAACGTCAACTCGGTGTGTTTTCCGAAATACTTGCTACTATTGCTTGTTAATTTAAATGAATCCCCTTCATTTTGTTTGCAGTTGCACTTGAAGAATTGGCAAATACCACAGCCCCAGCCGACGGGCAATGACGCGCATTTGGATCGCGTAGCGAAGTTCTATCGCAGTTCGGCTGCGCTGTACGATGCCACTTGCACCTGGAGCGGTCAGTTGCCGCCGCGTTCACATCGCATGCTCAACTACTCGCCGAAAGTGTTTCTCGGCGGCATTCCCTGGGACATCAGTGAGCAGTCGCTCATACAGATCTTTAAGCCTTTCGGACAAATCAGGTACAACGTGGAATGCTCAAATATATTCTTGTGATTCTAAAAAAAATTAACCCTATAGAGTGGAGTGGCCCGGCAAGGAGCAGCAAGCAGCCCAGCCCAAAGGCTACGTCTACATCATCTTCGAGTCGGACAAACAAGTGAAGGCGTTGTTGTCCGCTTGTGTGCTACAGGTAGACGATTGCCAGAGCGGCGGTATTTACTATTTCAAAATATCCTCCCGACGCATCAAGGCCAAGGACGTAAGCAACCACTTTAAGTTCTCTTTAGTTGTATATGTGTAGTCTGCTACATTATCCCACTTGAATTTTCCAACAGGTGGAAGTCATTCCTTGGATCATAGCCGACTCGAACTATGTAAAGTCCACTTCGCAGAAGTTGGATCCCACCAAGACGGTGTTCGTAGGTGCGCTGCACGGCAAACTGACCGCCGAGGGCTTGGCCAAAATAATGGACGATCTGTTCGATGGAGTTTTGTATGCCGGTGAGCTGAACTTTTACAGCTAAAATTAATACGATCTATTACACCTTGTCACCAGTTTTAGTAAACCTGAATACTAAGTTTTTAATTTTCTAATATTTTTCAAAGGAATTACAACTTTTAAAAGAATTTGTATCAAATCCAAAATTTATTAAATTCAAAATGCTCCTAGCCAGTGCATTAAGCAAATGTGTATTATTAAATTGATGAAATTTGTTTTTGTTGCAGGTATTGACACCGACAAATACAAATATCCAATTGGCTCCGGACGTGTCACTTTCAACAACAACCGCTCGTACATGAAAGCCGTCTCAGCTGCCTTCATTGAGATACGCACCGCGAAGTTCACCAAGAAGGTGCAAGTGGATCCCTATCTGGAGGATTCGTTGTGTTCGATTTGTGGTGTACAACACGGGCCGTACTTCTGTCGCGAGCTGTCCTGTTTCCGGTAGGCGAGATTGTAATTTAAAATGATTGCTTATATCAATTTCGAAATTTGATTATAAAATTTGCAGTTACTTTTGCCGCACTTGCTGGCAGTGGCAACACGCCTCGGACAGCGTTAAGAATCACAAGCCACTCACTAGGAACTCCAAGTCTCAAACATTGGTGGGCATCGGACCAGCCTCGTCGACCACTTCGCTGTCGTCGTTGAACTCGTCGCACCAACAGCAAACTTCGCAACTGAACAATGCACCAAATCAGCAGTTGCAACAACAGCAGCAACACCAACAGCAGCAGCAAATGTATCACCTCAACCAGCAACAACAGCAACACCAACAGCAAAACTATAATCAGCAATCTATATAAAGCAATATGGCTGTGCTCACGCAATAGGTGTAAATCGTCTACTTTAACCGTACACTAATTCGCCTCCGCGCCTTTCTATTTGTGGGCGTGTCTAACATCCACAGATTTGTTTTCTCCCGTTTTTTGTGCCCCATTGTGTAATTCGTAGCAATTGAAAGGCTTTGGGTGCAACATTTGTTTTTCCATTTTTTGTATGCCCAACCATTTCCATTGATGTTTATAGAAGAAAGAGGCTTCATTCAGATTTGCCTATAAACGTTACACTTACACATACTCATTGTAGTAATGATGATAATCATTCCTCACATATCAGCATTTGGAGCTGGCTCCTTAAATGCTTAGCATTTGCGCAATGCATTGCTTTAAATTTTGTTTGCCTCTGAAATTGTTTCTATTGTTGCAATCTTCCTAAGGAAGTACACAAGGCGCCTGGAAGCCCTATTGTTTTTTTTTTCGTTTTGGTTGTACGATTTGTTATACATAATTTGTTTTTGTAATACGCAATTCGTTGCTATTAATTCGAAATATTCTGTTTCTTATTATTTAGCTAGAATATGCAAAAATTTACTTTACGCTTAAGGAAAATTTCAATTTTTTCAGCTGATAAGTCAAAAGTTGAAAATTTTTCCCATCATTTTTCTAAGCTTTTTTCTTGTTATTTATTTTTTATATTAACCAATTTTTTGTTATTGTAAACAAATGAAAGTGCATTTATTTCTATAAAAAAAATTATTTGCTACAAGATATTTTGTATTCTAGGAAAGCAACAGTTGTGCTTGCAATTAATTGCAATTAAATTTGCAATTTATATTAATTAATTTATACGCTGTTAAAGAATTAGCAATTTCGTTTGTATTCATCTACATTGAGCATATTAAATATTTATTTGATTTCCGATTTTTTCGTTTTAATTTCTATTTTCTATATTTCTATTGTTCTGCAACGACTCTCGCAAATAGACATAAGTGAGAGCAGATTTTACGCCATTCGTCGTTATATATGTTTAAAAAGTTCATCAACCCCTATGGCTATGCTGCTAGTAGTGCATTTCCAAATATGCAAAAGTAATCCAGGCATTTTCAGGAGGAAACTCAGTAGAAGGCAGCAAATGGTTAATTGGGTTTTAACATGAGCAATATCGAATTTAAGTAGGCAACAGTAAACGAAAAAATTGTACAACACTACGCAATCTATTATAAGTACATATATGTACTTGTGTAGTTGCTACTCCCCAAGTTCTGCTCCAATTAGATTTTACTTTCGAAATTATGTACCCCAAAACCTTACAGGGATTTTATTGTAGAAATATTGAAATGAAGACGTAAACTATGTAGCAGGAAAAAGGATGAACAATTGCATATTACTGAGAATATATTCACATGTATACACATGCACACATACGCAAAGATAGAAGTTCAAAGAATCGCCTCTTAATGCAATCGGTTTCTTTTGTAGTTTAGGTATAGGTTGCCTGTTCATTTTTTTGTATAGTACCTACACTTGAAAGTCTCAACTGGCGTAAACGAAAACAAAAATGACATACAAGAAATTCAAGAATTATTACAATTTATAAAATGCGTTATAAGCCAATAGCTTTAAGATTATCAGCCATGTTGCATATTTAACTTGCGATCGAAATGGAAATCGATCGTCGAAGTCAATATTGAATTCGTAGTCAAATCGAGTTCGGTCGAAAGTGAAGTATGTAACATTTGAGCATATTACTCTAAAAACAAGTTATTCTAAAACAAAAACACAAGCGTAATAATCATAATAATTGCAAATTTCATAAAATGCCTTTACTGTAAAAGCAAAAAATGCAATATCGTATACAAATACAACCACAAAAATAACTGCTCGCTTCAATCAGAATCTTCAAAGGAAGAGCCAAAACAGCTGCTTTTAGCAAACAATTTTAAAAGCCAAGTCTACCCGTGGTGTGGAGGGTTAAGAGAGTGTGGCGTAAAGAGTATATAATTCTCTGAAGTTTAGTTTTGCATCAATGAAAGCAAACTTAAAAGAGCTTATTAAATAATGTGAGGGGGGAGTGGCAGTTTCCTTTTTCAGCTAATTTATATATATAACAAGCTGAAGTTCCACCTGTCAAGCAAGGTACTGATTTATAAACACGTTGAGGGAAAGGTAGCTCTTTTTAATGCATGCAAATTATTGCAATGCAATTTATTTCACGATCAAATATTACATCATGAAAGCGGGGTTAAACCAAACATGCCCACATATTTTTAAATGAAGCCCCATGGCTTGTTGGACTAAAGAAGGTTGACGCTAGAAGCTCACGTATTTAAACAGATTACCACATTCCAGAAACGAATCGCCAAGGACCCAACAGATTCTATGCGTGGCCTATATAGCCAAACGGTAAATTAATCACATTGACTGGCTTGGACATGAATCGCTTGAAGGGAAATTTAAGTAAGAAAAATTCTAAGAAATGAATAATTGAAGAAACAGACCTGTCGCTCACTTGCTTACAAAGAAACTTACCGACCACGAAGTGCGAACTAAACTCTCTTTAGCTGTCTCACGCTCTTCACTCTCTGCAGCTTCATAAAGAGAATGGTTTACAAATTGAGTTAACGGAATAAAATGATTAAGAAAATTAAATATGGTGCTTTAGCTGAATTATTATAAAATTAAGATGCATTTTATTAAGGCATAGGATAAAAAGAGCAAAAGTTAAGTAAGTGCATGCATACATACATACACATATGTACATACATATGTTTATATATATGTATATATCAAACAAAACTACAAGCGTTAATCTAACATAAAATGCAACTGCAAGTAAATTTTACAAAAGTAGCAAGATGAAAGCTGAATTTGTGTTGAAGTGCTGCGATGCAAATTGCTAGTTAGGCAGTGAAGATAAAATAAGCAACAGTACTTTATATTATACAAATTAATACACATATACAAATATATATATATACATAGGTAATAAGAGCATGCAATGTTAAAAGTAATTTAAGATGCAAATAGCAAAAACAAAAACCAAAAACCCACACAAACATCAAATGAAAATGAATACATATTCAAGAATTGATAATCAAAAGATTTTAGCCAAACAACAAAGGAAAAGAATCAACAAAAAACTTAAATAAGCGCATATATGCAATATATAAAAGAAATGTAAAATTGCATTTTGTACAATTGCATACTATTGGAAATGCATTTTGGGGTAACTTTCCGAACAGACCGTACCTTTTCCTTTACAATTGAGAGCCGCTTGTAAATTTTTAGCATTCCAAAAATCGCCACTTGAACGGAGCAGTTTTGGAGACGGCAGGCAAGCAGGCGAAAGTGTAAACAAGCAATATAAACTATTACAAAAATAAAGTAAGACTTTATCTTAACCCCTTCACGTGCACATATTTTAATACTTGCTCTTTAATTAACCTGGCTAATTCTTGCGCCAAGCTTTGTTGACATTTTTTTCAAATAATTGAATATGTATCGGCATGCTGACAATATTATCTAGCATAAATAAGTGACTAGTACGTGGTGAGCTCGAATGGAAGGGGACTTCTAAAATGACTGTTTCTAATAGCTTTTGACAGGTCTCTACTTTGAGACTGTTCATTTTAGAATACCAAAACAGTCTCTAATCTCAAGTGTCGCCTCAAGTATGCCGTCTCAAACTTACTTCTTCAAACAACAGTCTATTGAGTGGAAATGTTCGCTTGTACGTGATAGGGTTAACCGCCTACTATAAAGCAGTTTTCAAAAATCAAAAGTTTGCACTTCTGCTGCTGGCTTTTACAAACAACTGCTCCAAAGCTCTAAATCAATGGCTACTCTCATGGCGTTATAAACGAAAGACGCCTGCATTTCGGCACTAGCAGCTTATACATATACTCATACTTGATGTATTCGTATGTACTCGTATGTACATATGTAAGTGACTCTACTTTTAACATGTGAATGAATCACATCTAAACATTGGCAATTAACAATTGAACGCATGCCTGCATCTCTGTGCATTTTATTTGTTTTAAATGTTTTTATGTAAAAAACGAAATTTTTTAAAAATTTGAAATTTTAATTTTTATAAGAAAACGTTTACATTTTAATAATTGAAAATTTAACTATGCAAAATTGAACATTTTACTAGTAACTTGTGAAAATTACAAAATTCTTTTAAAGACAAGAAGAACAACTAAAAAGAGATTAACACAAGAAAATGCATAACATTCAAAATGAGGTTTAAAATATGAAATACATAATTGCAAAGTGACCAAAGTGAAGTTGTATACATGAACACTAAATCAAAAGAAATGTACATCTAAACATTAAATTAAATGTAAACAGTTAATGAAAACAATTCTAAAAGCAAAAAAACTGTCGGCACAATTGTAAGGTAAATGCTCTCTAGAGATTAGTTTAGTCTATGGATTTGTCTGAATTTAAATTGAGAATAGCATTTCATTGCTGTTCTGCAAGCCGTTTCGGCAACGAAATCGAAATTCTACGCGTTTTAAGTTGCTGTTCCGCATTTCTATTGGAATTGCCTGTTGTTTCCATTCCGAGGGGAATGGAATCCATATTTCAGTTCCGTTTCCAAATTAGCTTGAAGAACAGAGAACGATTTAGAATGAAAGTTCTATTTCGACGGACTTTAGAATATGTAGCCATGATAGTTTCAATCAAATTTTTCGAAATGTAAAAAGAGCATACTTAAGCAATGTTAATGAAATATGCCTAAAAGAGAATTTTTGTCTATTGTGCAAGGAGAATCGGTGATGGTAAAGAGTGTGCGTCTTGATACAATCTAGTAGACAACTATCTGTGGAAACTCTTGCACTCGTGACAGTTCATAACTTGCTGGTCTCATAAGCCGATCATCAGCTGGCATCACTAAGGACCCAACAGAGTCTATGCGTTGCCAATTGAGTTAAAGCTCACCTACTAAAATAATTTTGACATCACAAAAAAAGATATTTTACAAAACGGAACCAGAAGCGCTCTAATATGAGTAATACCAAAACGTCTTTTTATAACTCGAATTCAGATTTTAGTATAATCTAATCTTAGATATAAGCTATTGAAAAGATTTTCGATTAATTTAGCGCTAGCAACAAGAACAGCAGCTCTTTACCATCTATCTGCCCGCCCCCTGTTTAAAGCAAACACGCACAGAAGTATATGAAACGCGTAGACGAAAAGAGAAGGAACTCAATTTGGTTATGTCGAACTAACAGCTCACTGAACACGCTACACCCAGCAGTTAGTTGTTAAAAGACAAAAAATGTACAATGAATGGAATTTTGATTATTTTAAAGAAATGCATATTATTTAAATAATATTTTACTATCAAGCAAATTTTAAAACAAAATGTATGTTTTTTAAACCAACCTTCAAATAAGTTTTAAAATGAAGACAAGCGAGATAAAAACTTGAGTGTTCGAATTTTTGGGTTTTAACGCTTTTTTCAAATGATGTTTTTTGCATATTCATGAAATATTTCTCTGTTTACTGCTTTTAACTAACTTTACATGCTGGGTGTAGCTCGAATAAACAAATTTGAAAAACCCCCCAAAAAATATATTATAATCTTAGGTAGTTATAAAAAAAATGGAACCAAAATCAAACGCTTCCCACTTATACTGGATAATATTAAAAGTAAGATACCTATAACAAATACATACATACGTACAACCGACAGACGCTCACACATGCACACATACATACATATAAACGAATGTTCGTGCTGTCAGTGGAATATTTTAAATTGAACTAAGACATAAACGGAAGGTTTAAACAATTTTAAAGCACATTTTTAAGAACAAACGCTAAAAATTCTTACTCAACGCTACTCTCGAATATACGCTCAACCTCCCAACTATTTATTACTGGGCAATATTATGAAAACGACAGAATTCCGAAAGAACATTCTGCTTAAACAAAATGCTAAACTGGCTAACAATAAGTGTATACATTTTATAATCTAACCAAGAAAAATATTCTCAAATCAAATGCTTGGAGTGTGATATACTCGCACACTCGCTACTACGGAACTATTCTATGAATCTACGCCGCAAGCAGCTGAACCCTATGCCTACTAAGCCTAACTACCAAATACTAAATACCGACTACCATGCCCACTTTTAACAAGCTCTTTTAACCAACTCTTATATTACTTATACGAGCATTTTAAAACTCACATATGTATGTACATCAGACAATGGGATCAGCATAGTGAAGGGAAAGCCCTAGCATAGCTAAGTCGACAGTTAGAATGACATATGAGCAGCACTCTTGGATTCTTGCGAAGGGAAAGCAAGGTTAACGAAATTTATTCAAAAGATAAATCTCTGCGCTAAAAAAGCAGTAAAGTGCATCGGCGAACAAACTGCAGCAGCGATCAACCGACAGTTAGATGCAGTGTAGCGCTAGGCATATTAACATGGTGTATACCGTTATAGGTTATATAGTATAGGCTTTTAAAACATACTAAATACATATATACAATATGCAATATAGCGTATTATATTAAAAAAGGAATTATTTTAGAAATTTACTGCTGACAAATATTTAGATACATACAACAAAAACACACATACATACATACAAATAGATATATATATATATACATATATAATACAAAATATATACAAATATAGTGCAAGAAGGTTTAAAATGAATTTAAGAAAATAAATATTCTAATTGTTTTCCCACCTTAAATAAAAAATACTGCAGTGCCATTTTAAATAGCTTCCGATAAGTGAAATAAAAATATATAGCATGTAATCACAAAAAAGTAAAACTATTGTAATCAAGTGAACAAAATATATAATAAGAATTGTGTGCGAGCAAGTTATGTTATAAGCATGATCATATAATATATAACCAATAGGCCCTTTCAGGCCGCGTTGGCTAGGAGACTAGATCCCTAGATCTCAACTCCAAATACAATCCAATCATGGTATGTAATTATGTAACTGTTTTGTTAATTTTTTCAAACATACTTTTGATTTTTATGAATTTAAGAACGCTACAAAATTCAGTTGCGAAAATGTTTGCGAATATCGTTGACAAATTTGGATATTAATTAATGAATCATTAGCGATTTCTTGGCTTCCAAGTTTCCAATGCATGCATGTGGTCGAATTTAATGAAAAATAGAGAGAAGAATTTTCCAGGGTAATCTTGCAAAAAAGAGAAAGAATTTCTAAAACTAAAGGCTTCATTTGATATCGTTATGTCTCGGAATGAAATTCCGCTATTGGCAGATTTTCGAGTGGCATGAAGAAGAGGCCAATGTAAGCAGCTGAAATCAAGCATATGCTTTGTTTATTTCGAATTTGAATGATGGAACTTTCGAATGTTTGCTTTGCGTTCACATTGCAAGTTTAAGTCGATTTAAAATGATGTTACGGAAGCAAAAGAGATAAGTTTTTGTAAATTCCACAGTAAAATTTTGCATTATATTTTTTATAAAATGTGTAAATTAAACACTTTAAACCTAACACTTTAATTTATTCAATAATCTATATGTATTAATTGAAGAATTATATTTCAATTGTTGTTGAACCGCTCGAAAATCGTTATTGCCGCTATTAAATTTTAAAAATTTAGACACATATTGAATTCCTAAATAAAGCAAATTATGTTAGGAATAACAACAATAAATATAGCGAAAAAAGCAAGAAATAATAAGTATGTATTTTAAAAATATAGCATATACATAAATTAGCTAGCAAGAAATACCAAATCAAAAATTAAAAGTCAAAAATACCACTGCATAAACCAGTTAATTTGAGGCAATGAATGCACGAATAATAACAACAAAGAAACAATGCAAACGAAAAGTAGCAAAAATACTAACAAGAAAGGTGAGACAGGAAATTTGCAATACGATGTAAAAAGGTGCATTGCTGGAAAGGAATGTTAAGTATTTATTTTTTAAATATATACATGCATGCTTACACACACACACACAAACAAATATACCCACACTACTCGTAAGTTACTTAATTATGCAATACTTGAGAGTGTAGCTAGGACTATTACAACAATTAAATTGCAATAAAAGCAAAAGGCTATAGGCAAAACGAAGTTGTAGCCGCAGCAACAAAACAAAGGCAACAACACAACATATACCGGAACAAATATTATTACGGATTATGGAATTTTAAGCTATACCCTGAGCGTATATTTAAGCAATTTTAAACGGAATCATGGCAAAAGCACAACAAAAACTATTTATACACGAGCTTATTTAAGCAACAAAAATATCTAAATATTAATGCATAAAACTTAGCTCATAATATAATAACACTTGTTAAATGCATTGAGTTAAAGTGGAAAACAAAACAACAAAAAACATATACAATTAATTATGAAATACAAATACGAAAAATGCGCAGCTTAAACATATACAAAACGGCAACAAAAAATATAATTAAAGAAACGCTAATATCAGCAACTATTTAAAGTACACCCACACACAAACACACATACGAGTATGCATTAACATATAAACAAGAAGTATTCTAAAAATATTTGAACATCAAAAATAAAATTATGAAATCAAAATCAGCATAAAAGAGCATAAAGACCAAACAAACATAAATACAACAACATACACACACTAGCATACATAAACCGAATATGACAATACATATATGAGCCTGTATTATAAGTTCAACTTGGAATGTATATCACAATAAAGGGATTCAGAAACCAAGCGTGCTGTTTTCATTTGGTGCAGGGCGGGCGCACGCGGCTCGACTGCATCGACCCAGCTGGCAAATGTCTACAAAAATTAGTTCGTAATTGCCGATTTCTGTAGCAGCAGCATATAACAGTTGGTTCGTGTGTTTGTTAATATCAATTGTGTTTATTTATTATTTTCTATTTTTCTCTGTGTAAATAAGCTAGAATATACACATACATGTGCATTTAAAGTGCACTTAACATTGCGCTCACAACAACAATTGCACGTTTGCATTCTTACAACCGTTTGCACGCACGTTCCAGCTGCAGCACTAAATACTAAAGCGACTAAAGACAAATATAACTGCACTTATATTATTGCTCACACTTTAAATTTCAGCAGTGGTCCGCTTAGTCATGGACTAGTTAACAAAACGAAAATGGTGATGTATACTACTGTATAGGTATAAATAATAGTGGACAATAGCTTTGCCAAATCGCAAATGAGAGGCCGGCTAATTATTTGTTCAGTTTCCGTTTGGCGAATATCTGATAGATGCCCACAGCTGCCGAGAGTGTGCCGATAGCGCCAACCTGAAATGTGGAGAGTCTGCTGCCCCAGAGGTAGCCCTTGGGCAGCGTGCTGACGGCGTGCGTGAAGTCGAGCGTCAAGCGCAGCACCGAAAGCAATTCTAATCTGTGCTTCTGCAGCGTGTTTTCCTCCAGTTTTGCACTGTCAATGCAAAACGACACAAGTCAAAGTTATTGTTAAATAATGGTCGAGAATTATTCGGACACTCACGTGGCTGTTAATTTTTGTTGGTTTAATGTGAAGTTGCGCAGCGTTCTGAAAGGTTAAATACGTGCATTAGTACTTTAGTATTATTTTAGAATCCCTCTCACAAACGCAGTATGTATGTAACAAATATTAAATTTTCTGCGACCAAATGATTCATATATCGACGTTTTAAGCATCAAACGGCTAACAACATTTTTGTTGGGGAACCGTTCAGTTCAAAAATTAATCAATAAAATGCAATATGAGGCGTTGATGAGCGAACTCGTTTTATATTGAGCGACTATAATGCGCGTAGGCTGTAGGTTGATCGAGGCGTGGTAACAAAACAGCACTCAGTGCTAATTGATAGCCACACAAACCAACCAACCAACCATAACGCGCGTTACATTTTTGTTGTTGGGTGAATCTTTTTGGAAATAAGAAAACTAATCAACATGCAGACAAACTGAAACCTTCCTGATCTTCTAGCGAAGCATCTGAGAATAACAAGTAACATAGCCTATTGTAATTACCGCATTAAATTCAGATATACAGACAGCACCCAAAATACTGAATTTAACATATCCCAACGCTCGGCGTTCTTGACATCGACGATGTGGTGCTCGGACAACCAGCAAATCTTCTCGATGGGATAGTACAGCAGATCCACCACATTAGCCGTAACACCAAGAAAGGCCATCATGCGATCAGGCTCCTGCGAGCAGCAATTTGAAAGAGCATATTAGATGACATATAAAATTCAGTTAATATTTTATGCTCACCTGTTCGCCCAAGCCGTACTCCAGCGCATATTGTATCATGGGTATGTCGTCGATAAGACGCAGCGTAGCACGTGCGCCGGAGATGCGGGAACTGACAGTGGCATATCGTTTGGCCAAATCCGGATTGCGATTGGCATGGTAGCCGGCGACTAATTTGGCGCTGTAGCAGAGCGCTTTCATCACCTGCAAAAGGGAAGAGTGGGATGTGCAGGGGGCACTTTGATTCGCGTTTCAATAAAGAATAAACAAAGCACCTGCTGCAAACAAGCGATGGACTGATTGCCGATAAGTGTTTGGAATTTGCACTCCGCGTGATTGTTTAACCCCTCCCTCATACTATAGTTTTTTGTATTGCCTGGTGACGATCCAAAGATAAAACATCACCAACGACAGTAGAAAAACGACGATGGCCACAAGCATCTTTGCAACGACGACGTAACCAACTGATTACGGAGCATTGACCAGTGAACTGACTGACAAATGACTACTATGCGTCTGCATTTCCAATGGCCTTCGACGCAGTCAACGATGCGTGGTGGGAGGAGTTATGTAGAGCCTGAGGGCATGTGTGTCTAATGAAAAGTGCGCGTTGCTTGCACATTACTAACCAGTGACCGCCTACAGAGCTAATCATTCAATTATTCATGCAAGCGAAGGTGTCAGAAGGCATGAACAAAGAAAATAAAACAAGATAAATTACCGCCCACGTTCCGCCCGCTCTAGAAGCGCACGCGATAATAGCATGCAACTTTGGACTTGTCTATATCATCTTTATAAGGGTTCTACTATGGCATGTCATCAAATTCGACCCAAACAAATAATGAATACGGTTGTTAAAAGAACGCGGACACTTGCACAATTAATTTCACATCATATAAATAATTGTTTATTGAAGTTGAATTATTGAAAATTTTTAGACATTTAATAACACTTTACAAAACGATAGAGCTTCTTCACCCAATATTGACTATGCTATAGGGCTGATGCGATTTTGACCGATTTCAGATTTCTCTTTGCCATCTCGTAGTTGGTTCCGTTGGTTCCCACATGTAAAAACCCGTATAATCTTTTAATTTAGTGATATCTTATCTAATCAGCATTATAAAGTAAAAAATGTTTTGTATTGTTTGAAAACAAAATGCTGGGAACTTCTACTCTGAAAATTGAACTATAATGACAGTCATACAATGCAATTAATTTGTGATTAAACAACGCCCAAATTATTCAAAAGTACATAAGAAATTGTTGGAACAATTTCGACCATCATTCTGAACATGCTTTCTCAATAAATAAGTAAGCTGGAAACACGCATATGACAGACGAAAAGTGAAAAAGTAAATAGAGAATGAGTTAACAAAATAGTGTCAAAGCAAAAAATTAACTCATCAAAAATTTACTGTACACAAAGGTGTGAACTTAAAAATTAATATCAATATTCATTTTCGAGAAAACATGCATTTGGTGGAGAGAGTGGCGGGTGCAATTGATGTAAATGTTATCTTATCACATTATTTTATTTTCAGATATATTGAATGAAGGAGCTCCAGCGATGGAAAGTATTTGAAGCGGCAGTTGCAGAACGAAGACGGCGCAGAAGGCCGTGCCTTCAATGGTAAAACCAAGTAGAGGAGGCAACAGACAAAGCTTGACATTTCCAACTGGAAAAGGCGCGTGCGTAGCAGAGGTCTTTAGAGTGAAGATACACTTTAGGACGTGACCCGGTAACGGGTTGCTATTGGCCTAATAAAAATAAAAATTACAAGGCCGATATATGTTATTTCATATAAAAGAGACCAGATCCTATAGTAATTTTCAATTGTGTAAAAACGATTTTTTTAGATGATCTAAGAGAAGTGCCGAAACTCGGCGAAAAATCTTTGAAAATCTATATAAAATAAAGCGGGTTTATGAACAGATAATAAAATATCTACAATATTTTTAATTTTCAGTTTAATTCGTTTGTTTATTTGGCAATATTTATGTAAGCTTTATGCGAGTACAATAAAGAAAACCATGTTTATTAGTATGAAATCTTTACTGCGATCAATTGCAATTGAAGTAGATAAAACGAACGTCGGACTCTGATAAAATTGTTGATTCGGCTAACTAAAGGCAAACAGAAGCCAAAAATTTTCAATGCTTTCCGAAAGCCAATTAATTGCTACTTTTGAACATTCCGCCGAGTGTACAGTGTAGACTACTCTACAGACACACGTAAGCGTGTATGTATGTATGTGTTTGAAACACAATTGTGTATTACATCTGAGCAGTGTTACGTACAAACCGTTTCAATTAGTCCAACGCCGCCGGGGATTTTTTCAATTTTGTCATGTTTTGCTGAGAAAGTGCAAAAAACAAAAATATAACGTTAACAAGCCGATTCCTCTACTTTTCATTTCAATGGCAGCAAATGAAAGCAACAGTGGAACAAATATTCCGCGTGATAAAAAAACTAAACTAAAGTAGGCAAACAAATTACATACAAGCGTTTCGAATACTTGAGATGATTTTGTTTGGCCTACTTCACACAAGATCAAGAGATGCTACGGGCACCGATATACATAGTTCCAACGGACATAGACCACACAGTACCGTTATTTCTATGGCTCTCCCTTGCATAAAACTTATAAATTTATGGACTCGCCTTTGGATGAAAGGAGACTTTAAAAGATATAACAGTTTAGTTTTTATAGCATGCTAGATTTTATACCAACTAAAAGCACTGTCTATTTGGAGATATCGAAAAAGCCCGCTTTCATTTTGTTTGTCTTTGCCTCTTAGACCTCTTAGTCTTCCTCGCTATCTCCAGATTTTCTCTTACTATTATAAATAGGAAGGAATGGTCGCAGAGTGTTAGACCCGCTCATAATAGGTTTAACGGGGTCCGAAGTCTTCTCTAGAAAGCGAATTTTCCAAATGCTTACAGCTGCTTTAATACAATGTCAATTGACATTCCACTCCTTTGTTTTTAATAATTCTCTGAAACAGTATGATCTAGAGCCCGACCGAACCCGAAATTATGGCCGAGACCGAGACCGAGAAAATTTATACATTTTTAGGAAAAAATACATTTTATTATAAAAAACAATTCTTTTGAGGTATAAATACCTACATTAAGCATCTGATGTATGAAAAATCAATAAAAAGTATTATTAAAAAATTTAAATTTTGTTTAAAACTATACAATTTGTTCCTCAACTGTTCGGCTAAATACTCGGCCTTTTGTAGCCGAGACCGAACCGAGACCGAACCCGAACCTTTTGGCCGAACTGTTCGGTAACCGAGACCGAGCGTTCGGTCGGGCTCTAGTATGATCACTGATTTCTTCTTGTGTACTCGTATATACATATTGTTGAAATTTAATCGCTATCGTTTATAAAAATTTCGATGCTTTGATGTTATAGCCGACATTTAAAAACGCTTATTTTACAATGTTATGTAGTAAAAAAATTAACTCATAGATATGTATATCAAGGGCTTACACTCAATACTCTTTATCTACATTTCTTTCAAATATTAGTTTTCTTGGCAAACCTGTTTATTATGTCGAAGGAAAAAATCCTCTTATTCATACTTCGATTAGTTAGCACTATTGGTATTTTTCGTGCTCCTGAAAATTGGTGTGTTTTCTGATGAAGGGTGCTGAATAATTGAAAACAAGCCCTCGATATATAAAATGGATTTTAAATTTAAGTTTTCATCGTATTATTCACTCAAGTTAAAGTCGTGTTAACGGTTTATATTCAAATAGAAGCGCGGAAGAAATGCAGCTTATCCCAAGGTCGTCCACTTCTTCGATGGCTTGTGACGCATGTCGCTTTTCACTATCGGATTCATTTAGAGCCCTAATAAAAAACAAAACTAATGTGAAAACAGAAAACCTGTTGAAGCACAAAGCTAGCCTGAGTCGATAGGTGCGTGGCGGGTGGGAAAGCAAAGTGCCAACAATGCACAGATCTCTTGCGGGTAGGCAAGAGCATGATGGTATAATGGTGGTCCTAGTGATTTCCATTGAAATTCTTACAATCATTTGCAGATTTGTTCTGCTAAAGTTTATTTAAGGAACCAACTTAATTACACTACTCAACTTATTGCAATTGATGCTCACTTACTTTGTCTCTGCCGCCGTAACTGTCGATTATCTCGCAGAACTCATTTACAAACTTTGCTGTTGACATCTTAAGCGGTGTCTAAGAGTAATTAATTACTACGAGCATGCAATTTCTTTTGTTTTCATATAAATAATACAAATTTCCAGCAACACAGCCGAACAACACTTAACACTCTTCCAACTCGAATTAACCGAAAGGCACTGAATCGAAATGTCAAAAACAACTGTTTGCATTTAATTATGCTTCTTCTTGTTATGACTCATTGCAAGCAAGTGCGTGCACCGCGAGGGCGTCATTGCGGCATTTTTTTGTGATATAGAATCAAACACTAGATCCAAATTCTAACATTGTTACGAAGACTCTGAGTGAACATTGAAAATAACATTTTAAAATGGATAAATATATTTCAAACTGCAATTAAATATGCTTGCGACCAAATAGAATTATATATATGTATACAAGATTTGGCAGATAACAATTGCTTATAACTTGGCAGCACTTAAAACCGTGGGGAGTTCATGTTTGAAAATTCCTTACCATCAGCTGTTAAGGGAAAAGTGCCTTGGATTGAAATACAAATTAAAATGAATAAATCCAAGAAATCTAAAAGTGAAGTATTTCGAGCAGCAGTGGGCATTTATTTGAAACAAAAGAGCTATGTGGTATGAAAAATACGCCTGGACGTAGGAACGTAAGCGAGTAAATGTTTTCCCTCCGTTTTTGCAGGCAAGCGACAAGGACAACAAATTTCGCAAGTCCTTGCTAGTGCAGAACAAAAAGCAATTCATGTTCCAGAAGATGTTGGAAGCGGACATGCACTGCGGCAACTGCTTCCAGTATTCGAATGTGCTGTGTATAGCCAACAACCCACAGATTGTGGACCAGCAGTTTGGCAGGTAGTAGCATTGCGATCAGGCATCTAATGATCGAATGGCCATCATATTTACTTTTCAGATTTTCGCAATTCGTTGAGTCGCAATGTGAAGAGTTGCGCGCGGAGTTGAAACGCTTCTATGCACCCATGCTATGTCATCTCTATCTGGAGCTGATGAAGGCGCGCGAGCATAAGGCGGCCATAGATTTGCTGAAGAAATATGCGCCTTTAGTAGCTGCAGTGGACACATACGATGTGCCGCCACTAGTCAACAAAGTCAACGGCTGCGTCACATCAAATGAAGCCGTGCCAAATGACGCGCTAATACGTGTCTCACAAGACGCTTTTGCCACCGACGATCCGGAGCTAAGCTATTTCGTAAAACTGATACAGTCGCTTTCTGCTTGCTCCAAATTGGAAACGGCCGAAAGTGAACCGGAAGTGGTACATTTTCGCTCCTCCAAATACGAAATGCACACGACGGCTGCAGTTGTCAATGCGCTGAGTGGGTACTTCGAGCAGCGCGGGCATGTGTTGATACTGAATCTGCTGTACACCTGGATACATGTACACATCATTGACAACGAAATGCACCAGTGGACAGAGGACAGTGTCTTTCTGGGCGCCACCGATGAAGAGGCGGACGAGGAGGAGTTGCAACAAGTGGAAAAAGCAAAAGTACTGCCGGCCAGTGGCAATGTTGACAGAAAGCGTGCAGCGGACGAGCCAGCAGAAGCACTCAGCTTAAAGAGCGAAAAGGCCGATGAAGCAGATGTTCACGACAGTAAAAAGCGGCCTGGCTATAGTGTGCAGACGTGCTTGCAGACGCTGCAGGAGTGTCGGGAAAAATTTGCCAAAACGCAGATAGCGTATCCAAGCTTCATTCAAGTGGCGGATCAGTCTCGTGGGTAAGTGCCAAGCAATGTTCAGCTTATTTAAAGCAAAGAGGTTTAATTAACGAGTTTTGTATGTAGTTTGACATCAGCACAGCTGGACGCAGGCGAGTGTCACCTTGTAGCCGGTTTCAATAACTCCGTAGTTCAGCTGTGGCAGCTGAACCAACAGACGTGGCGCGGCAAGCAGCTGTATCGCAGATTTGAGGATTCCTGCTGCCGCTGGGAAGTGAACAACTGTTGGCGAGAGGAAGAGGATCTAGTGGAGAACGATGTTAATGCGGATATGCAAACACATTGCAGTAGCAGCGATAGACGCAGGCGAAAATATGAGGCGCGCAAATATGAGGACAATTCCTAGTAAGTCTTGCTGCTGCTCTAGTTGTTTTTTACGTTTATCACATATTTTTAATTACATTTCATTTCAGCAACGAGTACGGTGGCATACAACTGCGTGGTCACGGCCTGGGTGTAACAGATGTTCGCTTTTCCTCACACTATCCACTCATATACAGCACCTCCAAAGACGCCACTATGCGTAGCTGGCGTGCTGAGAACTATAGCTGCGCGGGAGTCTACCGTGGACATCGCTATCCAATTTGGTGTGTGGATGAGAGTCCTGTGGGGATGTACACTGCAACCGGTTCTAAAGACTTGACGGCGCGCCTGTGGTCCCTGGAGCGCGAATTTCCACTCATCACATATGCCGGCCACACACAGGATGTTGAGGTAGCTGCGGCCTAGGCACTTTCAGACTTTCATGCTCATACATTTTATGCTTTCCATCTATTCTGCAGTGTTTGGCCTTTCATCCCAATGGCAATTATATTGCCACGGGCTCGTCTGATCTCTCGGTGCGTCTGTGGTGCGTAACCAGTGGCAAGCTGATGCGCGTCTTCTCCGATTGTAAACAGCCCGTCACGAATATAGGCTTCAGTCCAGATGGTAAAATGCTGGCCGCCGGTGGCGAAGAAACCAAAATACGCATCTTCGACTTGGCCGCCGGCTCGCAGCTTAACGAGCTAAAGGAGCACTCGGCTAGTGTGACGAGCTTGGCATGGAGCAGCAATGGCAGCCAGTTGGCGTCTGTGTGTCGCGATGGCAGTCTCCGTTTGTGGGATATGAAGAAGTTGCTGCCGATGCAGTAAGTCAAGTGTAATGCACCGCTCCTCGTCACTGTTGTCTTGAATTTGCGCTCTTCTTTTACAGGGAAGGCGGAGCCTCAAACACGAGCAACACCTCCGGTGTCTTTTCCACAACTGGTTCATCTTCTTCATCGTCCTCCAGTTCTCCGAATCGTTTGCTGATTTTGAATAGCCATTGTAAGCGTTTAGTAAAAGTCCTCTTCAACAGAAGTGATACGATTTGCTGTGTTGGCAGTTAAATTTAGCAAGTAATTTATCTTAATTTGGTGCCGCTTCAAGTATTTAGAGCAAAATAGGCAAACGTCTATTTATTTCAAATCCGTCTTTCCTTTTTACTCACAGTTACAATTCTTTATTTTAACTTTTTTTTTATGTACTACAGTTAAATGTAACAATTACGCAGCTTTTGACTCACAGTAACGCTATTATTTATTTGATAACGCACAGCCCAGGTGCACTCCCTATATTTAGATTTAACGTCAAACAGGACACACATAAATTGGAACAGTAATGGTAAATCTTTCAACTGGCAAATCATAATTTTAACAAATCTATGTTGTAAGCAGTAGTTATAAGTGTTGTTGTGATGCATTGGTTTACGAATAAATAATATTTAAGTAGAACTTCAATGTAAATTTCTTAAAAAAGGGGCCGCCACTGCAATCGGGCAATCGGCATGTCTATCACGGTGACTAACTCTAGTACCACTGCAGTTCAGAGTCCAGAGAACAGATGTGACTTGGTTTCTATCGCTTGTGCCGACCACGCATAAACTGCAGTGTCTTCGCCATGAGTGGTGCCTTCTTGACACGCAATGCCCCGTGTGCTGCAAGTGTATAGTCAGTAAAAACGTGCTTTAGCCAAATGGAATACATGTTCAAATATGCGTATTGTGCTTACAAACTTGCGCTGCATCCCGAACGCCGGCCGCTACACGCAGACGCACATCACCTGATTTCGCGGCGTTCGGCGTGACACTGGAGAGCGCCGCAACGCGAGCTGCTGGGGTGGCAATCAACTTGCCCTTGGTGCCGTATTGCTCCTGTTTCCGCTGTACGTTGCGCGGCGGTTTCACCAAAGAATCCACGAAGGCCAATTGTGTTTTGCGCACCGGAGCAGCGATTACTTTCTGCGATTGTTTAATGCTTTCAGCGAGTATATTCAGCTTGCGTTCCTGAGCCTCTTGGCAACGCTGTGAGTATAAAAAGTTAGCTTTATGACATACCAAAGTACTCGACTGAAGAGGACACAAACCAAGAACATCTCGCGCCAGGATTCCATTTCTTGGCGTTTCTGCGTGCGGTATTGCCGCTGTACGTGTTGTTGCCACAGCACATCGCTGTCCTCCATTAAATACGGATTGTATTCCTCGAAGACGAGCAGTTGGTGCGGCGTAGCGCGTTCGAGTACGGAACGCAACACTTCGAATGGCACGCCTCCGGTGTATTCGAGCGCTAAAACAGAACAAATACAGGGACATTAAAAAAATTCATTACAAAAGAACTTGCGGCGTTGCATTTACCATCGATATTCTTCTGCAGAACGCGTATACACAAATCAAAGAGCGAGGGTACTTGGTGGATTTGGCCTGTTCTAACGCCTGAATAAATTTTCGTGCTACAATTTAAAAGTACAGAGAGGTCAATAAGAGCAGACACATAGCGTCAAAGGAATTATGTTGCCTACCGCATAGTCTTCGAGGAGATTCCATGGCTGAGCGCTTCTGTATCTGTGAGAGTACGCAAGGGTGGTGCTTTAGATGAGCTTGAATTTGAGGTATTAAATACGCAGTCCATGATAGTTTGATTCAGTGGTAGGGGTTTGTAGTTGTTGGAGATGGTGGGTAATTCTAATACAATGCTAGGATCAAGCGGTTCCAGTTTGGCAGAAGAAGAAAGTAATTCTGGTTTCTGTAATATGCAAATATTTAAAACATGAGGGTATAGAAAGTGGATATAGTCGTAAAGTACCTTGTCGGGACTTCGCTTTGATGTAGACGCTGACGTCGACGCGTATGTTGAAATGGAGGCTGACGCAGATGGTTTAATGCCATTAACTTTAGAGGAATTTGAAGTCTCTTTGGAGCTGCCACTTTTACTGCTTCCACTAATCGGCGATTTTGAGTGGTTGAGTGATTTCTTGGATTTCTTTGTGGGCATGTTAAGCATGCCCAGCACATCGGCAAAATTAGCGCCCATGGAAGAGTCTATGCCATCGTCCGCTTCTGGTTCAACCTCTTCGTCTTGTTTACGTTTCTTTGAGGACTTTTCAGTTTTGGCCACCTTCGATTCGGGAGATTTTATATCGCTAACACCTTCGTCGGCAGCATCTAAATTACTTCTACGTTCTGACAATGCGGCAGCTACAGCTGACGTTGAAGGTTTTGAGCTGGACGAGCGCGAAGACGCAGCCGATTTGTTTTTATCGCGTTGTTCAGTCTCTTTCGAAGATGATTTCTCCTTTTCTGGCTTTTCCTATTACACAGAAATACTGAAATCATTAAAACCTTATTAATCTAAATAACAATTTAAGTGCTTACCTTCTTCGATCTGCTCTTATGTTCCTGTTTCCCTTTCTCCCGCGAGGAAGAGTCGTGAGCGGACTTTTCGCCCTCTTTATGTTTGCTTTTTTTATCGGCACCGCTTCGCTCTTTTGTTGAAGGATTTTCTCGTTTTCGCTTATGCTGCAAAGATGAGGGTGAAATACTTTCCTCCTTTTCCGCCTCGTCTTGCTGCTTTTTGTCTTCCTTTCTACGAGCATTTTTATCCTTATCCTTGCCATGTTCTTTCTCCCTGTGCTCAGTTCTTTGCTCTCTTTCACGACTTTTGTGATGTTTCTCCGTTTCTCTCTTTCCTGAGTGATGATGCTCTTGATTTTGACTCTGACTCCGACTCGAACTGGATTTCTGTTTGGACGCAGCCTCTACATTTGCAAATTTGTCACTGTGATGTGCATGCCTACTATTACTACCACTGTTGCCGCTCTCTTTTTCCTCTCGGTGCTTGTGTCGACTTCTCTCTTTGGACGAGTGTTGCTCTGTAACTTTTTGATTTCCGTTACTACTATGTTGGAGCTCTTTGCCTCCGGCGGCGCTGTTTCGATTTAGATCATACTGATCTTCGTCGCTGGAATCCTTTCCGTTGTTTGTCTCATCCTCGTTAACTTGACAATGCTGCTCTACTGGCTCCTCCTCAGCCGCCACCATAGCCTTCCACTTTGTCACTAGCGCTTTGGCGGCCACACCTATTTCGCCATTAAACTTACGTAATGAATTCACCGTCTTGCCGATGCCAGTCTCCTGCAGATGATCCACTTTCACGGGCAAATGGTATAGTTTCTCGATACAGTGTAGAAGCTATATAATATATAATAAAAGAGTGGGCAAAATATTGAAAGTGTGTGAGGGAAACAATTTAATAAATTTTGGTCAAAACATAAATAAGCAAAACCACATGAAAAAATAGCATGGACAATTTCAAAACAATAAATTTCTGGAATTCAAGTGAATTTTCTTAAGAAATGTATCTTATTTTCAGTAGAAATAAATATAAGCTAGTCATCACTAGCTAGAAAGTGGAAAATCCATAGAGCACAAATCGATATACAAATTAAAAGAAAATGTAAAATGTGCAGGTATGAAAACAATTTCAAGTTTTCCACTCTTCAAAAATGTTATGAATAATGGATAATAAAAGAACGGCAGCTACGCCAAAAGTTGTAAAGCTCAGCATAGCACTGCTCTTGTCTTGCAAGTTTGCAAATGACGACCAAGTAACTTGGTTACTAGCGCACACGTGTGGAAGGAAGGAAGTCTACAACATACAATTGGTCTCTGCGATAGCGTTGCGTTCAGTACCGATTCAAGCAAAATAACAAAATGCGTGCTTATTACATTTCCAGATAAGCAGCAGCTATTCTACGTCGCAGTCAGACCGAATCCACCAAACCTGGGAATCCCGAAGTCACCGCAAAATGAAAATGTGACTACTAAAATTAGCATTTGAATTTTGCTATTTTTTCTACCTACCCTCGCTTCATCGCTCTGGCAGCGTTCGATGTTCCGCTGGTAGTGCTGGATTACGCCGAGAATGGAGGAGCTGGAGTGAGTCGCCATTATTCCCACTCGCGTCGTCCGGGACCAGTAGCAGTTCGCAAGATATCCGCACTGCCTTCGTAACGTTTGCTTTTACGTGCAAGCGCTTGATTGGGCCGGGGGAAACGCGTTTTCATGCAAATAAGGTTTTTACTTTTTTTTGCAACTTGTTTCCAGCTTTTTGAGCTCAATCAAAATTTTTGCAATCGCTTTCTTTTTTGCTTCTACAAAGTGTACATGTGTACATATTCTTTATGCACTTGAAATTACGTTCTTTTTTTCATTACTACGCACTGTTAATTGAAAGTGATATTCTTCGTATATTTTTTCCTAAAATTTTTCACAATTTCACGACCTTATCATTTTCTTTTCATTTTGCCAGTTTGCCAGCTGTAAAAATGGTTGAGGTTGAAGCAGGGTTGGGTTGGTCGAAGATAAAAACGTGCCCAAAATATTTAAAACCGTACCTTTTGCATAAATTTCGTACCTTGTCATGAATTTGTGCATTTCAACTTCCACAGAAATCGCTCATTTTCGTATAATAATTATTGGGGTATTCATTTAAACGCGCAAAAGCCTGACAAATGTGGCAAACTTGACCGATTAATCACCTGACAAACGAACTGTAAAATTTTGTATGAAAGTTCATTTGAACAAATGTGGCAATTTTGCCCGATGCTTTCGCAGTGCATACGATGCGATGTTTATAAATTTAGACGGCAACGAATGCAACCCTACTTAGCTGTGTCAAATTGGCACAGATATGGCAATTGAAGCTTATTGGGGAACTAATATGGGGAACAGTAGTTTTTTTAGTGCGAAAAACTGCAACCGTTCACCAATGGCCGCCGCTTATTGTGAATGCGAGTACCTAGTATACGGCCCAAGCCGAAGTCAAAATTTTAGCCGAATATTTCCATTTTGGTAGCATTCAGGGCATTTTTATTGTATAGTGTAAAGTAGTCATAGTAAATAAATGAATTTCTCCCAACAAAACTACCTTTATTTGCAATTTGTGCAGAGAAATTCAAAGTTTGATGAGATGACCTAGTATGCGGCCACTTGCAGTATTTTTGAGCCGAATGGAATAATGGCCGCCGCCGCCGGTTCGTGTCACAATTGTGTCACTTATTGTGAATGCGAGTACATTGTACGCATTGAAATAAACAAACTTGATGTATAATATGATAAATAAATAAAAAACGCCGAAAGCCTTTGCAGCTAGCGCACCTAGATTTAAGTAAAATAGTAATTAAGTTATTATTTTTCATGTAATAAATAAAAAAAATAAATAAATAAAAAACACATGTACATACGTTCACTGTCTACTCTATCAAAAACTGCCAAAATACATCAGATTAAGTTGGCAGATTAAGAGGTAGCAATAAGATCACGTACGATTGTGCGTCCACGAACAGTTCATATTACAAATTCATCTTATTTGCCTCCAATATTGGCGTGGCTTTAAAACTGCATTTCTCTTATGATCACGGATGTAGTGCGTTGAAAATATTCTATTGAACCGATTATATGTTTGAGTTATCAACAATTATTCTCGGTATGTACATACTTAGATAATTAAAAAAAATTATAATTTTTGACGTGAATGCTCAACTGCACAGCCTTGAAATTGTTGCCTTTTTTGCAATTCTTTTCGAAGAAAACACAAATACATACTGCTAAAGACGAACACCTGCTGTGCTTGCTCAACAGGAACTATCGCACTGCGCTCGAGGAGTCGATGATGCATCTACTTGCAAACTAATAAATCTCACATGTTTCGAGCTGCCTGTCTCGTTGTGTATTCGCCAGGTCGCTCTGACAATCTGGGATGCAACTACTAGAGATATTGGCGCGACGTTATGATACGGGACAATAGAGGCCATCGTTGTTAAAAATTTACGTTTAATTTGTTGTTGGTTATTTTAGTTAGGATAAGACTTTTACAGCTGCGAGACATTGTTAAATAATTCCTATAAATACTTTGGCCAGCCCTCGATAGATAGTTCTTGCGATTTCCAAAACACAAACGCAGTCTACTCCTTCTTAGAACTTGATTATTGTTTGATGGCTGAAAGACGACCAAATCTTCCTTATATATGTTTGTTTCTTTTGAAAGGATATTCTCCGAAACCTTGAAAGCGAAAAAAAAAGTATAGAACCGAACCAGCCAATGTTGACAGTAATATTCGGAATTTCTTTTGCAATGCTCAAACCAAACCGGAAGGAAATGTTGTGTCATGAAAAGTCGGAATAAAAACTTCAACATTTGCATTGCATGCAAGGAGGGCAAGCGCATTAAAGTGAAAGGTGAACGACGGAAGCGCCGGACCATTCACGGCGGGGGCATTAAACCGTAATAAAGTGAAAAAGGGATATGCAGAAAAGAAAATGTGATTTATTTGCCTTGAATGCGGAAGTGTGTCAATGGGTCAACAGCCAAGCGCGCACGCCCACATGCACAAACACAAATGCGAGTCGCTCCAAAGAAACGACAAAAACAAATTCAACAACATTTTAAATTCACCGACACACTCACACCTGCACACACACTAACATGCATGCGTGCATAAACTAAAGTAAATACAAAACTTCAAAAACATTGCGCTGCTGCCCATGGCCACACACAAACATGCACAAGCACACACACACATATGCACACACGTGCAGGCAAATATATTCATTTAATAGACCATATGTATATATGTATGACATACATACATATGTAGCAGCCATATACAGCACAGGGCGTAGGAGCAAACAACTGAAAATGTTCAACCAAAAAAACCTCTGCCCCACCTATCTCGAGCAGCTGCAGCTGCAGCAGCAACAAATGTTGCAATGTTGCAAAATTCTGTTGTTGTTGTTGCATGCAGCAGCTGCAGCGAATGTGCCTGTGCCTCTTCAGTCGGCCTCCACACACATTAACCTACTGCTTCTCGCTGCTCACGCTCATCTAGGCAGCATATGTCAGTGCTCTCTTCCAATTGGCTGCGGAGTGCTTGACAGGTTGAATATGCCTACCTCTGCCAGCTCCTCCCTCATATGAAGAGCAAACGTAATATAGGAATGTTTTCAAATCGTGATGGTCCTTTGCAGTCACCACATACACAAATGCTGGCAAATTTAAGAGGACAGATGTGAGTTATTTATTTTTTATTTATTTATTTCATACTTTCATATAAACCCCACAAAGGGCTAGATAAAAACATGCATACATAAAAACAGGGATGTTGGTATTTGCAGCGCAAAGTAAAATCTTACAAGCTTTTCTTTCGAGTTTATGTAGGCATTTAATTATTTCACATTTAAAGGCACTTTTCCAATTTTACTTCTTGTTTATTGTCACATCTGCACCAATCCCTCCGTTCTTTGGCACTGACCAGACAGCAAACACTGTTCAATTGAACTTTTTGCAGCCGTAAACGTGGATAAAATAGATTTTCTAATTTTCTAGGCAGAAAAATTCCAAACTTCAATGCAGCTGTCAGATTTTCGAAGGTACGGAAGGAGGAGAAGTGGAGAGTTGCAATTGTCGAATTATACAAAGTGCTGCATGATTCTCACGGTCATGCACACAAGGAGTTCAAGACGCTGCTGGTGACAACACCAAAACCTTTCGTTTTTCATGTAGAGCTGAACCGTCCCAACCGCTATAATGCTATAAACAAGGAGATGTGGATGTAAGCTGTGGATGCTGATGGCAACGCAGCCAGTATGATCTCCTTGGGTTTGAGGCAGTTTTTTGAACAAGCTTACAGTTTTCAAAATTACCTCCTAGTACAAATGCAGTTTTTTTAAATTTCAAATTTTCGGTTTTTTTTTAAATTACAATAAATGTTTAATTTTTTTCAGCTTTAAAAAAAATCTCACGGTAACCCTGTGATTACATTGTAGCATAATAATCGTTAATTTTCACATATGTATAAATTATATTTGACTCAATATGAAATGTAAACAGTAACCGTATTTTCGCCTAAAAGGCATTGTAAGCTTCTTCTTCTGTAGCAAAATGCTTCTTCTGGCAAAAGACAAACAGAAATTCACCAAAAACTGACCGGAAAACTGAAAACCGTCTGTTGAATATGAAATTGCCCTGGTGGATTTCGCAAAAGCATAGGAGCTCTGCCGGCGTTATTGCCCTCTGCTCAAAATCCGTAAGAGTGTGTTAGTGATTCACGTAGGAATTCGAAACTTGATGGCCAAAAGTGGATCGTGTACGGGCGGGTAAAACCCGCCATCAAGTTTTTAGTGTGAGTGTGTTAGTAAAACATGTATACGTATACCGAAGCCGGAGAGGCAGAAGAGAGCAATTGAAGAATCAGGGTTGCGGAGGGCAAAAATAATTTAATAATAATTTTATATTATATTATTCATTTTGGATGCCACGCATTGCCAGCAAAAAGGTCGAATCGGTGGTGAACGATTGCAGTTTTTCGCACTAAAAAAACTACTGTTCCCCATATTAGTACATACTATTTACCTTGTAAAATTTGTATTATAAGTACCAATCTTTACATTTAGGTTGATACATGTGCTAAAAACCAAGCGCAAAATCTCCAAATTTGATTGGTTAGCAAACCGCAATTTGAACCACTGATATGTGACGCTGCTTACAGAGATATGGTAATGGTACAGACCGAGGGAGTCGAAGATGAACGCATGAACGCATCTACAGGCTTGGCGAAGGACGAGAATATTAGTGGGTTCTTAAAGTAAACCAAATGTGCATTATTTATTCATGACCCCCTACTATTGCCGACATTGTCTGTTTGCAGAATCTTACCCAATTGGACTGATTTGAAGAGTTCCAGTCAACGTGTTTCGAACCCTCGGAGGAGGAGAGCCCCTTGCAACATACGCGAGGCGGAAATGCTGACGAGCAATAAGTGTGTGTCCGATATAAGTGTGCTCCGTTGGCCACACTGCAGGAGAGCATGGAAGTACGTGTGTCCGAATTTGCCAATGAACTTGACAAGCCACGTACGTACGTACGTGGCTATCAAAGATGGTACCATGGTACATGGTACCGGTGCTCACCAGCCCAGACCTGTAAAAGATTCAAATCAAAATCGATTTACAAATCAACTGATTTAAATTTTTGATTTAAAAATCAACTCCACCAATCGATTTGAAATTTCTGATTTTCAAATCAGGCACCACCAATCATATTGATTTGAATCAAAAATCTCAAATCAGTGATTTGCCCTTGTCTGATTCAAATCAAAAATCAAAAAAGTTGATTTTGATTTGAAATCAAAAAGCACCAATCGATTGGCCGCTGGGCTGATTCAAATCAATTTTGGCCAAATCAACACAATTAGTGAGCTACACAGAGCTGCATTTTTCTGTATTAGAAGGAAAGTTGTGGATTTGAGTAGCAGGTGTAAGATAGTATGCGCAAGAAAAAAACAACAATTTATGTTTTTTTATTTCAAAATATATGAATGTATACGAGGAGTGTCTGTATATAAATACATTACTTTGTTCTTTTTCTAAAACCATAAATAACCGAAATATCGAATTACGGTATGCGCGGAAAATAATCCTTCCAGGTAAAAGACGAAAAAATTATATTTGCACATATGATTACAAGGGTTCGCTGACGGTTGATGAACACATGAATGAGCAACAATCGACAACGAAGAGGTTCCCGGTATAATAATAGTGTCTTCAAAATAAACAAACAATGGCACTAAAATAGATATCAGACGATAAATGCATTTTCATAAACGTATCAGCTTTAAAAATGCACAAAATCTGGTACGAATTTCACGACGTTGACATCACTGATGGAAGTGTCATATGAAACAGGGTTGCTTTTTTTCTCCCAAATAAATACTTTTCTTGCAATTTTCGGTGAAGAAATATGAACGAATAATTGCATATTTCACTATCATTTCAATAAAATAAATGTATTACTTTAAGTTGTTTGTATTTACATATGATTTGTTCACGATTTCAAGTAATTATTCTTATTTTTGAGGAACGAATTTATCTTTGATATTTTTGGTACTATTTCGAAGTATACATTTTAACACTGCTCTGTCATCTATTTGCACACTTGATTTCAGGACTTGATTTGAAATCAAATCAAGATTGGTAAATCAGATTTGGAAATTTGTTGATTTAAATCAAGTGATTGGTAAATCAGATTTTCACTTTTGATTTGTGAGAGCTGATTTATAAATCAAAGGCCACAAATCGATTGGGATTTGAATCAGAAAAAGATGAATCGATTGGCTATGCTTGATTTGAAAATCAGTTTTTAAATCAAATAGGGTAAAATCACTGATTCAAATCAAATCTGATTTAACTCTTCACAACTCTGCACCAGCCCACCACAATTTTGGCAATTCGATGTCATTTTGCGAGGAACTTTTTCTTAAAGAGAGAATTTAGTGCACAGTTGTAAAAGTATGACAAATATGAAGTATGACGAAGAACGTGTATTTATTATGATATTATGAAGTCAAGCTATGTCAGTGGAGGAGCGAGCAAATCAACGAATTCAAGTACGAGTCGCAGAAGTCGAAACAGCAGTGTTGAAAATTAAATACATTTATTTTATCTTGTTATCGAAAATTTATATAATTTCACAAATCTGTAAGATGATAAACAGTTATTCTTATTCAGTTATTCAATGCATTAAAATATACATAATTATAACATCTTGATGTACCTTCGACAGACCGAGCTCAAATAAATACATATGTAAATATGACCGCAACGCCTTATCCAATTTTCCTTTGTGGGAAGACGACTCCGTGATGCACAGTTTAAATTTAAAACTAAATTTATTGGCTATATTAGTCAGTACATAGGTATATAGGAGGATGACAAGATGGCAAGATACGGAAGGAAACATAAACATTTTTGTCCAACGAACCAACACGCAATACATTTTTGTCCAACGAACTAACACGCAATACATTTTCAGAAATCTATTATTTATTTGAAGACCTTAGTTCAGGCGATCTAGAGAGAGTTGCATGATAAATTATATATAATTTTAAAGATTTCGAGGTCTATTATTTGACAGACATGCTATTATTCTAAGAATGGGCTTTTCTAGACACAATATTATATGATACAATTTTGAAAGTTTCACCATGAATTTTCAAGCATAAATTCTCGAAGATTGTTTGAAAATGTTCTAAAATATTAGAGTTTTTAATTTTGAAAGTTTTGTATTGGGTTATTTCCTTTCGAGATAAAGCCTGCTGAATAGATTTGGAAAACTTTGGCAACAATATTAAGTAAATTTTTTTTTTAAATTTAATTTAGCCAATCAACAAGCGCCAATCCAAGCGCAACAGGAACCAAAATTAATTTGAAAAGTAACAGACATTTGGCGGAATTCATTGCGTTCACTTCACACTTGATAAATTGATAAATTTGCGCAATGTTCAAACTTATACGCTTAAATGAATACCTTTGATATTTTACTCATTCTGAAATGTAAACAATAACAGTACGGATACCAAAATTTTCGTACTCTTGTATCATATTTTCTAGGAGCAAATTTCGGAAGTCATCAATGCGGCGGACCTGGCAGCTTCACATTTTAATAGGGAATTTGTAGGGAATAATTTAACTGCTAATTCACACAAGACATATTCTTAAATAGATAAATTTGACAGACATACTGCATACAAAAGTAGAAATACTGTATAACAATCAAGTAAGCAGTTACTGATCACGATTGAGTCCAAATTTGTTCGATCCCAACGCCAAATGGTACCGTCTTCGCAAACGCAAATCAGTACCGAACCCTCTTTAGAGAACGAAGTTTGTCGGTCCATTCCGCTACTCATGATGCGATTTCCATTTCAAAATTTCCATATATCAACCAAGAAAAATTCGCAAATTGAATTCGGATTCAGCAATTGACATCCGCTAAATGTTTGAGTTGCTTCCTGTGGCGATGTGTTCTCAGCATAAGTTTTAGTTTTGCTATTTTTGCCACTATTTTTCTCAACATCTGTCAATCTTTTCCGTTCAGCTCCGTTCGGCTTTTATAGTTGCTAGAAATTGCAAGTAGGCGGAAACTAGGAACGAACCATTTAACTCGCGTGACTTCGGCGTTCGCACTCCTCTCGGATGCACTGCTTCGCAAGTTGTTCCAGGACGGTCGCGCGGTGTTCTCTGCATGGCCCGCTAAACCATTCCCTGAACCTGGGACACCGTTTCATTGCAGTGGACACCGTCGCACATATCCTATTAGCCGCGTACACGTTCCGGGCAATGTACGTAATCCACCTGATGTGCGTCCGGCACACTTGGAAAAAAGTGTCGCTTGGATTTTCGAGCGGAACTGCACCTCTTTGAATTCGCACATCTATCTCCGAGCGATCACGCCATTGGCCAAAGCTCTTTACCAAGGTCGCGGCACAGCTTTCGCAACGCAGGGCGTCTTCACTTAGGCTTAACGCATATGCCACATGCAGCCTCTCCTCCGAGACATCCAAGAAAGTCCGCCCTGTGAGGTCCGGGTTCTCCACAGCCAAGCACTCCTCAATTTTGAGCAATTCCAGCTCACTTGTCGCCAGCAGTGGAAGCTCGCCATCGTTCCCTCCAGGGAAAGCACTGAGGGCTTGCGCCAGCTTCTCCGCCAACAGACACTGAACCTCGCGTTGCGTCTTTGCCGTTGAAAACTTTCCGCATGTCTCGAAGAAGGCTTCCAGGCTGCCTTGGTTAAGCCTGCCCAGCTTAATTTCGCTTAGCTCTGGGTAAAGGCTAAACAGCTCTTTCGCCAAGTACAGCATGCCCAAAATTGTGCGCACAAGTCCACCCGGACATGTTTCGCGGCCTCGCATGCTGTCCAAGGCTAGCATGTAGCCTCGGATGAACCGCTTTCGGTATGTTCGCGAAATACCGGTGGCTTTGAGGAACTCGAACGCGCAGGCGGTTTCCCGCACAAACTGTTGCGTTGCTACCGCGTACCTCCTTTCCTGTCGACTCAGCAGCCTTTTCGCCAAGCCCGATACAATTCCGTCCGCCACCGACTTGCTGAATACATCCCACGCATGCTGCGCTGTTGTACGCCTCGCGCGGGAAGTGTGGTGCTTATTAAGCGTGCGGCTTAGCCTGGACCTCCGATTTGCTGCCAATGAACGGATTATTCCACCGTCCACAGTTCCATATGAGCAGGTGAACCTCCTGCCCATAAGAAGGCGCCTCAAATTCCTCGCCAAGTGCCATGTGTCGTGCAGGCAGTACACGTTTTTGCTGCGGTACTTGAAGCGGTCCTGCTTCCCGGTCGATTTCACGGCATACAATCGAGCGTTCACCGGATTCTGGTCGGAAATCAGTCCTCTGACCGAGAAACCAACACCTGCCGCCGCTTCCAAGTTTTCAGCAACAATGGCTTCGAGTTGGCGCGCTGCAAATGCAAAAACAGATTTGATTTAATACTTCTAAAGAGAGTAAATGCAAATATACCCACCATCAAAATCGTGTGGCGTGGCGTAGCAGCTGAAAGGGAACTCCCAAGTGCCCACCATTCCTTTAACTAGGAACACCAAGCACTTGGGAGCTAAGCACGCTTCGCGGCCGGCCGGCCCCAGGTAGACGACACCATCGATCCGGTCGTCGTCAGCGTTATACGCGCATGACGGCCGCATTGTGCATTCGTCAAACACCAAGACGCACTCACACTCGATGGGAGGCCAGCTGCTTACTACATCTAAAAAAAGAGAAACAGCATTTAAGTAAGAGCATTTAAGCCGTGGCAGCACCGCACCTAACCTACCCTTCAGTTTGGTCATTAGCCGTGCGTCAATCCCGATACGTAACGATGCTATATTGCCCAGCTGTTGATGATCTTCCAACCATCTTCCTGGGCATCATCTTCCACCTGAACGGTGGGCGCTGGACGCAAAGCACCGCTTGTGCTCGGGCCACCTAACTCCACTCCAAGTCGCGCCGCCGAAGCACTTCTTCTCTTCTGCCTCCTGCTGCGACTGCATAGCCGATTGCGGCTCAATTTCCATCAGCGGCGTGCCATCCAAAGTGCCTTGCGCCACAACCGCATTCAAGGCCTCCTCCAGAGCTTTTTTCAACTCTGGCCGCAAGTCATCGTCGTTGTCCTCCACAGCTGGTACCAAAGAAATTGAGATGAATTTATGGAGATTTTAGCAATGAAAGATAAGTGTGAATATAGAAATATCTTCGAGGGTTCGACTCACGACCCACTGAATGCAAGCGCATGGTTCTACCAACTGAGCTACGAAATGTATAAGTTTTTGGTTGCTAAATTGAAACTTAAAAGAATAAAAGCTCACCAATTGGAATTGCCCCGCAGAAGAGTTTTTTTTGTGCAAATAACTCTTTGCAAAATGGTTTTCACAGACAAATTTTCTTTGGGTAGCGAAATCGGATGCGAATCCTAACCGCTCCAGCCAAATCTCCCGTCTGCTCTCCTCTTTCCGGAAGCTGAATATTCTGCAGTCTTGAGAGCACACATTCGAGCATACACAACACTTCCTCCTCTTCGAGTTAATTTTTGGACCACTCATTTTTGCTCTTTTGAAGGTTTTTAACAATGTTTTCAACAATTAAAAAAATAGCCAACTAGCGCGCACAAATATTTTCGCAATTGTAGGCCATTTCCAAATTTTCCCATAAAGTAACAGTACATTTTGAAAATAACGGCCGCAAGGTGGCTCTTTGGTTGATAACATTGCTACTATACTTACTTACGTCGGCAATGCGGTACCAGCCAAACAAGCCAAACTACCAACTACCCCTGCAAAACCAACAGCTATTTGGTTGATAACATTGCTAACTATACTCATTATGTGCCCCTGCTAACTATACTCGACATCATCATGGACATTATAAATGAAAATATAACAAATAATGCGGCCATAATTCTGCAGTACGTTTTCCAGAACAGTTAGGTATATAACTCCATGTTTCGACCGCCCCCTGTGCCATTTCTGACACCAGCAGCACCAACAATTTACACTTGATCCTCTTTTTACACGGTTGGTCGGGCCAAGAAAATTTCGTGCAAAAGAAAACCGTGTAAACAAAGATAAATTTTCCTATAAAAGTGCCAAATCGTTCCAATTTCGAAAGAAAACCGTGCAAATAAATATAATCGTGCAATAAAAACACGTTTTTGTATGCATGTGTCCTAACTCGTTCCATTAAAAATATACACTACACCATACAAGTGCGCGCTCCGTTTGCACCACCATATTTTCATTTCTTTTTATTGTGCGAACAGTTACTTCGTTTTTCTTTTTGGAACTGTCGCAAATTTTTCGCCAGCTTTTAATTCGTCCAAAATTCGAATTTTTTGGGCAAATTTATTTTAACACGTTTTGGCGCCATTGCGACCACTTATTTTGATATTTCGTTTTATTAGTTTGTTTTATATTGACAAGAGAGTTGCTTTCTAATGCATGGTTGTGTTACATGTAGTAAATCTAATTAAAACGAAGAAAAAGGGTACGAAAAAGTCGTGCAAAAAAAATAAAACCGTGCATATAAAGTAACTGGGGGATGTAAAAAAACACCGTGTAAAAAATATTGATTTAAAAAAAACCCGTGTAAAAAGAGGATCAAGTGTATTATTGAAGTGTTATTATTTTAAGCATATTCTAGAAAATCACATTTCACATAAATTCAAGTACAAATTTATTGAAAACTTTGTTACAAATTTAATAATATTTTAATTTAATTATTTTATATAATATTTCATATAAGTATTTCATTTATACATATTTCATAAAAGATTAAAAGGTGGTTCGTGTACCGGTTCGCGGTACGCGTCCTGAGTCCGAGATTGGGTGTACGGGCTGTACTAAGATGGCGCGGCGTTGAATTGTACTAAGATGGCGCGGCGTTGAATTGAGCTGTACTAAGATGGCGCGGCGTTGAATTGTACTATCAACTAGTCAAACTTGCAATTTCTCGGCACATATTAGAAATAAAGGTAGTTTTGTTGGAACTATTCGGCTAAAATTTCGGCTTCGGCGATCGCACTCTACGAATTTCGAATTTACGTTCGTATCAAATTGAGTGGTATGATAGCATATTCGTAACTTCTAAGAAAATCGAATATACGATGGATTGTGTGATAGGGACACAGTAAAAGGCTGAAAGCCACTCACTTTAAGCCATTAAGCAAAAGCCTTAGTTTTCCTATCAAATCGTAGCTGCAAAAGTGTATCTTACTCAAAAATGAAATAAAACTGAAGATTTTAAGGTTTTTAGCTTTTAAGTTTTGTATTTTATTGGTTTTTGGTGTTGGTTTTTGTTGTCTTAAAATTTTATTATTGCAAATGTTTCGCTCGCGTTCGCTTTAATTACACTCTTTCTTTTTTTGCTTTATGTACTTTATATATATATATATATCAATATATATCAATATATACGTATGCTAAAACATTAATTTATATATAAAAATATTTATGCTCAGATTAGAGTTTTGCGTTGCAAGCAAAAACAAAAACTATCAAATACTTTCATCAAGTGGTCAATAGAAAAATAAGCGAAATTGCATTTCGGCTTCAGGAAATCATCACCCAAATTTGATTTGCTTTATTTTAGCTCATTTTTAATAGAAATTGCTTTTGCTTTGAAGAAACGCACTGAATTTGAAAAAAATGCATTCGCATACAGTCAATTTTTTTAGAGAAAAATTGTATTGCAGTTGCGTTTGCTTGTTTTGTTTTTGATTTTTGCTTTCTTGTGATTTGTTTAGCGCTTACATATAGTTTTTTCTTAAGTTTTTCATTAAAGGCCATTTTGAATTGGTATTTTTGCGTTTGTAAAAAAGCTCTGCATTTCACTTAAAGTTCGTAGGCTTGGCATGCACACTAAAGTAAAATTATTACAAAAATAACTTTACATACATATTTTAGATTTCTGGTTTCCCTTCGTTTTGTCTTATTTAAGTAGTTTGAAATATGCATAATTGTTGTTGTTTAAAATTGCATAAAATTATTTTTCGAATTGTGTTTTATGCTTTATTTTTATTTTTAATTATAAATATCACAACGCTCTTCTTCATTAGGTTCGCATTAAGAATATACAATAGTTTTACATTCACGTGTTCAATTGTTAGACGTAAATTAAAAGCGATTTTTAACATTAAAGCAAGTACAAATTGCTACAAAAATAGAAAGGCAAATTTTAAGTGGTGATTCATGAAAAAATTTCTAAAAGTTTCAAAAGAAAAGTTTAACTTAGAATGGGAATTGCACAGCTTCTACGCATTGGAAACAAAATGGCAACATCTGCCAAAGGCATTAAGTAGTAATCAAAAACCGGAATGGCCAGCGAACTCCGGCACTGTTTCAAAACACTGTTTGCATTAAGTTGTGTTTACATAATATAACAGTTTAACATTAAAAATTAATATTGTTAAAAATTTAATTAAAATTAATAATACAAAAGATTTTGTAAGCATTCTCTCCTCTCTATTGCCGCTATGCGTTCGTTCGTGTTTTCTGTTTCTCTGTTCTTCTGTGTTAAGCTTGACAATACTTTTTATAAAAATATTCTCAATAATAAAAAAAATATGACCGAAAACTTTCAAATTAAAATTACTATATCAATTATGGCTCTAGAACTAAACTAAACGTACATATTTTGTAGATGCGCATACGTTCTTGCTTCACAACAAAATGTACATAATTTACTGTTATAAATTAAAAAAGTTACTAAACATTTGCTTAATTTAAAATTTTCATAAAAAACATTTCATAAACATGCATTTGTGTGTATGTATATATGTATGTATGTAGGGATGTACATACATATATAAAAAAGAAAATATTTTAAAACTGCGTTTCAAAAATTGCTGACTCGGTTTCACATTTCCATTCTGGATTTAAAGCATTCAAACGTGTCCAACACTAGCAGCGGAAAAGTAAAGCCACATAATGCACAAATGCACGCTCAAGACTGCTCTGCACCTCTGCGCCTTTGCCCCGCCACGCCGTACTTGCCGCACTTACGCTTCTTCCGCCGTTTCTTGCCGCTGTCGCTGCTGCTCGCACACATCGACCTTTATTGTTATAAACTGACCAATTTGGAAGGCTCGCTCGTGGGCGTCACCAGTTCCAGGGGATGCTTGTTCAGGGAGGAGCACGTGGGCACCAACGGGCCGGAGACCGGCGTTAAGCCGGTGCCGCCGTCCATCAGCGAATCGAAGTTGAACATGCCGGTCGAGGGTGTCTGTATGGCAACGCCGTTGATGTCCGTCGGCGGTTTGTTGCCCACATTCAGACCTAGGTTTTGCGCCAGGATGCGCGGCATCGTCGGCAGCGAGTTGGGCCTGGGCTTGCCGCCGCCACTGGGCGGTTTCACATTGAGTGCGTTGAGCGTGGTGTTGTTGTTGTTGCTCATGCTGAAAGCGGCGAAACTGACCGGCGCCGTCGTCACTGTCGGCGTGTTTAGCGAAGCCGATGCAGCGGCGGCGGCAGCCAGCGAAGCCGAAAAGGTTCCGACATTGGGCAGCGGCGGCGGTATCATGGGATTGTTGCTTGAGAGCAGAAGACGTTTGGGCGAGGGCGGTCCATCGTGATCCAGCGACGAGTTGGAGTCAAGCGCGTTGTCCAGCGGCTCGTGCTTGATGTGCTGCAAGATGTTGTCGTGCAGTATGACCGGTTTGAGATCTATGGGCGAGCCGCTGCGGCCTGTGGAGGCGAGCGTCGTGTCCAAGCCGGTGATGTTGCCATTGCTGCTATCGTTGCTGTTGTTGTTATTGCCGGCGATCGTGTTGGTCGGAACTATCAGTCCACCGAAGGTGCTCACGCTCAGCAGGTCCTGTCGTATTTTCTGGCACGTGGGTCTGTGTGCCTCCAATATGTACTCGAGCTCCTGCTTGGCGCCGTTCAGCTTCTCGATGTCCTTGTTCAGCCCTTCACGCCTTCTCTCCAGCAGTGCCACCTCGTCCAGCAGCTCGTTGGTCTGATCGACGCGGCGCTTTCTGCAGCGCGCCGCCGCCAGTTTGTTGCGTTCGCGGCGTACGCGCCGCTTCTCCTCCTCCTCGGGCGTGAGGTTGCTCGGTTTTGCCGGACGCCGTCCGCCTTGGTTGCGTCGCTTGGCTGTGGGCGCGGTTGTTGTGGCACTGCTTGAGGTATGCGTATTGCTGGCGGTCAGGCCGCTATTTTTCGCGGCGACCGCGATCGCCATCGCAATGTTCACCGCGGAGAAATCGTTCGTGGAGGATGCGTTGGAGTTAGCAAGCGAATTGTTGCCCAAGCCGTTGAGGCCATTCTGGAAGGATGTACTGTCTGTGGCGGCACTTGCTGCAAGGCAGAACAGAAGAAAACAATATTTTCAGTTGAGGCGCTACAATAATGGCGGACTTCGGATCGAAGGTATACTCACAAGTATCTGTTGTCGCCAACGAATTCTCCTCGTTCAGTTGGGCGCCGTTCCAAGAGGCTTGCGAGTCCTCTGAATCCGTTTCCGGATTGGCATCGGTGAAATCCTGAATGCTGCCATTGTAGCCTGTGGTCGCCGGCGTCGACGATGCCGATGGATATTGGGCCAATGGCGGCGGAATAAAACCAGCCTGGTAGGGTGCATTAATGGGTTCGCTGGTCAGCTGTATGAAGGTCTCCTCGATGCTGCGCAACGTCGTCGGCGTCAGCGTGGACGTGGTCAGTGTGGGCACACCGCTTTGCATGCCATCGACGGTGGCGAGCTGCAATGAAACAAAGCGAAACGTTTTTCATAAGAAACGTGGCAATAAAAATATAAATCGTACACTGTTAAAATGTAAACCCCTCGCAATTGCAAGCATTGTAATAAGTTTAATATTTGTAATTTGGAATGAAATGAACTTTCAGCGAAATTTTAATGTTTAGCTAAAGACCAAAGTCAGGGGATTTTTCGAGCTGGCGGTTTCGATTTAAAAATGACAACATTTGAGAACCAGCCTTATTTTATATTGAAAGCCTTTTTTTATATTTTTGAAAACAATTTGATAAAAGGATTTGATTGCTTATATTTTAATAACAAGACTGGAAAACAGTTTTGGAATTCGCGTTGATATGAAATGTGCTATAACTTTGGATTGAAAACACCAACAACAATTGACAATCTTGAAACAAAGTCAAAAGCAAAATTGACGCCAACAACATTTAAAAGAGATCGGACCCGGAAGAAAAGTGAACAGAACGGCTGGCTTTTGCTTTAGCCTATAGAGGATCGAAATAGCGATCTTAAAATATTTGTTTTAAAGTGGCTATTATAATAAAAATCAAAATTTGTTTAACTTTTGTTAAAACTGTCTTGACATCTGTCAAAAAACTCGCTATTGCTGATCAAGAGCCCTCAAGCGCTCAAGCTATGGGGCTCATTGTGCTTGGTTGAACGAGATGACATTTTTGAAAAAGGTCGACAGTATTGAAGATTTTGTTGTAAAGTATATGCAGAACATGCGCAAATATGTACGTAAAATGTGTGTAAATTCCCCCAAAACAAATAATACAATTTTACTGAATGAACATATTCGAGCTTTTCTACGTCGCCCACACGCTTTGCTCTGCTTGAAGAGTGCACACTGCGCGCAGCCAAAAGAAAATTCGAATTTCACAACGTTTCTCGGAAAATGGCAGTCAAATTGGCAGCAAGCATGTCGCTTCAGCCGCGTACTCTACGTCCACGCACACCCACATGCACAAACAAAATGGCGATAAATCACTTGTTTCAGCTTATTTGTCTGCCCCTTCAGCTCATTCTGAATTTCATTGTTTTTATAAAAAAAATTGTAGTTTGCTTCGTTTCCTCTAATTTTTATGCTTTTTGCGAGCAAAAATTGCGTTTGCGCTTTTTCAACTTTCGCCTTCTATTTTCTTATTTATATTTTGGCACATGTTTTTGCGAATTTGTTTGATTTTCTTTTGTTAATTTTTGTCCTTTTTTAGCGCATTTCTTCGACTGTTTCGCAGCATCGCATCAAACCGGCTGTGGCTATTTTTATTGATGAACTCTTAAAATTGTTTCCCAGCATATTCTACTTCTTCTTCTTCTTCTTCCTGCTGCTGCCTCGCTCTTACGCTCACTCGATCGTGCGCTTACATGCCGGCGTATACGTAATTTAATTGGTTCGCCATCAACAATTTCAGTTGAGGAGTGTGGCACGAATCGCCATGCAAAAGTCGCAGTATCTGTTTGCCTAGCAGTTAATTGCTCGAAAATTATAGCTACTACTAGTCTGCATAATTAGATAATTATTAATTTTAATTAACCGCAATTTTCTTCTATCGCCAAGACAGTCGCAAGCGCTAGCACAGCAGCTCGTAGTACATACGCACTGTAGAAGAGAAAAGTATTCGGATTTCGTATTTTAGAGATGGCAGCTAATAAGTGTTCAATAATGCAAAAGAGAGCACTGAATAGAAAATCAAAAGCAGCTTGCATTTTATTAAAATATTATTTCTAAACTCAAGATTAAATGAGCTAATATATTAATTAAACTTACATATTAGTTAGAGTATATCCCTTTTTATAAGCTCTTATTTAACTTCACTTCGAGTCTGTGAACAAATCTTGTAATCAATTTTAAATTCATAGCTCTTGTGTATAATAGAAATTTTTTTCTCTGTTTAATTTTCGAATAATTTCGTAAGGCACTGTATGCACTTAAGTTGCAAAATCTCGCACATGTGCTGCAGTGTTCTTTACTCCTACTCCCCTCCCGAAAGTAATACAAATGAAGTCAACTTTAATCGCAACTTGAGTTGTTTTACACTTTGGCATTGCTTTTGTAAATATCGTGGGAATTTTTGTGTGTGAATTCGAAACGAGAGTATGCATGCAATAATTTATTATAATTATTATGGGGCGTGAGCTACGAATTCGATGTATCCTTCAATATTTGCACTAGTGCTACTACTACATCAGTTCAAGCTATCTGAACAGTCTGAGATAGCAAAAAAGCATCTGGGCAGATTAAATCCGCATCAACTGTTAAGTTTTATAGTATTTTCCGTTCACTTTTCTTCACATGTGTTTTTAGAAATACGAAAGCAAAGGTGCGATTATAATTTGCAAATTTATTTTTAAACTAATTCTATATATACTCGTAGTGAGCGTAAGTAAATTCGTATAATTGCACGGTTGAAGGAAAGAACTGTATGCATTAATATAATAAAAAAATATATACTGAATTTGATTAAAATAGTCAAATGCTTGGCAAAGATTTGATTAATACACTCTGGTGGCATACACAATTTGTATTAGATTTAATATTCCATTATTCATGGGGATGGAGCGAATGAACAGCATAAGCCGATAATTCGTTGTTTTTGGAATATAGGTTAGGTTTATCTGGCTGCCTAAGAAAGGCTACGCATAGACCCTGTTGGGTCCTTAGCGATACCAGTTAGGGTTCCTTTTTGGAATATAGGAGTATTAGAAATTTTCAATTCTTTAAGCAGTCCAATATGTCCCAATCGAGAATATGTCGGGAGCGGACCCAGGTTTTCAAGGACAATTTGAAAGTGAATAAGATCAGAACAGCTGAGGACACAGAAAGTGCTCTTCAAAACCTAATCTATCAAGGTTTTTGGGTTACTGAATATTCGAACTATATACGTATGTTGTTAATACCATTGAGTTATCTTCGAATGCCATATTCTGGTAAGAGTCACAAAAGTTACAATTGAAGTTTTTTATAAAAGTTGATATTAGTTTAGGTTAGGTTGGCCTTGTCTCTGTATATTGTGTACACTTCATTTGTTTGGATTCATATAGGAATATAGCGATGTGATCCTTGTTGCAAGGAGTAAACATGATTTCCCTATAAAAAAGTAGCCTTGAACTAGTTATCAATTATGACTTCAACGCCAGAATAAGGCAGTTAATTTCATATGTAACAACTATCAAAATTAATTCTCGTATGATAGCTTATAATTAAGAGCCTTCAAACAGCTTCAAAAAAAAGCGAGTATAGTATAGCGAGCACAGTTGTCAGAAATATTTGAGTATATTGTGAGATAAATGATTATCTCGTGACAAAACGTTGATGGATATAGATCGCGCATTAGACGCTGTGCACTTGCTTATTATAAAATATGTACGATTGCCAAATAATGTCGAAGAGTATTGAGCACAACGAACTTTTTGAATGTACATATCTGCATACATATGTATGTACATATCTCATTGTACAACTAGATACACTAGCAGATGAACGTCAAAACAAGGGCTTGTGTTGAAGCAACATTTGGAACCAAGCCAAATTGGAATAATTTAAAAGAAAAGACGAAAAGAGAAAGAGAGCAGAAACGAACTGAAGGAGCGTAGAGAGGAATAGCGCAGTAAAACGATTAGATCCCGATTGGCGATGATCGCATCGCTGCCATTAATCTGCCAGTATAACAATTAAATATATGGAATAAATTATGGGGAAAAACGCCCGAAGCTTAGCGCTTTAAAAATAGGGCACGGAAGATGGATTTTGAACCTATTTCGATGAATTTTGAACCTGTTTCGATGGTGCATCCCCATTGCTCGAGCTATTAAAAAATGCTCGAGCTATATTCAAATGCTACGATGCACCCTGATCAGATCAGCATGTTGCCGGAAATTTGACATTTTGGGACTGGGTACCTGTTGCATAAAAAGCTCATTGGCGAGAAAGTTGGAAATTTCACAGGCATCCATGGCGAATTTATTGTTGTCAGCAACAATTGGCGCTGGTTGTTCCGGCGGCATATGTTGTTGTTGTTGTTGATGCAACTGTTGTAATTGCTGCTGCTGTTGCTGTTGTGTGTTTTGCTGCTGAAATTGTAATTGCATTTCTTGTTGCAATTGCCTTTGTAAGTGTTGCAGATTTCTTTGTTGCTGTTGCTGTTGGTGTAGCTGCAATTGTTGTTGCTGTTGCTGCTGCTGCTGCTGTTGTTGATGTGGTTGTAAATTATTGAAAGTATTATTATTAGTGTTATTTTTATTTTGCAGCAATGTTAAATGTTGATTAGAATTGATAATTGGACTCATATTGCTGGAATAATTGAGATTGCATTGGCTCTGCAGGAAGGAATTTGCGGACGACAAGATCGACATTTGTGCGGCAGCAGGGAGTGTCGTTGCTGCAGTGGTGTTGGCGGCGTTGTATGCAGTTGCTCTCAAATGTTGTTGCTGCTGCTGGTAATTCGTTTGTGTAGGTTGTTGCTGTTGTTTCTGTGGTTGCTGCAATGTTGCCGACTGTAGATGATTATGCGGATTATTGAAGTGACGTTGTTGTTGTTGTTGTTGCTGCTGGAAATTGTTGTGCTGACTGAATGTCTGGCATTGCCGTTGCGGCTGTGGTGGCGGTGGTTGTTGCAGTGCTTGTTGTTGTAGTTGTTGCTGCTGCCGCTGCGGCGTCGGATGGCTGTACATTTGCTGGTACGCTTGGTACGGCTGATAGTTTAGGTTTTTCATAAAGAATGCCGTTGCTTTTGTGGCCGTTTCAGAAAAAAAAAATTAGTAACAAAAACAATTACAAGCGCAAGCACAAAGAGAAAACTCTTCAAGTGGGCGGACTGTAGCGCATTTGCGTAATTATGGCGAACTTGTATGCTCTTTCGATATAATAAATATTATATATAAGTTTTGAAAATTTATTTTGTTTTAAATATGACTAGTTTAGAGTTGCCTTTAACACTTTAATAAAATTGCTTTAGCTGCTCGCTAAGACTTAGTTAATTGCTAACTTTAGACACTAAAATCAAATGACTCGGCAAATGATTAAATAATTTAACAAAAAGCGCTACACGCTTATCTTTTTTTAAAGCGCACAATTCAAAGTGCAACAATTTTAAATGATGTTTTAAATAACTAGTTTTTGCTAGTTTTTTTAAATTAAATAGCTATTTACAACAAAGTACTTTTCGCAGAAAAGATTTGCAAAAACAAATTTTACTTAATAAAATTCTCTAAAAAATCGTTTTGATTTTGTTGTTTTGGTCTTTTTTCTTCATTGACATATTTTGCTCAATTCTCAGTTGCTTTTGCGGGAGGTGCGGCGTTATTTGGTCGTTATATATCGTTATATGCTTTCTTTATGTTTGTTCAAAGTTCGTTTTCGTTGTGATTTTGCTAGTGGCTGTTGTTAGCTTTGCTCTTCTGGCGGTTTCAATCGATAGCTCGTTAATTTTCGCAAGGTTTTCTGTTGTTGCCTCGAGTTTTCGCAGCTGCTGTAAAAAGTTTCGTGCAGCGTTAAAATTTTCGCCTGCAAATCGTTTACAATTTGCAATTTTTGTTGCAGCTGCAATGACGAAATCATAATATTAATAAATGGCAGCTAAAATTATCTGCGCTGTCGCTTTGGTTCGTGTGCAGTTAATGCGTTATTTCGCCGTTATATCTATGATATATATATATATAAAAGTTTGTGTATTTCGCCAGCAAATGAGCGTGCTGCTTGTCGAGCTGTTTAAAGCCGCTTTATCGACGTTTTAAATGGTTTCGTTTGATTTTTATTTGCTTGAACTTCACGTTTTTCGTTCAGTTTAAAATTGTTTAATTAAAATTTCATCAGCGTGTCGTTGTTGTGCCGTTATATAATCCGTTATCCGTTATGATGAATTGCTTTAATTTGTTCGTTTCAAAAAATTCAGTGCGTTTGCAATTGCATTTAAATCTGCTTGATTTTCTGCTCAAATCTTTGGTTCGTTCGTTCGCTGTAGAATGCTGCACTCTCTTCTTCCGTATAATTTGGGGGTCGATCTACAATATTATTGCTGCTACGCCTTTATACCGCCGCACGTTATTGCATTTCTACGCTATCTCGCGCTTATTTCGTTATTTATCGATTGTAGGTCGATTCCGTTCTGCGCTTTGCTTTTCGAAGCAATTAAAATACCGCTGAAGTGCGTGTTTTTTTGCTTCCAATTTTTATGTCGTTCAAATTGGTTTTTCGTTAGTTTGGAACGTTGCGCGCGCTTCGATTCGATTCGCAACGTTGCTACTTCAGGGGTTCGATTCTCGTGTTCGACTAAACTCAGCCATTTCGTTGCGATATTTGCAAAGTGTGGAAATTTTCAAATTAAAAATTCTTTTTTGAATTCTATTTCGATTCTTTCTTCATTGCAGGGAGAGCAAGAGAGCGCGCATAGAAAAACAACGCAAGAAAATTGTAAAGCCCACACATTTTTGCAGTTTGCCGCTAGTTTCGCGCGCCACACTGCCATAAAAACAGCGATCGCGCCGCTGAGAGCGCGCATGTATCTTTGGCGTATGCATGTAGTAAGTATCTGCAAAGATTGACAATCTGCTCAAGTGCAGAGCGTGATAAGTAGCTATAATTTAAATGTCTTGCTGAGCAGATACACACACACATGCATATATGTATGGATACTAGGACTGTGAAGGCCGTACTATTTTTGTGATCCCGGGGATTGCACATTTCAATGGCGGGATTTTCGTAATCAAGAATTTTCTGTTTCAGTTTTAGCTTTATGAAAAGACAAGAAACTGATGCGCTACTTTTATTTTATTACAAAAAAAATTGCATTTGTAAAAATCAATAATTATTTTGAGTGTATACCTGGTTACCTGAAAACCCTAATTAATTTTTTTTAAACTGATATTTGCTGTTTCTGTTAGATCTGCTTAAAATTTTTGGAATATTGCTCGTAATGCCGGAAATTACAACCCTGTGTACGCATTTACTATATGTACATATGTATTATTCTTGCAGATGCTGCAAATTTTCTGCTCACAATGTTTACTTGCCACTTGATTATATTTTTAGTTTAAGTGTTCTTCTGCATGTTGTTCTTCTTCTGCTGCCTCGCAATTCTCTTATTATTTGCTTTCTATATAAGATTTTCCCGAAAAACGCAACCATCTCAATTTTTGCTAATTTTTCTAACTTTAGCTCGTCGGATAATACTATAGGTATAGTTTCCTGTTTTGCTTTTCTTTACAATTGTTTTGCTAATCTCGGGCAGCTTTTGCATGATGTTCCTCGAAACGCTCGCTTTGAAGTGCGAAAGTACGAGCATTTCTAAACGTTGCTATTTATGCGCTTTCAGTGTGTATATTCTCTTAATTTATTGGCTTTATACTAAACATTTTTCGACGCACATCAACAAATCATGTTGTATATATTTCAAACTGTCAAACAGGTGTTTTCTTCAAACTATGCAAGGACTTTTGCCACTTTGTTGTGCTGGACGTAAGGTTTGCTATAAATACTTAAATACCACATACATATGTATTTCGAATAGGTACACCTGCTTTTACTTGAACGAGTCTCATGAATGATTGGTATTTCACATTTCACAAGGCTTACTAACAACAAGACAGGTTCCGAAAGTATAGTACGACATTTTGAGATTAACAGTCGGCATGTCGACTGCTGTTTTATAGCTGAGTTGGCTTTGATCTGTGTATAGTTGTAAACCTCACGTGGTAAGACAATGGGCCTTTTGGCCTAAGTGATGTCCTTGAGACGACCAGACCACTTAACCTACCTACCTACTTGGCTTTGATCTCAGCAAACTTGATGAAATATTGACATGAAAAAGACCGAAACTCAGAAGCTCAAATAAAAAATCTATAACAAACTGCTAGGAAAATGAATATTTGCTAACAAAAGAGGCTAAATTATTTTCGGCCGATGTCAATTTTTGTAAATTATCTCAAGCAATTTGAACTATATCTTTATTGCTAAACTGGCTGCAAACTCAACAAACAGAGTTCCAAATATCTATTACAATCCTTCAAGCTATTGCTAAAATCTTTAACTCAGCTGATCTTAAATTCAAGCTTCTAAATATACTTTCATATTATACTTTATTAGTATATATACTTATAATTCTTGCTAATTAGTAATTACTAAACACAATTTAAGCAAATCAGTTTTCGAAATGAATGACTCGCACCATTAGCCATTTTATACGTTTAATTGCAAAATTCCCGTGCTGTTTTTTGTTGTTGCGCCTGCTGCGGCAGCTGCTCAATAGTTTATCGCATGCTATAATAGCAATTTATAAATATTATGTCACAGCGAGAAATCACAGTTTCAGTTCTACCATAATTTTCGTGTTAATTAGACAGCGATTTTGTAGCGAGTGGGCAAGTTTGTTGTTGCTTTGATTTGTTGTTTATAAAATCGGCTGCATCTGCCTTAAAAGCTGTGCCAAAGCAGGCCAAAACTATTTGCACAATTTTGTAAAATCAATTTTAAGATTTTTTTGAGCTTTTTTGCTTTATTTGAAGCGCAAACTTAAAGCATATACAATACATACAAAAAGATATAATATTTCTTTTTATAAAAAAAAGTGTGCCACAAACAGATGTTGGCTTTCACTTTGAAAATTCGCTTAAAATTGCTGTGAACTTTTATTGGCGTGCAAAAAGTCAGAAATGCAAAAATTGTTGTATTTTTAAATTTTTTATGGTCACTGTAAACATAATGTAAGAAAGGTACATATCTCTCTTAGCGACTGCGCGCCCGCCTTTCTTTGACATTTCATCATATTGGGTATTTTTTCTTTTGAACTGTTTTAAGGGGAAGCGTACAGAAATCGCGCTGGAGCGCTTCACTTAACTTCGCAAAAACCACACGATTTTATATCTTAACAAGTAAGGAAGCAATCAGTCGGGTTTCACCGACAGAGTAATACCCTACACCATGTTCCCAAGTGGGGTGATAATTCACTGAAATTGTGGGCGTATTTGATTTACAACCTACATAGTGGGCGGACCACGCCCATTTTTGGCTGACTACAAGATATACCTAATAGGACTATACATGCCAAATATTGATGCTCTGACAGGTGTACACCAGATGTTATCGGCATATTTATTTTACTGCCCCCATGGTGGGCGGACCACGCCCATTTCTGGAGAATTAAAAGATATTCCTATCAGGAACGAAGTAACCAAATCTGGACTCTCTGGTGTATATATTATGGAAGTTAAGAGGATTTTTTGTTTATCGCCTATATAGTGGGCGGACCACGCCCATTTTCTTGTATGGCATCTAAGACCTATATATCAACTTGGAAACCGAATTTCATTCATTTATATTCGTAACTAGTCAATTGGGAGCCATTTTACCGAAAAAATTTTTCCGGCTATATAGTGGGCGGACCACGCCCATTTTTTCCTGAGATATAGAAGACATACCTCTTAACTTGAATACCAAGTATTATTCTTTTCCATGAGTAATTACACAAATTATAGCCATTTTACCGAAAAAAATCCGAGGTAGTGGGACTTAAAGACCCGTTGTGGGCGTGTCCTTCGGGTAATTTGAATAATTTTAACACTTTACCTAACCCGAGGTTCACTGTAACTGTGTACCAAATTTGGTCCAAATCGGACAACTCCTTCTTTCTTTTTTTTGCATACACGCAGACAGACAGACAGACGGACAGACGGACAGACGGACAACCGGAAATGAAAAGAGAAAGTGTTTCTGATCATTTCTATATACTTATGTCTATACCTAGGAAGGCTCCTTTAATGCGTTACAATTTTGGCACAAAGTTATTATACCCTATTACCATAGGTGTAGGGTATAAAAACACAAACAAATTTTACGGCAATACTTTTTATCTGGCGGCCACAAGACTTTCAACTTAACCGCCTGCTTATTTACAAAAGCAAAATAAGTAAAGCTTGGCATTTGGTTAATGTTTTTGTTAACCCATTTCAGCTGTTTTATTTGTCTACAAAATTTACATTTCTTTTTATCGCGTTTATTTCGTGTACTTTACCATTTTTGCAATTGCATGCTTTTTTCGCAGAATTTTCGAGTTGAATTTCATTTTGAAGTGTTGCAGCACTTCGGTAGGTATCGATAAGATCGATTGTTTTGAATTTTTGTGCAAATAAAAATTCAACTTTTTTTCATTATTTATGTACACAAAACAAATAACAGTTGAGAGAAACATGCAACTTTTGTTGCCAAAGTCAAATAACTGTAGCAAGACTGCGATAAATTGCATGTTCCTTTGTTCAGGTATTTCAAAATATTTCGAAATGGCCGAACAAAGGTGCAAAAAATACAAAACCGATAACAGAATACGTGTGAGGAAAAGAGCGAAATCGAAATGCGTAAAAAGTTCAATTTGAAATTGTTTACTTTGATTGTGAAATTAGTAAATTATACGCTTACAAAATCTTGAAAGAAAAACTAGTATGAGAGAATCCACAGTGGAAAATAGTAGTTAAAAGAGCTGGTATCAAAGCAAGCGAAAAACTGAAACTAGGCTTCGCATTTTCAAGCCTAAAATATATGAGTTTGAAAATATGTTTTTGAAAGTTTCTTAAATGCTTATAAAAGAATTCGGATTCCAGAATCAAAACTCTTACGTTCGAACTTACTGCTTCTCCAAATGGCAATTGGAGAGCAGTATTATAATTCTGAATGGAATTCTAAAGCATAGCGATTATTATGATAAAACATTAAGGTATTTCTTCAAAAAAACACAGCAAACTTTGCTGTCATTTCGCCTTGTAATCATCAGGGTTATTCAAAGGTACTGCTTTCCAGCTGACCCGATCTAAATGTTCACAGCCTCGCTGTATTTGCATACTTTGTGCTAATCAAAGCCACTGCCATGTGCGCATGAATCATGCTAAAATTAAACAGAAATATACACTTTTTTAAAGAAAGACCTTAAAACAAACACTGATAAGCTTCCACTGCGAATGTGTGCGTGTGTAGTGCAGGGAGTATATAGTCTAAATTGAATACTATTTGTTATATAGATAGACAAAACTAGTGCCAGAGCAACTTATCAGCAAAGTTCAAGCGACAGGGTCAATTGGAAATTATTAAACTGTCTGTAGAGTGAGCCGAGTGTAGAGAACGCTGACGTCGAAAAATGTTGCGGCAAACTTAAACTGGAGCTTACTAGTTATGAGCTTGCTAATGTGTGTGTGTGTGTGTGTGTGTGTGTGTGTGTGTGTGTGTGTGTGTGTGTGTGTGATACATAAAATGTGCCACAATCAAGAGTATAAGCATAAAAGGCAAGAATATTGCTGAAGAAACTTTTTCAGATATTGATTTTTAGCATCAAACAAATTTATCAGATGCTAACTTTTTTCGAATTCAAACAAAAGAATCGAGCATTTTTTTGTAAGCAACTGTCATTTGCAGAAAATTTCCATATTTCTTCCATAGTCTACGAGAGAACCATAAATAATACATCATATTGTAGATAATACAAAATATATAAAGAAGATATGGCATAAATGTGATTAAAATCGGTAGAGTAGTTCTTCAGATATGCAGCCATGTTTGACGATCTTCGACTTTCGATCGAAACTTAAAATTGAATTCGAACGTAAGTGAAATGTCAAACATCCGCCATGCCAGGCTTCAGCAGTTGAAAAAAGGTTGTTCAGCAAAACAAAAATGGGTTCTAAGTAAACAATTATTAAGGGTATTCATTTAAGCAGATAATTTTGCACATTGCTCAAATTTATCAATTTATCAAGTGTCTTAAATGAACGCATTTGGCAAAGTGTTTGTGCAAATGGTGTTTGGCTGTCAAAAAGAAAAAAATCAAAATGCCGTGAATCAGTGAAAAAGGAAAGATTAATGTTGGAGCTGTTTGAAAAAATTACTGTACCCTTTTGCGTTTATATAACATTATAATATATAATATAAAATTAATTAATTAATTATTATAATATAAAATATAATATTATAGACCATAGCTAAGCAGGGTTGCATTCGTTGCAGCCTAAGTTTACAAACATCGTTTGCACAGCAAAATCATCAGGCAAATTTATCACATTTGGGCAAATGAACTTTCATACAAATTTTGACAGTTCAGGCATTTGCGCGTTTCAATGAATACCGCTATTAATTCCAAAAGACAAATTTTATGTTTTACAACAGATTGTGTACAAAGTATACAAATCTCAGTGCAACGCAAAAAATCTAACAATAATAAACTAACTTTTACATGTGTTGTTTAATTGCGCATTCATCAAGAAAGCTAGTGTCGCTCTTCTTATCTAACCTCTCGCTGACACCTTACACATGTACATATGTATTTAATAAAGTTTTGACTATTACTTCCCCGTCTAAAGTCAAAAGCTGACTAACTTCCGATTAGCGTACGCGCTCACACTTTCTGCTAGACGCTAATTTGGCGCTTAAGTCAGCTAGTTAAAGTGTTTAGTTATGATGTGTGTGTGTGCATGTGTACATTGCAGGCAGCGCTACAGTTAAATGTAAATGAAAAAAATACAAAAAAGACCAAAAAAAAAGTAGCAAGAAAAAAAAAACAAGTCAAATAAACGTTGAATGTTCAAGAATAAAATAATAAAAGAAAAATTGACGTTGACGTGTTGGGCTATTTTTAAATAAATTTGTACTACAAGACGTAGCAATGACGTAATGCACGCACGGCAAGCGACAGGGGGACAGGGCGGCGTATTATCAACAATTAAATTCTATCATTGGCTGTGCATGTTTTGCTGGTTTGCCAATGCGTGTGTGTGTGTGAGTGTGTAGCTCTAGTGCTATTTAACATGTGTGTTTGTGTGTTTTTTTTTAATTAGGCATAACTTATAAGTATAGCAAGCAGAAGTCTAGCTCTGAAAGACACACACACGCACACACACGCACACACAGGCACACAGAAAATGCGCACATTTTGAAATTAACGGCTTGCAGGCCGTTCTCAACACTTTACGTTTCATTTGTGGTTGTGTATGTTGCACCGTTAAATTTCATGCCATGCATGCTATGAGATTATGTTATATGGCGAGCACGAGTGAAGTTGCTTGACCTTGAGCGCAGATAGACTGAGCGAGGGAAAAATAGAGCGAGATAAACGGCGAAATTAAACATTAAATGTGTTTAAAAATTTTGTTTACTTCATATAGCTAAGAGTTTTTTTAAAGTTGCAAGTTGCAAACAACAAAATTATTGCAAATTTTAAACTTTTTTAAAGCGCTAAAATTCAGTTCCATAGTCAGAGACGTTGCTCGTGCAATCATTTTTTGGCAAGGTGCATCCAAAAATATAGCAAAAATATATGCACTAAAAAATTTGAGCTTTTTAACAAAGTGCGAATTTACAAATATCTTTTGTTGAATGCAATTTATGTTATGAAATGTATATTTTATTGTATTTCACCAACAAAAGTTTCCACTTCCTTAGTGGTTTTCGATTCAAAAAACCCCTTTAATATATTTTGAAAAGGTTTCCCAAAAAATTGCTCACTGCATTCTTTCGAAATCAGGTTGCTGACTACGGCCCTGCTATGAATGAATACAAATTCACAGGCTATTATGTCGATTATAGTAGAGCACACAGTTACACAGACTAATTGCAAATCTCGAAATATCTTGAAATAAAAGCGTTATTTCATTTCGCCATTTGTCGCAATTGCCAAAGCACAGCTCATGCCAAAAAAGGAAATATCTATGCAATACAGCTCAGGGTTGCCCACAACTCAGCAGCATAATGCATAGAATTGTGTAATGTTTGTTAATTAATGGAAATCCATAGATAACCTCTAAAAAATGCGCATAAGCTTAACACACATAAATATTCGTATAATGAATAGAATAAAATGCCAGTTGCTTAAATTTCAAGTACATGTCATGAAAACATAAATACAACAACATTTAGTATTAAATGCCGTAAAAAAGTGAGTAGCTAATGACAACAAATGCGTGCATTCAATTCTCGGCCCAGACAAGTTCAAGTTGCCGCCGTCAGACTGCGCCACAGACTGAAGCGCGTTTTCAAGTTCAGCAAGCCATCATCAATCAGAGCCTGTTCTTCTCACTCAAGGCGTTTAATTGTAATGCGAGGATTAAGCGCATTTTCAGCTGCAGGCACGACTTATTAAATAGACATACATATTAAATGCATGTAAGCTTAATTGGGAGCCTGAGAACAGCTGCAGGTTTGGAAAAGTTTATTGTGCAAGTTGATGATATGACATATTCTAACAGAGAAAATCGCTGGCATGCTGAAAATAGCAAAAGCGACATTTTAAGCCTGTTTTTCAATTTTATTCAATTTCATTTTAGAGATATTTCAAATGATAAAAATCTTGAAGTAGCTATATAGATCGTTTTATGTAATTTTTCTATGCCCATTCTAATTTAGTGCAAAATCAGGAAACATTTGGGGAGTTCACAGTTCCGTGCTATCTAGTGTGCTTTCCTTGCCGCCTGCTAAATTAAACCCACTTTGCCATCTGGCAACGTTTTTTGTTGTTGCTTTGCACGCAAACAAGAAATACCACTAGCTGAAAAAATTGTATGCGTTGGATCGTGTTTTTCTTTCGTGATAAGCTGGCATTTCTCATCAGCTGTTTTATTCGCGAAAATGGAAACAGATTTTAAGCAAATTTTATTGAATTCGCAGAGAATAATCACACACTACTTCCATTTTGATGGAATATTGCTTTTTGCGAGAGTAATATATCCTTAATAATCGCTTTAGAAAACACTTGTAATGCGATTGTGGCAAATTAAGAATGGTCCACGAAACAGGGGCGCTCAGAGTTTCATTTTACTATCGTGCTTAAGTTGCCAAATGGGAAATTTAGAAGGAAACTGTGGATACCCTAATTATAACAATAGCATAGTACATGTTTTTGTTCAAGTTTATGGCAACTATCTGAGAAAAACTTCAACTGGAATGAATGAAAACAATGCTATAAATTGTTCTATTTGCTAGTTTTTTCCGCCGTCGCCTGAATTCTAAAGAGATACTTTTTTTTATCGTTTTTACAGCGTCTAATTCGTGTTATCGTAGCCAACTCTCGAGCGTTCGAATCGCTACTCTTCATACGACAAAACTTTTGCTATCGTTTTGACACACAATTACTCGGTATCGAATTAATTCAGCTCTTATTTTTATCAAACGATGTCGAATCGATATGACGAACAAAAGATTAGTGTCGAAGGAATTACGGAATTTCACACCAGAACAGCAGCTGCTGTCCTGCCTAACTGTCTTGTCTAGAAAATAAGTGCATGCCTAATTCTCCATACTTAAAGTATGCATCTGTTGTATTGCATTGTATTTAATTTGATAGTGTCTTTGTATTAAATTTAGTTTCACTTGATAATTTGGTCAGGGTCTTTGAAAACCAACTTGCCTTTTAAGTCGCATTTTGAGTACTCGGCTCAGTCAACCTTAAACATTTTCTTTCTTTAAAATCAGCGCATGCGATAAGCATAATTTAAAGTAGTATTTTCGCATGCAAATTATACACGATAACAAAATCAAGCAAAAAATAACTGAAATAACTCTTATTTTTCTTTGGAAATAATAACGTGACTGAAATTTTAAATCGTTTTTATTACGCTTTTTTTTATCGAAGCCTTTAATGATTTTCGCAGCTTATTTAAACAAAAGGCAACAACAAAAAGAGACGCAAAAATGTCAATGACATTTTGCACGCAACGTCGAGAACGTTCAGTACAAAAGCAAACGGCCACCGCCGCCATTTGAGTGTAGTACGACAGTATTTTCGGAGATTGACCATTTTTGGTCGGGCGCGTATTTGCCAGGCTTTAGTTGGGGTTGAACGCTGCGCGTAGGTGTACTCATACGAGGGTTCAGTAAGCTGAAATTAATCAGCAGAATTATCATTTCGTTGAATATGTGCTGCAAAAAAGGCACTTGCACGATATATGGTTAAATATACATACATACATACATATACTATATATTTATGTGCCGTCAACGGATGTCGAAAGACTGCAAGGAAGAAGCATGGCAACATGATGGCTTCGAGTGCAAAACTGCGGATTGGGTGTTTTGCCTTTTTTCGCTCTTAAGATAAATAAAATTTTAAAATGCTTTTCATTGCTGATTTTTGCACTTCACAAAAGCATTAATTCTTAAAATAAAGCAAATGTGAATGGTTTATTTTAAGATATAGACATCTGAGCAGGGGCGAATCCAAGCGCCCAAGAATTTCAGGGCAGCGCGGATTTTAGTAGTTAAAGCAAGCATGCGTAGTAAAACGCAGTAAAGAATTTGAGAGGCTGTAGAAAAAAAGAAAAGTCGTGTTTTGAACAATAAATGATTTATGATGAAAAAAAGAATAGTTGGCCAAAAAAAATTTGTTACGAGAAGAGATTAAAAAGTTCATACCAAATATTAGATATGGCACTCATACATATTATCGCAGAAGTTATCTCAATATGACACAGAATGCAACTTAAAACTGTAAACGTTTTACAACTTCAGCAGCAAAATTTTAATATTAAAATATAGTTTGTTATTTTGTTACTGTTCCTCATATTTGTAGAATTTGAGAATTTGTAGCTTCTTTGTGCGGCGCCATCTCTCGCGTAGAATTGGAAACTCTCTGAGAGTATTCTTTGCCATGAAAATAAAACCTTCTCAATCACATTCGAATAAGGATGTAGAATAATATTGCAGGTCCCATTAACTTGTGCTAAAATAGAACGAGCAGATGCAAGTTAATGTGGGAAAGCTAAGCCTATAAAAAAATAACTGCTGCTCAAACTAGCATTAAGTAGAGACTCAGATTGAAACTGTAGGATTTTCTCAGTAGAAATTAAACATTTCAAAGCACAAAATTGTTTAAATGCATCTGTTGTATCTTTGTTGTTGTGCTGCAACTGCTTTGCAACTACGGAGAGATTCGAAACGCTTAATTGCCTGGCTACATGCCTGAGCAGCTAAGAAGGACACTGCCTAACGAGCTATTGCATTGCGCGGTGGCAACTTCGAGTGCACAGTTGCAAATTAGTTAACAATTTAATTGCACTTCACAATGAAGACTCGTCGACAATAAGCAACAGCTTCACTGCAGGCTGTTAAGCAGCCATATTAGCAGACATATTGCTGCTTGCTTTCCTTTTTGTTGTTGTTGCTTCGCATTAGCCACAAGGAAGGAGCAGCAGCAGCGACAGTTGCGCGAAATAACATGGCAAATTAAACATAATGCCAAAAAAGATTTTAAATGCATTAAGCGCGAAATTAAGTAAAACTTAGAGCTGGGCCTCAGCTCGTTGCCCGCAGCTACCCTTTGTTGCCAGCCAGCAGCCATTGCAGAAAGCAGCATAAAAAAGCAACAACAATAAAACAAAACGACAAGGCCATAAATTATAAGAACAGGCAAATAAGTTCGCCAAAAACCAGAAAGAATAAAGCGACTTTAAAATGTGACTGCATGCCAAGCGAGAGCAGGCATTAAAAAAAAAAGTGATGCCTTTGAACGCGCGCCCCTCACAAAAGGCCGTCGTTCGTATGCGCTGAATGCGTTCGTTCGTTCGTTCGTTCGGCTGTTGTGCATTCGAAGCAAGGATTTTCAGCACTTTTGGGTCTGGCACGTGGCGTCTGTTGGACTGACACTAATAAAATAAGGCCGACCGACAGATAGACCCGGCTGGCAGTCTGTTCGCTCGTTCGTTCTTCCGTTTCAGCAGAGCTGCGCTGGGTGTGTCCTTCACACGCGCCATATGACAAGGGCATTTCTTACAAACACCCACAAACACACACACACATAAACAGACACATGCATATTGACGTGTGCATGTGTTTGCCAAATGCTCATACCTCATGTCATTTCAGTTGAGAAATGCGGCAATAATTCAAGTTTGAAACTTTTATGCTTGGCGCGCGTTAAATAAAAAGAAAAGTTCATTAAACTTTATTTTTGAATAATTTTCGTATCAGACAAATGCATTTTTTTTGTCAAATAAATAATGCCACTTTTGGGTGCAACTTATTTGCATGCTCAAGTTTCAGCGAAAGCGTCCACATGCTCGCTGTTAAGGTGGCCAGGTGGCCTCTAGAGGGTGACAGGGTGTGTGCAAAGTTGCTTTAAAAAACAAGCACATTTCTGCTTCAATGTATTTGCTTATTTATCAGGGTTGTGCAAACGAAATTAAGCGTAGCAGTCAAGCATAGAGAAATAGCAATGTAAATTTCAATTAATAATTTCATAATTTCCAACGCGAAATACTACTTAATGAATAAAACTATTTTGGGAAAATTGTGCTTCGATTTCCGATACAAAAGTTGTTAGTTAATTATTTCAAAAAAGTGTGCTCTATTGCATTGGAATACAAAAATACAAGAATCATTTGATCGCTTGTGTGAATATAAAATTTCCTTATTCACGCAAATTGTAGATTTTCAACAGTCAACCTGTCTACACACCCTGTGTTTCTGTGCCTATTACGAAACTGCTATGTATTTTATTGTGATTATGTGAAGTACCTTCATAGCTGCACGATAAATTTTGGTAAACGATAGTTTATAGTTTCCTTGAAAACATTAATGCAATTTGATTGATTATGACAAGACATCAGCTTTAATGCATGTCACTGATAAAGCTTAGAGCAAAACAAAATTAACTGATAAAACAATATGCTATGTGAAGAATGGCAAGAATGGCAAGAATGTGAACCCGAGCCGCGCCACAAATGTGATTTTCAAGGTTTGATGGAAAATGGAAATAGGCCAGTCAAGTTAGCGTAAATAGTCCAGGAAAAATTAAGTTTGAAGTGTTAATAAGAACTTTGACAAATAGCAATAAGAAAATAATATGCTATAAAATTTTATAGCAAGTCAATAAATGCTATAATATTTTTATGGCAAACAACAAAATATACAGAAAAAATTCTTTAATTAGAAATGTGGCAACTTTTGCAGCTTCAACTGCTCACAGTTGTCATTGAATCAAGGCAATGACATTGTAATATTAAGGCATGACACTGGCGAGAGTTAAGCAATTCTAGATATTTCTATTTTCATTTATATATTTTCTAAACGTGCTGACATGCAACACAATTCATATGCAGTTTTATAAAAAAAAAGCATAAAAACCATTGGAAATTATAAATTCTCAATGTGCAATTAAAAATAAAAGGCAAGTTTGTTGCTATAAATATGGCGGCACTTCTGTTGTTGTTGTTGTTATAGAAAATAAACTATGATTTACGCAGCTGACAATGTTCGATTTGTTGTTTTTCTCTTTTGTATTGATTGCGCTGTTTTTTTTTAAAATGTATAAATAATTTATTAAGCTAAATAAATAACAATTTTAAGCTTTAAATATGAAAACAAAAACAACAACAAACGAAAAATGGCGCGAATTATTGCCTTGACTGCAAAAGACGAACATTTAACAAAAATATCAAATCGGAATGCGCAAAGCTGATATTTCGATATCAAAATGGTATTGTGAAATATAAGAAGAAGAAGAAGAATGTTGACGTCAAATGCAGATACTATGACGTCTTTTGAGCTGCTGCGTCAATAAGCCTAGACGAGTGCTAATAAAATAACAATCAAAATATGCATGCACATATTTACAAAAATGTTTTGTTGTGAAGATAAAATATTAAAAAAAATATATGTATGTAGTATGTTTAAGTTTATAAAAAATGCTGAGATATTCGTATAAATAAAAACTGTTCAATGGTTGGGACTTTCATCAAAAACTTATGGTAGTGAAAATTTTAATCATATTATTGCGCAAATAAAAAGATTATTCTCAGCTTCTACAAAATTTTTCAGAAATCCGCTATCAAACTCAAATCTACTCAACCTTCTGTCCATTCCTAGAATCGCGGCTATAATTTGCCTAATGCAATTTTTAAACTTCGAGCCATAAAAATTACTTTTGCTATTTTTACTATCGACGACCGGCATCATTTCGTAGCTCGTAACTCGTATATGTCGGCACTTTCCATTACTTCCGTTTCAGCAGAGACCTACAATTTGCCGCACTTTTACCACAATAAACATGCACGCATACACGCTGACGCCGGGAATGCAACCCATCCTCAAGCTGAAGGAGCAACCTCGCTCCGCTTGGCCACGGTAGCCAGCCAACCCACTTGGAGCAGCATGTCGACGCGACGCGACGTGCCGCGACATTGCCATATTTTATTTATTTATATGCATTTTGTCGCGACGCACCAACAACAACAACAACAACTCTGGCGACAACTACAACAAAAACCAACTCCGATTTACGATTAAGGGAAATGCCAAACGATACGATATAAAAATCCCTGACACCGACGCCAACAAAAATAACTGAGGCGACAGCGTCGAATAGTCCCAGGCAAGTAAAAGTTGTTTTCACTTTTCGCAGAAACTGCAAAGTTTTGCGACCCACCCTGACCTTTCGTGACCTTCGAATGCACCGAGCTCTTACTACACGCATACGAGTATTCCCTGGCATTTTGTTGTGCTGCTTTTTGCAATTAAATTGGATATCCTTTTCCAGGAATTCGTTGCGCTTTGTTTGGCATTAAGTTTGAATCGAAGTAGACTCGTACATACTCTTCAAAGCGTGTTTCTTTTTCGCTCTGTTTGTTTGTTCTGTCGGTCGGTCTGACTGTCTGTTTGGCTGGCTATCTGTCTGTTTGATATGTCCGTCCAACGGACCGACCGTCCGTCTCGGTGCTGCTGCCAACTTGGCTGCAATTTTATTATAAAAATCGTTCTAAATTAGCAAACATTGAAAATCCAGCTCACTCAGCTCCTTTTCTCTTACTCTGCCTCTACGAAAGGGAAACAGAAAATATTAAAAGTTTTGTGCAGTTGCCATGCGGAGCGGATTGGGAAAGCCAAAAGGCTGGAAATAGTTGAAAACATGCAATTTTCGCTCGCATCGTTGCTGAAAGGAAACTATCGACTATGGCTTGCTTTGTAGTACTAGAAGTAGTTGTTGTTGTTGTTTTCTGCTCCCACTTAAGTTCTTTCACGTTGCCGCAGTTCGTGTGTTTGTGTGACTGGAACCGTTGACCGTGACCAAATAAATTGAAAGGCTCCCAAATTGAGGCTGACGGCACAAGAAGCTGCTGCAGACAGCGCACATTTTGTCCAGAGCCAAGAAGAATTGAGCATTGCTAGAAGTGGCACGGCGCAGCGCGGGGAAGCAGAAGCATTCCTCAATTGCTGACTGCTTGGATACGCTACGCTGATTGAAGGCTACAAGGCAGAACTAGCACGTGCTGTATGCACTGCAAATCGAGCTAGCACAATGATATGCAAATATTGATTGCCTATTGAATTGTGAAATTATCAGTTCATTAGTTATAAACTGTAAACAAGTAAGGAAGCAATCAGTCGGGTTTCACCGACAGAGTAATACCCTACACCATGTTCCCAAGTGGGGTGATAATTCACTGAAATTGTGGGCGTATTTGATTTACAACCTACATAGTGGGCGGACCACGCCCATTTTTGGCTGACTACAAGATATACCTAATAGGACTATACATGCCAAATATTGATGCTCTGGCGAGTGTACAACAGATGTTATCGGCATATTTATTTTACTGCCCCCATGGTGGGCGGACCACGCCCATTTCTGGAGAATTAAAAGATATTCATACCAGGAACGAAGTAACCAAATCTGGACTCTCTGGTGTATATATTATGGAAGTTAAGAAGATTTTTTGTTTATCGCCTATATAGTGGGCGGACCACGCCCATTTTCTTGTATGGCATCTAAGACCTATATATCAACTTGGGAACCGAATTTCATTCATTTATATTCGTAACTAGTCAATTGGTAACCATTTTACCGAAAAAATTTTGCCGGCTATATAGTGGGCGGATCACGCCCATTTTTTCCTGAGATATAGAAGACCTACCTCTTAACTTGAATACCAAGTATTAATCTTTTCCATGAGTAATTACACAAATTATAGCCATTTTACCGAAAAAAACCCGAGGTAGTGGGACTTACAGGCCCATTGTGGGCGTGTCCTTTAACCGATTTGACTAATTTTAACACTTTACCTAACCCGAGGTTCACTGTAACTGTGTACCAAATTTGGTCCAAATCGGACAACTCCTTCTTTCTTTTTTTTGCATACACGCAGACGGACAGACGGACAGACGGACAGACGGACAACCGGAAATGAAAAGAGAAAGTGTTTCTGATCATTTCTATATACTTATGTCTATACCTAGGAAGGCTCCTTTAATGCGTTACAATTTTGGCACAAAGTTATTATACCCTATTACCATAGGTGTAGGGTATAAAAATGACGTACGACTGGAAGATATAAACCGGAAAGAAACTGCTGCATAGTTTTAGGAGCATTCTAGATATAACAAAACTATAAAACAGTTCTTTAAATATCTCTTCCCAAAAATCTTTAACGTTCCCGACTCACATGTCGAGGGATTCATTTATGTTCATAAGCTTTAAAAGATCGTATCATTATCTATTGAGTGTTAGGCATGCACCGAATACTCCTTTTCAAATTCGCCGAGTAGAATTATTGTCTGATTTTCAATCTTGCATTCGCTTTTACTAAAATGCCTATATTCTGCAAGATGAATAAAATTATATAAAAAAAAACTTTTTAAAAATAAGCTTTAATTTATTTAATGTACTAAAAAGTAGAAAATAAATTGTTTCCAAGTCACCTGTATCTTATTATTAGTAAAAGCTTGTGCGCTCATGTGTTCAATATTTGTCAACCAGTTACCACAATATTTTATTTAAATAATTTTTTTGCAAATAGATTCTAGTAATGAAAGATATTCTGAATATGGATATTGAGCGCACAAGCTTTTATTAATAGTAAGATACGGGTGACTTGGAAACAATTTATTTTCTACTTTTTAGTACATTAAATAAATTAAAGCTTATTTTTAAAAAGTTTTTTTTTATATAATTTTATTTTCTACTTTTTAGTCTTCCATAAATTAAATATTAGAGCTCTGAAATTTTTCATACATACATACATACATACCTGATGTGAACCTAATATAAAGCTTATAAAATAGATGATATCGTTGCATCATAAAATTAAGAGGAAGACACTCTTATAGAGGTACCTGAGGACTCTCTGTATATTTCAATCTTGCTACTCAACTCATGCTATGCCGCAAGCTCACATTTTTTATGAAAAAGGATAACACTAGTGAACATGTCAGCCTGCCAGCCAATCAGCATTAGCAAAATGCGTCAATATGACATTAAATGCATTGAATTGTTTTTGTTTGCTGAAAATTGTCGAGGGCATTCGTTGAACAGCGAGCTGCATTGTAAATTTTGGCGCATTTGCGGTTTAGAGTAGCGCAGAGTTCTTGAGTTTTGAGTGTAGCAAATGGCACGTATCCTTATGGCACTGGAGTCTGTAACTGGAGCGCACGTGCTTAGAATTGACAAATAAAAGCTAGAGAGAGGGAGAGAAGGGAATTGCAGAAGGAGCATACAACTTGAAATTATGCAAGAAAAAACTCAATAAAAATCTGAATCTTAAAAGTGATCTAATTAGAGGTAATCTATTAAAAACCAGCATAAACTTTTATTTAAAAAATCTCCTTTCGGCTTTTTCTTCTTGAAGGAAACGTAATATTTTTCAACATTTTTCCATCTTGCGACGAAATACTTCAAACTAAAAAAAGCATCGACTCTTTCAAGTATTATCGATATTTTTGCAGAAGCTTAAAAGTTTTTTAAAAATAATTTTGCTAATGCCACTTTCGATAACTAGTAACTTTCGTTCATTATCGATAGCAGTTTCAACGTTTTTTTAAATTTATTTATATTTCACGAGAGTGTAGAGAGTAGTCTCCGCTTGCAATAAACTTCCATTAAGTTTATGCAATGAAAAATTGAGACGCCGCGCCGTATAATGTCAGCAACCATACTTTTTATCGAAACTACTTTGTTCGATATTGTGTTCCTAGCTGCTGCCAAATGCGACCACTTGAAAACATGCGCTAACATTTTACAATTTACAAATAGCTTCCGGGTAATTAACGATCGCTGAAATAAATTGGCTGCGAAAACTAATCAAAAAAGTCGCCGCTTTACAGCATTTTTAATGCAATTAAAGACAAAAGCAACTCAATACCGCAAAAATTTAGTACACTCGCTCGTAAATTGTTCATTTCGTCTCGCCGTTTCGAAATGCGCGCCAACGAAGCGAAGTGACGAAAACGCACATGGAAGAATGCACCGTGTAGTGCCTGGAAGTGGAAGTGGTGATGATGGTGCGATGTTGCCGTCAATTCGACGTTCACTTCGTATGGCTTGGTAAAAACTTTTCCATGCGATTTTTTCAATTAAATTGCAATTCTAACAACAACAACAAATCAAAAGTTATTGAAATGCTTTTAAATGCACAAATTGAAAAAAGTGCAACAGCAGCAACAACAACAAACCACATTAGAAAATCTCACTTACGTGCTGAAAACGATTTTCAGACAGACAAAAAGCCATAACATTCATTTTTCGCACTCTAATTGTATATATTAAAATAATAACTACGAAATGCTGCCGTGCCCAACCCACCATGCTAAAGTTCTCTATCCTATACATATTTCCAACTTCTAATTGGACTTTGGCTAAGTGGCGATTTCTAGTGATGTAAAATGTGTATACTCTTAATTATTCGATAGTGCTGCATTCGATACTTTTCATTTGGTATATCAAAACTACTCAGACAGAAAAATTGATATGAATTTCTTTTAAAAAAAATTTTATGTAAACATATTTGACTTGCTAAATATGTAGTCTGTCGTTTTCGAAAAAATTTAACGAGTGTGAAAGAGATGAACGTAGCACCAACTGAAGAGTGAATTGACCGAATGCAATATCGAGTACCAAAAGAAACAACACTAGTATGAAGTATCCAGCACGTGGGTGGGTACTCGATGCTTTCGCATCACTAGTAATTTCTGGCAAAGATAGAAAGCGCGGCATGGCATGGCAAATACCGAAATTAAAGTTTTTTGACCCAAACTTTTATGATTTAATTTTTTCTTCGCCGCTGTCAACGTGTTATATGACTTTCATATGATTTCGAAAAATAAAGTTTATATGAAATGGGCTAGAAGTAATTGCATTTTTATGAACCATTCGTCAGTGTTGCTACGCCAAAAATGCCATTTTGACACTTTAACGCCTGAAAGTGCGTAGTTTCGTATTAACTGCCACTTTGTTGTTGTTGTTTTCTTAGCCATGAATTGGCACATTATGGAAATTACAACAACAAGCCACAAAATTTTGTAACTACTAGTACAACCCACAAGCTCAAAATTCACAACGCACAAAGAGTGGTCTTTCAGAAACGCGCGCACTTTCAAGTCAACGTTGTTTTGTCTTACGGGGTCGGGTGGGGGCTGCTCAAAAGTATCTCGCTATTTAAACTTTTGCTCACGGTGTTTTTTTGCGCTGCTGCGAGCCCACGGCATTAATGTTTTGCCATTGTTATTGTTGTTGTTGTTGTTGTGGTATGTGCACATTTTGTTGTTCTCTTAATTAAAGTGTCAATCATGACAGTTTTTTAGGTCGAACTTACCTACGCACTTCCGTCAAAAAAAACTGTTTACTTGCTATTTTCTACATACAGTTTTGTCAATAAAGCGGCTTATAAAGTGATTTCTTTTCTTTACCTTTTAAGGCAAACATATTTAGATTAGGCTGGAAAGTTTGGTTGCTTGTTGTGCGGACAAGTGGGGGTAGTGACATTATCGCAGAAGTAGTACAAAAAATATAATAGGGGTATTCCTTATCCGGAGCGAATGCAAAAGCAAAAGCAAAATTTTGTATTTACATTTTTATAATCAGGAATGACCGATTGCGAAATCCATGCAAATGCTCTTGTCAAACAGCTCTTTTACTTGGGAGTTTAATAAAATGACACGAAACAGCGAAAAACAACAATTTTGCGACTTCTTAAATGAAAATGCAGCAAATGAAATCACGGGTAAATATTCAAGACACCATTTTTTTAAATAAAAAGTGAAATAAAAATCAAAATGATCAGCTGGTCGTTGTTAATACTCGTTGTTGGCAGCTTAGATCACCGGTATGTACGACTTTTCAAGTTGGCAACTATGCTCATATTTTGCATCAAATATTTTCCACTAAACGCAATGGATTTTGGTCTAGGAAAATTGTGACTTTAATGCAAAAGAAAACCAGTGTGTTTTGTTGTTGTGTATGCAAAAGGTGGAAAAATATTTTGCTTTGGCTCTTTTGCAGGACCAATTGCACCGGATAGGGAATACCCCTAATATGTTATTCAAGTGAAATGCGAGAAGGAATTGCAAATTTCAAATTGATTCCAATCAGTGTACAAACTGTCGAATTTTTGAACTTCAAAAAGACGAAAAATTTCTAGCGTTTATCACGTCTTTCATATGCGAGCCCCAACTCCCCCTCCCCTCACCCCAAGATTTTCTGCATTTGCATTTGCTTACTTCTATTTTAGTAAATTAACTTTATGCGGCTTCATGACGTGCAATTTTGCATTGCATGACATTCGCGGCGCCGCGGTTGCTCAGTGGTCTAAGTGCTTGGACGCTGACGCGGAGGACCTGGGTTCAACTCCCGGTCCGGTAACATCTAATAAAAAGAAAATTTGTTTTCAAATTGTTTCTTTTCGCGGCGCCACTTCTCGCGGTGAATTGGCAGTGTATTCGAATATTCACGGCTTATGCTATAAAATAGCATGAATGGCTTGGCAGTGAAATCAAGTTTTTGGAGCAGCAAGTCGAATAGTTATGTAACCAAACCGGCTAAGTTCAAAAGCAAAGTCAGCTGAGAGATCGCTCCAACGAGCTTTACTTTTATTTTGTAAAGCTATTACGCACATACATACATATGTACATACGTCATCTCGAGCTTGTATTTTCGAGAGGGTAGAGTCGCGTCCGTAGTGCAGTGTAAATATATAATCTGAAACGTGAAACGACAAATGCGCAGTCGACGTAAATTTGAAATTCAGCTGTTCAAAAATAAGTGCAAATTATGCACCCCCCCTCTTTGCTGTGCTGGCAGGGATTAAAATTTGACCAAAAGTTGACATGGCCAACAAAAAAAGAGCGCATGTCACTCACCCTACGAACAAATGAACTGAAACTGCTTGCAACTAAAGTTCACTTTAATCATTTTTAATATATGAACTACAGCGTTTTATAAAGTTATCAACCCGAACTCAGCGCCAGTGCAAAAAAAGCCTAACAATTTGGCATCGAATAACACGCAAAATGCTGCAGGGGTGTTTCTGTGCCCATTTAAAATGCAATTTTTCATGACGACCAAAAAATTGCATGTGCCCATTTTAGTTAACCCCCCCACGCTCTATCACCATATCACCAGTCGTCGCGCAGTGCGACTTTGAGCCAATTTAATTCCTGCAATTTCTGTTATTTTTGCAAGGAAAATTTGTGTGCTTATATTTTTCCACATGCCTTTTTAAGTCGTAAAAAGTACCGGCAAAGGCTTTTAACCCCTGCGAAAAGAAGTTAAGCAATCGTCACGAAAGTGGCACGTGTTCGCCTGCACCAACTACAGGCCAGCCAGCCAGCGGCCAACAGACACGCCAGCGCTCCAGCGGCTCTGTACTCGCACTGTGGTGGTTTGAGGCTGAGGAGGGGCATGTTCCTTGCGCCGTTATTTTTATCATTAGTTCCTTTTCCTTTTGCTGCATATCAAAGCGTACATTTTGTACATTTTGGGCGTATTCTTTATGTTGTTGCATAAAAAAAAGAATGTTTGCACTGCGATACAATTCTGCGATAAGTGCGCATTTTTTAAGGGTCGAGAGCCGTATCTATCTTTGCGGTTGAGTTCGCATGTATTTTGACGGATTGCTAAGAGTGCTGCTTGATAAGTTTGCTGCTGTGCTGTTGGATTTTTATGATGTTGTGGTTTTGGGTGTGTAGTTTGTATCTAGATACATGTGTATGTACTTGTATATGCAACTGCTTAATAAAGCGCGACCGTCTTACAAAAATGTAAATATGCACATTTAAGCGTTTCGCATTTTTAGAAGCATGCACATAAAAATGTTTAATATATAAAAATTTTTTTAATTTAATAGATGGTCCACGTGGGATGAACGCATTTCGAAAATGACATTTTTAGGCGGAATCTACACTCAAAATGCTTACAGCGCATTTCTTTGAATACAGTGCACTACAATTTAGACGCTTTTAATCTGCTCAAAAAACAGCTGACTTGCGTGTAAACTAAGCCCATACATTCCGGTATTCCCTATGCTGAGAATCACGGCTTTACTTCAGAAAACTTGCGTTGTAAATTGATTGTATGCTTTTGTATTGTACATATTCGGAAGATTATAAGTTTCAACTTCGAATTTCGAAAATATCACTCTTACAAAAATCTTTCGGTAATGACAGCTCTAATTAGCTGCTGTAGTACATTCACTTATGATCTTTTTTCTAAATATATATTCATATAACTGTTTCAATTAGGTACTACTCAAATATTTCTGAGCGGCAAATTTATAGCCCACTCTGCTTAAAGTGCGGCCCAATAAATCAGCTGATAAACGTTGCAGCTCGTGCTCAAAGCACAGCCATGCAGAAAGTGAATTCAGGCTACAATAGCAAAAAAAGAAGAAGGCAACAATACAAATACAAATTGCAACAGTAGAAAGCACTTTGATCTAAGAGCAAATTCATTTATATAAAAAAAGCGCGCAGCTGATAGTGCCGCTTGAGTTGTTGCTTTTTTGCTGGTTACCAGATGGTTTGCGCCCCTTTCGGGCTCTTGTGGGTAATTCACACCCCTTTCTGGGTGGGTGCACTCATGCACGGACCTACAAATCTGTAGGGGAGTCCCATTCGATATGAAATAAAAAAAAGCTATGCCAATAAAACGAACGTGATGTGATATGCATAAAGTACTTCTGATAACGAATTGTGCGTCGTTAGCATGCCGGCAAAAACTTGTAGATAACTACGCAAAATTATCATAAATAAAAAATAGTAGGTGAATTCCTTGCTTAAAGGCTGAGCTTCGACATATACATATGTATATACCACCATGCGCTGTGGTACACTCTAGAGGTCTGCATGAATGCATTTGGTTTGCCTGTGCACTACGGATACCCATTTCATTGCACTCGGCGCACGAGTGAAACATTTGAATGGGTGAAACACTCACAAAACCTCTCAATACCAAGACAAATACCCACTCGTGCCATTATTTTCAAAGAGAGTAAGAGCAGCATTTGTTATCTTGCTCTATTTGCTACAGTCAAAACAAACAAAACGAATATAACAAAGCAAAGCTATTGTATAGTGAGTGAAGTGGGTAAAGTGGGTGCAGTGAATGGTAAGCTGGAGAATTTTGGCGAAGCCGCTGCTGCGCGCCGGTTAATAATGCATCGTCCGAAAGTCTTTTCTTCGGCAAATAATGTTTAAAATGACCACAATATGCATAGAAATTATAATTAATACACTAAAACGTCTTTCCATCAGAAATTCTTTAAAAATAAGCTCAGCCTCTTAATTGCGTATAGCCCCTTAAATACTCGGTGCACCCACTGCATTGCACTCTGTTTACCAAAACATTTGGATAGTGGGTACACTGCTTGTGAGTAATGTGCTTGCGCTTACAATTTACTCAATTGTTTTGCTATCTCATTCACTCTTAAGGCAAATGTGCTTATTCAACACGTGTTTGGAAATAAGTGCACATGCGAGCGAAAGATTCAAACCCGAATGAATGTCTTGGTCGCTCTTTCAAATGCATTCATGCAGACCTCTAGTACACTCTAAGCAAATTAGTATAGCAAGTATCTCTAACATAAAAAATTATTTTGGAGTTTTTTGAAAATCCATTTTTTGATACATAATACATATATATATGATATATAACTTTTGAATAAAATAGTATTGTGCTTATTTTTAAGCTAAGCTTCGCCGTGATCATCGACACAAGCTATTGGCTCTATGGTATTCAGATTTTTAATACAATTATTAACAATGTTGCTCAATTATCTGTCGATAGAATTTAAAATCATTTGCAATTGCAAATCAATTTGTAGGCACTTATTTCTTCTATTCTCGTGTAATAAGTAAAGTGTTTGTCAAAAACTTAACTAATATCTTAAATAATAAGACGAACTTTAAACACAAAGGAAAATATTCTTTAAATTTGCGGATAAAAATATCTTATTTGGAGATAAATTTATATATGTATAGTATACAAATAAAAAAAAGCCCATATATTATTTTTGAATAAAAAGCGTCAACTTTTTTCTCTCACTGCGATTTTTTTACATAACTGTACTGTTAGCAAACAATATCAAAATATCAGCTCACGCTAAATAATTAACTCGAAAACAATAGAAACTTCGAGAAACAGCAGAAACAAAATCGAAATACATACTGATAAAAAATTTTTATTGTTGTTCGCATTTCTGATAAGGTGAGGCTCATATAGTAGTATATGTATACACATACACACACATTCTCACAACACTTGTGTCGAAAAAGAGTTTCAATAAAAAAATTGCATTTAATGAAGTTGCTTCTTACCACTTTCGGCAACGGCGACAGCGGCATGTTAAAGGGCAGATTCAGATAATCATCATTGAAAATATTGTAATTGTCCAGCGTCATGGCGACCGGAAGGAGTACGCGACTACGCGGGCTTCCGGGAAAAAAGATAAAACAGCGCGCGAATGCGCTGGGTGCGGGGGCGGATGGATGGTGCGAGTCTCGAACTGGCACACACTCTTAACTTGTTTATAACAAATGCAAATTCCGCACGCTGCGAGCCACAATAAAAGATGAGTCAATTGCGAATTCTAGCGAAAAGCGTTTAAAAATAAAAGCTGTTGTTAACACGTTGCTTGACGTTGCTCTTTGGCGCGCCGCAATTGTTGTAGCTGCATTCGCAGCGACGAGCAGCGAATGTCAGTGTGTTTGTGTATCCGCTCTGTGCCACAGTATCTCAGCGGAGCAGCGCTTGTAGCTTGTAGCTGCAATTGCACGGATGCAAGTTGAATATTTCAACAAAGTTGCCGTTATGTTGCGCGTTCACACTTTTTACACGCTTTCTTAGCTACACTTTATAAAAAAATACTGCACTTTTTTTCAATTTGGTATTATTTAATTTTTGCGCGTCGCCGTGTTATCACTTGACTACACTTCAAATTGAAAATGATTGCAAAAAAATAAAACAATTCACTTGCTTTCGCAAAAACCTTGCTGACTTTGCTCAGCGCGAGTTCGTGGCCGTCTCCGTTTGTGGGTTTGCTTAGACTGAATGCGTCATCGCAATGAAATTCGCTTTTATACGAAAGTTTCAAGTCGAACGGCCAGCGATAAACGGCAATCGCAAATTGCGGCCTTTTGGGGGGGAGGGGAGCACAGCAGCGGCACGAGCTGAGCGCCAACGACGCCAAAAAGCGAGAGCCAATTCCACTCATTGTCTCTATTCGTATAGCTGCATGGGAATTTCGGAATTTCCTTTGTTAGTTTCACTCAAAAGCCTAAAGCGATAAGTGCTCTTTTGAGTGAAACTCGTATTGAGTGTGTTCCGTGTGATTTTATCATTTTGCTTTCAGCGCTGCAGACTGAAAAGAGCGCTATTGTTTGGCGCTTAACTGTTTGAGTGTCACATATGTAGATAAAAGAGTGTACTAGAGTGTATCTAGATAAAACTCCAACTAGTGTCACAGTAGCTTGCATAAAATTAAAATACCCCCTAACTATTTTTAAGAAAATGTAAATAACAGTTGATAATTCCTGTATCTACGCTAAAAAAACAGCAATCTTTAACACTCCAAGATCTAATTAGGCTTGTTCACAAATCTGTTGGATTAAAAGTAACCCCAAACAATTTTCAGTTAGCAATCACTTATAGGTACTTATGTATTTCAGACAGTGTAGTTTTCGGCGAGAAAATCTGATTGAATAATCGAGCTTACTTAAAAATTCAATTAAAAATTCATCAATCGCAATATTTACATATAGGGTATTCACAGTTTCCTTCTAAATTTCCCATCTGGCAACTTCAGCACGATAGTAAAATAAAACTCTGAGCGCCCCTGTTTCGTGGACCATTCTTAATTTGCCACAATCGCATTACAAGTGTTTTCTAAAGCGATTATTAAGGATATATTACTCTCGCAAAAAGCAATATTCCATCAAAATGGAAGTAGTGTGTGATTATTCTCTGCGAATTCAATAAAATTTGCTTAAAATCTGTTTCCGTTTTCGCGAAAAAAAAACAGCTGATGAGAAATGTCAGCTTATCACGAAAGAAAAACACGGTCCAACGCATGGCAATTTTTTCAACTAGTTTGTTTGCGTGCAAAGCAACAACAAAAAAAGTTGCCAGATGGCAAAGTGGTTTAATTTAACAGGCGGCAAGGAAAGCACACTAGATAGCATGGAACTCTGAACTCCCCAATAGTATATCTTACATTTCAAATCATTGCGTTATTTAAATTTGTAATGTTTATTTGGAAAGTAAAATTTTCAATTATATCGTCACTATTAAACTGATCAAGTGTACATACTTAGTTTTATTTTCGTATTTAATAACACCCATGGTCACATACATATGTATGTATTGTAGTCATGCTTTTCTAATAAATTTACATGTGAGTCGGGCATGTTGGAATAATTTCTTATCTTATTTTGGAACGGCCTTTTTTGACGGGTTGAAGTGATGAATTCACCCCCCTTGAAATGAATTAATATTTTGAAGAAATATTAAAGAATAAGAAAATTGATTTTTTTGTATTTATAACGCAAAACTTGCAAAGATTATATAAAGATTTCGCAGGAATTTGCGTAAGGAGAAATGCATAATAGTAAGGAAATGTTAATAAATGTATGCGTAAGCTAAAACATGTATCCAAAGGTAAGATAGTTTGATTATTACAACCTGTATCGAGACGATTTCAGTGTGGCATATGCATTCAATTAAGTTTTATCATAACTAAAAAAAATCCTTATGAAAATTGTATGATACCTCAAATAGGTATGCACTGCTCCAACAAATGAAACCCTTTCCAGCAAATTTCACTCAATGAATTCAACTGCAAAGCCTTATCTTATCACTAGCAAATTGCCTTAATATACAATTTAAGAACGCTGACAGGAAAACTGAATTTTAAAGCACGACGTTAGGGAATGTAGGGAGAGAACAAGAGTCAGTTATAAAATAATACAAAAAATTAACAAAATAAGCAACGAACGATTTGGCAAGGCATTCAGAAACGATTTCTGGCTTGTGGCAGTGTCCATGGCACCAATGGCATTTCGGTGCTATCATTGAGTCAACAAGGCGGGTAACGTTGTGCGCTAGATTGCGCAAGAAGAGGCGCTGCTTCTTGGCGGCGCATTATGGCCCATTACCTACACGAATTTATCCAAGACAATTAAATGCTTTATGCACTCTACCATGGGAGGAGCACACACATGCACATACATATACATGCACATTAGCATGCGTATGTGTTCGCCGCTTATCAGCGTGTGCCGTAGGAATCAAATCGAATTCCGACATTGCGCCGCTGCCGGGTTGCAGGCTTATCAAGCGCCGCACAATTTTTCCTAAGGCGCACACGGACTGGTTCCACATTGTCGCCCCATGGCCGACGTGGCGCAATGTTTATCTACTTTGGCCCACTACACTTGCATTTGCTGTATACTTTTTTATTTGTGTTTTAGATTTGATTTTTTAAGCTGTATGTTTTGTAATTCGAACGACTGTTGCAACTCAATTCCACGTAAAACCACATGCCGCCGTGTCGCAGACGCTGCAAGTGTTTTTTATTTCAAAGCGTTCAAATTCAGAAAGTCCACCTTGCTTTCATACAAAAAAATATTGTTGAGAGGATTTGAAAATTTTTTTAAAAAAAGGTAGAAAAAGCTTATCTCTCTGTTAGAGTAGCTATATAACACTTGCTATATTGGGCAAATTGGCGGTCAAAATATTTTGTTAAGGTTTATGCATATATATTACAAGATACAAGATTCACGCTTCAGCTACCTAGCGGGCGCCACGTGTAAGCTGTGTATCAACTTGCTAATGGGAGTAACAAGGATCGCTCAGGCTAACCTCATCGGAAAGCAATCATTTACATTAGTGCTGCCAGCTATCTTATATGTAAAAAAAATTATTTTATAATTATGCGAAAAGTTAAACCAATAAAGATACTTACGAATTCAATTGAAATTTTGCTCTAAATAATATGAACTTGGAACTTACCTGCAAAAAGAAACAGAGAATGGCATTAAATAATGTTAATTTTATTGCTCTTAATGATGCTAAATTTAACTAACTAAATCGTTATTATGTACAAGATTAGATCATATTTTTGGGCATAGCTTTTCTATGGTTTATACATATCCCTATCACATTTGGGTGTGCCTATTGAGCTGTACTGTCCCTTGCTACAAAGCAAATAGAGTCTTCAAATCGTGCCGGAAATTGCATACGCTTGATTTTGCAACTATTTTCGTTGTAAACTGTATTAGTTTCGAAGAGATAGCGAAGATAAAAAGCACAGGTGCGTACTTATCTCAACTATCCACTCGTATGCACACAACTAAGCATTTATTGCACCACACCAGAAAATACGTAATAAGTAACGCTGAGAAACGGGCTAAATATAGAAGCAACCAAATGCCAGTGAACATGTTTTGAAAGCCTTCGAAAACAAACGCGGCCGCGCTCTCTCTTATCGTGTTTCCTGTTTTAGTGAAGTCACTATGGAAACTGAAAACATTGACTGACTGTTCGGCCTATCGGTCTCCGATAGGCTCTTATCTCGCCCGCATGCAATTTCGGCATAAACTTTTACAATATTTCACAAATCTGCATTTTTGTTGTAATTGTTGTTATTTTATTAATTGTTTTTATGTTGTTGGAAGTGCGGTGCTATTGCTGAAAGCATGTTCTCATCATTCAATTTGATAATATTCAATTCAGAGAACTGGCCGTGGGTATAAGCGCAGTGACACGGCGAAGAAGGCCTCAATGAAATTATAAATCGCCATTGACGTCAATACGATATGTACGATGACTTAAGATCGGAAGTAAAATGGCACTAGAAAATATATAATATCTTATCGTAAGCACAGCTATCGAAGCAACCAATCAGAACTACACGTCCCCCCTCATTTGGCGGATTATGTGCTATTTTGTCACTACTTTCCGTGTATCGTAAAATGAGTAAGAATTATTAATTGTAAAATTCATGTTTTTATTGCCTTGCAATGATTCCACGCTCGATAAGAATATCGTAATGATTTTGGCTTATCGCGGAAAAAAGTTGATGCAAACTCTAAAAATATGCATGCACAATTCAATGCACATGCGCCAATTGCGATCCTTAACGTGCGCTAAGGCCTCGAGCATTGCCGTCGCGGGCGCTACTTCCGCTTTCGCTATGCCGCACTGTCTCGGCCTTATCGTAGAGCGTGCTGTTCGAAATTTTTTTCAAACGACTTGAGCTAATAGGCGGCACGAGCCCAGAGGGAGGACAGAGCGGCTGTGCGTGTCTTTCAAATTTCTCGGAATTTAAGTCATTTTAAATTCGTGTATTAATTTTCAGTGTCAGTTTGCTGTATTTTATTTGGTGTGTGGGTTTTTCAAAGCACCTTCCGCCACCATCGCCTTCGTCAGCGTCACAAGCCAATTGACCATGTACAATAACTGATTTCACCCAAATGCCTTCTTCTTGCGCTTTCTGCAAGAAATTCAATAGCCAGCGAGCAACTGAAATATTGTCAGCGGATACGTATAAAATGCATAGTTATGCTTTTTGGTTGTGTTCATTTGAGCATGTCCTTGCACCTGCAAGCGCTGCGCATATTTCAAGCAGGAAGCAATTACAAAGGCTTGCCAAAAAAACCAGTCACATTGGGTTTCTAAATAAACCAGGTCAAGTTCATAGCAAGTTATGAACATTTGCTCATTTGGGATATATGATTACAAGGCCATTTATCGAGGCCAACAGATGCAAGGCCTTCCATCAAAGAAGAGCATATAAGCTCTGTGGCTGGCCATAACCAGGCAATGGATTGCCATGACCAATTAAATAGCAAAGGAAGCAGTTATTGTAGCTTATAGGTTCTAAGCTCGATTTCTAGGATAGATATTCAATATTTTTTGTTAGGTTTTATATGACGAAATGGCATTTCTTCGAACGCACTTTGACCAAGACAAGGCTTTAAGTGCTCTTAAACTGTTCGGATTAAGTAGAAACTATAATAATCTCTTCTAAAGCTCATTTTAAAAAACTATTGTAGTACTTCGATTGATTAATACATTTAGGGAAAAGTATTAGTTTTTTAGCTCTTCTGAATGATTGTATTTAAAGATGGAAGGTTCCTCTTCAATATATAAACGAAATTCAAACGAAATCAAGTCAACAAATTTCAATAGCTACAAAACAAAAAAAAGCTGTTTGATAAGCGCAAGAGCCGTCTGCTCCTCTTCTCAACCAACACTTATGTATGTATTTCAAAGAGCTTGGGATTTACACGGAATTTCCCACTTTCCTTGATGTGGAGTCGTGCAGGCAATAAAAACCCAAATCAATGGGGACAACGCACAATTTCCAAGAAAACTCTTACGCTCGTGGCCAAAGCCGCTGCGAGCTGAAGGCAACTGATATTGGTAGCAGTGCCAGCAGCAACAACAACAGCAGCTATTGGCGAGCAGTTAAAGAAGATGTTGCAGCAAAAATGCACGTCGCCAGCGGCAGTTGCTGCAGCAGCAACAGCAACAACAACTAAAGCCACTACTATTTACTACTACAAAAGCAACAAGAGTAGCGGCGATAAGTGACTTGTAAATATTAGCGTCCGAGAAAAAAAAATGGCTATAGCACCACTACAATAGCAAAGCCATACACACACACACGCGCATACAGCCGCACACTAGATACAGCAAGTTCCGACATGAACGAAAACTGTTTTTTTGCAGGTATTGTATTTAATGAATGAATGAATGAAATCAACAATGAATGCAGCGAAGATGACGATGACTCATGGCCCGTTTACCAAGAATTGAAGCCAGTTCAAGCCAAAAGGCTGACATTCCGCACACGCACGGAGGCACGGAGCAGAGCAGAGCAGCGTATGTGTGCAAACTGTGGGGGGAGGTAAGTGGGGCCGCTTGGGAGCAGGTTTCTTTAGGGCTCACCCGTGCGGTCTGAACGCCCACTTTCTGCGGCAGCAGCGCAGCATAAAGCGAGCCAGACTCAAGCAGGTTGTGTAGGCCCGTTGTTGTTGGGTGCAGGTAAAGTGCTCAAGAGTTTGGCAAGAGCGAGCGCAATTAAACAGCAAGAGCGAGAGAAAGAGAAAGAAGGAGTGTGAGAGATAGGAAGTGAGAAAAGGATTGAGTAGGATTTGAAGAATATGGCAAAAAATAATATAATGCCGGCAAAAAAGCTAAACAAAAGGAGTTAAGCATTTGAGGCAAGGGAAATACCCACGGCAAGGATTTTCTCCCAACTGCTGGCTTACTTCCCACTAGCGAGCACAGATAACCGCCATAAAATAACACTAGCCAACAAGATACAATTTTCTTCTGCAATTGACATGATTTATATTTTATCTTTATAATTCGAAGTGTAATTGTGTAACTTTTGCAAAGAATTTATTGCTCATTATTTTAAACGTTAAGAGCCATTTTTTGCAGTTGAGTAGAACAGCTTCGATTTTATGTGAGTAGGGAATACAGCAGAAAATTGAATTTTTACTTCTTCAATAAATGTGTAGGTATACTTTTCTGCAGAAAAAATTTGTTAAATATTCCGAAAAAAATGCAATAACATTTTTTGTTCGTGACGTTTGGCCTCGAAATTTGCCATCAAATTATATAAAAAAATATGCAAAGTGTCAACCTCATTTTTGATGTTGGCTAGTGTAATCCGCCACTGCCTTTAAGCATTTCATATATTTCACTACAGCGCCTGCAACAACACGCCGCCGAGCAATGCTGACAACTGAGCATTGTAAAAAATTAAGAAACTCCATAAAAAAGTGTTAATGGTAAAATTAAAAAAAGCTTTAACATAAAAAAAGACTACTGGAAATAGCAACAGAAATGCCATTTTCTGAGAATGCATTTGCTTGCTGTTATTTTGTTGTTGTTTTTCTGTTTGGCAGCCACAATTTTAAATTGCGTGAAATGAGTAAAACGAAGAAGAGTGGCAAAGTGGTAAAGTGGAATTAATATGAGGCAAAATTACCAGATACAAACACTGTATCTTAACAATCACCTTGACGAAATACATTAGTAAAAAGCAAATCATATGCAAAATAAAAGAAAAATGTATACAAATATTTGGAATTGTTTAATGGCTGTCAAAAAGCAGTCAGAGAAAAACTTTCTTTGGCTTCTGGCCGAAATAGATTTGTAGACGGAGAAATTTTTTAACTGCAGCAATGAATTTATATAATTTTATAAAATTCCAAAAACTAAGATAAAACTTTGAAATAAGCAGGAAGTAGAAGCTGAAGGCATATTACCAACACTCAAAAATACTCGAAAAAAGGGTGATTGAAAGAGAAAGAGTGGCTTATAATGGGCATAACTGGGAAACCAAAAGGGCCTATAATACAAAAATACCTTCGTTAGGGACTAGTCTCTTAATCACCGCGGGCTCCAATGCACCTCTTTAAAGGAATTACAATTTTTATACAATTTTAACATGCCCTGTGATTAACGGAGTAGAGCATAAAAAGTATAATAGTATATAGGAACAAAAGGTATAAAAAAAAATAATAAAAGCAACGAACTGGCATTTTTAATAATTTCCATTTGGCGCCAATTTGCAATTTGTTATGCAAAAGGAAAATCACCCACTCCAGAGGCGGTTAACTCGAATAGAGGCAACTACGTTGCAGTTGGGATTTAACTGGCGCGACTTTGTCCGCGCGAGCACTCCTACTACAATAGCAACCGACTTCGTCTACTAATACCACTTCGTACGCCCGCCGGTCAGACTGGAGACTAACTCATACTGAGCAGCAGAAGGGATTCGTAAATAATTGAGCGGCAGCAAACAGGAAAGAGTAGTAGACCGCGGAAAATAGGCCTGCGTGCAATACGTACAGCTGGGAATATGTGGCACCAGTGGCGGTACCTGCATGGCGTCGAAATTAGGGGTATTTCCAATGATATTGAATTTCCAGGAAAACGCGACACAAAAATATGCCGCCAAAACATGCAATGCCATTGAGCAATACGAAAAAAAGGGCGAGTGGCCTCAATGGAGAGTGCGTGCGGCTCCAAGAAGGGAGAACCTGGGTGGAAAAGCAACAAGGCGGCAGACATTGTTATGTAATGGCAAATTAAAAGGGTACGAGTGCCGAGTTCATGACGTCATGTTGGCTTAAATTAGCCGCTTACATATTAATAATAGCTGAAATGGTTAATAAGAGGCATATGGCAATGGAATGCAAGAAGGAATCAAAGACATGTGTTTTATTTCCATTATTAGGAACTTTACTTATAGGAAAATATTTTTCCGATCACTTTAGAGTTCGTTCTAAGCGAAGAGCCCGATAGACCTTTTGAGTTGCTCACAAATATTTAAGCAACTATTGAAATAATCGATATTTTATTTTTATACAAGACACAAGAAATTTTTAAAATCATAATGAAAAATTAAAGTGTAGGTAGATCGGTCATACTCTGCGTGAACCAGCCGGAGGCAGCATATCGAAAAAGCGCTTAGAGCACCGACAGCAGCAGTCAAACGACAAAGTCAGCCAGAAAAAACGTCAGTATAAACCGTCCGAATAGAGTTGAGAAAGAAAAGAAAAACATTTATTGGGAACGGCCGAAGAGATAATATATCTTTAAATCAGGAAAGATGGAAAGTGCTCGTGCTGGCCCGTATGTTTCCAAACGAAGTAAAACAGAGAAAAATAATTGAAACAGTTCATTTTGTTCTTATCTGCTTTTTAACCCCTCTGTCAGACCAGTTGCCTTATTCTGATACTTCCGAGTTTTGTCAACGAGACGAAGAAGTTTGAAAGGAGTATTCTATCCTCCCACTATAAAGCAACAGTGTATTTTCTGGCAAAACTTTGCTTCACCCTTCACCCAAGTCCCATTTAAAAAAGTATTCTGGACCAAGTAAGCACAAGGTACATAGCTTGAGCTGATCAATCCTCGAGCCGCGCCAATTCTATTCTTAAAAATTTCAAACCAGTCTTTAATTTTTCGCCTACATACATAATTTACCGATCTGAAATCAAGTAACCAGACCTTGGAGAGAAGTTGAACTGCTGACCTCTGGTATGACGGTCTCTACCAGGCAAAAACGAAATTCATTAAAAATTTCGCAATATTGTGTAAACTGTCTCGCTCGTTTGTAATGAGCTCACGAAAAGGGGTCGCTTTTGTGAAGAACACGTTCAATCGCGAAAACATTGCCAGACTAAACATGCGAAACTCTGGTTCAACACACACACACACAAGTACACACAAAAACGCTTAAGTGGGATAATCATTTTTTGTGAAATTAATATTGGATCGTGAGCTTTAAACAAACGATCAAGCTACCTGAAAGCTGCTGGAGTAGATGACGCCATTGCGCCACGCCAAAAAATAAAACAACTTCAAAAATGCATATACAAAATTCATTTGGTGTGTATATTTCAAAAATCGAAAACTTCAACGAATGACAAATGTCTTGCATTTAAATGGGAGAAACTCTAGAAAAAAGTAGAAAATAAACCAAATTCAATAAAATTTAAATAAGAAACGACCGAAGCAAAAACATGAATTTTAAAAAAAGCTGAAAACGCTTAAATGCAACTCAAACGAAAACGAAACCGCGCAACGTCGAAAAGTGCCTCCCCTCGCCGCAGCCCAACCGCTTTTGGAACGAGTGCAAATTCCATGCCGGAGCCACGACTCGCCGCCGCGAAGCTGTTTTTAGGCCAGATTCGATTGGAGCGGAGCGACTTGGATTGGGTTCGATTACGCGCCGCAACAACGGCGAGACGCGGTCCGACGCGAACATTGACTTGGCGACATAATTTCATTTGGATAATTTTCTAGCTTTTCGTTGGATTTTTTGAGATTTTTTTCAGTAAGCGCTGCATTGGCAAATAATTTATTTTTAAACCATGTTTTCATTTGGTTTGGTTTCATTTTGATTCGATTCGTTTTCGCTTGCAGCGCCACAGAATTTGTGTGGGTTGCGCCACGCACACTTGCACACAAAATCACACACACACACACACACTGAAACATGTGCGCCCACTCAAAGCTTGTGGGCGTTTTTGATTTCTGATGTGGTTGGTGGCCGGTTGAAGTCGCTTTAACGCAAAGCGTCGCGCATGCGCTGCTAAAAACACGATTTTTGGCTTTCACTGTGAGTGTTGTCACCTGCGTTTGTGTGGGGCCGTGTGCACTTGTGTGTGTTTTTGCAGTGCTGCAGCTCAGCTCAGCCCGTTGAGTGCACTCCTCGAAGTCGTGACTTTTGACACGTTTTTTAGCAGTTCGTTACTTTTCATAGTTCTAACTTCGATTGTTGTTGTGCGTTGCATTGGCACTTACATCAACTGTTGTTGTTGTTGCTGTGCTTCTATTGCAAGCAACCTTGGCATTGTAAGTTTTGTTTTTGGTCACAGCGTCACAAAGTGACATCATCATGTCAAGTTGCTGCCACTGAAGTCATCCGTTTAAATAATGCCTATATTTTCTACTTACATGCCTTTTTCAACTAAGACAAATTTCGAAAAAATAACGAAAAGTTTAGGTATAATGAAACAAATTTAGAGATTTATACATATCCTTATAATTGATGCAGTATTATATTTGCATTATTGCGGCTCCTCTGGCTGGGTCATGTCGTACGTATGGACGAAGGAGCACCAGCGAAGGAGGTATTCGAGACGGCAATTAGAGGACAGAGACGGCGCGGGAGGCCATGCCACCGAGTGGAGGAGGCAATGCCAAAGCTTGGAATTTGCAACTGGAGACAGGGGCGCCTGGAGAAAGGCCGTAGGTCAGGTTGTAACCCAGTAACGGGTTTTTCTGCCCAACTATGTATTTACATATATATGTACATACATACTATATATGCAGCTATATATTTTAGCAATATAGTTGAAATTGCCATTTGAATTGTGACTTTGTGATCGTCACCAGAAGAAAACTGTTATGATTGATTTCATAGTGCCTTGCGTAATTTAAGTTTAATTTCTCGATTCATTTTTACAGCGCTAATTTAAATTCCAAGTTGGACAGTTGAAGTATTAGCTTCAAACTTATTAGGAATTTAAATTTATTAAGAAATGTAAAATCTATTATTATTCTTAAGTTTGTGGAGAAATAGGTTTTTTTTTAAAAAATACATCATGACTTCTGCAATGTTGAAGTCAGACGAGTAACTGTGCAAACAAGCTCCATTTGGAAGCATCCTCCAACTTTGACCTTCAGAATTGTTTGGATTTTTTATCTCTTCTTGAGTGAAAAGCGCGAGCGAATCGAAATGCACCCGACAGCTGCATTTGCTAGCATGCCCAATGTTGCCAGATTTTTTTTTCAAAAAACTGTAAATTCTCAATAGAAAAACTGAATTTTCAACCAAAAAACTGTAACTTTCAACATCAAAAAGATTTTTGTGAAATTGCGGTTTTTTAAATATTATATTAGCAAAAATAACACAAAACAATAAATTTTAAATAAAATAACAAGCTTATATACGATAGTACTACGAGAACCAAAAACATTTTAAGTTATTCTTTCAAATCTGAAATTTGAAAAAAACTGTAATTTGTACTAGGAGGTAATTTTAAAAACTGTGAGCTTGTCTAAAAAACTGTAATTTACAGTTAAAACTGTGAATATGGCAACATTGAGCATGCCATACAAAATGTATAGCATGCGATATTTCTCTTCCAGTTTTGTAACTTGCTGAGAGGCGCTCATTCGCACCAACACCACTACACAGTAGCATGCGCTTGTGTGCGTGAAAGCATTGAAATGTCAAAAAAGGAAAGAAACGCAAAATACGAATTCCAACTGGAGAATGTCGCCGCAAGGCAAAATCGAGAATAAAGGAAATATACTACATATCAGCTATTAAGAGGGCAATGATGTGCGGATGTGCGCGTAGGCATGCAAGCCAAGAGATAGATAGAAAGAGAGAAACAAAGCAGCTACGAGAAATGCCATAAACGCGAACACAAGCCAAAATAACAACTGCAAAAACAATAAAGCGAAGTGCCTGTCAACTGCCCGCACCGCACAGACTCGGACACACAACAACAACTATGTATCTAATAGATAAATTGTACCACGACTTGCCTGCCACGAAATACATACATATACATATGAATAAAATGAGAAAAAAAAACAAGTTTTTTCTTTTGAAATCGGGCGCAATTTTTCTGAAATTCTGCCGCAACGTTTTTGTTACTTTTGCCATTCTTTACGCTACTTCGCCGCTGCTGCTTCTAAAAGGTCAATATTCAATGGCAGAAGTATTACAGGGAAAATAATTAACCTAGTAAAAGTAAGCCTCTCCACTAGGTTGCCCACAAGAGATTAGGCCAAGCGAACTTACGATAAGATTACTTCTGGCCGTCGTTGTTGTTGCCGTTGTGCCCGTTGCGGCGGACGTCAGTGTTGGCAGAATGTTAAACGAACTTTGACTGGAGGTATTTTCATCGTCGTCGTTCACGTATTCCTCCTGCTCCAACTCCTCGTCCGACAGCTGCTTTTGCTGTACTTTGCCCGTCGCTTTGGACATTTTCGTTGAGGCGGCACTTTTGTTGATGTCGATTTTAACTTTCATTTCGAACGTTTCGAATTGCTACTTCTACACTTTTGCTTAGTCTAAATTTAAAATAATACTTTAAATTTGAAAAAACAAACACACTACAGGAGCGGGGTAAATGAAAGAGTTGCTTAAATTAGCACTTTCTGGCAAGGCGCGCACGCGACACTTATTTGACAGTTGCAATCAGACAAATGTCAAATTGGCATATGCCAAAATTACACCATCAACTTATTCTCACTTTCTGTCATATGAAAAAAATTCTTTAATCACGCACTATTTTAACACGGAGATGCACACAAAAATTCAGAAGCTGTAATTGAATGAAAAACATTGCTGACGTATTAGAAATGTCGTCAGCAGTTTTTGACTGTGCGCGCTAGTGCTGCCAGATTTCCACGTCAATAGAATTACTTTTTGTACTTTTCTGATGTCAGGTATTTCAAAAACCCTAGGCGTGACTTGAGGCGCGTTTTTTGCGAGTTCGCTAAATTTTTTAACAAATAAATAAATCGAAACAAAACTTTTTCTAGAAAGAAGTATTTTGAATGGTGATTTAAAGATTTTAAATTAATCGCTTACAATTTGTTAACATTCGGTGCATTTATTTGTACTATTATTAGTCGAAGTAACTATTATTATCTTTCTGTAGTAAATCCTACTAATTTGTTACTTTTTAGAAAAACGAATGAAAACCATAAAGGCGAATGCATTTGAGAGTGATCCATCAGAAACAGCAAAAACATGATTTAAAAAACACATGTATGTATTAGATAGGCTTTGCTAATACAATTGACTTATTTGAACATAATAACAAGACTGTATAATTAGTATGTATATTGGAAAAATATTCTTTGAGCTAGGCTTTATATAAAACTGCGCGTTTAAAAGATCTGGCAACACTGCATCACACAAGCGCAACAGCCGTCACAGCGCTCCCCACCATCGACTGCTTTTATTCCAATACAATGCTCCACACCACTTCACTACATTACCGCCGCCCAACCGCACGCACACTTCCGCGCCGTTGACTTAGGCACCGCCGCTGGCGTCGTACTTCACCGCCTCTCTTGTATGCACAAAAAAACTCGTTTAATTTACGTCTTTTTCGTGCTAAGCACTTCGTATTCGTTTCGTTGTTCGCGCTGGAAAAATACAATTTCGTAATAATGCCAGTCGAAATGCCTCGTAAAACAACGGCATAGGAAAAAGTGAACGTATGGCGTGGAGTTGGAGTTGGAATCGTGGTAACTGAAGCTGCTTGGAACACTTTTCGAAATTTTAATCGATGCTGTTTCAATCACAGTTTCACAATCGCCAGCAATTTTCCGTTAGACGCAGTTTCATGCTCCAATGCCCTCTTTTGCGACCCCTGCCCCGTTGAGCGCCAACACACACACACACAGTCGATATTTTGGATTTGTTCTTGAACTCACAAAATGGAATACTTTCTACGCCTTTTGCAGTGGAATAGGCAAAATCCCAGCTAGCAAAATATCAAATTTGTATGACCACATGCAAAAAGGCGCAGCTACTCGCACACTAGGAATGTATCGAAACTATATTGTAGATAGCAATAATATTTATAATCAGAATACGTCGCGTCGTTTCACAGCGCAAAACTGAAACGAAACGAAAGGCACACGTCGCTGCACTCGCACTCGCAATCGCATTCGTTACTGCCAACTCGTGGTGCCTTAACAAAAAGCAGAAATTAACTAAGCCCCACAGCCACACACACTCTGGCATGCCGCTGGCCGCTTGACTCTTGTCATGCCGTCTGTCTGCGCTGCTCGCTGTGCCTTGCCCGCTGCCTCCGTCCGTGCGCCCTCTTTCGAATGGCAGCCTTTTGGTGGTTGTTGGCAGTTGGAATTTCAATTTTGTTGTTTCTGGAAATTTATTTAACCTGCTGTTGTACGTACAGGAGAGCGCGCCACACGAGAACGCGTACGTGTGCGCTGTACAAATACGCACGCACACAGCATTGGCGCATGTTAAAATGAAGATAGCAGATAGCTGACAATGATGCCACAATATTCACACCATGTGTATCTCTTAGATACTTTTTGGTTGCCTTGTATTTAAAGTATTAACGTTAGTCTGCTTTAATTTATTCTTAACTATAACCTACTATGAATGAAATCAGCAGTGTTTTATAAAAAAAAACTATTAGGTATCTATCAAAATATATCAGCCATCTAAATAAAAAATCTATATTAAGCGCCAATCAGTCTTTCGATCTAAGTATTTCATACGTGTGGCAGCGCTTCACACACAACTTGTGGAATATTGTGGAATGGCAGAAAGAGAGACAAAGCAGGAAAATATGTAGAGAGACGAAAGACAAAAATTTATAGCATGCGAGAAAAATCTTGAAACGATTTTGCAATCTTGGCAATATTGTTAACACCGCTCAAAACAGCCGCTCTCTTTCTCAATCGCTCAGTGCGGCTCTCGAGTTAATGGCTCAAAAAGAGAGCACTTTTGAGTTATTTTTCACTCCCACCAGTGTTGCCGTTTGGCTACAATTGTAGCCAATTTGCTACATTTAAAATTGATGGCTACAATGCTACAATGCTTCTTAAATGGCTACATTTTCGTAGACACAATATAGGAATAATATTGTGTTCATACCTTTACAGCATATACATGTACATGTATATCTAGCTTTCTTGCGCAATTCTATTTTCTCTTTCTTGACATTCTTCGCGCTCAGTCAAGTCATATGAATGTCAAAATTAGCAAAGTGGTTGTGTGAAGCTGGAAGCGCGTGATAGCTGATGCGAAAGTAAAATGGATAAGTAAGTTTATATACTTTTATTATTAAATCAACAGGCTTACATAATTTCATTTTAGATTCGTGGTTAAGAAACCGAGAGCAGCAGTAGAAATTGAATTGGAGGAAGAAATTGAAATGGAGGAAGAAATCGAAATGGAAGAAAATGTTGATGAGAAGTAAGAATTTTTCTATTGCCAATGTCAGAAATGTATTTAATATTTTATTTTTTTGGTGCAGGGAAATAGGAACAGGGAAAAGAACCAGGAAGTTCAGAGTCGAGTGGCTCAAAAGATTCCCATGGCTGCAAAATAAAAACGGCTCGGCATTTTGCAAAGCGTGCAATAAAAGTGCTGTGAACATTTGAACATTTTGTCATACCTAAACAGACACGAAAATTGCTCTGCACATTTACAAAACATAGAAGCCAGAAGAAGCCAAATATCGATAGACTCTTTTTTAGATGCGAAGAGCAGATGAGCAAAATGGTGAAAAACGGAGAACTCACGATTGTTATGTTTTTGATAATTGTGTATGGTCGGCAAAAAAGACTTTTCTTTAAAAATGGACTAAAATTTAAATTTGGTTGTGAAATATTTTAATGCTATGTTATTTATAAAAACGTGAATTATTTTTGATGTTAAAAACATTGTTAAAGTTTATTTCTTTTATTGTTTAAAACAAGAATTGTTTTTTTATGTTTAAACATTATTTTAAGTGTTTTTTTTTGAATATTGCTACTGAATTCATATTAAAAGTACATACTGAAAATATATATATATATGTATTTTATTTAATGATTTTAATTTTTGATTTAAAAAAAATTCTACCAAATAGCTATCTCCAATTATTATTGCTAGGCTTGATTTTATTTGGCTACATTACAGCCAGATTGGATACATATTTTGCTACGGAGAAATTGGAGTGAGTGGCAACACTGACTCCCACTTGCTTTGAGTGCTTTAAGCGAAGAGCGACGAGAGAGAATCTGCATTTGGCTTATACTACGCTCCCGCGCTAGTTCGTATCTTGTATCTCCGCGTGTTATCGTTGGTATCTTTGGTTAATTTGGCGCGCACAACTCATTTTGTTGATGTTTATTTCTGCTTTATCTACTTATTGTTGTTGTTGTTGTTGTTTTGGTTTTTGCGTTTGAACTACATACTACATGCTCGCTTGATAAATGAAAAAAACGCTGCCATGACTCATCGGGGTTTTTTACAAAATCCGAAACTGTATCGTAGGCGCAAAACGTCAGCGGCGATAGCAGCAGAAGCAGCATGCCCCCTACATTGCGCGTTAGCGAGCAGGTTCCTTCTTGTGCGTTGCATCTGTATCTTGAAATGCCAACGGCTGTGGCAGCGTGGCGTGGATGTTGCCTCTCGCTGCTGCTGCTGCATGGATGCTTGGAATTTGAACGCGCCAACAGTTGCATGTGTTGTTGCAGGTCTGCACATTTTATGTCTTTGTTTTCCTTTTTATTGTTGTTGTTGTTGTTTTTATAATTGCTGCTGTTGCATTCTGTTGCACAGCGTAGCCAACGGCAGCAGCACTTTTAATGTTGCTGGGTGTTAGTTTAATTGTTGTTTTGCATAATTTGCGCACGCATTGCTGCTGCGGCATGCATCATGCGGCATGAACGTGGCAATGTTTTTATTGAATCTGTGTATTTTTAGAGATGATTTTACGTGCGGCTATGGGAAAGTCCAAAGTGCATTCTTTTCTTTTAGAAGAACGCATACATTTGTACAAGCTTTGCTTTTTGTGAATAAATAAGAGGTTTTTTCAAGGAATGTGTCAATAGTATCCTTGAAGGATAAAAATAAGATTGGAGTAAAGACAGCTGAGCACACAGTTTTACAACATATTTACATTCATGTATCCATTCGTTCAAGGCTACCTAACCTAAAATTTGAATTTTTGTCGCACGTTGAAGCAAAGCTCATATTTTTCAGTAAAATAAAGTTATTAAAATAGCTGCCGTATACTTTTTGAGATACATACATATATATCGACGGATCCGTTTAAGAGCAAACTAAATAATATTTCATATTATGAAAGCGTCACTTTTCAGGAGGCGAGTTTAAAATTGTTTGATTTCATACAATATTGCCAGTGAAATAAACAGGTTTTCTTTCGAACCATGGAAAGCTAGAACGAACTACAAGCATTTTTAATTAAATATAATAGTTATAGACATGCCGGAGATTAAACTGCAAATTAAAATAAATACAAAATCTGCCTGAAGAATGAAGTGATGAAAGTGGAGTTGGATAGGGCTACCGAGCAAAATCACCAATAGCGGTCCATTGGAAACTTGCAAGGAAGGAAGAAGTTGTCATTCCATTAACAACTGGTCTGTAATAATTACAGTTCCTCCCGGGGGAAAAAACGGTGCATCTACGCCAAAACCAAATCGGATGCAGTCTCCAAACTGAAGCTCTATGCAACCAAGCGCTGTTAGAAGAAAAACAAAACAAAGCAATATTTATCTCACTGTGTAATTATACTAGCAATAATATTATATAAAAAAAACTTTTTAAAAATAAGCTTTAATTCATTTAATGTACTAAAAAGTAGAAAATCAATTGTTTCGAAGTCACCTGTATCTTACTATCCATAAAAGCTTGGGGCGCTCATGTGTTCAAAATTTGTCAACCAGTTAACACTATATTTTATTTAAATAATTTTTTGCTAATAGATTCTAGTAATGAAAGATATTTTGAATATGGATATTGAGCGCACAAGCTTTTATTGATAGTAAGATACAGGTGACTTTGAAACAATTGATTTTCTACTTTTTAGTACATTAAATGAATTAAAGCTTATTTTTAAAAAGTTTTTTTTATATAATACTAGCTGATCCACCCGGCTTCACCCGAGTGCCACATCATACGGGGAATCTGTGTATGTAGATTACCTATTCACGAAAACCTATTCTTCCTGTACATAATTTTCATATTATCAAAAAAATTCCTACCATAATTCAAATACATTTAAAAACAAATCTTGGAATAAAATAATTATTTTAGGCAGAACAACGTTTGCCGGGACAGCTAGTACATATATAAAACCCAAATTATGTAAAAATGTTTACGTGAATGCATGACTAAATACTAACAGAATACAAAATTTTAACGTTGTATGACATGTGGTTTTAAAGATATACCAAATCAAATATTTAAGTTGTATGGGAGGTGCCACGCCCTCTTGATGAATCGAAAAATTTTATATACAGTCGCCTTCCTTTGGTCTTCAACAATATTGGTATAAAGTTTGGCTGAAATCGGTCAACGCGTGTAGCTTTGTATAGCCGGACAGACAGACAGACAGACAAACAGACAAACAAACATTCATTTTTATATATTAGATTATTTTCTACTTTTTAGTCTCCCATAAATTCAAATTTAGAGCTCTGAAATTTTAAATCAAATCAAAATTCTCAAAGGAAAAAGAAGGCACCATTTCCATCAGCAATTGCATTCACTTCCTTCTGTTGGGGGTTCAGCAGTGGTACATTCGTTAAAACTAACTGGTTCAATGCATCTCGATCGTATTCACGCTCACGTTTCAATTCTCGATTGAAACCGCCGTTCATTCCACGACATGGCGTTGGCATTCCTAACTTGATTACTGGTGCACATGAGGTTTTTTTTTTTTTTTGTCGGAATATGAAAAACCTACCAGCACGCAGACAAGTATTTGTCCATTGTACTGGTAAGCTAATTCATTTTACTGAAATCTTCCTGAGCTTTTAATAAAGCGGAGGATATTCGGTGGTGGCAAGGAACTTAGTTGATCGGTTCTCACCACGTCTGACTTCAGCAGCTGCAATCGCGACCTGGAAAAGGCGGGACACTCGCATAAGAAGTGAGGTACACACATGAGGTACACATATCTTCGAGCAAAAACAAAGCCTGATTATCTATCTTTCCATTCAGTGCCCGTCTTATTTTCCCAGTAGAAGGATATAGATATGTAGTAAGTTCCTACCGAGTTTCATTGATGTGTAGTTCTAAAGTTATACACAAATCTGGAGTTGATAAAAAAGTGCCACGCCCATTATCGTACGCCCATAAAATTGATTGATTCATGTATTGTCAGCCTGTTTACGCATGTATGCAAAGTTTCAGATCTCTAAGTAGTCGGGAAGTGGGTGAAAAATTAATTACTAGATTCCACTACATACATACATACATACATACCTGATGTGAACCTAATATAAAGCTTATAAAAATACCCTCAATTATTCGCAGTTTATTGCAAACCTCAACTTAAGTTTTTATCTTAGTGAAACTCCACTGCAGAAAGCTTTTACACAAATCCAAATAAGTTTCAAAACAATAAAATCAAAAGTCGCAGATATAAGAAAAAAAGCTATAGGAATGCGAACCCGCAAATGAAACATGGCGCTACAACAATAAAACATATTCAACAACAGCAACAGGTAAAACGCTGAGTATGTGGAAGGGGGTGCGGGGGCGACGGGAGATGCGCCTTTAAAGGCGGGCGGAATTCGATTAACACACTAAAAAAGAAGGCAGGAACAATGCAACCGAACAAGACAAATTCCAAAAGCCACAGCAGGTAGCAATCTCGGCGCATGCAGAAGACGACAGAAGGCCGCATGAAGAGCAGAGCGGACGGACAACACTCTCGACGCGGCAGGCAACATGCGCCATGCCGCGTTCAATAGATAAGGGTTGATTGCTGCAATTTAAATCTGAAATTGATTGCGGCGTCGCAAAGTGATTCCATTCAGTTCGATTCCGCGCCGCTCAGCGCTGCCGCTCAATTAGACCGACGCCTAATGGCATGGCATTTTACTCTGGGCGAGCAACAATTCAGGAAGGAAGGAAGGATGGAAAGGAAAGGACCATTCATAAATTATATCCTATCGTCAAAGTGCGGCAGTGGCAGCAGCAGCGGCGGGGGTGCATTGGCGCTGTGTGGCAATCGCTGCTAACTGCTGCATGGTTGCAGCAGCAGTCGGAAAAGCAATCCGTAATTGAGTTGCGCTTTCGATAGCAATTTCCCTCGCTTCCGCTCAGATTTTGCGCACTTTCGCAACGGCATAGAAAATTGCGTATTTTCGAGGAGGAATGTCAAATTGTTGCGAAAATATTTACAATTGTCGCAATTTTCGGTTTTTCCTATTTTCTTTTATGGCATGTTTGTTTGTGCGGCCGGAATAACTAAGCGGATTAGGCGTAATGAATTCAAAAGATTTTACGACAAGCGAATTTTTCACATGTCAAGCCGATAATATTTATGTGTGCGTATGTATGTATATATATGCCATCTTATAATATCTACAAGGGCTGCGCGTTTCCCAGTGGGGGGATGGTTTCGAAGTGCTTCATAGGGCGCAATTCCTTTGCAGTTATTTCATTAGTATACATATGTATGTTTATATAATGCTGAAGAATGCTTATAAAAGAACAAATTTAAATGTAAATATTCCGGCTTATTTTCAACAAAGTTCTTTTACAAAGATTACAAGATTTAGTTCTGACTAAGAATTAGATTTGTTGATATATTTCAAGCAGTGCCTTGGAGGAGGCTCTGAAGCATTCGACGACGTAGTCCAAAATTTCTGATTTATGCTTAAACGCCACCTTTAATAAAAGATCAACAAATATATAGAATATACCCGTTTACTATAGAGTCGAACTTCCATAGTTCGAATTTTCTACAACTCGAACTTAATAGGGTGGCAACAGCGGTTAGGGAGTAAATTACGTAAAACTCTATAAGTCGAAGTCTCCATAAGTTAAACTTTTTCTTTGGATAATAGTAATTCGAGTTATGGAAGTGCGACTATATATAACCAATTATATACGGTTCTGCAAAAATCGTGCTCGCACAAGTTCTCATACGACTTCGCAAATTTCATAAAAATACTTTAGTTTAATAGTAAAAAGTTTATATCAATAGTAAAACAGAAATTTCAAATGAAAGGAAAATTACTTGTCAAACCACTTTTTAAATTTTCTGTGAACTTTCAAAAGACGAAAAGTCGACAAATTAAAAATTTTACAAAATCGATACAGTTGAAGGTCGACAGTTCGCTACGACTATGCATTCCTAAATAGAATCAAAAATGCTTTAAAAAAAATACTAATAAATATCTGCTATACTTCTACATTCTACTGACTATATACATCTGTAGCTTCAATTGGTTTTCCTCTTGTGAGCACAGAAATTAAATCTTATAGCAAATATGTAAACGAAACAAATGCATTTGATTCAAAACGCAAGTGATGCCACCCACGGTCAATGCCGCCGATGCATAAACAAGGTCAAAACACAAACAAAATGCACAAAGCCTCATTTCAAGTGCAGCTCAAAGGAGCAAGCTTGCTCGCAATACATGGCAACAATTCTATCTGATGCTATTGCAATTGATAGGCCATTAATAACAATATCGACGACAAGGCAACAACAACACTAACAATAAAATAACAATACAATTATAAATAAGGCTAGAAAGATAGCCCCCGCACGTCTTGGATGTAGTCATATACAAACACTTGCGTTGAGCTATCGCCGCCGCCCGATTGATCGGATACACCTGCACGCCCGCCGCCGCCTGCCGCCTGCCGCCTGCCAAGCTGGCTGCCACAATGACCTTCAGCTCACTTCAATGTCTACTTTATGCCGCTTTGTTTTTGTGCGAACGCTTTTCCGGGAATTCCATATGAAATCAGGCCACAAATAGACGGCTCGAAGAGACGAATGCGAAAATAAGCCTTATAGCATTTCGGAGCATGTAGTTTTTTAAAATTTATTTTTCTATTATTTTTCTGAAGTTTATCAACTTCTATATGCACTTTTTTAAATTAAGCTCACAATAAAATTAATATATTAAATTAATACAAGTCTGCTTGTGCTTTTACCGGCATCATTCATATGAAATTAGAGCGAGGGGCTTCAGATCGAGGCTGCGGCAGCGGGAATCACGTATGTATGTATGTATGTATGTATGTATATATGTATACGTGTATATTCAAAAACTTTGGCATTTCCGGCGTTTTCTCTCGATATCTCAGCTCGTGTCTAATTGCCGCTTGGCAAGTTCTGCGCCATTTAGCCGCTCTCGTGCGTTTGTTTGTATCTCGAAGTCGATTTACGCTCGTTTATCGGTTTGTTTATTGTAGGGAATGGGCGCTCGCGTTAATCTTATACTATTCGTTAACGCTGACGTTAGTTTTTTGTTATTAAATTTTCATTATTATAAGTAAATATGTAGACAATTACATTAGGCACTTTCCTTCACAAATAAAAATAATGTACTCCATTTTTTAAAAGAGGAAAAGTATCAATTTATGCAAAATATAGAGCTCTGACTATCGTTAGAATAATAATTGGTGTCGGGCTGGGTGTGGGATTTTCGTGTTGATATGGGAAAACGATCAAATACCCGATCAAATACACAAGTTAATAAAATTTTTATAGTTTTGCAATAAAATGGAGTTTTTTTTAAAGATATTAAAATTCTCTATTTCTTTTATAACTTTTTAACTATAATAAAAATTGTTTCGAAAAGTTCGCTCATATTAATGATAAAACATTCAAAGTTAAACATCGGTAATAATTATTATGGCGTGGGAGGCCATGCTTACGATGGAAGGACCAAATGGAGAAGGCAATGGTAAAGTTTGGAATTTCCGACTGGAGAAGGCGCGCGCTTAGCAGGGGCGCTTGGAGAGAGACCGTAGGTCAGGTTGTAACCCGTTAACGCGGTAACGGGTTATGCTGACCAATTATGCCATGTATGTATGTAATAGTTTTTATCATTTTTAGGGTTCCGTTCCCCTAAAAGGGAAAAAACGGGAACACTTATAAGGTCACTTTTGTTTTGGGAGTGTGTATATAAAACGACCTTTTTTTAATCGTAGAAACCGGAAATTTGGCACGGTGTTAGGTCTTAATAACCTAAGCACATTTTCACTATAAAAAGTTAAGAAATATTTTTAGAAATATTTTTTTATAATTTTTAAAGGTTTTCGGGTCGGACAAAAAAAATAAAAATATTTTTAAAACGTATCGTGTGGGGTATCGTTAGAAAGGGCTATGTCCATAGATTATAAAATGTATTTTATTTTTATTTTATGTAAACGGGTTCGAAAGATATAAGAGAAAAACCGACCTGTCCCCACATGATCCAATATGCACAGCACATTTCTCAAGCTAAAATTTTGATAAAATCGGAGTAACTAGGTATTTTATCACGCATTACCGTAAGGGTGCAGCTTTTTTCGATTTTTTTATGTTTTTTTTTTTTATTTAAGATGACCCCCCTCAGAAAAAAAATGTTCTTGTTTATATCGAGTGGGGTATCATTAGAAAGGGCTACGTCCATGGATTCCAAACATATTTTTTTTATAATTTTCGGTGAAGTGGTTTCGAAGATATAGCACAAAATGTCGAAAAAATGACCATACTAAAATTTTTTGTTGTTTACATATTGTGGGGTGTCGTTAGAAAGGGCTACGTCCGTGGATTCCAAAAATGGTTTTTTTTATAATTTTAGGTGAATTGGTTTCGAAGATGTAGGTCAAAATGTAAAAAATTTTATGGCCAGACGGGCAAAGAGAAACTAAATTCGAACGCTTAAAAGGGTATTTCTTGTACGGAACCCTCAGTGAGCGAGCCCGCCTCGCACTTGACTGCTTTTTTATATTTTGTAGACAAATATCACTTTTTGGCATTTTGATTTAATGCCTGCTTCTGCTTCTTTGTCATTTCCGCACTATCAAATCCTTTGCAGAACTGTCGAAGCACTTTCAAATCTGATTTGCATATGTCAACAGTGACAGGAAACTCGAAGCAGCGTGGATTTATTGCTGAAAAACGCTTTTGTGCTTTCGAAGCAATTAGCGGACATTCGTCGATTTTCTTGGTACTCAATTAGCTGCTATGCTTTTGCTACTCTACCACACCACACACACACGCACACGAAACACACACGCACACAGGCTAAATGCTGTTAATGACCATGGCAAAATAATTCTAGCTTCGCCAAACTGTTATTAATTCATAATTGAATTAAAGCGTGTCTGCTTGTGTGTCTGTCTGTCTGCTTGTGTGTTAGTGTGCATGTCCATTGGTTTGTATGTGTGGCCGCGTGTATGTTTTTATTTTTCCGCTGAAAGTACAAAACGGCTTCTTAAACAAAAGCTTAATTTTTATCAACTTTTTGCAAGAGACAGCAACAAACGGCGAAGCCCTGAAAAATAAACGATTTCAGTCTAAATTGCAGCAGCGCCAAGGGAAGGCGGGGCAGAGGGGACTGCTAGCTGGAACGGTGGAAACACAGAATTTAATGAGTGCGTTGTAATTGTTCGAACTTAATTGCGCGGATTCGACGGCGGCTCCGTTGCCGGGCAGTGGCCGCCAACACACACAACAACCCGAAAACAAAAAAAAATAAGCAACAACAATAAAATATAAGTTAAGTGCAGATACACGCTCACAAATGAAGGCAGTTAATTTTTAAACGTTGTTGTAAGGTTGCATATGTTCTTGTTGTTTTTGCGGAAAATAACAATTGAAATATGTATATGCAACAAGAAAGGTTCAAGGACTTTGCGCTAAATGGCAATCACAAATGAGTACGAAAGGATAAGGTTCAGTGGCATTGCCTGGGCCTTCGCTTCGGTGTCTGTTTCCGCAGCTACCTGTGCAAATCCCGGCAAGAATGCGATTGCCGACAGCTGATAATGTGCTGCGGAGCTGAAATCAATGACTGCTGCGGCAACAAGTGTTGCCTAAGTGCTTGCAATTGTATGAGCGGCAGACGCATGCACAGCTACAGTTGCGAGCAAAATATGCAAGTGTGCTTTTATCTACTCATTTTCAGTAATAAAACGTTGGCAGCTTCTTGAATTCTGACCACTGAGGAGAGTAACTCGAAGGATGAAGGGCCTCAAAAGAAGAAGTTTCCTTAGGGAGTAGAATTCGCGCATATATTTTACAGATTATACTTAACTGCAGCATATTAGAAGCATATTTACTACAGGTCGGCCACCCAAAATTTCTCAGCGTAAACAATTAAAGTAATTACTTACTTATGCAATAATTCATCTCAAGCGATTGGAAAGTAACAACTATATTTTATTTTCCCTTCAGGAGCCATCATTTTTACATCGTTTCCATACACTCGTAATTCTATATGCTTTTTTGTTTTTATAAAAAATATATGCCATGACATGATTTTTTAGCAAGAAATGGAATTGAAACTGAGCAAATTTGGAAATTTTGATTTAGATATTCTTAGCAGCCAACTTTTAACACTTTTTAAGATTATAACAAGTTTTATCTATAACTGCTATTATCTACATTTTTGTAAAAAATGGACTTACCGCACTTTCAAAATAAACGGCTCATATTATGATTTTTCTAAGCTGTTTGCAATTTTGCTTGCCACTGTACACAATTTAGGTAACTCTGTACATCTTCGGGTTTCCGGTGTGAAATATCAATTTAACAACTGTTTACTTCCTGCTCCTCTGCTGGAAGTCAGTGCTATGTCAGTGTATGGAGTGGTGCGACGTCGTCGTCATCTTTAGTCGCCGCGCATGACTTTAAAATTTGCAGCCTTTTTTTAATTGTTTTTAGTTAGTCTTTCGTTTCTTTTGTAATTTTGCAATTTTGGTTCACGCTGTCCGCCGATAAGATAAGATATCCAAAGAAGGTTATTAAACAGTCGCGCAGCGATTTTTTTTCCGGCGTTGTGCTGCGTCGTCGTGAAAGGAAATTTGAGCGGTGTCAGTGCGTCATAACTGTATGGACGATATGGCGTGTAAGTAAGCGGCAAATTTAAGCTATGATGTCATCGTAAAATATATCTATCAGCGATCAGCGACTTTTATCATTCGGCACTGTACAATTTCTGTGGAATTGATTTCATTCAGCGAACTCGTACTTACCAGCAATATGCATAAACTACAAAGTTCAACTTTGACTTACAAACACACACACACACACACACGCAATAATTGCCAAATTTAAACATTTTTAATATTTTGCTAAATTGAACTTAATTCTTGGCATTAACAAAACTCAATTGTGTAAACATTCTTTCGTCTGCTTATTTAATTTGAGCATTGCGGCTGCTCCGACACCTCCCCCCCCCCCCCCCCCCTCCTCCCTTCCACGCACCCACAGCCGTAGCTTGCAAACATCGGCATTTCACAAAAGGGTGCAACTTTTGGCTTAATTTAAATTATTAAGTTTGAGTACGCATTTTGTATCTGTGTGTGTGTGTGTGTGTGTGTGTACATTTGTAGCTGCATGTAAGTCCCCATTCGAAAAGCGCTTTATCAATAAAACTCATTGTTGCGGCTCCCCCCGACTTCGGCTTCGGCACCGGGCTTGACTTTGGCGCCTGCTCGCATTCCACACACCGTCATATTCCCACGTTCTCCGCCGATTTCCCCAATTTGAAAGAAGCGCGCAGATAACAGATAACAACAAATTGCATGAATAGCTTACTCTGACTGGCGATTGCCAAGTAATAAATAGCTCTGCCCAATTTGCAAGCGTTTCCATTGACACGCCTGTTGTGACATACCTCAATGGGTCTTTAGACTTGCGCGCAACAACCCGAGCAATTCCAAGTTGTGCACTTTGCTCCAAACTAGCCGCGAGTTTGTGAAAGCACCAGTCATGCTAGTTGTCAGCAAGCAGTGAACTGTGCTTTGCGCCATCATTCACAGAAGATAGTTTGAAATTTCAAATTAAAATTAGCCGAGATGACATGTACAAGTGACTAAGAGTTGGTAGTTAGACTCTTACTCTTACTAGCGCTTGGTATAGACATTTCTCTAATGAGTTTTCCATAATTTGAAATTTTTTGAAAGTCCTTTACTTTTACAATTGAGTTTTGCTGCTGAATTCCGGACAAATGAGTCAGCATGCAAGATCTCACAAATGGGCATGACATATCTGTGCTTACAAGCCAAAATATAGTATATACGAAAATCGAATAAAACTGTTATAGCTTTTGAGCAGATTTGAATGTTAAATTAATCCAATTCATAATTCGTAGAGCCAGTAAATAAAAGAGTAGCATATTCGATAGATAATTTAAATTGGCAGCCTAAAATTCATTTATTCCAAAGTATGGCATGAAGATTTTAATAATTTCTAACAATGAAAAGAAGTCATGTGTGGAAATTGGGAAGAAAATTGTTGAATACATCTACCAATAAAGCAACAAATGAGCTGTTATTTTTGAAAGTGGAATAAGTCCATTTTTTACAAAAATGTAGATAATGGCAGTTATAGATAAAACTTTTTATGATCTTTCTATGGGTAAACAATTTTTAGTAAATAAAATTTTTGATTCTAGTATTTGGGAGATGGAAGTTGTAGCTCTTAATAGTATGGACACTGAGAGTGATATGCAAACAGTGAAATATCTCGCAATAACAGAAAGTAACTTATTCCACTTTCAAAAATAACAGCTCAAATGTTAAGAACAAGTAGATATACTGCGACATGGCGCTACTTCAGCTAAGAATATTTCAAATCTACGTTTATAAAGCACGCAGAGAAGTACATTCAAATCTCCAGTGGCAGCTCCAAATGGTGAATTCCACATTCAACCTTTTTTCTTTTGGCTGAAGTAAAAGAATTTGTCAGTTAGCAAACGGACATTAAGCCATTGTGCTGTTAAGTAAGTTCCCTTTTGCCGATCTTTCTGCAAAGCGAAGTATCTAAATGACAGAGACAGACAGAGTGACAGAGTTCTATAACAGAGAACTTTTATGAAGCATGCAGAGCAGTACTTTCAAATCTCCAGTGGCAGCTCCAAATGGCAAATTCCACATTAAACCTTTTCTCTTTTGGCTGAAGTAAAAGAATTTGTTAGTTCGCAAACGGACATTAAGCCATTGTGCTGTTAAGTAAGTTCCCTTTTGCCGATCTTTCTGCAAAGCGAAGTATCTAAATGACAGAGACAGACAGAGTGACAGAGTTCTATAACAGAGAACTTTTATGAAGCATGCAGAGCAGTACTTTCAAATCTCCAGTGGCAGCTCCAAATGGCAAATTCCACATTAAACCTTTTCTCTTTTGGCTGAAGTAAAAGAATTTGTTAGTTCGCAAACGGACATTAAGCCATTGTGCTGTTAAGTAAGTTCCCTTTTGCCGATCTTTCTGCAAAGCGAAGTATCTAAATGACAGAGACAGACAGAGCGACAGAGTTCTATAACAGAGAACTTAAATGGTCTGTTTTCTTCGCATCTGACTTTAGCAGCTGTTATCTTCTTCTCGAAAAGACGTGACAACCGAAAACGAAATGGCTCAACTTAAGATTAGTTAATACAAATCAGCCTTCATCTGGAAACAGAAATAGAGTCTATGCCAGAAGAAAGGAAGCAGGACTTTTCTAAAAGCAGAAAAGTTTAAAAGTTTAAAAAACGAACAACTCAGCAAGTCACATAAAACGACCCTCTTAACCCTACCATGAGCAGAATGGTGTTATACGTCAAATCCTAGAGTATGTATTTTATATTTTAACGCTTAAGAAGGTTGATCTTTCTTTCTCTGTCTATTTCTTAATTGATTCGAGAGAGTTTAAGGTGCAATTTAATCTTAAAGCAATTCTTTGATTCGAAACTAAAACAAGTACATACTTTGGAAGTATTTAAGTAAGTACTCTACCACACCAACACCAGATTAAGTTGACAACTAGAAAAGCAATATGAAAGGGTTCAATAATCGACAAAAAAGAGGGAGAACAAATCTCATAAAGGATCTCGGAGAAGAAATTTTAGGGAGTCACAAACTGGAGCAGGCACAAGGTGGCAACTACAGCGCGAGTTCAAGTCACTAATATTACGACAATCGCGATCGAATTTAAGTCCGTAGCCAAATTCTGTTGTCGTAGGCACATAAAAGGATTCAAGCTTAGAAATTAGAAATAATTACAATTAATTTTAGAATTTCAGCTAATTAAGAAGCTATTATTTCCAATTCACTGGACTATGGGCCTGTCCGCAGACGGACGAAGTACAATCTTTTTCGGAAGAAAGCAACCACAATTTTGAGGAAAACATTTGCTAAGTATTGCTAAAAGGCAATGCAGCTGCGCGTCGAGACGCCAATCGAGGCGAGTGCGCAGAGACGAGCCAAAGCTCCACCTCCAACACATGGCGGCGAGTGCAGCGCCAACAGGCACAACAACAAGCGAGTGTGCAGGCAAAAAGCAACGCCCCGGAATGGGCGGAGACTGAACACGAATAAAAAAATCGAAACATAAATAAAACGAAATGGCAACTAAAAAACGACGACAAGCGACAACAAATCAAAAAGCAGAAGAGGCAAGCAACAATGAGTAGCAAGCAACTTACCCGACGCTGATGCTGCTGCAGCTGATGCTGAAGTTGTTGTTGCTGGTGTAGATGTTGCAATTGTTGCTGTTGCAGATGCGGCGAATGAGCATGCGGAAATTGTTGTTGCTGCTGCTGCTGTTGTTGTGCGTGATGGTGCGGAGATGGTTGTTGTTGCTGTTGTGGTGACTTTTGTTGTTGTTGGTGTGGCGACTGTTGCTGCTGGGCAGCGGAATACGGCGAATGCAGCGGAGTTTGCACCAGCCGCTGTTGCTCCTGTTGCTGCTGCTGTTGGCAGACAAGCTGTTGTTGCTGCTGCTGCTGCTGCGGATAGTAACAGTTCATCGATGGCAGTGCGGGCGTCAGAGAGGTGGGGCTGCTGAGAGGAATGTGTGGCTGCTGATAATTGCCGTATGCTTGTTGCAGACATTGCTGCTGTTGTTGCAGCTGCTGTTGCAGATACTGTTGCTGGTTGTTGTTGTTGTTGCAATGTAAGCGACTGTTATTGTTGTCATTGTTGTTGTTCGGTGCATAAAGTAAATGTTGCTGCTGCTTGTCGTCGTTGTTGTTGTTGTTGGCAAGCAAACAATTGGGCAGACGTAGTGGCTGCTGCTGTTGCGACTGCAACTGTTGTTGTTGCTGCTGCTGCTGCATGTTGACAGCAATATTGCTGCACCACTGACCGTAAACATTCTTCAAATTGAGGTTGTTGTTGTTGTTATGCATGTTGCTGTGCCGACTCTTGATGCTGACGATTTTAAAATAATTTCAGCTTTCCATAAATTAGCAACAATTTGCTATGCTACTAAATATTAGACTTAAAATATTTTTAGAATCAATTTTGAGATCACTTTTTCACGCTCACGCTTTCGGAGCACGCAATAAAAAGTCTTGGCTTTTTTTATACTTATTTCTTTACGTTTTGACACCGCGACAGATTTACAAAGCGAATAAAATATATTTTTCTCTTTCTCGCTTTTTATTGCTCACTTTGATTGCACTTGAAGGCGCGTCACTGTCGCCAGTTTCGAAATTCCGAAAATCACTTGCGAAATTGCAAAATGGCTTTTGTATTAAATTTTGTTGTTTTTTTAAACACTTTTATTTTTTACGGCGTGGATTCGGAGCCGTTAAAACTTCCTGCGTATGCGCTGTAATAAACCAAAATCAAAAAGGACGTTAGACTTCGCCGGAAAAGGCGCGTGCGTGCATTGATCTCTCGCGCGCTGCCGAAACACGATCGCTACACGTTTAACCGCGCACCAGCACAGCCGCACGCCGATCGAAAAGTGTTGCCGCCGACGTCGTCGTTGGTGCTCTCGCGCTTTGTCGCCAACTTCCTTCCTTACCGGAGCAAGGCACAAAACGTATTAAAATTCGAAGTGGAAACCGAAATTTGATAAACCTGTGAGCCGCACTGCGGCGCAAACGGACCGTCTGGTCTGTCGGCCGAACGAGCGAACGCTCGCTCGCTTGTTGGCGCGATCGCTCGAACGTTCGTGCGCTGGCTGACTGGGTTGGCTGAGCTGCCAGAGCTGGCTGGGCTTAGCGTCGGGCATTTACGTACGTACGTTTGCACGCGTCCGTGCGGCGTCTGTCCGCGGTGCGCATGTCCCTCAGTCTGCCGCTGCGTGCGCTCGTCCGGCCGACCATCTACCGTATGGGCTGTGGCTCAGCGGAGAGCCAGCGTCGCGCAGTGATCGTTGTGCTGCTGATCGTTGGCGGGAGTACCTTTTACTATCTGGTGTGACAACAAACAACAGCAACAACAATGCAGCAGCACTTTTACGTCGGCAACCAAAATTTACAAACAGAAACCTTAAAACGAGCCAAAACACAGACACACACACACACACCAAATACACACACAGATACAAATGCTGAGCTCGCGAAAAATGACTAACAATGGGAATTGTTTGGAATTGGTGGCGACTATGCTAATTTGTTGTTGCTGTTGCTGTTGGTGGTTGTTTGGCGCTGGTCAACGGCATTTCATATGAACTTATGCGAGTACTCGCGTCAAACGTTTGAGCCGTTAATGACCCGCTTGTAAGCAGCCAGCCAGCGCGATCAGACGTATTACCGGCGCTTGTATCCGAGCGGCAGCAGCCGCCAGCGCCGCAGCTGATCGCAGCAAGCCGTGCAATTGATCTCGTACTCACTCCCGCTGGAACTGGTTCTGGACAGCAGCACGGCACAGGGGCTGACGCCGCCGCAGGGTGTGTGGGTGCGGGCTGTGAGGCGCGTTGTTCGAGTCGCGCAGGCAACAGCTGCCCTGCCAGTCTGCCGCACTAATTATGCAAAATTACAATTTATTGCAAATGTTTTTTTATTTTCGTTTTTTTTTGTTCATTTGTGTCGCACTTTTTTTAGGCGTCTTGCACACGCTTTACGCTTTGTCAGATACAATTTTTGGCAGCTTTTCCGTGCTGCGCGCAAACTAGCGCACACAATCGCGGCGTCGCGTCAACTTGGGCAGAGTGCTCGAGCTGAAGTGCTTGCAAACGGCATTCGCGCAACGCGATGACTGATCGCAACGATCAGCGTCGCGACTGAACCAGGCAGGCAGGCGGGCGCGAGCGTGCTGGCTAGCTGGGATGTCGTGTGAAATGGTGGCAGGGCGGTGAAGTGGTGAGCAGACAAGCCAAGCGAAAGCGAGCCGCCGATAGAACAGTAGCCGCGGCGGCAGCGTCTTCTTGGCTGTTTTGCTAACGCGATTGGCGCGCTTGCGGCTATGACTAATGCAACTAGCACGCGCTACAACCGCAGCAACAACAACAACAACAACAGCAAAGCTCAACAACAATAAGAGCAGCCGCCGAAGTGGTGGCTAACAAAAAAACGCCAACAAAAAATTCACAAAAACAGCGCAGAAAAATAACAACAATAAATAACAAAACAGCAGAGCCTAACAAACTGTAGAATATGTTGTGTCACCGGCGGCCGCGCGCCGATGAAAGTGGTGGAGGCGAGTACCAAGCTCCTCGCAGAATATATTTTAATTAATTTATTTTTGCATTCCTAAACGAACGTGCCCATTTTTCGTTCGTTTGTTCTTGTTTGTTGTTGTTGTTCTGGTAGTTGTAGGGGTTATTGCTGATGTTGGTACACTTTGCTGTTGTATTCACAGAGCGGCAAAACCTACCTTCTCGGCACAGAGGCGTCGTAGGACACTTGTTTGACCTAAATAAGATTGGTGCGCCGCCCTTGTAGACTATCTTTTCTCTTCTATATAGCTTTTTAGAGTTCGTCGGAGTGCGAATTTTGTTCTGATTCGTTGCATTGCTATATCCAAATTGGCAGTATTGTATTGTGAAAAATTCGTACATCAGAGAAATCTTATGAATAACGATATGACTACGATTAATAAATCGAACTTCGAGCATAATGTGGAACAGTTATTGGGAATAGCATCGTTACAATCATATCAAAAATATGCCAATATCGACGATCTTCAGCCATGATTAGCTGAAATCACTTTGAATCATATATGAAGAAATCATTTATAAAAAAAAATATAAAGTCATAGGAAACTAAAGAATTGCGAAAATCAATAGACCCAGTCTTAAAATGTGTGCTAAAGAATCGTGGAATTAAAAAATTTTTCACAGTTTTTCTAGCCGCAGAGTTTGTGGAATATCTGTCTTCGGGCTTGTGTAATCAGAACTGAATTAAGGAATTTAATGAAAGGCTTGAAATTTTGTACAGAATCTCATACTCAAGTTTACCTCTCTTTGAAGTTTGTGCTCAGCCCGATTTTAAGCTAGTGCCAAAACATTATGAACCGGCACTGTGCTCCAAAATGAAAGTTCTTTGACAAGCGACTTTTTTTTGGCGAAATTTGTGTTTGTAAATATTTACAACTCTGAGTGTGAAAGTGTGAGTGCATGTAATTTTAGGCGTTCCTCTACTTTTTTAGGAATCTCTCTGGTAAACTCATTAAATCGATTCGTATAGTTCATTTTACTTGTTGATTTTTAGTGTAGTAGTGTTGTTGTTGCCTTCGCTTTGTTGTTTCCCTGTTGTGCGGATCATTGACTCCTATTCGTACTCATATTCACTCACTCGCTTACACACTTGTTGACATGTTAATGACATTTGTTTGTTGTTGAGTTTCTGCCGACAGGCGTTGCTGCTGTGTGGTGTGCGGTGTGCGGGGTACGTGTGGGCCGTATTAATTGCAATTCAGCCGTACTTTGTTTTCGGTTTTATGATTTAATTGCAGGATGCACGGCAGCAAGAAGCAGCATGGAACAAAGAATGGACTTGAAAGTTCAGTAAAAATTGCAAGGGCATTTCCACAAATTTGGGCAAACATTTTTGGCAAAATCAGATTTAATTGTAGAGTGGGAGTGTTTGCAATTGTTTCAAATCTTCGAAATATTTTGAATTTTTTCAGGACAAAATTTAGCTCATATTTTAAATTTAAAACAATCTATTTGAAAAGTTGCTTTGTAGTTGTAGGAAGTTTGCATATATATTTTAATTCTTATTTAAATAATTTCATATATATTTTAATTCTCATTTAAATAAATGCAAAGCACTTTCATTGCGTTTTTTCTATAAAAGAAACTAGTTAAGAAATCGCGGGAACCTTGAAATTGAGACTTTTCAATGCCCAAATACCGAGATTGAACACACCCCTTAGAATTGGCATATGTATACATCTGAAGTATCTATTATTATGCGGATTTGTATTAACAACTGCTTATGATATTAAGTTTTAATGATGAAAGCGACTAACGCACTTCTAAATAAATAGTCTGGAACTGTGCGGCTTGAAATTTCCAGAAAATATATGAATAGTAAAAATATCATGAACCTATTTATAAATTTGCCATTTTAATGACGCCATGGGGAAACTTACCTGAAATATAAATAAGTGAAATACTTTCTCACAACTGATTAAATAATGAAATGGAGCTAATGAATTTGCAGGCACGAAAGTATCGCTGATGAGCTCGAGCTGCCGCTCAGTTGTACCGGACCAAGCATGAGTCACGGCTGAATACTAAACATCTATAATTTACCTTCTTTTTATTGTGGAAAATGACGAGTTCAACTGCCAATTGTATTACATTAACCTTAACTACAATAAACTATGCCGGAAGCTAAGTAAGTCACAACTGCTGAAGTTTTCCATTTGATAGTAGCAGGAACAGTGAGAACTGTGCTAAACTGCTTGACAAGAAGGTGGAAGCCTCTCAGTAACGATGAAGATTAAAATTATAATGAAAGATCAATTCTAGATTTATAGTTTCTTTGGATATCAGCTAAAGAGTATAGATAGCGTGGTCATTCGGATTACAAACCGACAATGGAGCATCACGAAGCAACGACTACATTGAGTGCGTAGATCTGAGCTTGTGCTAATTGGCGGCGCACATGCTCTAGTTGGCTGGCATTAACCCAACGCATGGTCACGTACCGCCACTTGCCCCCTACCTTGACCAGCTTGTCTCACAACAACTCACATGTGGTGCATCCGGGAATTCCGGCACAAGTGCTGCCAGTCGCTGCACACTGCACATGCCAGTGCAACGGTCGATCACTTAAGTGCGTCAATCGCAGCGACGTTCATGATAGCGTCCATGCTGATCGTGTGGTGTGGTGCCGCGAATTTGAGACGCAATAAAATTTACTATTAACGCGTCTCAGCTGCTCCGACGCTCCGACGGGGGACAGCACGATCGTGGCATGCCGATTGCCCAATCACTTGCATTGCTTTTGTTTTGATTCCATATGCAAATTGTGACTTGACAAAGTCGCTTTTATTTATTTACATGCATTATCAGGTGCACTAAATGGCCAGTTGGCCGCCAGTCGTCGTATGGGTGGGCAGCCAGACAGCTGAATGAATGGCGGCGGAACGGTCGAGCTAGCGCTGCTGCCGCTCTGTGCTGTGCATTGAACCTGTTGACGCTAGACGATGCTATTTGTTAATTTCTTTTTTTTTATCACAAATGCTCGGCTCTCGTCGCCGACTTCGCTCCGCTACTGCAGACTACCTCAACAACTCCTCGCGCTAATCCTCACTTATCACATTTCTCTCTGCACTGGCTTCAGATCTCTGACGACATGCGTTGACGTTTTTGTACCATGGTCAGTGTTACTCCGCTTCTTTGTCTTGCTTCCTCTTCAACTTGCTTCATTGTATGCTTACTGGCGCTTCTCATCGATTCGAAGAGTTTTGGTTTATTTGTTCGATGACTCATACGCTTTGATATCTCAACTTTATAACCTACTTTCGAGTCGTTTCTTCGTTTTTCTTTTTACGCTTTGAATTTTAATAAATTCCATACGTGCCCTCAGCAATTTCTTCATACCGGACCTAGGTCTATAAACCTTGTGTTTTATGCGCTTGTGCCAGTTCGGCTTTTAGCGTTTAGCGTGTATGCGATTGCTCCGCAACGTGGTGGGTCACAGAAGCCTGAACGTAAGCACCGGAACACGTCATGATCGGATTTAATTGAATTTTCGAAATTGGCGCAAAATTAAAATTGCGCAGTTGATGGCAGTTTTTATTGTTAAAATAGGGTTTATGCTGAAGTATAGTATATAGTAATGTGAAAGGTGTCTAATAATATTCGAGTAGCATTTGAGCAACCCATTCAGGAGCATTGATTCCCACCAGCTTCAATACACTAGAAAAGCTAGCCTATTATTGACAAGCCCATTAAAAAAATACGATTGAAATAAGTTGGAAATTATAAACTAGTTAAACTGTCAACAACAACAACAGATTGTGCGGCCAAAGCAACAGTCATGAGAACCATTCAGATCTAGAATTTTTATGGCTTATTAGCTGCAAGGTACCTACTACCTTAATTCGTTCAACTAACATATGCATATAATTGCCTTCGGCTTACTTCAAGCAAATCCCACGAGTTCTAGACTACTGCACCTGAAAAGGGAGTGGCACAATTTTAATACGTACTTTAAAATTGCTTTACATTTGCAAAATTATATCTAAAGTAAATGAAATTTTAACGACTTGCGTCAAAAAGTGAACCGCCACAGCTGAAAAATATTACAAACAAAAAAGTTCCGTCAAAATGAAAGGCGTTGAGCACACAACCAAGCCGAAGTCTCAAAATTTCATAAAAAGAAGAAAGAAATAAAAATGCAAAATACGCCGTGCCGCCAAAACTGGCGCGTCTCTTTTTAAGTATTTACAAGATAAAAATGACATAAAACAAAACAGAAATTATAAATACAACAAAAAGTTTAGCAGCACACCTTAAAAACTGCGTCGCCGAAAACTGAACTCAAACGAGCTGAAGGAGGACCTTCAAGTTGCAAATACGCGCACGAACACACAAACACACACACACTCAAAAAGAGTTAACTGGCGGCTATTCTCTAAAATAAAATTCAAAAATATTTTAGGTGTTGCAAGTTATATAGCATTTTTTTTTATTTTATGAGCGAGCACATCATTTTGATGGCATAAATCAAGTCGTCAACTTACGGCATGGGCATGGTAGTCCAGTATGTTGTCGGAGACCTTCGAAGTAGAATAAAAATATCTATAGCAAAGTTTTTTTAAAGCAAAATAAAAGCATAATAATCCATCTGGAATCAATAGTTAATGAGTATAAAAATTTGTTCCAAGCTGATGGAAGTTGGGTAAATTTTGTAAAAAACCAAAAATTCGTCACTTAATTGCCTGCAAAATTAAAAAATTATAATTGCTCCTCTGTTACGATAGGCTTCATCAGTACTTATGAAAAATCGATATGTATGGAAGGAAAATTATAAGGTACCAGCAGCACCCAGCTTTCATTCTACATCCAATACTATTTTATACTTTCGCTTCTTGAATTGCTAACATATATTTTTGGGTGTGTGAAATAATTTCACAACTTAAATATATCATCTATGTATGTGTGCATGTGTCTATCGGAGGTGCTGCAATATTGTTTTGCATTTCAAAACATTAGCAAATACACGCAATATCTTTTAGCACACACATAAATATAATTTTAAATAGCTATTGACATTTTGCATCTATTTCACAATTAACATAAAATTTATTAGCTACAATCGGACAACAAGCAGCACAACAACAACAATAACATTGACAACTAACTAGCAGCAAATTGAAATTGACCCAGTTAAATGTAGCTACGCTTTATAAATGACTCCGCCGAAAAGAAAAACAGCAACGGCACGTTTAAAACACAACTGACAGCGGGTTCTTTGTATCGGCCAGATACTTTTGCACAAAAACAGTAACAGTCGAAAGCTGCAACACGTGTGCGCGTTTTGTATAGTTTGGCAATAGCAAAACAAAAGCAAAAACAACATGCAAACCTGTTTTAGGGATGCCCAAATGCTGTTGTTGCTGCCGCTGCTGCTGTTGTTACAGCAACAGTTGCCTACACACACACACTCACACCCATAATGTATCCAACAGATGCCAATATTATCCACGCGCTTGCAATTGCGTTCAAGACATTGTGCATGTTTTTGTGTGAGCAACAGTCGCAGCCTCCAAAAGTGGCAGCCAGCGTGGCCAATTCATTCACAGCCTTTGTCTCCGTCTGCCACCGTTCTCTTGTCCTGCCGCTGCCTCAACTGGGTTGCAAGCGCGCGCTGTGGCATGCAAACAGATATAAACTAGCTGGCATATAGGTTACTTTTGTTGTTGCTGTCTTCACTCAGGCTCGTACTCTGTATTATGATTGCCACCTCTGCATCGACACTGGCCTGGAGATTAGGCCATGATTACAGAAAAAAATGGCGCCAGGGGAATCTCTTTCTTAACTTTTATACATTAGTTTTTGTTGAAGTTAGTGTAAGGTGGACGGAAATACTTCGCTCAAGTAGGCTCTATGTGATATTATGTATATGTGGTTGACTCCACTATTACTTGAACTAGTTGTTCTGAAGTAAGGCATACTTTGTGTGTTAGAATGTGAGAGGTTCCCTACACATAGCAGACATTATTCCAGATCTAAATATCTTCTTTTGGTCAGCGGGTATAAAATACAGAGAAGAAGTAAAAAAGTCTGCTTATTCTATTCATCTCATCAGCTTTTCCAGGTGTTCTTGAAAGGGAGTCCCAGTTTTTTCGCGAACCTTGCCATTTTTAATATTTTCCTTTTTTTAAAAAACTCACACTATACAATTACTGAAAAATTCTTTTATTTCCGAACTAAATCTATATAAATTTTTTCATATAAAGTGGCAACTTTGATTTCTGTAAAATTTCTATATCAAATCAAAGTCGAAGAGATGGCAACCATTTCTCGTACTCCTTCACCTCTACTTGCACTTACAATTAGTCTTTGTTTTGTTGTAGTTGTAGACGTTGTTTTTGTTGTTTTCGCTGTGGCTTTTTGGCGCGTACGAAATGTGCTCCGTCGCGCGTGTTGAACACTTGGCATTTTTGGTTTTGTTGGTCGCGCTCGTGCCTGTGTCTTGTAAGTATCTTGCAGCCTGTTGCTTGGCTGGCTTCCTTGTGGTATGGCTGCTGCTGCTGTTGTGATTGTTGTTGTTGCTGTTTTGCGGCTGTTGTTGGGGATTGCCAACCGCAAACCATGCCACATGTGTCCAGCGCGCTGCCGTGACTCATGCGTGTTGTAGTAGGTGCATGTGTTGTTGCGGCTATTGCTGATAGTGTTGTTGTTGTTGTTGTTGTAGCTATTGTTAAACCATATTTGAATTGTTGTTATACTATCTTCGCTAATTTTGCTCTAAAAAAAATTAACAGCATTTTTTTATAAATAAATTTTGGTCGCCTTCGCGCGTAATCTTGCGGTTTTCCCTGAAGCACGTTTCTGGTTTTCGCTGTTTTCATGCTTTGTTGTTATTGTTGTTGCATTTCAATGTATTTTTTTTGGTACTTTTTTGTCAGCTTGTTGTTTGTGTGTACATATTTCTTTTTAGGCTTTTGCGGTTTTAACTATTTATGCAAATTATCAATTTATTTCCTCTGCCCCTCGGTCTTCCGCCAGTTCCCCTTCTCCAGCTTTTCAGTTCAGCAGCAGTGTGCGCCGTTGGTGCCTTTGTTGACTTTTCTTGTTGCTGCTGCTGGCTCTTGTTGGCGGCTCTCCTACTGCCGATTAGCCTTTTGAGCTCTTTTGCTGATTTCTAAAGCGATTTTATCTATAGGCGCTTTGTCGCTTTCGACTGGCGCTGTGCTCGAACGTGGCTCGCGCGCTCAGGCCAACTGACAAAACGGAAATCGCGTTTGCGGAATTGTTTATGAGATGTAAAAACCCCAGCTGGGCAGCACAGATGTCGTCGCACAGAGGCACACCTTGAAATAGAAGTTAGTCAAAGGTCTCAATTTTAATGCTTAAATTGACAAAACGCTTTCGAAATATGCATTCAATTCAATTCAATTTATTGAGTCTATGGCTTACAGAAATCTTACAGACTAGATATTAAAACAGTTAAACTTATAATGATATAGTATTTACTAGGACAGGGCCGGCCAATCCAAACGATCTCGCGGGCCGCATATATGGATAATGAGAGGAAATGGCAGGAAGATTGGCCTGAATAAATTTACAAGGCGGGCCGCAGGTTGGCCACTCCTGATCTAGGAAATGTAAGATAGCAAAGAAGATTTAAATAATTTTCTTTAAACTAGCAAATAAATTATTTATTTCTAAGAGAAATCTCGTTATTGGCTCATTCAAAGCACTTTTTTTTTGTCGGAATATGAAAACCCTCCAGCACGCAGACAAGTATTTGTCAATTGTACTGGTAAGCGAATTCCTTTTACTGAAATCTTCCTGAGCTTTTAATAAAGCGGAGGATTTTTGATGGTGGCAAGGAACTTAGTTGATCGGTTCTCACCACGTCTGACTCCAGCAGCTGCAAACGCGACCTGGAAAAGGCGGGACACTCGCATAAGAAGTGGGTAGCGGTATCCTCGCCCTCCAGACAGCTCTCACAGACGCTGTCGTCGACCAGACCCATCGCACTCAGGTGTTTTGCACAGGAGGTATGACCGGTCAGAACACCAACAAGAAGTCTACAGTCCTTACGGTTTAGAGACCTAAGAAAAGAAGACTTTCCTTTGTCGGTTGGAAGCAGGAAGCTTCGTCTGTCTGCATCCAGCTAGCCCGTGTTGAGAAACAACCCAGTCGTTAGTGGACGCTTTGACCATGGAAGAAGGCAGGCATAGGCATTCAAATCATAGTTTAGAATTTGAAAGCATCAGTATAGAAAATGTTTAGCATGACGAACATTAAATTTTATTAGCATCAGTAAACTCGGTCAGTCAATATAGCCACTGATTACATTATAAATAAAACAAATTGAAGACACTTTTCTTCGCGATTCAAGGGATACCATGGTATGGATACAACGACTAATATATGAAGCCAAAGGCATTCTAGCGCGTTAATACGAATCCTTGGAAACTTGGATATATATTGCCTAAGTTGGCGTTGGCCATTGCTATAAAATTGGCTGGAATTAATAAACAAGAATAGCAGTTCAACACGCAGACGAAAAACAGGGCTTCTCACATCTACCATTGAGGGCCACTAAAGCACTGCACATTACATTTAAAAAAATAACAACATTCCATTGTAGTTGTTGTGATTGTTGATTTGGTATGACAGTGATTCCCTGCGCTTAAAAGCATTCTGCTACCAAGGCATATAACTTCGATTGTGTGAATTGCTCTGCAAATTAAAATTATTTCTTCATTCTCAGCTGCGTCTTTCTGTAAGATAGATCACATTGTATGTTTGTAAACAAATCATCGATGCAAAACAAAATCACGCCATCCGAGGCACTGACCTACACATACAACCCACCGCAGTTTGTCATGCAAAAATGTTACTCATACGCCGGCGTGGCTAATTTGATGAATTAACTGCGAGCTGAGCGCTTCTCCATGCTGAACTTAAACTGCAATTAAAGATTGTTAAATCGTGATGGCCACAAATTTGCCGTGCACAAAAACAACAACAACAACAACAACCACAACAAAGTGTGCACATTTGAATAAAAGATACAGCCAACAAATATTGAGATCATTATTATAATTTTAGCCGAGATGCACTCATTAACTTAAAAATTGCAGCAGCTTACATAAAAAGCAGCAATTACAATGGCAACAGCAACAGCAACAAATGGCCAACAAAAAGCATAGCGTAGCAAATGCGATAACGCAGCTGCGGCAGGTGTGGCCCCAAAGGAAATGCCACGAAAACAGTTTTCCAATTGTACAATATAATTGCGGAATTAGCAACGCAGCAGCAATGGCAAGAGCAACAGCAACAGCACATGCGAATTGCTGCTGCTGCTGGCGACATAGCCCAAAGGAAAATGTTGAGCATGCGCAATTGCGATTCCTCTGAAGGCAATCGCCGCATTTGATCTTTTTGTTGTTGTTATTATTGTGCTTATATGTTTTGTTTGTTGTTGTTGTTGTTTTGCTTCGTTGTTTAGACTTTAAAATTAGTTGCATGCATTCGAGTGACAAGGAGTGGCCTGCTTGCTGTCACCTACTGCTATTGCCATTGTTGTTGTTGTTGTTGCTACAGTTGTTCATTGTTATGGCAGCTGTTCTTATTGCTGTTGTTATTGTTGTCGTCGCTTTTGTTGTCACGTCGTGCCAAAAAATATGCAATTGACATTGATTTTGAAGGTGGCACGCGGCAAGCGGCAAGCGGCCGGCAGCACTCACTTGCTGACGGATTGCATCAGACCACCAGCTACGAAAATAATTGAAGCCTGATGTCATCAACTCACAAATAGGTAGCGCATCTTATCATTTAGTTATTGCTAAAGTTACTCTCACTCCTCTTTCCGTTATGTGCTATACACACTTTATGCATTTTATCTCACATTCCTCAAATTTCAAAGCAAATATTCTAAGAAAAGCTCAACTGTAGAATTCTTAATAATGACCCTACTGAGAGTATTTCAGGACAAAATACGTTCTCGAACAGCAAACAGCTAAAGGGAGCCAATAAAAAAAGACAACATAATTTCCAGTTAATTTATTATTTAAAGTATAGGAATATTCAACCTCTTCACCTTTTTATTCAACTACCGAAACTATTGAATTTCGAGCGAGATCCAGTTAATAATTCGATACGAAGTAACGAAAAAGAAACGGTTTCATTAAGAAAGTAAGTAACGGCTTCAAATCTATTTAGATTTTTTATAAAGTCGCTAACTTTCGTTTGCTGGGATGTTACTCAGATATGGAATATATATAAGTCTACACATAAGATTATTGAACATCAAAGCAAACTCGACCTACATAGGTACTTAGTAGATATGGCATATATGTATGTACTATGTAAGAACACTTTTTTAAGAAAATCTGCCGCATAAGACAGTTGAAAAAAGCGTTGATTTTTCGATCACTTTGTATTATATTGCACATTTTAGACGACCATGAATGAAACTAACTAAACGTCTCCACATGCAAGTAATAATTTTATAAATGTTGGAATTTTCATGCCACAAGACTTCGATATGAAATCAGTCGATGTTCGCTCGATGCTATTGCAGAAATTGTAATTTCGATAAATGGAAAATGAAATACGACAGTAAATTGTAGAATTGTAAATTGTAGAACTGTCATGAAATATATTATGCGATGAAGTTGAGGAAGTGAAAAAGTTGTCTCAACTGTAAATCAGTTTCATCTAATTAAGAAAAATGAAAAAAATTATTAAAACTTGACATTATACGACGATTTATTTTGTCGGAATAAGAAAATTAATCCGTGCCCAGACAGGCTTTTGTCCTTTGTCTGAAATCGTTCTGATCTTTTGGCAAAGCAGCGGATTCTGGCTGTTGGCAGGGAACATAATTGGTCAGTTCTCACCACGTCTGCCGCCAGCTACTGAAGTCGATGTGCGTTGATTAGTTTAGTGCCTCCAAAGCTACTGGCAGTGATTATTAAATTAATACGATGCTTAGTATCAGCACTGAATGTAGAGTATTCACCAACTGGCATATCTCTAACACTTGCGAGGTTTTTTTTGCTGCGATTATTTGCGGTTTTGTTTTGAAGCACATTACTAAGCAGCCCGGCATGTACAGCACAAATATTCGCTTTGATAAATAAATTAATTTTCGTTATTTGTTTTATGACTAAACGAAATAACTTATCTCAATGTCTGTGATGTTTCACAGAATGCAAGACACTCTAAGGAACGATTTTACAGTGCCCATTTAAATTTGCTCCAAATGATTGACGATTGAATGCGCACTGTAAAATGGGATTCTAATGTTGGATTTCAAAGCAACTCTTCAAGTTTAATTTCTGTATCTCATTTCCACAGCACAAAGTTAAGTTATACATATTTAAATGTGCCAATGCCACTAAAATGAGGGGCAGGTTTTATTAGCTTTACACTGAAATCGAATTTAACCCTTTCACTACCCACTTGTTCTTTGTGGACGAGTAATTTTTTTTACCTCAGATTCTAGCTTAGGACCCTCAAAATAGCCGACTAAAAAAAAATTCCCCCACCCCCTCCATCCATGTTTTCTTAGATATAAAAAAAACCATTACAACAACAACAAAAACCAAAATTGCCCTATTCTTACCGTTGATCAAATTTTTGTGCTAAAAGCTTTAGATCATTGCTTGAAGCTTTAGTAACTAAGAAAAAATTATTTGAAGTTAAAAAAAGTACAGTTGTTGTTGTACTTTATAGGCACGAAAGTCGCTGCGAAGGCAAAAAACACAACCTTCGCTCATAAAAACCGCGACTACAATGAAATGGTTTGAAAAATCTTCATAACAAAAATAGTGGTAGCATGCCATGACCTCAATTAATATGATTGTTAAAGAAAAAACGGAAATATTTTGTTCGGTCATATTTTAAAGATGTGTACACTGTAGTGTACAATGGTAGTGAAAGGGTTAAGTTAAAGAAGCAGCGTGAAATTAAGTCTATCAGCCCTATTCTGGCACTACAGTTACAATTGATTGCCTTCAATTGCTACTTTTTCATACGGTATAAATATTTTTGCACAGTAAACTATGCCAATTGATGCAAAGTATCGATTTGCGGCTTTCGTGGGAATAGAGCTGTAAGTATTGCATGTGTACGACTGTGGGCTATTTCTGTTTTCAAGTTTTCAAAAAAAGTTTTGAAAAAGATTTCAGCTCCTCTAGTTTAAACTTTTTTCTTTGTTTAGGGTTGAGAGCAAACTTCAAAAGATGCTGCCATGCAGTCATCATAAAAGGCCGGATTTGTATCTACTAAAGCCACGCACTCGATATCGAATCGGAAGCAGCTTCACTTAGGATTCATTTCGATATGACCAAAAGCGCTGCCACAGATTCTTATTCCTGACTTTGATGTCCTTAATTGGTTCCTTCGTTTCTGTATATCGTAGCTATCTTTTGTCAAGTAGTTGAATAATTTTATGCAATAAATCCTCTCAAAAACTCAAACCTCTTGTATAATTAAACCCTCATTTCGGAATATCGCTTCAATGTTACTTCCGCATAAATAAAAACGCCATTTCAAGTTTTATGGTTTTTTTTATTACTTTCTCTTATTTACGATTAGTACTAAATTTTACCACTTCAATGAATTCTTCTTTTTTGCAGTCTTAAAAATTTTGCTTTAAACATTAAAAATGTATTTTGTTCACAGAAAATCAAAATAAATAAAAATCTTCCTAAATATCGAATTTTTACATAGAAATTGTTTTGCGCAGTTGCTTAATTTCGTACAATTTATGGTTTTCTCGAGACACACTCATAGTAGTACAATAGAAGAAGATTTCAAATTTTTGCTATCGAATTGATTTTCGCGCTTCTTATTCGAAATTTTTTGTTTGGACTCAAGTACAAAAAACGAAAATGAACCAAACTTGCTTCACATACACGGAGATTTGAATAAGTTTTGACGGTAATTCCATTCTTTATTTGGGTTTTTCTTCTTACAAGTAGGTGTTCTTTATTAAATATGGGACAAAAATGTACACTGATATCTTTAAGGCGCTGGAATAAATTTTCTTTTAAGTGTACTTTAAAATCGTACCGTAATGTATAGACGTTTGTTAATTTGCTTAGGAAAATTGTTTAGAAAAATCTGTTGGTGCTTTTATTCTGTGAAAAAGTGTATTTGTATTTAGAGTAACTTTTAACAAGAGTTAACAAGGTTGAAGAAATTGCAAATAATAAAATATGCTATAAGCTAGACAAGTGCAAATAAGATATTGTTGGGTAGTTAGTATAATTGTCACAAAGCAAGTAACTATTTTTTAAGAACCTTTTTTCGCCACGTTTTGTTGTCTTTAGCTTGCAATGGAAGTAAGTTCTATTCAGCTATTGCAGTCAAAATTGATTACCACTTCTATTTCTTTCATTGCTGTTTATTCAAAGGAAAATATTCGAAATACTGAAGAGTGACTCTTTGCCAGAATAAGGCTATTAAACACAACATGAATATATTTTGATATACTTTTAGTGCAACTTTTGGCAAGTAGTAAGCTTAAGTTCTTGGCTGGCATAACTGAAAGTAATTTGCTATTTTCCAACATACGCTTAAACTCTTTATAATTATTCGAAAATATAAATTAAAAATTTTAGAATAAATTAAATGGACTGCTTAACTTAGCAGCCAAAGCCCTGTTAGTCGAAAATGCGTATTCATGAAGTTCTTCTAAATTTTCGAAAAAAAAGAAACGATTTGATTAGCAACAGTTGAAAGTAATTCGTAACAAATATCTTATAATTTTAGGAAAATGGCATATGTATGTGATTTTCATTGTTGTTGTCGTCGATAAGACAGTTCGCACTTGTACATGTTTTGGACCTTAATGTCAAATATCAGTGATAAAAATATGTGTTCTGGTTGATTCATGCCTGTTTTAAGAGCAACCTAATATTCGGCTTGATCTTCGGTTGCGGTCAAAAATATGTTACTCGGTTGTAGCTATGCAGACTCTAAAATCATAACGTCGGCTTAGTGCACTTTTTAATGACTCTTCTCTTCAGCTTCGGCCAAAAATCAATATTCGGTCATACTCAACTAATAAGCGTAGTTGGAACAAATCGAAAGCAGCAAATGTGGAATATGTATTTAAATAAAAACCATATCGTATGCAAATATTTACATATATACATTCTCATTAACAAAACATGGTGATAATAATTTGCTCTTGCTTTTTCAAATACATTTGAAACGGTCGTCGTTCCTATTTGCGTTAGTTGTGAATGTGTCCTTCTTACTTTCGGTATTATAAAAATACGTTAAAATTCAAAACTGTTTTCGAAAAGATACATACAAAATTTTATGCCGACTCCTTCATATTTTTCTTACATAATAATATTTTGCAAAATACTATCGTTTCCTTCGCTCAGCTCAAAAAATGTATATGTATACATATTTTTTTTCTTCAAACTGTGATCGTGGTTTGAGCGGTTTGTGGTAATTTCTTTATCTCTCTCTATAAATTTTACGCTGCGTGCCATCCTTGCCTGCCCAATTTTTATAGTTTATTAATTATTCTATATAAGCCATACATATACAGCAAGTATGTGTGTGTGTTTATGTACGAGCATTATGAATGACAATTATTTTTATATGAGTCAAAAAGGCATTTTCTAGTAAGTAATTAGGTTTAAGAGTTTTTACATTTCCGGTGTATGATTAACAAAGAAATCAAGCATGCTAAATATCAATCATTTGTATGCTAAATACTTTGCAAGTAATACCTTTTTTTTTAAATATTTTTCGGAAACATAACCTAATCGAAACAATAACAACCACAGCGGTGTAATTCGTGAACAGGATGTTTGTGTCAGTTGCTTTAAGTCGTTGACAGATCGTTAGCCCCCAGCGGGGTGCGGGTTTCATCTTCCAAGCACGTTTTAGCTGAAGCCAGAGCCAGAAAGAAATCGCGAAGGCCCATTTTTGCATATTTATTTTCAAACAGTAAATACAATTTCACCTACGAAATGATATAAAGCGCTAGCGACTAAGGATTTCAGCATTATCAATATGATTCTGGTAGAGCAAGGGTTATGAGATCGTGGGTCAGTCTGCACATACGCTCATTGTATACGCTTTGAATATACATATTTCCTTTCTAGAAAGTATAGCATGAGCCTGTTGCAGTCTCTAGAAGAAACTAAAAGTCCACTCGAGCAGCTGAATAATCGCATTTTCGTAGACCCATTCTGGAAGGTCGTCAATGTTTGTATACTGATTCCATTTAAGAACAAAATTGTTAATCTTTTTATACATTTTTGCCGCCGCGGAGTCTTGATATTTTGGTTCGTTCACTTGCAAGCGCAAGGAAACTGATTCCGAGTAACACAGAAATCAATCGGAGGTCTTTGGGCGCTACTTACTTAAAAAAAAGTAAAAGTCAATGACAATTGTTGGAGAAATGTGAGGAGGAAATATGTCGCTTGTACGATTTATCACGCACTCAAATTTATAGAATTAGTACTTTTTAATCGTTTTAATTTACAATTTTTTAATACAATTTGGTTAGTCGCTTTATTTTTAGTGCATGTAATATGCATGAGAGTTTGCTTGTGTATGTAGATGTATTAATTTACAAAATTGTACGCTTACATTGGTAAAAATGTATTGCATACTTACTTTGCATACTCATACTGCATATTCCATTCAACTTGCATATCGATCAATTAAAAAATTTTCAAAAATTTCCATTCATAGTCAAAAATTTACAAACTACAAGAAGTCGTAGTAGTAGCAGTAAGTAGTAAAAAATAGAAAATTGTTTCAAAATACGAATATGACAATCTGCTTTCATTTACGTACTTAGTTATATATTCCTATTTTGTTTCGGTTCACATGCAATTGCAATTTCTTCAGTTGCTTGTGCAAAGTTTTTAGTTACAGCAATTTGTTTACCTTTCTTTTTGTAGTAGTAAAGTTGGAAAGTATAAATTTAATAAGTAGGTATATTTAAATTATATTTCTAATTTTCATCTAGCTACGTTGATTTCAATTTTTTTCTTCGCTCTTAGTAATTTTACATTTAAAAAACCACTTACAAATGCTTGTAAGTTATATACTGTGAGATAAAATATAAAATGCAATAAAAAGCAACACAACACATCCAAATGTTTTACAAAAAGTACACGTGTGAGTATGCATAAAGTGCAGCGGTTTGATAATTCGTATTACTTTAACATAATATCAATGCTTTGTTTTATTAATTTTACATAAGAAACATAACGAACTGTTATTATTGTGCAGCTGGGGAATGAGGCATCTTCCTTTAAATTGAAGCGCTTTTGTTGTAGTTTACTGTGGAAATATTTGCTGCAGCCTGTAATGTGGTCTCGCCGTTTTACGGCTGTATTCAAACTAAGGTTAAAAGGTTTAGGCCTTAGGTTTGTTATCACACCTGAAGTGTTGTAACATGATCAAACATAAGCATAGCATAAAAACAATAATTTTGTACAAAGTAAATAATATTTCAATGTTAAAAACACAGCAGAGTATGTAGGTATGTAGTATGAGTTTTAAAGCTTTTTAGCGCCCAAGCCCAATTTCATTGGGCCACTGTTACGTTGCGCACGACGCGCTTCCAATTCACGTTGACGTTGTAACTTTTTCTCTTCGCGCTTACGACGCGCCTCGTTCAATTTGGGATTCCCTGCAAATGCAATGACAAAGTATTTAGCAATTGATGGTTGCAAAAGCGAGTGTTTAACACTCACCCGGCTCATCGATGGGCTCGAACTCGCCGTCGGCCCATGAATCGCTGTTCCAGTTCGCATTATTCGTTGAGTTGTTCATGTACGCGTGTTCATCCCGCTGCGGCGTGCTCACATTATTGCAGTTGCTGAGCAGCGTTGTCGTGCTGGTACTTATGATGGTTGCACTGCTGCCGGAGAGGTAGGGCAAGTCTTTTGGCCGCAAATTCAGCGCAGCCTGTTGCTGCTGTTTCGATGGCGATGTAGCTCCGTGCGAATTGAGCTTTGCCAATGGTTCTATCAATTCGTTCAGTTGGTGTTGTTGCAGTTGTTGTTGGTGTGGGCGTGGCTGATGATGCGGCGATTGCCGAGGATGTGCTTGCTGGTGCAATTGCTCTTCTTGCTCCTCTTCCTCGCCCTGCAAACATAACAATGATATTTTTGAGTAATTTTTTAGTTTCAATTCAACAAGAGAGTTATTGCCTCACCGGATCCTCCTCCAGACTGCCCCATTCTTCATTGTCCCAGCCGTCTCTCACTTCGGCGAGCGCATTCGGTGCATTCAACTGGCCATTGTTCGAGGAACCAACTAGTGGACTGCTAGGATCCTGTGATGTCTGAACGAAAAACGAGAATGAGACGGCAACACAAAAATACCAAAAAGTTAATAAAGAAAATTTTAAAACTCGCGTTCATTTCTGCAGACCAAATTCACAGCATACGTTTATACTTTGTTTATCAATCGCACTTACGTCCATTTCGCCCCAATTTTCATTGTCCCAGTCGTTATTGCCGTAATCTGACGCGGAAGCAGACGTATCATTACTTTCGTGCTCCAGTGATGTCATGGACGTCACGCTTGAGGTTGTTGTGGATAGACTGCTGCTCGAGGGTTGCTCTAAAGTAAATCAAACAGATGTGTAGGTAAATAAATAAACAAACAAACAAACAAAAAGAAAAGTAAGTAAATATAAACGTAAAATCAATAATTGACAACCGCAAGGTAGTTAAAAAAGCGGTAGCGCGTAAGCGCAAGTCGTACATATGTGAAAGGTGAAAGGATTACCTAATGATGCCGGCTTCGATAGATTGCGGCCCGTAAGAGGTGGTCGTGGGCGCGACGAATCACTTTGACTGCGATAGAATTTCGCTGTGACGGCGGTGACAGCCCAGCCCGCCCACGTGGCGGCAGCATTGCCAATTGAAGGCGTGGCGGTATGTACATCGGCTTCTGTAGTAATGAACATTTGAAATAGATTTTAGTAAATGTACACGGAAGATGGTATGATAGTAACACTTACCCATTGTTTCACGTAGACTTGGATCCTCTGACACTTTTTCTAATTTACCCAAAAACCCTCTTATTGTTTTGAAAGCTGGATCACGCACTGTTTTTTCGGGATCCACAGTTAAGGAACACAATGATGGTAGAATGCGATTTGCCACTTCACTATGAGAATCAAATAGGAAAATTAGAAATTCAATTTAGATACTTTCATGTTGTAAATACCTTAGTAAAAAGTACTGCTGAGTTGCCGCCAAGGCAAGCACACCCGCTACGCGTGCAGGTGGAAATGGATCACGCATGGCGCGTATAAAGGCTGAGACAAGAACACGTTGTCGCACCTTAAAAACGACAAAAAATATTGAATTTTAAAAACAGGCAAAAAAACAAGAGAGTTTTATGGATAATAAAGTAAACTAATTTGGCACATATTTGCAATCCCAATTCAAGTAGTCATGTTTATTAGCGACATATACTTTGAAATTCCGAATCGAAAATTAAACCATAGTGAAGCTTCGATTTTCAACAGTCTTTTCGCTTAAGAATATATAATAATCATTTTGCTAAACTTCATTATAAATTTATTTGAAAAAACACGCTCTTCTTAATAAAAAACGAACGCATGCTAGTTGTGAAATTACCTGAGGATGCAAGTGCGGTGCTATTTTGCCCAAACAAACAGTGGTATTTGTGCGTATACCTCCTTGATCGTCGCGTGCCTGCAGCCTCGCAAAATGTCGTAAGACTTCCACATTTAAATTATTATAATTTAGTTTGGGAGCCAAATGGATAATGGACTGCAAATGGAAGACGTGCATATAAAGTTATCACGAAAATAGAAAAGAGAAATGTATGCCGATTTACCTTAACAGTTTGCTCGCGTATTGTGGCGTTCGTGTCGAGAAATCCGTGCGCCACTTGAGGAAAAATCTGTTCGTTCACAACTTGTGGCTGCAAATGCGCTACGAACAGTTCCAGCTGCTGCAACAGACGCGAGCGTGTAACACGATCTGTGGAGGCGAACAGTTTCACCACGCACGGCACAATACGTTTTTGATACTCGGCTTCGTCGAGTAGTTTGCCAAGCTATAGCGGAAGAAGAGAGCAAGCACAACAATTTTAAAACTCTTCAACTATTTAAACATCAAAGTAGGGCACGCACCTTGAACATGGGTGCCAGCACCGCCGAGCCCGCATCTCCATATTCGTAGGCTGTTATCAGTTGTGGAAGTATTTTGTGTCTGTGAGTAACAAAGAGAAATGAAGAACAACAAGCTCTGGCAAGGTAGGGAAGAAAACTCACTTGCACACATTGTCGGGAAAAATGTCCAAATGCAATGTCAAGCCACTGAAGAAACGATTCTTCTCTGCTTTATCTTTGATTTGTATTTCCTCAAGAAAGAGCAAAGTGTCAACTAGATCATTCTTAAAGAAGCCACTAGGCTTGCGGCATCTAGTAATGATGTCTGCCGGATTGGGCCGATTCGACGGTGAGGCACCAACCAGCTCACAGTAAAGCGATTGTAGAGATTTTGGTATGTTGTCAATATCCTTGAGACTGGTGCGTAGTTTCAGCGGCCCATTGAAAGCTTCCCACACTAAACAACCCAAGCCCCACATGTCTACGGAACTGCGAAACAACAAATTAAGCTAGGGAAGAAAGAAAGAGGGAGAGGTACAGACCATTTGGTGGCCGCTTTCAGTTTGGTTTGATCATTCTTCTCCGGTGGATCGTAGACTTCTAGAGCGGGTGGCACCTTTACAGGTGGCATGGGATTGCCATCGGCTGCTGAAACATACTCCAGACTACCCAGCTTCCATTCGCCAGATGAGTTGACAAATACGGACCACACGGATACGTTGTTGTGCCGCAAATTGCCATCGTTATTCAGAAAGGACAAAGCACGCTGTAGAGATAGAAAGAAACACATTAAATGTTGCACACTTGCAAGGGTTAAGGCAAACTGAGTATATCTACCGTAATCTGAAAGATGCCCCAGGCCAAGTACAAGTTCTTCTGCGGTCCGTCTGTCGCCAATCTGGTGATGTGTGTGCCGAGTGGCTCCACCGCTTCTGTGGCCACATAAAGTGTCTTCTCCGTTTCGAGCGAATCAAGAAATTGCAGTATGCTCGGATGTCGCAACGTCTTCAGCCGTTTCAACGCCGCTTTGGCCAACTCGCATTTTGCGTCCGAGCCGCTACGTATATCGTAGACGAACACTGATACCTCCTCCTGTGTGCCTTTGCGTTTGGCTTTGTGCAGCGTCCAGATTGAGCGGGATTCGAAGCCGGGCACAGGCTCCCCAATTTCGTAGGGGAAGTCTTTGGTGGAGTCGCGCGAGAAGAACGACCACATCATGTGTTTTGCTCGACGGCTGAATATTTTGTTTTTGTGTGCGTGGAAAACAGTATGTCAAAAGGAATGCAGGAAGCTTACGTGTACGTTGTGTTGCTCAAATATTGGCTCTTTGATTTTTTCGCTACCAGCTGCTGGTTAATAGAAGGAAATGTTTCCTCCTTTTCTTCGTCCCTTCCGACACTTTGTTGCTTCTTAAAACTTGTTCTTTCACACCACTTCGACTCCTTTTTCGCTAGATTCCTTCGCCACCCCTGCGCGCCCCCTCAGCAACAATTTTCACTTTTCTCTTTCTTTACCCTACTATCTAATGTTTTCTATTCCACTAATTTGTTTCAATATTAATTTTCGTGATTTTCCATAATCTTACGAAGCACACATTTGTAAGGTTTTCACTTTTAATTGTATTGTAAAATAGCACTTTGTAGTTTTTCTTGGCTCTGCGAAAAATTTTGTCTGTTGACGTTTCGCTTTTGACGTTTCTACTGTGTTTGACAGCTTGCTAAGTAGCATCTTGTCAATTGTCAATATGCCGTGCTGCAGTTGATAATTTCTGGCTAAAATACTAAAAAATAAAAAATGCCGGAAGACAATACAGTTTCGCTGAGAATATGCCAAGAGGGACACGCGAACGCGTTAGCACTTAACAAGGATTGCAGCCAAATTGCAGTGGCAGGCCGTAGTCGTAAGTAGTAACAAAACAAACTACCGAGAAATACGTATAGTTTATAAATATAAGAAGTCTCCTCACCAAGCTCAAGCAGCAACGTTAAATAACAAACAAATAAATAAATATACCAATCTTTCCACTTGTCTTAAGTTTTGAAGGTGTTTAGCATTCACAATGTTGGCTTCACGGAAGTGTGCAATATGCGAGGCGGCAAAAATCAAAATCTCAGCTATTCGTCCAACGATGTGGCTTGGAGCTCGCTGGACGCGAACATATTGGCAACGGCAGCAACGAACGGAGTGGTGTCCGTTTGGGATCTATCCAAGTTCGGGCGTCAGAAGCAGCTGCTAGTATATCATGAGCACGAGCGCACCGCCCACACCGTAACGTTCCACAGCAGTGAGCCGAATTTGCTCATTTCCGGCTCGCAGGACGGTACAATTAAATGCTTCGATACGCGCTCCGAGAAGTCAATTTATACATACATCAGCAATTCGGAGTCAGTGCGGGATGTGAAGTTCAGCCCACATACAGTCAACATTTTCTCGGCCGTCTCGGAGAATGGCACCGTGCAGCTGTGGGATTTGCGAAAGTGAGTGCAACACGTGGATGGGGGTTAATGAATTTAGGTTTTAACATTTCGTTGCTCTTGCAGATGGGATAAATGTATGTTGCAGTTTACCGCGCATAGCGAACCTATTTACACTTGCGACTGGCATCCCACAAAAAATTGGTTGGCAACTGGAAGCCGTGATAAACAGATCAAGGTTGAACTGTGAAATTTGTAAATGAAAACACCACTTGCAAATGTCTCTTCTTCATTTGTAGGTGTGGAATATGGACGGAAAGGCAACACTGGAGCACACAATACACACAATTGCTGTGGTCGGCCGTGTAAAGTGGCGACCAGAACGCACGTAAGTTTGTGGAGTTTTTCTCTTTTGCATAGTTACGCTATATATCGCTCCTTCTAGTTATCACATAGCAAGTTGCGCGTTAGTTGTCGACTACAGTATACACGTGTGGGACATACGGCGTCCCTATATTCCCTACGCATCGTTCAACGACCATACCAACGTAACCACAGGCATCGCTTGGAAGGGAGGTGATCCGCATTGCTTGATCTCCACCAGCAAAGATTCCACAATTTACAAGCATGCGTTTAAAGATGCATCACGTCCTGCGCTAAAGGCAAATGCTCAGGGCGCTAGCCTAGGACGACGCGGCGACATATCCTTTGCTAAGAAAATAAAAGTCGTGATGCCAGTGACTGCAGCGCAAGTAGTCAAGTCGAGTGCCTCGCTGTGCGTTTGTAGATGAATATATGTACGCGGCACACTTAGTAAATAAAATCTTTCTTCACAGAACACGCCAGAGGAGCCAAACCGGAGTGGATCAGTTTCACGTGGCGCAATCGGATATGTGCCGGTTTCTGCTGAAATCAATGGTAACTTATGAGGTGCTCTATTTTTGGAAAAATGATAACAATGTACTTAAACTGTGCAGCACACAGGCTACTTAGAGCAGGGAAATGTGGTACACTTGAAGGAACATGAGTGTTTCATAGGCTGTGCGAAGGAGTTGATACTGAGTGGCAAAAAACTGAGCGAAATTTGTGAACACAATGCAAACGTGTCCAAACGTTTTGGCAATCATAATGTAAACTTGATTTTGTTTTAAGAATTTTCTTATTTTTACACTGGTTTTCTATTTGTGCGATTAGGCCATTACACTCTGGAATTTCATTAAAGTCTTCTACGGCACGAGCGAGTTCAGCATGCAAAATTACGAGCATCGCAACTCTTTCTTGAATCAAAAGAACTCACAAACCTCACGGCGACCCACGCAAGTAAATCCCTTGGCACATGACAATCGCCTGCTGCAGTGGGGCGAACATGGCGAACGCATCGACGCCAACGGCGAGGACTTGGCGGTGGAGAGCGAACCGCAAAACGACGATGCACTTAATGGCGTGATGGGCGGCACGGGTGTTGGCGGCAGTGGCAAACAGAGCTATCTGCCGTCTTGCTCTGTCATCATCTCCGAATCACAAGTGCTCAGCGAAATCACATTCGAGAACTTCGAATTGCTGCGTGATGGCTTCATTTATGTAGGCCCACCTGATTTCACCAAAGTGCTCTCACTGCCGGAGACAGCGCTGCATCACGACGTTCAGGCGGCCAGACCGCAGCTGGAGCTGAAGGTGGAAGATCGCGACAAGTCTCCGGTTTGTTTAAATGCAATACAGTTTTAAAATGTCTTGTAGGAAACACAAATAATCGCATTTCTCTCCCCCTTCCGCAGGCTCAGTATGAACCCAGCATTCTCAAAATATCTCATATACCGCCCACTCCCATGTGGGAGCCACACCAATTCATTGCCGACGCGATCATGCTGCAAAGCGACGTGGGCGACGTGCAGACGGCACTCTCCATAATCATAGCGATGGGCGAGACGCGGAAACTGCTACCCATCGAGGACGCTTTAATTGTTTGAGTGCTTTTTAGTGATTATTTTAAACAATTTGATTAACTCTCTTGTTTTACAGGGACATTGGTTCCAGGCCTACATTGACCAACTGCACCGCTACCAACTCTGGAATGAGGCCTGTACAATTATAAATTTGTCGTGGCAACGCGCTGTGCGCGAGCTGAACCAACAGTCCACCGCAGTGCATACGAATTGCGGCGAATGCGGTCGCTCGCTGGGCGGGACCGTCGGCTGGTATTGCCAGAAGTGCAAGTCAATGCAGTCGGCAAAATGCTGCATCTGCGGCCTGATCGTGCGCGGACTGTACGCCTGGTGTCAGGGCTGCTCGCATGGCGGCCATCTGGAGCACTTGATGGAATACTTCGCCAATCATTCGAAATGCCCAAAATGTGGGCATTTGTGTGAATATCACTAATTTGTGGGGGTTGTGTTTATTGCGCCGCAACAGCGCGAATTTGTACTATGTAAAAAAAAAATTAACAGCAAATAACAGAAAGTGCACTTTTAATTGCGCTCGAATTGAATTGTTTTCGGTGTTAATTATTCAAACAAAAATTGACCTTTCCTATTTTGAAAATATTTTTAAGTATTTTGTGTATGCATAATTCTAAAGTGTGTTTCAATTGCACAAATTCTATTTTTATAAGTATTCTTTTATATACACATATTGTATAATTGAAAGTATAATTTCACATATTTTCTAAGCATTAGTAGTAATTGTAATGTAGTAAACCGATTCTTCGTATAAAAAAGAAACTGACTTACATTTGGCTGATTTTTAACTCGAGGCTTAAATTTTAAAAACAAAGTAAAATTTGATGCAATATTTAGATGTATATTAAAGATTCAAATTTACAAGTGCTATTTTATAAATGTACTTTTAAATGGTAAAATAACAACTACCTTGAGTAAGCCGTTGAAAAGTAGAAAAGCAAAACAGAGAAACGAAAAAGAAAAGTTTTGCTAATTAACAAAAAATCGTTAAACCTGGAAATATTAAGGAAGGAATTATAAATTGTATGCCTCGTCGAAAGTTGGCGTCATTCCAATAATTTGGCGAACTCGCACGAAGGCACCACCGCCTGCCAGGACTGCCCATGACACAGAAAGCACGCTCCACTGCACGACAGTTCTTTTGGATGGAAATGGTCGATGTGGTGCAGGTGTGCGCTTTGAGAAGCGTCAACTTTAAACTAAACCAAGGAAAAAACGAAAAGCAGCAAACAAAATATTTTAAATTGTTTCTCTTTCTCGCCATTTTCGTGCGTTTAATTTAAAGCTTCGCTTTGGGGGCAGCACTGGCGGCTGATTGTCAAGAGGCGGTTTCTAGGCTCACTGTTTGGCTGGCCTCTGCCGCGGGCACGCCGTTGCTGCTTGCCGTCAGATTGTGCTTCACAGCCGGGCCCTGATCATAGCGTATAGTCATTGAGTTGGAGTTGCCGGGCAGCAGCACGTAACCCAAGCTGTCGTAAAACTTGATCAGTTTGTCCTTGCAGTCCAGGGACATTTTGTAGCAGCCAAGATGACGCGCCAGCAAGGAGACAGTCACAACAATTCTGCAATGAGGGAAAAGTTAAGAAATCGATTCGAAGCGAAGCAAACTTCTGACTCAATCACTTACAATTTGCCTAGTTGTTTGCCGCGATAAGTGTCATTGACCACCACATCCTCCAAGCGACCGCGCTGCAAGTGTAACAAATTAGTATTTCGAATACATATCATATTCTCGAGTAACTTACAATAGAGCAATTGTGTATGAACTTCCTTTCCACAATGAGCGAAGCAGCGCCAATGATTAAATTCTTGCGTGTATCTTCAATCACTGTAACGAAGTAATCTCCGCTCGCCTTCATTTGTGAGAAACGAGCTGCAGAGATATATTAATTATTACACATAAAAATTAGCATAAGCAACGCGAATGTACTTAGGAACTGGGTGCGCGACACCGGGCCCACTTCTGTCAGTTGCGACAGCAATTGCAGGAAGCCACGATCGTAGTCGCCATCTTTGAGCGGCCGTACGCTGAGCCAAGGCTCCCCAGGGCAAGCGGCCGAAATGAAGGGATCAAATTTAGCTGGGCTCTCGTGAAAATTCAACTGCAACAGCAATTTGGGATCGTAGAGGTAGGTCTCGTCCTGGGAAGAGAAAAATTTAAGGCATATGAGAGAAGATAGTAAATTAAATGCGTATTTATGCACATATGTATAACTGATGATAGCATAACAGAACCAGTTAAATATTTATGAAACTAAATAAGCTCAGGCAAATATTTATAATTAAAAGTAATTTTATTACTTTTTTGAAATCGGCACACTAAATAGTCTGTTGAATGAAAACCCGAATTCCAACTAATCTTGGTTTTCATAACTAACGAGTTCCCTCGAATTATATTTATTTATTTACTTATTTATTTACTATTAGTAGTCTAGAAACAATATGTTCTTTCAGACTAAATGAAACTATGAATATTTATTAACAATTATTATTATTATTTATTATATGTGAGAGATATCAGTTATACTAGTTATAAGCAAATTAATGAGAATTTGTTGGTTAGTGTAATTAATGCCAGCAATTTCGATTGCAGAAACGGTATGCTCTGACAACAATATTTGTTGTGCTCATCAAACTGTTGATAACAGATAAAATAGATACTCAAATTTGGCTAATTACTTTTTCCACTATTAAGGTAAAAATTGAAATTCATGTATTTGGGACAAAGAGCTGCTCTCAAGAACGCTTCTATGGAATGTAAGCACAGTCTCACACAAAAGCGATTATTTTCCAAACCTTGTTATAGCCGACCATCGTAGTAACCACTTGCTTTCTGCTGCAACAGAGAGCAAAACTTGCCAACGCAACAAACGACCACAGACAACTGAAGCCAAAAGGCAAGCGAGGAAACTGAAAATGTGAAATGCTTTTAAAACTAGTATGTAACTATTCAGCAGCAGAAGTGGTCGGAGCAGTTTGCTGATTTGATATCTTGCGGTGCGACACACGGACCAGTTCCCACTCTTCCACGGTCAAATTGATTAGCTGGTGCGCCTACTGCGCCGTAATCAACGCACCTCTCACTTTCCTTGTCGTTTGAGACAGGTTTATGGAAAAAGGCAACCAACGCTTGAAAGACCAGAAATACAAATGAAACGGTAAACATGTTTAAAAATAGTTGATAGGTTCTTTGGCAGCGAGACACAGCTACGTGGAGCACAATTTTAAAGAATGCAAAGGAAGCTGCCGCTGACGCCGGCTGACCAGTTTGAAGAATGCAAACAAATTTATTGTAGCGCTGCCTTTTTTCTTTCCTTGCTCAGTTCGTAGTATCAATCGATTTCATGCTTTTTGTTGTCTTGTATTTGGCGGTGGGAAAAACTAGCAAAATGTTTGAACCTTTAAAGCAAAGGGCCGAGAGGGTTCATGGCTCAAGTTGATTGACCTAATTAACCGAAGAAACACAGGCGCGGAATAGTTAATAGAGGAACGCTGCAAATGTTCATTGAATAATATACGGTGATTTCTTAAAAAAAAATTGTATTGCGATTGCTCCTTGGAAAGCAACGAAGTTACATAGTTGAAATTAGCAACTGGAATTCAAATAATAAACAATAAAACTTAACAATATTAGATAGAACTGAACTTACCATATTTTTAAATCAAGCAAATAGAACTGCCGAAAAGAATCACAGATAAACGTTAAAATTATTCCACGTAACCACAAACATTCACTGGCGGAAAATAAGTGAACTTTTGCAAGCTGCGGCAAATGAGTCAATCGCTCTGACTAATGACGCAGACAAATTGCACAATATAAATATCACGTTGCGGAAACTATGTATGTAAAAGCAAATGGGTTATTTAACAAAAGGTAATGCAGATGCAAAAAATGTAAACAAGCCGTCAATTCACCTTAACTACCTAGACAAAAAATGCCGATTTGAGACTGACTTGCTGCCAGATGAAAGTGAAAGTGCAGTTCAAGAACTCACCAAGCTCCCCTCTGCAAAGCGCATGTAAAGCACTGCAGTTTATATTTTAAATGTTTCTCTTTTGCTTTTCATTTCGCGTATGCGCCGACAAATTTCCACAACAAAATCAGCTGGCTTCGAATTCGCTCACCTGTGCTGAGATTTTACGAAAAACTGGTCTCGTTTCCGTCGTTGATAGTTGCCATATTTTTGGAAATTTCTGAATGAAGTTTTTAAAAAATTTCAATTAGTTGACCTAACTGATGTACAATAAAGCGTTAACTCAATATAACAATGCATATTTAAAGGCAATTTAGAACAACCCTTTTATTAATTTCCATTAGCGATGGTTAAGTTCCTTTATCCATGCTAAAAATTTCGAATTTGCTACTAAATGGCGCATTGCATTAATAAATAAGGCTTAACTTTTTACATAATTAAAATAAATACATATTCTTCGCCTTCGCAATTGTGTGTCCATATTAAAGTAGCTTCAAGTATCCTACGTAGCTACCATATATTTCGGTGTTTTGTACATTTCATAGGCGAACTCCTCGTTATGACTAGGATCGTACTCCAAGCCCACATAATCGATCTCTAAATTAAAGGGTCCATCCATGCTGTTTTTCGCAGCCACTGAGAAGCCGAAATGTGTGATATTGTCTAAACGTATAGGACCTTGTTTGTCCTGAATGCGCCCCTTCGATGAGAGGAAGAACTTCGAAAATGGTATCTAAAAGCATAACAAATATTTATAAAAATAAAAATGTAAACTAATTTTGTAGCTACCTTAGCGATTTGCCAATGTGGACCGCCACGCGTGAACAACACGTAGTGATAAATATCATTCCACGTCAAATCAAAATAGCCTTCAGTGTGCAGGTTGATTAAGTAGTTGCGCCCATCGCCGCGCACTTTTAGCACCAGCATGTTATACTGCGTCCAGTCGTAGGTGCTCTCTCGTTTGAAAGATTTCTGCAACGGCCCAATTATTAAACACCAAAAGCAATATCTTAGTGGTCGCTTAACCTACTCGCACTCTCTTGGTCCGCATGTTTGCATACCCCGTGCGCTTGATTTTGCCATCCTTAAGCTGCTCCGAGTTCACTTCACCATGAAAAAGTCCAGCTCCCGCTGCACTCATCTCCAGCTTCGCTGTACTCTTGCCCTCGTTGTGGTCACTGTCGACGGTTACAACCCATTTCTCGAACGACTGGCGATCCCTAAAGTTGAATACAACATCTATCTCGCCAGGTCGGTACACCAAAATCGGATCACTCTCTAGCTTCTCCTTCATCTCCTGCTGCCACAGATGTATTTCTTCTCTCAGCTCTCGCAAACCCTCCATAATTAGTCGCTTTTTGCTGGGCTCTGGCAGTTTTGTCTGGTAACCAGATTTCTTTTCCTTTTCCCAGAACGTTAATTGCACGGGAGTTGTGTGAATGCGGGAAATTCGTGTCCAGCTTCCGCAACCGAAATTGGCGGAGACATCGGCAGGTGGCCCCCCTTGTTGCCTTAAGCATGGCAATGTGGAGCGGGTGCAGTGGCGTATATTGTGCAATAGCAAATTCATTTTACCATTATTATAATTCACAACAAAGTACCAAAATTTAACTATGTATTTATTTCTCGCCACCCACCGGTAACGTAACTGTAGAACACCTTGCAATCGTAACAACTTTCACAGCTGTTAAATTTTTACATATAATTGCCACCTGACAAAAGCGAAAAAATTCATTTCTCTTGACTTACGGAAGGAATGGATATGTGAAGAGTCGTCGGTTATAATTAAAGCAGCAGTTTAACTAGTAATCTTTAAAGAATTATTAATTTTGAAAATTTGTACAAACCGAATAATAGCAGAAATTTTGGTAAAGCTATAGAAAAAGCTCCGCGGTGGCTCAGTGGGCTAACATCTAATAAAAAGAAAATTTGTTTTCAAATTGTTTCTTTGCGCGGCGCCACTTCTCGAGGTGAATAGGCAATGCTCCGAGTATATTCTTTGCCATGAAAAGCTTCTCAAACCCGTTCGGAATCGGTAAAGTAGATTAATTTGTGAAAAATATGACAAGCACACACAAGTTAATGCGAGAAAGCTAGGTCTAAGCCCACACAGCTGTTGCGTCAATCAATTCATTAATTAGAGAAAACGCTCTCGCAACAAACTATTCTCGTAAAGGTGGCAGCTGCATTTCAGTAACCTACCAAAAAAAATCAGCTGTCCCACAAAATCCGCTGAGTTCGCTTCTTTTTGTAAACAAATCAATCGCCCCTTTCCTCGCTCATTGATTTATAGTTGGATTTGACATATTGCAAGCAATTATCAATTTACAATATAACATTAGTAATAGTGCAAAGGTCACTGCACCGAAAGAATCATGAAATTGGATACTGTTGGCAAGTGTAATGCCGGTGGCGATTGGAATGTTTTATACTGGGTGCTGGCCACGATTTGTTTGCCCATTTCGATTCCGCTGATCCTACTGAACTTGTGGCGTCGCATGCGTGCACAAAAATACCGTAACTGTTTGCCCGGGAAGGTGAGTGCTTAGCGCGCTTCTTCCATATTACTACAAATCTCTTCCCCCCTGCAGGTAGTTCTTATCACAGGAGCTAGTTCAGGCTTGGGTGAAGCTTTGGCCCATGTCTTTTATAAGGCCGGATGCAAGGTTATACTGACAGCCCGACGCTTGGAGGAGCTGGAGCGCGTAAAGAAGGAACTGCTAGGTTCCGAATCGGTATGTGTGTTCTATACATAATGACGTAATGGAAGATTTTTCACAAGCTGAGCTGACATTGTCGCCGCAACTTGCAGAACCCAATTACGTATCCGCCGACTGTGCTGGGTCTGGATTTGGCTGATCTAAATGACATTCCCAGTTTTGCGCACAAAGCGCTCAGCGTACACAACCAAATCGATGTGCTCATCAATAATGGTGGCATCAGTGTGCGTTCAAACATTATCTCGGCCGCCGTGGATGTCGATTTGAAAGTTATGCTGGTGAACTATTTCGGCGCTGTAGCTTTAACCAAGGGTATTATGTGACTTTTAGCTATTATTATGGGGTCAAATAACGTTCTTCTCTTATACGATTCAATAGCATTGCTGCCCTCAATGATCAAACGCAAAACTGGCGACATTTGCTTCGTCAGCTCTGTACAGGGTAAATTTGCGATCCCGCATCGTTCTGCCTACTCCGCTTCAAAGCACGCATTGCAAGCATTCGCCGACACTTTGCGGGCTGAAGTAGCCAGCAAGAATGTGCGCGTGACTGTGGTGAGTCCGGGATACATACGCACACAACTATCCATGAATGCGCTCACATCCAGTGGTCAGACATACGGCAGTAAGTAGCTGCCTTCACCTCACAATTAAATACATTTTACTTGCTCTAAACTGAAATTTTAGAAATGGACCAAACAACTGCCACTGGCATGTCAGCAGAAGATGTGGCTACACGTATTCTCAACGCCATCTTGCGCCAGGAGGGCGACGTTATTGTTTGCAATCTGCAGGCGAAAATCGCCTACTATTTGCGTAGCCTGTGTCCCTCCCTTTACTTTTTGATTATGGAGAAACGCGCGCTCAAGTTGGAGAAGGCAGATGCCTTGGAACAAAAGAAAGAAACTTAATTAAAAATTTTTAAATATATATTATTTTCCTTTGCTTAATTTTGCACTTCTTAAGTATCTAAGTTATTTAATAAACCAATTCATAATTTCAATTTGGCTGCCATTTTTAGTTTTAAAAACTGAATTAGATCTACACGCTTTTTATTTGACAAAAAACAACGTTGGTTAGAAGCTGACTTGCAATGTACTACGAAGAAAAAAAAACTTGTAAAAAAGAAAAAAGCTTAACTAAAAACAAACAAAAATTTCAAAAATGAACAATATACAAATTTTTTTCAAAAATAAACATGTGAAGTGAAAGAGAGTTGGGAGAGTGTCTCTTGAGTTGGGTTCTCATATTGCAAATCGATATTTTTCCGAAAATTTTTAAATTATGTGTCTTACTAAAGAGATATGATAATCGTGCCTTTGATAAAAGTAGCTAAGGCTTCTTTTGGTGGTTCTCTTCTACGTCATTGTTTCTTACTGCTGCTAAATAAAAGTTTAATCATACTCAACTGTAAGAAGAAGTCTACTTTTTGGTAGTTGGTTTTTTGATAATTTTAAAAGTGTTCTTATTCAAAACGTAGCTCAGAGCTGCAGCAATGGTTGTCGCACCAGTCAGATACCAAAGGCCGTGCAGCGCCACATGATCTGCAATGAAAAAAACACGTCAGATTTTTACTTTGTTAAAAAAAAGTAGGTAAAGCGAAATTATGAAAGAGCAATATTATCGATACGAATAAATGGGTCCTTTGAGATCTTTCCACTACTTACTTACCCAAGTAACCCCACACGGGCGCCCCCAAGCTGATGCCTATCGTGGCCAGCTGCACGCCGGTGTTTACTTTACTGATGAATGTGGGCTCTAGTTGAGCAGTCACGTGTGTGGCATCAAAATAACGCGTGAATGTTTTCTGGGTTTATTATTCAAACAAAAATGAAGTAAGATTGAAAATTAGTTTAAAAAATTAGAAGGTTTCACTACAGGCTAGCAATATTGTATTTGGAAAATCAATTCATTGAATCCAGTTCTGCCTTGAACACTAAATATTAAGATTTGAAATACGTATGCATACAAAATATTTAGTTTTGAACTGCCTACATATACAAAATAAAATTGTTTCAATAAAAAGGGCTCGTGGAAACTATACAAAGTGCGTTATTTTAAAATGTTTTACATCAATTAAAATTTAATTATGTATAATTAAATCATACAATCAAATTCAATGTATTTAAAAATAAAACTTCTTTAACTTACAGGAGGTGGCAGGCTGATGTAGCGTATAACAAATCCGGCGGCCAAAAGGAACACATCACGAAAGAGAATGGTGCCAGCCAACCACAGTGGCAGCAAATTGCAATAACCCATGGATATAACTAAAGAGCCAATCAAAAGTTTGTCTGCCATGGGATCCAAGAAAGAACCAAATTTGCTGGCCTGACTCGGCCAGCGACGCGCAATCTGACCATCGAGCTGCGACATTTTAAAACAGAGAATATAAATCGTTCGCCAAATGAAATTAAGATACTAACCAGATCAGTAATGCCCGCTACAACTAGCAAGCTCAAAGCCAGCCCAAAGTCCTCCTGTACTATGACGTAACCAATGTATGGCGACAGAAACGCGCGTCCCACCGTCAGCACATTCGGAATGGTCATGATATTCTCGCGCTCAATTACCTCTTCCATCTTTTCGCGCATACGCTCCTGAACTTTGCTGCGCGCTTCTCGTATATCCTCCACGATTACATTTTTACGCTCGATGAAGCTCTCACGCTTCTTGTCAATAACACCCTGCAGCATGTCGCGTCCCTTTCGGGTACGCAAATGCAACGATTGCTTCTTAGAATCCGCATACATGCGCAACTTGGCCACATCCCAGTTTTGGTATTGATTAATGTCCAGGAACGAGATGCGGATGAAGCCCGTGGCGGCGGCATACCGATTCAGACAATTTACGCTGCTCGCTGCAGGACCCGCCGAGGCGCCCTGTCCCAGTATCAGCTCGGTGAGGCCCTTGCACAACCCATTGCGGGGCTGGCGTTGGCGTTGCACCCGCCGGAATATGGTCGCCGGTAACATTGTGAGGATGGCGAATATAGAAGTGGGCGGGTAATGTATTTTCACTTATTCAAGGCCGCTACCAATGGTTTGCTTTACGCTGCAAGAGAAAAACGCAAATTTGTGATTTAAATCGCTTTTAAAATTAGAGCTGGGTGTTCCCATTCTTCCGAAACGTCCTTGAAATTCCCACAAACGTGGCACCCCCTCCTTTACGTTAATATGTCACGTACTCACTCACGACTTACGTACCATTTGTTGTGTTTTGTTTTTGACACGTTATATTTGCTTTTAAAGCGAAATTTTCACCGATTGCTGACTCCTCTCTGAAATTCGTTAATTATTCCTGCAGGCTCGCTAATTTGTTAAAATTTATTCTTGGCAGAGCAAAAGAGTCGGCTCAGCGGTAATTAGTTCATTAGTACCACCTCACATTGTTTTTGTTGTGATGTCAAGCAGAACTGTCAAGTCGTCGTGGTGAAATTCTTCTCGTGTTACTTATTAGTATATACTTTTTCCCTTATTAGTACATACTATTAAATAGTACGTTTTAACTTTTTACTTTCCATTATTTGCACTCAAGGAAAAACGTAAGCGGAAAACGAAAAATCGCAATTTTTGCCGCAAATCCTTCAAATTTCTGCATTTTTCTACTCTACGCGACGGCCAAGACGGTTAAGGGAATGCAGCGAAACGCATTCCGGGAAATTTGCATGCTGTTTCAGGCATTTTGGACGCAAAAACTACTTCTCACGCATGCGATAAATTTATCCCATGCGATTTCCACCGTTACGTTTTTTCGTGGCGAAATCCGCAAATTCCGAAATCGCATGCGATTTTTGCCAATTTTGCACGCAAAAATTTTTCCGTTATAATTTCGTGATTTTTCGGGTTTTTTTACGTAATTTCATCTGCATTACGTAGTAACAGACCAGACGGGCAAGGGAAATAGAATTATTAAATAAATAAAATTAGAAATTATTAGAATAAATAAAATTATAAAATTAGAATTGAATGGAATTAGTGGAAACTGTCTCTGATATAACCAAAAAGTTTTTTAAATCCGTTGTTCCACGAATTTATATGATTTTATAATGTAATTTGCTTGTCAAATTTATTATTTATTTATACAAATAAATTTATTTGTTTAGTTTGTTTGTTTGTATTAGTTTTCTTTCATGCCACATTGCCGACATGTTTTTCATTTACTGTTATTCGGTAATTTTGCAAATGGCCAAATGGTAACGAAATGTCCATATAATCTTTTTAAGTAAATTTCATTAAAATATTGTTCTTTTACTGTTTTTTACAATGTTCCTACATGCGGCTCGCGAGATCATTTGGGCTGGCCACTCCTGATTTAGGGTCTGGTAACGTCTAGATCTGTTCGTGTGTCGCATCGAATGCGAGGAACATGGAAAATGTATTCGATTGCTCAATAAAACTACTGAACAGGATTCTGGATGCTTTCTTCATATCAATTATTGATTTCACAGCACAGCATTGAGAAGAATGTCTTCTAGAGGAGACCTCATTGCAGACATTAGCTCGCTGCCTGACAGATCGACAGATGTCAAGCAGATACCCAGCAGGCGTCAATGTTATTTAATTATAATTAAATATAAAAACATACAGGCAATTAGAACCTTCGGCTTCGAAGGACAGAACTGTCTACTTCTTGGTTCTGCTCTAAATAATACATGCTAGCAAAATCGTTGCATTTGATGCCCATACCCACTTTCTCCACCTGAAACTTGCTCTAGTTTAGGAAGCGTATACATAGATATCCTTTTGCTCGACGTCCGTACGTTCCAGTACCTTGACGAAGTCCTCGAACTAGATTTTGCCCTGGCAACAGAGATCGGCCTCCAGAATTGTGCGCTCTGCAATACTGACCAACTGATCCTGGCTGATGTTTGCGCCAACCATCATATGCAGTATGCTGAGCAACATAATCGTCCAAGTCATACATTTTGAAGACAATTGCGAATTGTTGGGAAAGATGTCCATTAATACAGGCAAATGAAATATCGAAAACGCTGGAAAGAAACTAACATATCAATTTCTTCTCGCGGCTGTTGAGCTTGGAAAATCAGATTCAGAAGCAGCAGCAACAGCCTACATGTATCGCTTGAGAGGCCAAAGCGGAAAGTATCCTTGGAGGTCAACGGGGTTGTTGCGGGCGAAAAGATTCGCAGCCTGGAGGGAAAAGTAGCGCGACTTGAAAAGGAGCAATTCCTTTTTCAAGAAAAAATTGCGCGACTTGAGGCAGAGGTGGCGAATAATAACACAAAGTTGCCTAAAGAGCAGAACGTTTCTTTGGGTTCGGCCATAAAGTCACCTTTGGTCGAATTAATGAATGTGATATGTGAACAATTAATATGATATATGGCTCTCATATATGTACATATGTATATGTATACACAGTTACATACTGGCTCTATGCCTAGTACCTTACGCTAGTATTGCCCATCTTTATCTTAAAATCTGTTCTTATGTTCTGTTATCTCTTTAAGCTATGTTCAAATCTCATTAAAAGCTCTTGTGTTAGATGCCAACAAATAAAGTTGCATAAAAACGAATTGGTGTTTGACTATATAAATATATTATATTTCCCTACATAATCGGTGTAATTACTAAATGCTAAAGAGTATTACCACTTTGGCAATCACTCGATTGAACACGCTGACCAGGCCCTCTTTAACTAAACTAACACCTCATCAAACTTTGTTTAAATATTAAATAGTTTTGAACACTACTCGCGTAAACAACAACACCTCTCCCTATTCCCGTAATCCGTACCGAAGCTAAATTGCTGAAGCAAATGTAAAAGTTCTCACGGACATTTGTCAACGTTTGACTTGAAGCGGAATACGAGTATGTATTGTGAGAGCGCTGTGTACAAATGTGTTGCCATAAATTTATGAAATTTGAATTATTAATTTCTAATTACTGTTTTCAACGGCTGTTAAATGGCCAACATGAAAGCGAGCTCAAATCTGCGAGAGCCACTGTGAACTGTTCCTTATTTACAGAGTTCGAGTAAGGAAGAAAGAACTAAAGGGAAACCGATTTGGACAAATTCTTTTGAAATACATTATGCAAACCTTCTGTAATATTCCCATGCAAATACTCATATCACTTTTTGAATAAAAAGGTAAAACGCTCGTCGAAACTATTTTGCGCAGACAATATGAGAACAAAATTTTAAAATGAAACACATTCCATTAATTTTAATCATTTTATTGAAAGAATTCGTTCAATTTATATAATCACTAATCGATCATAGATACCTACTAAATCTGTTTTATATAATTCTTTAATTACTTGATTCATTTAAATTTCTTTATATACATATATGCATGCATGTATATATATTATTGTTATTCTTGCTTCCGTTGTTTGTTAATTTGAAAAGAAATTCAAAATATGTAATTATGTCGGTGCATAATTCTGCTGAGTATTATAAGTATATTTAAAATAACTAAGTTTTTCTTAAGTAGGTACTTGTGTTTTTATGCATCGTGAGTAGATAAAATTTTACGAGTACGAGTAGTCATCATTAAAGCTTATTACACATTCCCCTAAATTGCCCATTTATTTAGTTTCTTGTGAGAGAGAGTGAGAAAATATTTTAGCTGTAATATTTTTTAGAATAATTGTGCTGCAAAATATTTCAATTGCATTTCATAGTAAATCAATTATCATTTATACATATAGAAGAAGTGCTCAACTTTGTTGCGGTTTATAATTACAATATTGCTCTGTACTTACTACTTGTAAGGAAGTATGTACTCTTCATTGACTAACTATTTACGTTGCCTTGGTCTACAATTAAATGTTTGTTTTTGATATCTGCCTTTTTATGCTTTCTTTACAACCGCTTCTATTAAAATTATTTCTCTTTTTAGTGTTGCTATTTTGAAGTTCTGTTTTATTTATAAGCTTGGATATTGGTATATTTTGGTTCAGTTAATCACTACGGAATTTTAGTAAATATTAAATTTATGCAAATTCATTCCAAACAAGCTTTTGACTTCTTACCAACAGAACACATCCTTAAAAAGCCTTCTCCAATTTATAACAACTTGATTAACTTCATTTCATAAAACATTTTCAGAAAATCGAACCGAAGTTTATAGTATTAAATAACTGTTTCTTATTGCACAGTAATAAACAGTGCTGCCACGTCGACACTTAAAATGGTGTTGTACTATGTAAAACATTCGCTAGTTATAAAAGAAGAGCGCTTGCGTGAGTGCAATCGAAACCATGATACAAATATGTAAAGATAGAAACATGCTCTCCCGAAATTTGAATGAAAGTTTTCGAAAGTCGAATTTTCGGGGAATTTCAGGTGCTGGGAATAATCTCAATTTCAGCTCAAAAGTGAAACTGCAAGATGTCTATTGCAGAATGAAACACCAATTATGAAATCACAAGAGAGCGCGGCCAGCTTGCATGAAATATGTCAGCTTGCACATACCTTGCTTTATTTGTATCAAGATTAAAACCAAAAATTGCCATAGTTTGAATTTTGTATATTTGTATAACTTACACTATATATTGTTTATGTAATTTATTCAAAAGAGAAGATTAAAATTTAGTGCTTGAGAGAGAGGCATAGAAAAGATAGAAGAGACGTTGGATCTGCTACTATGTGTTCAAGTGACAACACTGTCTATTAGTTGAATACCATATTTTAGTTTGAAAATCAATAATTTTTGATCATATAAGTGTTCGATAGTTCTTTTGCAGTAGTCTGTATATTATATGTAGGTAACTTATTTGATCGGTTTCTTTTATTTTTGCAATGATGTCAACTAAGCCGTCTACTAAAGCATTGCAGTTGCATATTTGGAAGCACATCTAAATGTCTTGCCAGATATTGCTTGACTAGTGGGCACTCTTTGAACTAACTGAATATTGAAGAAACATTTTTTTCACAGCAGCAGATTACTAGAAAGCTAGTTTCAAATTAATGGTTTGTGCTTAAATGGAACGTGCACACACAAGTTAATGCGAGAAAGCTAGGCCTTAGTCTCGGTCTTAGCTCGAGCTGTTGCGTTAATCCTTTATAATTTTTTTCATTTTAAAATACATAATTGAATTGAGTTTTTTTGTCTTTAAAATCACGCCCTTTAATATGCCGACTATCAAAAACGAGTTTCCTGTCTGCCTAAGTTAAATTAAATGGAGATCTTAAAATAGACATTAGTATTGAATTTTAATATATGTATATTGTAAAATACTGTTTCCTATAATTATTTAATATGAATATATTTATATAATTGTGGTTTAATTAACGTTAGTGAGTATTATCGAAAGGTTGCACGCCAGTCGGAACGCTGCGACTACGATTTAACTATAAAACTTACTACAAATCTAGTTAACTGGTGCCGCATAATAGACGCAAAGTCGGAAAGTGCGCTTCCGCTTCTCAACTTGCTTCTACAGTATTTTCCCATTTACACTTCTCTCAAAACTAAAAACTAATTCTCTTGATCCAGCTGCTCTTATTTAATAAGCTTTAACCATTTTTGTTGTTGCATTAAACTAGAACTAGAACGCTTTTTAACTACTAAGTACTACCTTTTTCGATTATTTAGCACTATTAGTAGTAAATATGTATGTATGCATGTACTTTACTGAGTATTCGAGCTTAAATGTTAATACCACAGTCGAAGAGAGTTTTTGTTGTTGTTTTGTTTTGGTTTGGTTTCGTTTCGTTTTCAAGTATCCTACGTATGTCAATATATCGTTTAAACTCGTTAGCATTTACTCACAATACGCTTCTTAAGGTTTTGAAAATATTTGCTAATTAAAGTAATTAGTAATTAAAATACTCAGCACTCGGTTGCATTTCAATAGCACAAAGTGGTTCTTCAAAATGTAAAGTAGTAGTGGTTAATTGTTAGGAAGTGTACGTGTGTGTGATCGATTCTTATCTCATAAAGTGCAATTAAAAAGTTGATTTTTAAAAATTGTTACTCGTAGTTCAAAAAGATTTCGATAAATTTTCACTATGCGCACTTAGTTATCGATTATTATCCTTGCTATTTTACAGCTTTCATAGTTTGCTTGAGTTTAGATTTAGGCTTTCCGAAATTGTAATACCATTGCTTACTTACTTTCATTCATGGCTGAGCAAACCGTTACAGGGTTACGACAGCATGATTTGTTTTTGTTAATTTTTAGCTATGCTGTTGCACTCGCACTTTCAACAGTTGCAACTAATTAATAGCCGTATATATTGATAGTAAGTCGTTATGCTGTTGGTTGTGAGAGGTCATAGTTCAATGTTGGCGCCCAAATTGGTTTCTATTGCTATTGCTTCGCCAGTTGCATTCGTAAGGGTGGCAGCACAGCTTGTGGCTGACATCCACTCAATGTCTTTGACAGTCGCCTGAAAGTAAAGTTGCAATTGGAATGAAACAATTTATTGTTAATTTTTTTACAAATAGACATAAAGGCATTAAAAACTTATACTTAAAGTTGCAATGATTTTCAATAGTTGTATAAAGTTAAGATTTGACATGAGAATCGATATGTCTATTTTCAATATTTTAAGAGAAGTTTATTTGATGTGACATTAAATAGACGCTAGGGTAAAATTTGTCCAAAAGGCACTATGAGGGTTAAATTTTTTCATTATTTATATTTTCGAACTTACCTTATGCATAGAATATACAGCAACAACCACCAAAACATGCATAATATTGTGTGAGTTCAAGTAGTAGTCAACCAGACCAGGAAACCATTTCTCCGGTATACGCATAGCACCAATCGCACCACCAAGTATGGAGACAACATCCTAGTAATACGAAAATTAAAATGGAATATTAAATAAGCAGAGCATAATATTTATTTGCTAATTGGGTTAGTTTTAAGAGTTCAAGATACAAAACTATCAGTAGTAAATCGAAAGGCAAATCTTGGAGAGAACCCACAAATACCAAATAAACACCCATCATCAATCTTGGTCGATTATAAGGCTGCCTTCGATAGCTCATTGCGAAATTTTTCATACGCTTCAATGTCTGAGATGTTCTGTGGAGTTTTCTATAATTTTTCAGCTTCCAATTTTTGAAGAGCTTAGCTCTCTGATTCATCATAAGCAATTAAAAAGTACTATACTAAATATTATATTTGTATGAGAAAGTTAAAGCTGTTAACAAGCAAGTTTTAAAGCAATCTGTGCAGTCCCTGTCGTTGAAGCTCTGCTGCGGTGCGGTTATTCGAAACTCTGCAATGAATATTTCATCTTGTGGGAAGAGCACAGTTGTTCAACAATGAGGCAATAAGCATTCAGCCGTCTACATTCACACCTCATTAGGGACTTCATTAGGGTTAATTGCGAAAATCTGTTTAATGTTGCAACCTTGCTAATAGGGTTTCCTTTACTAAAGCAGGTTTGTTGCCATCGACAGTTCATATGGGCAACTGTCTGACAGTCTAAGAGTCTAATGTACAGCCTGCCTGTTACTTTGAACTACTTCGTGCCCCGCAAAATAAAACAAATAGGTAACTTCAAGTCCATGTCATTAAATTGACGTCCTTTTCACACAAGTGCGCAAATATGTATATAGGTTTGTTGAGGTTTCGGTGCGGGCGAGTTGAACTTTAGCTTCAAGCTTCAAGCTTTAGCTTGACACTCAAAAATTAGGGTGCACATAAAGTTAATAAATGTGGTAAATTTATTGTCAAGAATTTCGTAATTAAAGTTGTTTGGTGTTTCCATTTTGAAAGAGACTCTCTTATGTTTAAACTGTCTTTAAGCCAAACAATCGCATGACAAGAAAACGGTTTCAAATAAAAAATTATTTATTAACAGTCTTTTGATTCTGTAAGTTAGATGAGCAATTTTTCATTCTTGGACATCTCATGTGAACAACTGCAATTTTATTTTTACAAACTTGTACCCCATTTTCACTGCTTCAAAAGTAAAAAAAATAGGAAAATTTTCCCAATGAGATTTACGACTTATTGGCTTAGAAAAATATTAGCTGTTAATGTATTTAAGAGTTTCTATATATGTTTATATATAGTAGGATATGTATGATGTTACTGTTTAGATTTAAATGTATCGCATGGCTTGTATAATGGCTTCTTAATGGTCTTAGAGTAGCTTTTGATTGGAATAATTTTTGTACTGCTTTCAAATAAAGTTTTTGTACTTCTTTTTGATTCTTGGGGGTGGAAATTCGGTCACGTTATATAAATTATTGTTACATTATTATGGTATTTTATTAAGTATCTAACGTGTTTTTCGCAGAAAGAACGACATTATCTTTATTTATATGTAAGTTTATGATGAGAAAGTAAATATACATAGTTTAAACAAATAATAAAACTAAGTTTGGCACATAATTTTGCCAAAGCGTGCAAATAACATACTCATATGAAACGGATAGGCTAAATATTATCGTGTGTGTGTGTGTGTGAAAGTTTGCACACACACACAAAATAGAATAAAAGCAAACAAAAAAGCACAAAAGAGAAAACAGAAAACACGTTTTGCTGCAGACACCCGCTACACACGCCACGAAGGGTGGAAGGGGACGCGGGCGAAAAAGCATGTGCTGCGGTTTTCTTCTTTCATCGTTAAGACGTCTAAGCTTTTGCTAGGGTAAGGGCACCGCCGCACAACAAAAACAACAAAAAGAACAAACAAACAACTCACCTGCAGGTAGACGTGTGAAAGGGCCACGCGGTTGCCGCCCACCACGCCCAAGGTGCGCAGAAATGTCAGAATCGATCGCATGATGAAGGGCAGGGTGAAGCAGAGACGACGCTGCCACGGCGAGCCGGCGCTGAGAGCCTGCAGCGAAAAGGTGAGGGGCAAAGGTTAATGATGAGCTGCTTAAGCATGATAGCGATGGATTTTGCTTTAGAAATTTGTTTTTTGTTTGAGGCGCAATGAAAGGAGTAAATAAGAATGAAGCACGTGAGCGAAGTCAAATGGCTCAGCGTTCAAGGTTGAAGGCTTTTGTAGCGTTGACAGAGGGCCTGATTTCATTTCGTTGCACGTTGCAAGTTAACCTTGTGCTGTCAGTTGTCAGATTTATTTTAAATAGCATACAAATAGTAGCTTACTAGATTTTTCATATTTTAGAGAAGAAGAAACAAACATAGAAAGAACTGAAAAATTTGGCATAGAAAATCCAAATGCGAAAATTTTACTTTGTGATAGATTAGAATCAGGAAAAAACTTGTTTTTAAAGCAAATGCTAGCGAGCACTTTTCTACATTACGGCAACGATATGTTTGAATTGAGTCACAAAGATATGGAAAATATTAATGGGCAGTTCCGTTTAAAAATAGATTAAATCTAAAAATATATTTATCTGAACATGATTTTGACAAACCTTGCTTACATGCATGAGTATTAGAGAGTAAGAAATGTTTTTCATAGTACGAATTTGAGGCATGACGGAATCAGGTATTCAGAAATAACTAAAAATCTGCCAAGTGACATTTTTAGTTATCTTAAAATGAAAATTATAAAAAAATCTCTAATACATATGACGCGCCCAGAGCAAAAACGACTTTTATACCTGCACAGCGCATGTGCGCAATGAGGCGAAAATTGACACTCGAAGCGTTTTTGCTCTGTGCGCGTCATATATGCAACGAATAAAACCATTTTGTGGTGACATCCTGAACATTTTAAAATAAAATCGTTATCCAGAAATCGGCATATATCGGGAAATATGGAACTATGCAAAATTATTTTCACTCACTATCCATAACTGAGTACAAATTATATAGTTCATCAGGTTATTTTGACTAGAGCAGTCTTTAAAATTATGCCCGTTTTTTGCAAAAAATTATTTAATAATCCGGATTTGATCATCTTTTAAAGCAAGTCACCAGTGGCCAAAATGAGCTATATAAGTTGTCAGCCGAACGAAGCTTTAAGAAAATTTTCAAATATTCTTCGTTTAAATGAATTTATTCTTTTCGAGCAGCAAAAAGGTTTAACTTAAATTAACTTTTTCATTTTTCACAACCCACTAAAAGTAGCACAAAATGTTTGTTTACAAAATTAAGCAACAAAAATCGTTCATTTAAAATACAAAACAACCCTCATTAAAATGATTGACACTTTTTCGCCGGGCGTATGAGTAACATTTAAAATGTACGCCGAACGTATGCGGAACTTTTAATTAAAAACTCACCTTGTAGAGACCCCAAAGCGACAGCAGGCAATATGATATTATGATGCACCATTTCCATTTGCTGCTAAAGCAGAATGCAGTGGCTGTGACCAAGGGTAGAGCGCCTGTAAGTGGAGACAGCCAAAAATGCCAAAAACACGTAGCTATAATTTGTAATTCTAAAGCAATAAGTGTACAATAAAGAGAAATGCGCCAAAAAATACAACACAAATATATATATGGGTATATGTGGCTGCACATGGCCACTTTCGCTCCCAACATGGCTGCCAGAAAGTAAAACAAAAGCCAAAATTGCTTTGACATTGTGTCAAAGTGCGCCAGTTTTAAGTTGAGGTTCCTTCCTGCCTGCCGGCCTGCCTGCCGGCCTGCCTACCTTTGTTGCCTTGAAGTTGAACTAGAACAATAGCATCAACAACCACAAAAGTGGCACTACTGCGGTTGCAGTTTGTAGCATTTGCTTTAAGGACTTACGGATTACACAACACATGATGACATTATAAACAAACGTCTCAGCGTGTGTGTGTGTGTGTGGATTGGCCTAGCTTAAGCGCTTTTCACTGCTATATTTATATCACATATAAACTTGTTAAAATTTCGTTGTTTAAAATAAAGGTCAATGTTGGGCCTAGAACACACACAAACCAAGCACAAAAACTCATCACACACACACACACACAGCGATGTGTGTAATTTATGACGAACTGTGCTTGTGCTGTTGTACCGCTTTCAACATTGTTGTTCTCGTTTTATCCCTCACAGAAATCGCTGGAATTTATGTGAGAGAATGTTTCCTTAATTTGGCGCGAAATATTCGTCTGCTTGCGCACTTGTTTGTGTGCAGTGTGTGTCTGTGTGGCTGGGTTTTTTATGCAATTTATGACAACAGGATATCCTGTACATGCAAAGAATGATCAAATATGCAACTGACTTTAAGCACTCCAACATAAAAGAGATACATTAAAGCGGGAGCGCGTGGCGTATGTGTAATATAATCTTTTCAATCAGTGTTGGCATTTGGTTTTTAGTAAAAAATTTATATATTTTCAAAGATTTATTTTTAAATAAAATCAAAAATAAGTATAAAAACAAAAAAAAAAAAAGATGTCAAAATAAATCAAAGTATAGCGTTTTTAAAAAAGAAACTTCATTTTGTTGCATGTGGTGCCGTCGCTTGTGAGCTAGTTGGCATCTTTCCGAAAATATTCTTTGGCTTTAAGAAGCTTCCCAATTACGTTTGTATAGAAAAATTTGTAGTTCCCGTTAACTTGTGCTAAAATAAAACGAGCACACAAAAGCTAATGCGAGAAAGCTAGGCCTAAGCCTCCTCTTTTGGATTTAAAATTTTCCAATTATAAAATGTCATATTGAAAACTAGAATCGACTAGAAAGAGCGCAATTAACGCAAACTTCTGCTAATAAATCTCTTTGAGTGTACAATGTCGTTCCACTCGGGGATTTATTGTGATAAAGAAATTCTTACGGAATTTCAAAGTTTCAGTTAAAGTTTACCACTCTTGGTAAGCTGGTTGCTGCAGCTTAAGTGAAAAGGACACCACACGCTGGAAAGCATCTACGTGTGGAGCCACATGCTCTTCTTTGTAAGACCACACATGGGTAAAATTTATCTGAAGAGTGAGCAACTGAAGCTAGTGCTTAAATTGATTATGTAAATTTTGTTGCTGGAAAGTTTTGTCAGCAATATATTTCAGCCTACACACATACATGGACGGATACGCAAAATTGACAACAACAACTATTAATGCTTAGACTGTTTTGAAGAGCGGGCACAGTCCATTCGAAAGCTTCTATAAAACCCTTTTAATCTAGGCATAAATTTCGAGAAGAGCAAATAAATAAAGTATCTCTATTTTAGTTCACGAGGAATTCATTTTAAATTGTGGCAAACAAAGGAGCATGGTGCGGAGGAGATTAGGGAAGAGATAAGCAACAGTGACGCCGAGGGAACGCGTCAATAAGACACACGTTTTTGTTCGATTTATGCGCCATAAATTAACGGAGCGCGCTTGTGTTGCCGTACACTAGCCCATAAGCGTGTTTGTGAGGTTAGGGGAGGAAAAGAGTTATGGCAACATGTGATTTTGCATGCCAGTTGCAATGAGTCTAAGCCATTAAATTGAGAAGTAGGAAGTTGCATTATTAAGCTATTCAATGTCGGAGTGGCTTCCATGTAAAATTGTTGGCCGGATAGCTTCCTCTCAAGCGACGCTACTTTCCTAAAGAGAGCGAAAGATTGGAATTCGAACAAAATGCGAAAGTGTTTGGAATTGAGTTTGAATTTGGAGGCGAGCGCCATGATAACCCCGCTGAACCCACAAATTCCCGAGTTGCTCCACGACTTATGTGAAATGTGATGTGAGATTAGGCGCTTTTGAGCTTTCTCAATGAAGTCGCATTTTCTTCCGCGTAAGCAACGCGGCGCAGATGTGAGACGACTCGCGAGACGAGCGCAACTACGAGTAGAACAATCTAAAATGCGGCACTTACTACAGTGCTGCTTGGTGACGTTGCTGCTGTGGCAGCAAGCCAGATCGACGGCCAGCAGGGACGATTTTCAAACGGATCATGCTCGCCAAATATTGCGACTGGCCAAGTCGGCGGAGATGCGCGGCTTCCTGAAGACTAGCATCAATCCCTGCGACGACTTCTACGGCTACGCGTGCGGCAATTGGGGCAAAGTGAATCCGGCGAACGTTGATCCCAAAACCGACATCTTTCATGTGCTCTCAAAGGCGTACGGACGCAGAGTGGCGCAGCTACTGAGCCGGCCCAAGGTGAGCAGCGATGGCGCCATGGAGCGCAAGGTGCAGTACTTCTACGAGTCATGCCTCAACAGGACGGAGGTGGAGCACAACTATCGACAGAAACTGCTGAGCGTGATGGAGGAGTTCGGCGGCATGCCGGCGCTGAAGGGCGAGCAATGGCAGGCGGACAAGTTCGACTGGGTGGACGTGGTGGCGCGCATACTGCGCAAATACGGCAAGCAGATACTGCTCGGCGTGGACATATCCGCCGATCTGACAAACAACGAGGTGAACCGCCTGTATGTGGGCCAGCTGGATGAGCTGGTGACGACGAGCGCGCCCGAGTACTACCATCAACTGTTCATAGCGCGGCCAGTGGAACTGCAGCAGGTGCTGGGTCTGTCGGAAGAGCAGGCGCATGTGCTCGGTGTCGAGCTGGTGAACTTTGAGCGCTCACTGGCCGAGGGCATATCGGAGCCGCGCGAAGGTGTGGCCATAGACGACAAAACGCGCCTACGTCTGCTTGACGAGATGACAGAGACCTACAAGCCGGTGCTGAACTTCACCAGATTCGCGAAGGCTTGGCTGGGCTACGAATACAACGTGCCCGTCTACGAGTACGTGGAGACGTATCTGATTAATCTGCGCAAACTGCTGCTGAACACGCCGCCGCAGACCGTGGCTAATTACATCATGTGGCAGCTGCTGCAGGACTTTCGGCTGGAGGCCGAGCACACGGACGCCAAACAGCAGGCCAAGTGCGTGAAGGCAATGAAGCGCTACTTCATCAAGTTTCTGGACAACATGGTGTATCGGCAGCTGGCTGAGCACAACAAGGCCGCCATCGATGAGGTGCACTGGGTGTGGACGCAGCTGAAGCAGACCTTCGAGCAGCGCCTGCAGTCGAATGCCGTCAACTGGCTTAGCGAGAATGTGCGCGACAAGGCGCTGGAGAAGCTCTCCGCCATGTCGCTCGAGATCAACTCGTACGAGGGGCAGGACTTCGACAAGCAGTACGCCGAGCTCATCATAGGCACCGAGCACTATTTCGATAATGTGATCAACACGCTGGAGCTGCGCGGCCGCAACTACCGCCACAAGCTGCACGAGCGGCCGCAGCTGGAAAACGGCGACACGCTCAGCTTCACGCCCGCCTACGCGCCCGAGTACAACAAGGTGCTCATTCCGGTGGCCTTTCTGCAGCCACGCTACATGTGGGACGACGCCTACCCGACGGCGCTCAAGTACGCCACGCTGGGCTACATTGTGGCGCACGAGATGGCGCACGGCTTCGACGACCTCAACCGCAAGTTCGACGCCAAGGGCAATCTGAACAACTGGTGGGATCGTAACTCCACGCAGGCCTTCACCCAGCGCAAGGACTGTCTGCGGCGACAGTTCAGCGAGTACAGGTATGCCGGCCGGCGGCTGCTCCGGTCGAATGCACAGGGCGAGAATATCGCGGACAGTGTGGGTGTGCGCTTGGCCTTTGGCGCCTACGAGAGCTGGCTGCAGCAGAACCAGTACGACTCGGCACTGCTGCAGCTGGAGACGCTGCCGCACTTGAGCTACACGCCGCGGCAGCTGTTCTTCATCGGACTGGCGCAAATGTGGTGCAACGAGATACATAGCTCGTGGCGGATAATGCTGTCCAAGACGGACATACACGCGCCCGGCGAGACCCGCATACAGGCGATGGCCTCCAACTATGATCAGTTCGCGTCGCAATTTCAGTGCCCGCTCGGCTCGAATATGAATCCGCGGGAGAGATGTGTCGTCTACTAAATAGTTCCTAGTCTACGCTTACTCTGTAGTATAAACTGAATAAATTATTAGCTTTATTTTTGTGTAGTATTTGATAATTGCTTTTTTGTTGTTGTTATTGTGTTTGCAATTTTAATTTGCTGAGGAAACACGAAATGTAAACATTGAAAGATGATCAAGTTCAAAAGTTGGCCTCCTCGCAAGGTCTAACGGCACAAATAAATGCTCTTATCAGTGACGGGAGAGCCGCAACGTTATGCATTACGTCAATTAGACAGACAGGGCACGCTGATTGATGGAGAGTAAGAAAGAGTGAGGGAGAGAGAGGGAGAGGGATTTTCAACAACAATGCGAAATAAACATCAATCAATTCGAGTGTACCTTTACAATTTGTATACATGCTGAAGTCTTCTTCTTCTTCTTTGCTTCAATTTAAACCATTTTCAGAAAATGTATAATTATGATTTGAAATTTTTATTTTAAAAGAAGTAGCTACCTTGGCAGCTTCATAGCTGTACATTAATCATACAAATGAACATACTTTTTCACATACATTCGCTTATTACTTAGAGCCGTGTTGTGAGCGAAAATTCCGAAAAATTTTTCTTATATCAATCTGAGGAATCTACTTTTTCAAAAATGCACTTGTAAATTTATGAAGATACTTTGTAATCGTAAGCTGAAAAAGAACATCAAGATTTATACAGCTTATGCTGTCAATCTTGACATCGTTATACAATAGATAACTGCGTTTTTATCTAGAATGTCACTTTCTCGATATCGAAATAATATTACACTGGGTATTATTCTTTATGGAAAATTTTTAACTCTATTACATCAATGTCGAAACAATACTGTTTTACTTGCCAGGAAAAAGCAATACATATTATCTTAATAATTTGTTTTCCTTCATTTTTGTCATCAATGGCGGCTTTTAAGAAGTTAGCAAATATTTTCAAAAAATATAAAAACCCATCATAGTAATTATGAACATGTGATGCTGTTTCCTTATCTTTGTCACGGTTTATATATGTAAATATGTCTTATTACCCTACAGAGTCCTGTCAAGAATCCCGTGACGCTTCGGGCTAAGCATTACTAGATCGTGTTTCTCTTTTAAGAGCATCTGGCATAGGCCTGGCTTTTACCTTCCGTTTCCTTGCAGTAATGTAGAGCATTCCTGGTTAGCTAGAGTTTTATATTTCTACGAGTGTGCCTAATGCAACTCCAATAAAGTTTTCACTTATTCCTTCTCTAAAAACTTCATTGCTATTTGCTTCCTAGTATACTTGTAGCTACTGTGTGCTGTAACCAAGATGGAGTAAAAGGCCAGATTCGCAAGTATCTGTAAACAATTCATACCTGTAGAATGTATGTGTGCTAACTTTTCATTGTGGGTGTACGTAAGTATGTAGTTGCAGGTTCTGTGACCAAGGCAATTCTACTTATTGCATAATTAAATTTTCATTGTGTTTACAATAGCAGCAGTGGCAGTGGCAACGCCGTCGCCAACAACAACAGCAATAACAGCAGCACAATATGAGCAGCGGAAGTGAACGGAAGTTTGCCACAGTAACTGACAATGGAGCGGGAGGAAATTGCTTCAAAAATGTGCACTTTGCGTGGAGGACACCTGCAGCAATAATCTACCGAGGATGGCCCTGAGCTGTGTACTGCAATGCCGAAACGTAAGCAAATACGACGGACAGTTACGTCAACTCAAATTGAGCACGAAGCTTAAATGCCAAAATTAAATGCGAAGCAAATGGAGAGCATATTCGGTGTAAAATATGAAGTTTTTAGTGTTGCCAACTTTATGGCCTTCAATTGTGGCGGTGGTCTCTTCATTTGTCAGTTTATATTACCACATGCGCCTTAATAATATTGGACACATGCAATATGCAAGGATTAATATTTTATCTTTACTTCGAGCAATGCAATGGTAGCACTTTTATTTAAAGGCTTGCTTGGACGCGTCAAAAATTACGTATGACTGCAAAATATAACTCTGTTTCAAAATGATTGCATAATTTTAGCATAATACTCATAGCTAGAGGAAATATATTTCACTGGTACATATCTCAAGTGGAGGTAAGCGCGCGCGTAGTAGAGGCGTCTTGAAAGAAGCTCTGTGGCAGGCCATAAGCTGGTAAGGACCTGTTCTGGTGGAATAAGCGAGTAAGTTATGCTCAAATATACTTTGAGCGAGTTACTATAAAGCTTTTTTCTTAGAGCTCCATCGTTTTCGACCATAGCTGTTAAATAATGATTACTAATCATAATGATAATAATAATGATTAGTAATTCGATTATTTTCTTAAAAATGTAAAATAATTGATTACGATTACGATTCTTTTCTATAATCAATATATAATCAAGATTACTTGTGATTACTAAAAAGAATGAAAAAAGAATAAAAATTAAGCAAAAAATAATCGACTACTTTTAAAGATTACTTTTGATAATTTTTGAATTCTTTTTAGTAATCTCAAGTAATCCTGATCATATTTTGATTATTTGGAATCGTAATCAATCACTAATCAACATTTCTCGATCGAGGTTTATATAATCAATTACAATTCTTTTTAAAAGTAATGTAATTGATTACTAATCGTAATCGCAATTTAACAGCTAGGTTTTCGACACACATGCCAGATACTTATTATGTAGAATTTCCGGAAGTGTGCATGCCTTTCCACTTCGTTACGTTGTCAATAGCCGCAAATGATAACAGCAACAAAAGACTGTTGGTTAAAATGTGCACCCTCAAAACGCACACAAAATGTCAAAATGCAAAAAAGGGGACATGCCAGTAAATCCTTTGCACATATTCACAAGCAAACCTGCCGATTTAACAGCGATTTAAGCATTTTCACTTACCGAAACTTTGGCTGACCCATATTCCGACCATGTCCAGCTTCAGCAGGCGATAGTAGACGTTCTCACCCATCTCGATGTTCATGAACAGATGATAGACGAAGCTGCCGCACCAGGGCGCCACCGAACCGAACACATGACAAAAGGATAAAAAACGATACTCCTGCTCCCATGGCATGAGGCCAGGCACAATGGCCAAAATGTACAAAATCGGTATTGCTGTAAATAATACAAAAGACAGAAAAGACATACATTCATACACACATAGTACAGGCAGAGAGAGAGAGAGAGAGAGAGAGGGCAAGTCGTTGGATGGATGGGTGAGTGAGCGTCTGAGCGAGTGAGCTTGTGACGGCTGAGTTGTGTGCAAATACGTCGGCTGGTGGAATATTTAGCATTGTGCCGGTAAAAAGCGTCGGCGAGAGCCTGATGATAAAGTGAAAGTTTGCTCGAGCGTTCTTAAGTTGAAAGCTTAAAAGGATAATAAATATTCGCTCAATTGTAAAACAACAAGTCATCATCATCATGCTTAACGAGTAATTAGCAGAGCTGGGTAGTAATGATGACATTGGGAATTGAATGTCATATTCATTCCGATTTCAAGTTGTTGTTATTGGCAGTTGATGATTGATTCTTAAAAAAGATATTTGCCAAATGTCAACTACATTTTAAGGAATTGAAAACGTACATCGCAATTTGTATTGCTTTCGTATTGAGTCTAAAAAGTTGTTGCATTTTTTTCGGTGTATTAAAGTAAGAAATTTAAAGTGGATTGAAAAGATGGCAGCCATTTGTTCATTCGCAATCAATTGTTTTTGCCACATGAATTCCAGATTGGCTGCAATATTTTCCAGAAGGAAATTGAATATGTACTTTTTAATCAAATACCAATCGAATACGTTTTATATTCAGATCAAAGATAAGAACTATTCCGAAAATGCTTGCACATATGTATGTATGCTGTTGAGCATGATTTTAATCGATTCAAAGAAATAAATTTATGAACGTTATTGCTTCAAAATAATTTAAAAAAATTTAGGTACTTTATTTGCGATTTGATGTACGAGAAAAATGAGCGAAAAAGTGCAGCTCTGAATAAATTTCTGCATGCATGTAATTGATTTAAATGCACTTTCAAATTGAATAAGATCTTTCTCTGTAAGGGTCTGTGCTTCTATCATAAAGAACAATTAAACGATTGATGCCGAGCTTGCTCATTAATATGTTTCGAATGCTTAATTTTTTTATACGAGTGTTCAAATTTTTTTTACCTCTCGTAAGTATATATTTTTTCATGAATAACTTTCGCTTAGCATACAACAAACCGCATACGTATTATATACATATATATTTAAATATAAGTACATTTTTAGTCTCTGCAATTTGCGAGGCACTCGTTCACACCTATTGACTTTGCATTCGCTGTCGATTATTATTACACATAAGCATCACAGCAATTGCTTTCAATAAATTCCCACATGCATACATCCATTTATTTGTGCTCAGTTGAGTTTAAGCAACAATTATTTTGTGTAATTTATGGCAAAAAATTGCAATGCGCTCATAATTTGCAATTATATGATATTAATTTGTTTACCCGGGCGTATAATGCGCTTTTCATAGATGCTTGAATTGTATGTGTTACTCATATGCACGCATGGTTGCATGCAGCGGTTTTATAGTTTATTGATTCAGCATTTATAACTATTGATTTTTACAAAAAGGCAACTGCAATTTTGCACTGTTCAGGCAATCAAATATGCACTGAAGGACAATACCATCCCAATAGTATAGCTTCGAAACTAGTTTAGCTGGAGCATATATACCTATATATATATAGGAAAGCACCAAATAATCAATTGCAAGAATATCTTGTCAAACATATGTCAAGCTTTTGAATGTCTCGTACGCAGATTTTTATTGTTGCATAACAATTTCCAAAAAGCTTTAGTAGTTTTTTGCTATCTTTTTCAACTTAAATGATGTGTTAAAAATTTCTCAGCAATATATAAAAATTATATGGAGATCTAGAAACGAACTAGTTTATAAGCTACCTTAGGATTAGTCACTTCTGCCACAGTGTATATGTGATATTAAAGAACACAACATTTGTATGAGTTAGTACCGAAGCTGTCAACTTTGATGAACTTTCAACATTTCAAATAAATTTTGCCGTGTATCACATGAAATAAAGAACGACTCATTAACAGAACACACACACGTGTTTGTATACGTATGTTTGCGTGTGTGTGAGTTCAAAAGGTTACAAGTTGTCAGGTGATTGCAGTTAGCTGCACATGTGACATACGGTACCACAAAGTTGGGAGTAGGAGCGGAGTGAGCGAGCATTTTGCAATTTACACAATTGATGGATTATTCATAAAGTGCTATTTAAAGCGATTTCATCGCTGTAGCACAGGGGTGACGACAGAAAATATTTCGGGGCCCATTGCACAGTGTTGTAAATTTTGCTGTGGAATATATTTTCAATTAGGAATGAATATTAAATTTATGCATTTTTATAAACGCCATTTCTTTTATGATTTTATTGCAATTTTATATATTGGGAAATATCGAGAGGAATATTGGGAATTAATTCAATTAAAGAAATGTTTATTTGTAGTTAATTCGAAGAGCATTCAGATATATTTAAAGTATCAACATTTAGTCATATATAGCACATACAAAGTTGCATAGCACCACCCACATATGCTTAAAACATACATGATTTTTATATATGTATGTATTTAAGAAAATTGTTTCTGCCAGTGGCTAAATTTTGTTCGTATTTTCAACATAATTCAAGTGTGAACTATTTTTTCAAAATGATTGAATAATGCAATAATTAAAAATTCAACTATGAGGCATTGAAGACAAAATATAAAATTGATGACTGTTTCCATTTTGCAGAAAGGGAGTGTGATTAAAATAAATAGTTACTAAGTAGTAATCGAGTGGGCAGTTTTTTGTAGCACATGTAATTGATTGTATCTTTAAGCTTTCGTAAAACCAAACCGCTCGCACTCCGCTCCGCTCCCCTCCCCCGCTTCTTGTCTACGACCTTTATATGTTGTACTGTCAAAATGCATTTTCCAACAATTAGGAAAACTTTTTTGGAGGCTTTAGTTCATAGTTCAAATCTAATGTGCACAATTTCGATGGAAAATTTCGCATCGATGTGTTTGTTTCACGTAGACAGAAGACGTAGACACACACACATACAACAGCAACACACGTAAGGTATGAGTGCTTGCAGATATTTTGGTTGTGGGTTGCGTAAACGCTTGGTCAACTCAGTGTATCAACAGGGCTTAGCATGCATATATTCATAAATATGCGGGCACTTATGAACATGTGCTTGTATTGTGTGGAAAATTGTGAAAAAGTCTGCACTTATACACACACAGAGATTAACAAACAGACATATGGCCAATCCGAGTGAAATCCTCGAACGATCCTACTCCGCCGCTTCTGTCAGTGTCGGATTCTGATGGTGGTTTATATGCCCCCGTTTCCAGACCACAGAGCAGGCACCAACACCACAGCGAGCACGAAGACGATACCTTGGAATCATACCCGATTCCCCCACCTGGACGCTCAGAGTGACACAAGGATACAGTGGATTTATATGCGCCAATCAAAAGCACACACACCTGCATACACACAAGGTTTCCCACGATGAACTGAGGAATGTCCCCAACCTGTCGTGATGCCCGGATATTGTCGGTAAGTCACGAAATCGGACAGAATACGACGACATACCAAACAGACGCTTGAGCAGCTATGCTCTGACGGCCTCCCGACGTAATACTAAACGGTAGTCCCGGGAGGGCAAATCCGTCCGGACATGAGGTGGTTTTAGCGGATCAAAGTCCCGCTCTACCATGAGGCTTTCGATGCTTTCCACCTACTACAAAAAAAAAAAAAAAAAAACAGACACATGAAAACTCCGCCACATAAACAAATCATATACAAAAAGAAACAAATTTCAACATATGCAACTCATAAGGCTTGGCTTACGTACACACACAAACACACACACACACATACAAAGCCGACTACATGAGCACGTTTGTACGTGCATTTGCAATTATGCTACTTTCAGCACGTTTTTCGTTGTTGGTAAAGTACGAAATTGATTTTATTTTGCTAATACCGAAGATACAAATAAATTTGAAGGACATTTTGACGCAGCACGTAGCAAAAAAATAACGCATTACTCGTATAAGAAAAAATAACTGCATTGGCAATAACATTTATTTCATTGAATTCTGTTTTCTTTATTAATAACTTATTGGCAACGTGTTGGTGTGACGATTTTTTGGCTTAATGCGGAACACGTGTTATTTTCACGTCACTCAACGAAAACTATAAATACACACACTGAAAGTTGCCCATGCATTATGTGTGTGTATGTGTGCTTGTGTGTGTGAGCTTTAACAATTACTTATTATTATACAATATAAAGCTGCATATTTTTATGAGTGCTTTTTATACAAAGCCCGGCGAAGATATTGCCTCACTTCAGGCGCTTAAAGCCACGTGCTGGCGTTTGTGCGTGTGTTCTTGCGTGTGAGTGCGCTGCGACAGCAACAATGACATCTGTCAATCGCGCATTCACACATAAAATCCAACAACATTTTGTTATATTTTTAGAGCTGCTTTCAACAGCGAAATTTTTGTATGGATTTTTTGTATGGATTTTTTGTAAGGTGCGCGCACGACGAAATTGCAGACATGGCGTATGAGTAATATTTAATGGTAGCTGCAGATTAGCTGTTGCTCATACGTCAAGTGGCATACGAGCGCACAAAATGTGGCATAATATGACATTTTGCATATGAATGTGTGCATGACAGTGGGCTGAAATATATTTTCTAATGCATAATAACAATTAATAATAATGGAACAAATTAGCCATGAAATTCTCAAATAAGTAACTTACTTAAGTATTAAATTTAAAACTTAATTTAATGCTCTGTTGTAGAAATTTGAGTTTACAATATTTGAGCTGCAGCCAAAAATTATACTGCCAAATTATATCGTTTTAGGATATGAGAATTATGAACGAAGCGCTTTTGTTTCATATCTGTAATATACATAACTAGTTTTTGAAAGACGCCCGTGGCGCCCACTGACTCACTTTTGGACAATTTTTATTTTTTGGGATATTGGGGTCATGTTTGGTCTCACTCCATAGACTTGGGATCACTCTAATTCCCGTCTCATTTTCCGAGTTGAAGGATACGGATATGTACATATATGTGGTCAACTCAGAAACTAAAAACTACTGTGGCCTTTCCAATAAATAATTGATACCGAAAAAAAAATAAGAATACCCTCTCAGGGATCGAACTCACGCACTTTCGGTTTCTGCGCCAGCGCCTTACTCACTGTGCTATCACAGCTCTTGCTTACTTATTTTCTAAACTTTTATAAGAAGCGTTTGCGTTAATGACACGTCAGTGAGGCAGTGACGAGGACTTTTATTATATAGATTCTTGCAACAGCTTCTGTATCCGAGGCTTGGGCCTAGCGTTCTCACATAGTGCGTATATTTGCTATAATTGACTCACGTTCGATTTGCTTTAGTTGTTACTAGCAATAACTACCGATTATCGGGTGTGTTCTATGACATAGCTAAATTAAATTTAAAGAAAAATGTACTTAATATTGTTGCCAAAGTTTTCCAAATCTATTCAGCAGGCTTTATCTCGAAAGGAAATAACCCAATACAAATCTTTCGAAATTAAAAACTCTAATATTTTAGAACATTTTCAAACAATCTTCGAGAACTTATGTCTGAAAATTCATGGTGAAACTTTCAAAATGGTGTATTATATAATATTGTGCAATTTTTAAACCGTCTAGAAAAGCCCATTCTTAGAATAATAGCATGTCTGTCAAATAATAGACCTGGAAATCTTTAAAATAATATATATAATTTATCATGCAACTCTCTCTAGATCGTCTGAACTAACCGCCGGTCTTCAAATAAATAATAGATGTAGCATTCATTAATGTTTGTAATAAATGCAGTGCAAGCACAACTGTACAACTGTGGCTCTTCAGCGATTAGTGGGAAAGGAGAGAGTGTGTGATTTTTCTATTCCCTTGTCTCCATTTTCCCGCTAGCACGCAGATTTTTATGTTCAATGAAATAATGCTTTGCTCAATAGGAAATATGGGCATCCTTTAAACGCAATCATTTCGGAAATGACTTGACCAATCTTTGATCTGATATTTTTGTGCAAATGTACTCATCGAAATCTTTAAAATGATATATAATTTATCATGCAACTCTCTCTAGATCGTCTGAACTAAGCGCCGGTCTTCAAATAAATAATAGATTAAGACTTAATACCAAAGTTGCGAGGTGAAGCTTAATGTCAAAGTGATTTTAAATAAAGTTGTAGTGATATTACCGTACTGGTATTGGTATTATTAGATGGCCTTGGTTGGGCACCGCGACCGTAGTTTGGATCTATTGTGCTGGCCTGCATTTAACCTAGCTGTGTAAGGCTCTTAATAAACAGCAGCACTTTGCTGGGCTTGGTGTTCCATATTTTCTGCGAGGGCCTTCTAGATGGATGTTTCTGAGCCTACTGATTGCGGTCCCTGTCTCGCATAGTTGGCAGCTGTTCGTGTAGAATAAACCCATCCTCATCAGGTGGTATCGAAGCCTGCGGTGGCCAGTAAGTTACCCTGTGAAGATGAAGAGGTCCTCCCTATTCAACCTGCTAAGCCTTTTACCGTATTTATTACCGTAAATTGTTGCACTACAAATTGCAGTCGTTTGAAAAAACTGATGTTTTTAAACAAAGGTTATGCAATTTTCTTCGACAAACATAAAATAAATTTTTGACTTTCAATTTGCGTTAGTTCCCATTAAGTTTTGGCTCCTTAAGATACCTTTTGTTGGCTAGTGCCAATATAGCTTAATTTCCCACAAAAAGAGTAAAGTAAATTTGCATGTTACTCTCAATCATGGAATCCCACAAGCACCAGAAAATTACCAATTTTCGTTTCCGTAAATTTAAAAATTCCTTAAACTTTTTCGGCTTGTCAGCTGCAGTCTTTATCTCATTTATGTTAAAATAATAAAACTCATACCGCTCTTTCCTCACTGGATCAGCACAGATATAAGGAGCGTGATAAACCAATAGCCACATTCCAGAGTAGGGTGTGAAAAAAGTTTGGAAAAAAAAGTTGAGATTACACACGACTGACAGCAGGATTGGCATTGCTCTGAGTCACGTGATAAGTGGTTTTGTTGTTGGAGTTGCAAATTCCTTAAATATGCATGGCAGCCTTGACAGGCGACTTTGTATGTTAGTTAGCATATGCATGTGTGTGTCTATGTAAAAATATGTGGCAAAGCTGTGGAATTATGCAAATAGCGCCAAAAGACCACAACGGGTAAAATAGAAATAATGAATTAATTTTATGCAAATGAAATTTAAAAAAATGCAAAAGTGCAAAAACACAAAAACTTTATTAGAACCAAATAAATGCTGTTGTAAAATTAAATCTTTGAGGATTGCGTGTTGCCACAGAGCCGGAACGAGACGAGTTGAGTAGAGCATGTCTTCGCATTAAATTTATTTGTTCACACGGTGTAAGTAAGGATCAGACTTCATTACCTAGCTAATATATATATACAAAGGAAATATCTTCCAAAATCTTGAAGCTAGGATCTGTAAATAGATGGAGACCCTTCAAAATAGGCCTCTCAGACCTAGTGGCTAGGAGACTAGAACTACTTCAAAATACAAACTACAATCTAGGTTAAGGTTGCACTGGTTGGTTTAATAGCCACGCATCGATTCTGCTGTTGGACCATTGAGAATGCCAGATGGCGTTCAGTTTGAGAGTACAGAAAATAGTGCTCTTTTAGAATACGAGAGTTTCTAGAGAACTTTAGCAGACCGCTGACTCCCTGCTTTAAGGCTTCCTCCAACTCAGCAAGTGACGAAGCTCTCAAGTGAGTTCGACGCAATTTCGCACACCATTTAGCATAAAGCACATAATCTAACAAATCTAACATGGAAAATCAGGAAGCGCCAGTGCAAAAGAAAAACTTTGAAACTGCAATGACTACGAAGTGATAAATGCTCAGACACATCCTTTCGTCTGCATTTCCACTACTCGTAATGGCAGTGCGCTTAATGCAGCCACTTTTTGCACTCAAATGCTCACTGGCCACTGCCACTGCTCCCTACCTCTCCCCTTTCCACAGCTGATTGCAATGAAAGCGCAAAGGTAGGCAACAACAAAAACAGCATGCTCTTAGATGCACTTAGATTTAACACAAAATGTGGAAGAGCAAGCAGCAGCAGCAGCCTGAGCGGCGGAAGTGTGTTTATAAATAGGCAGCACGAGCTGCAGCAAGACTAATATTCTTAAGAGCTTAAGAGAACATGGACACGACAAGCATTTCATCTGTGAGGATATCAATTACGTCTAACAAAAGTGCAGCCACTTCGACAATTCACACTGAGCAAGTGGCAGAAGAGCCGATGAGCGGTGGAAAGCGGTGTATGAAGATGTTGAGCAGATAGTGGTAAGTGGTAAAAAGTGCATCAGCCAAATGGCAATGAGAAGGTGTCCATTCAAAGCCATTCAATTGCAATTGCAGCTAAAAATAATCTCTAATTTTCTGCAGTTTACGAAAATTTCTACTTCAATTTGACAACGATAACATCAGTTGCTCGAATCATCGGGACGAACATGCTTACAATTAGTTGCAAGTAGGGCGGTTATATTTTGGCAGTCTGAGTGCGAAAAAATAGTAGACAAGAGGTATTTGTATGTACATCGAGCCAACAATGCTTTCTTATTCTCTTTGGGCTCTCAAAAGATGTAATCTATTATTTATTTGAAGACCGGCGCTTAGTTCAGACGATCTAGAGAGAGTTGCATAATAAATTATATATCATTTTAAAGATTTCGAGGTCTATTATTTGACAGACATGCTATTATACTAAGAATGAGCTTTTCGAGACGGTTTAAGAATTGCATAATATTAAATGATACACCATTTTGAAAGTTCCACCATGAATTTTCAGGCATAAATTCTCGAAGATTGTTTAAAAATGTTCTAAAATATTAGAGTTTTTAATTTCGAAAGTTTTGTATTGATTTATTTCCTTTCGAGACTAAGCCTGTTGAATAGATTTGGAAAACTTTGGCAACAATATTAAGTAAATTTTTTTTAAAATTTTATTTAGCTATGTCATAGGGCACACCCAATAATCGGGAGTTACTACTAGTAACTCTTATTTGCCAACATTATA